>OZ037745.1:15000-1215000 GCA_964035475.1 Salix caprea | reverse complement strand
ATTTTCAATAAAATTATCTTTATTTTATTGGAGTTATATTTTTCACAGGTTAATCTTAGTTAAATTAAGTTAATATGAGAATTAAATTTTTTTAAATTAAAAGTAAAAATTAAGTTCATTTTTTTGTTAATAAAAAACCAAGTTTCTCTCTAGGTAGATGTTAACTAAATTTCCATACACAGAATCACACTTCATATATATATATATATATATATATATATTAGATCCCAACCCTAAATGATATGGAAAAAAATGATTTTGTCCTTATATTGTAAGGGGAAAAAAACATATCAAACCAAGTAGTCTTCTACTTCGATTTTTGATTGTACAAACGCTAGTAAAAGGAAAACACTGCTGGTTAAAGGAGAAATTATTGTGTTCATGATATCATTACTCTATATGCAAAGATGAAAAATGAAAAAAGACGAAAAGGCAGGCTTGATTCTGTCTTCATTATATCATTTTTCTATAACCAGTTGCCAGTCAAACAAGGCTGATTTATCCTGGAAGAGAAATTGCTGATATTTTTTTTACCAACCCATATAGATAAATTCAAGTTTTTCTCTATGTGAATGGATTATGAATTGTTTCTTTATGTCAACAAATTATTTATATTAAAGAAAAGGGTTGGAAGAAATCGAATTGAGGTATTTAGGATTCTTGATTGGCTTTTAAATGGAGCAATCAAATATTCATTAGAAGTGTCGCAACGATATTTTCAGTCTCCCTGAGATAGGAGTGTGTTCAAAAGATGTTTTGTATAATCATAAAATTATTATTATAGTTTTCAAGAGTCACCACATAATATTAAAGTCACTAGAAAACTTAATGGTCTTTGAGAGTCTGAGTACAAGACTTGTTGCTCAAGGAAAAGATGCATCCCTCTCACTGCACCCTATATAAAATAAGCTGCATTGTTTTTTGATTGATTTTCTAGGTTAGATTTCTATTTGCTGGTCTTTTCTAAGATTTGAGATAGATTCTCTTCATCAGAGAGTCCCTATCTTATTGAGTCAAAAACCTAACCATTCTAAAGTCTGAATTTTAGCATCATATTTTTTTTGTGTATCTTTAATACCTAAGAATATACTCTACAATGTAGTTTTACATTCTTTAATATTAAAGTCTATAGCTAAATCCTAATATGTAAAATAAAAATAAATAAAATGATTGGTGAATAACTTTTGGTATTTTGATTAAATCTAAAGGGATAATCATAAATTTATTATGATATCCTTTTTTACATTTAAAAAACATGAGAAAAGATTCAATTTTTTTTAGAAAATATACTTAAAAGTTTTTTAGGATTTGATCATATGCATAAAATCAAAACATTGTTTTATGTTTTTGATGTAAGGATTTTTTTTTGTTTGTTTTTTGGGGAAATTCTAGAAAAAATCAGATATTTTGTATCGAGTTTGTATATTATATTATAAATTTAAAGATTGATATTACCTAAAATTGGTGAAAAAACATGATAAAATAAAAAATAATTGAAGAAACTCTTTTTTTTTTGAAGTTTCAAAGAGAATTAAAAAAAAGGTATTTTTAATATCGTGTTCTTAATGTACAGTGGTGTAAGTTCGTAATCCAATATTATGCAATTGTTGGAAACATATATGGAAAATAAATCACAAATATGTTTAAAATACCGTCAGTCGGATGTCACTGTTCACGTGAACAGTGCAGCGCACCGTTTCACTCTTCTGCGTGTTAAAGCTGGACATGGGGTGGGCCTGCTCTTAGCCCAGCCCAGGTCCAATGGAGTTAGGTTGGGCCCCAATTTGGCTGGGCCGACCCATTTAGTTAAGTAGGGGCCAACCTGATTTTAAAAAAAAAATATTTTAAAAAAATAAAAAATAAATAGATAAAGATTAATCCTGATAAAAGAGAAAGGCATGTGATTTTATTTCACTCCATAACCCCTGTTGTTTTTCTAATGATTATGAATTAGAAACTTGTAGCTGAATTTGGCATTAGAATTAAATCTCTACAACTGGATCGCAAATATTGTTACTAATGATATTGTTACCAGATATTATGCCTCGATCAAATAGCGAGGGATCACAGAGGCATTTACGTATCGATTTAATTCGTGATGAAATTGCAAGTAGTTTGATGGAAGAATAAAAACAAATATTTTTTTCATGAATTATTAATTACATTTTATTGTTATGATTATTAATCTTAAAAATTTTAAAAACAATTTATATATATGTGTGTGTGTGTGTGTGTGTGTGTGTGTGTGTGTGTCTTTAAATTAATTTCATAAGTTGACAGCAATATGAAAAACAGGATAATCAAACATACGAAACTGTTTTTTATCAACCTCAAACTCAACCACAATTTTAACCAAAAACTAGTATAATTATTTTGAACTGCAGCTAAAAGTTCTTTTCATGAAATAACTTTTTTAAAACCTCATCCACAAAAGTAAAAGCAATATCAAACACACCTTTAGTGGTGTTGGTTAGGTTGTAGATGGTGGCTGGATTTTTTTACGGTGCAGGAGGTGAAGAAAAAAAGAAGAAAAGGGAGGTAGCAAGAAAGAGGGGCCGAAAAAACGAAAAGATAATGAGTTCTTGCCAACTTTGACCTGTGATTTTTTGATGATATGAGCATGGTATCGACCCTATTTATAGATGGTGAAAGAAAGTAATCTCATATTTATTGGGATAAGATTTCAAGTCTTGATTCAACCCAGAATTATCTTAATCGCTGGCTTAAAGTAGGTACCTTGAATTGTTAGATTTGATAACTCAAGGTTGTCTAGGTTGTCATAAGGTAACGCTACAATGGTTATGGTGTTAACTTAGGGTTGTCTAGGTTGTCATATTTAAGGTAACGCCACAATGGTTATGGTGTTAATCAGTCAAAATAGAACATATCATGAATGTCAGCTCATCATTTTGGTTTAAGTTTGTTCAAATTTGGTGAAATATAGAATGCATCTACAACATAAACCTTTGAATTTTTTTTTAAGAGAAAAAAATGAAAAAGATAATGAATAATATCCAGATGACGTGTTGTATGGTTATTTTAGTGGACTAGATAATGTGTCATGTGGTTCTTATTTTACTTCTCTAAATTATCCCTAAACTTATATTTTTTTTGCAATTGTGCCCCTATCAAACTTCAATGCAACCCAATCTTACACACCTTTTTTATTTGGTTTTTGGTCTAGAATTTTTGTAATTTGACCTTCAATTAATCATTAAATATATATATATATATATTTTAATTTTACCCCTGATTTCAATCAATTGAGACCTCATAACTGACCCCTTTTACATAATGGTCCTTGACGGATAATATCTTCAATTTAGCCTTTACCTGACGCTATAATGTTGATTTTTTTTGCAATTTTACCCCTATTTCAACCAACTAGTAGATTGTAAGATAATTCAAAGAATATTTTAAAAATAATATAGATGATTCAAAGAAAACAGCACAACTCATTAGATTGCATTGTTAGGTAAAAAAAAAAAAACATAATCTATAGTTTACGTTGTTTGAAATTGCGTAACAACTTCAAAATCTTAAGGTTACGTTATTGAGAATAATAATATTACAAGCTGTATATACCACGTGTTGGTATTTTATTATTAGCTCTCTAAAATAAACACTTTACGTCAGCAGTTATACAATGTACAGTGTGGTTCAAAAGGTAGGTGTTGTCATTACTCATGGCTGTCTGTAAATTCTCAGATCCCTGACCCCTGGCTCCTGCAAAAACATTTATGAGGAAGCCTGCCCAAGTGTAATGAAATCCAGAGTTTGAATTTGAGATGGTGCGGGACCGAAATGAGGGAGGGATATAGACTAGAAATATAGGGTATTTCTAGTCTAGATACCTATATTTCTAATCTAGATTAAATAATAATATATATAGATATATATAGATATATTTTTAAAAAAAAATTCCAGGCTAGAGTTCAGAAAAAAAATATATTTAAGAAATATACACTTTGACTCAACTGTTATTTGAAGAAAACACGATTTTATTTAACAACGGTTATTAGAAATAGCATTTGTGAATAATTATTATTGTGTCTTGTCATGATGATAAAGAATTTACAATTAATAGATTTCAAGTTTGAGTTAGGACATGTAGTCCTTGTAAGAGTCTGAAATATATTAGTTTTACTAGTTCATCTGAACCCACAAAATATATTTTTCATAGTGAATTTTTCTCACATCTAAAAAAAATTAAAAAAAAAATGATCTCTATTGTCATTAGCAACTACTAATAACAATACCGATTGCCAATTGAAAGCTATACAACTGCTAATAAAGTATCTAACAGCTAATTTGAATCCCAGCCCCATATTTTACGTAAAATAAAGTCTATATTCACCCCAATCAAAGCCCAAACAAGACTTTAAACTACTAAACCCCAAACCTATAATTAAAAATATCATATTTCAACATCAAATTTATTTGTTAATTATAATCGTAAATTAATGCAGGTATTTTTTAAATATTGTTTTTATTTATGTGCATTTTTATGTTGTTAATGGATGGTTTGAAATTTTTAATAACACATTCACATCACCTGTTAATTAACGATTTTTAAATCATGCTTATATAAAATAACTATGATAATGCATAGTGTCGTGGGGCACTCGTCTCCCACAGACGATTGGTCTGTCTTCTAAGTTGTGTGTGCAGAAAAAAACGTTTTTGATATTTCAGCCGAATCTTAACAATAACTGTAAATTAGTTATGATATTTTCTGTATTTTAAAATATAAAAAAATATATAATTGTCTTTTTTTATGAAAATATACTCGTAAGAATTACAGGATTAAGTTGTCTATACGAAAACAAAATATTTTAATGTTTTTCAAAATAAAGATTTTGTTTTTTTCTAGAAATTTAAAAAAAAACTCAAATATTTTATACCGAGTCTATTTATTACACTTTAAGTCTATGGATTGAAAACAGTTGTAGAAAAACAAGTCATGTAATTTTATTTTTTTTATATGACCCTTGAATTTTATTTTTTTTGGAATTTGGCTTACTTTGGTAGGTACTCGTCTAATCCAAAGGTAGGTCTATGGCTTAGTTTTAGTTATTTTTTTGTTTTACCATGCATTTTTCTATATTTATGTTTGTAAGTATAAAAAAGAGATTTAAAATGCTTAATAACTAATGTTGCATTCACCTTTTTAATATTATGGTTTTCATTGTTTTATGTTTTTATTTTGAAGTTTTTATGTTTCACCTCGTCGCGATTGTCTTTTTTTTCACTTCACGCGTGACCATCCCTGAAAATGTGAGGCAGTGCACGAAAAAAAAGGTTTCTTATAATCATAAAATTAAAATGATAATTTTTAGAGTTGACATCTATTATTAAGATCACTAAAAACTTTAATGGTCTACAAGAGTCTGAGTAAGAGAGTTTTTTATGCAAATGAAAGATACATCACCCTAGTGTATTTTATCTATGGTAAGCTGTATTGTTGTTTAATTATTTTTTAGATCATATTTCTATTTGTTGGTGCTTTCTAAGTGTCGAAGTAGATATCTCTTCGTGAGGGAGTCTCTACCTCATTAGATCGAAAACCTAAGTATTCTAATACCAACTAAGTTGGACCAAGAACAAGTCCGGCCCGAGAAAAGAAAAGAAAAACTTGAACAGTGCACAATAAATTAATTCACTCTACACTGTTCACGTATTATGTGAACAAGAATGCCTGTTGTAGAAGAAGCAATGGCATGAAGTCACCTAGCGAAGGCTGCTGGCAACATAGGAGGTTTGACTCGTGTCTAGCTAAGTGTTAGAGGCGGAGTAGAGGCTGATGATGGTTGGAGGAAGAAGAAACAACTACTACCGGTGGTTTTTTTCACTGTGTGGAAAGGATGGTACAACTTTTGACAGCGAGGAAGGCATGCTACTGGTCGTCTACAGTGAGCTTCACTAGTGGCCAAAGAAAGCAAAATGGGTTGTTGGATGTCGAGAGGTGATTTTTGGGTGGAGGAGACAATGTTGCGACTATCATTTAAGAAGGAGAAGAACTAGGACTGCAACTATCGAGGAGAAAGGAGGAGAAACTGTCATTCTCCACTGGAACACAAGAAGTTGTTGCCGACGACGGTGAGCTTAAAGTTGTGGCTGGTGGCACCGACGTGCAACTGTTTCTTAGGGAAAAAGAAATTGAGGTTGTCGGTGCTGAGAAAAGAGAAGTTGGTGTCTTGTTGGTGTTAAGGAAGATGAAGACATTGTTGCCGGTGAAACGGATAAAAAATAAAACTTTGTTTTTCCTCCCTCCTCTGCACCTTCTCCTTTATAGGTATTTATAGAGACAGAAACGACTCCTCACTTCCTTGTTGCGTGCAAATAATGGTTTGCGGAATCTCTCTGCCTCTTCCACGATGGTGTGTCTGCACTGTTCAGACCGCAAAACAGTGCAGGCATGCCTGCAAATTTTTGCAAAACTACACAAATACACTTTAGTCCCTTGATTTATAATTTTTCTAATTTTGCTCTTAATTGGCTTTAAACTTTTAATCTCGTGCAATTTTATCCAAGCAAAAACTTTAATAGCAACCTCAAATTTTCTCATGATTTTGCTTTGGTCCTTGATCTCCGATTTATTCAATTGGACCCTTAATTGACCATTAAACTTTCAATTGTCTTCGATTATGCCCTGATTTCAACCAAATGATTTGGAAAAAAAATCAATTTGGTTCCTAAAAAATCCAATCTTTTCAATTAAACCTGGATTAGGCTTCAGACTTGATTTTTCATCAATTAAGACCTTAATAAATTAATTTGACCAATTTAAAGTATAATTAAGTCTTTGCATTTAATTAGATCCTTCAATTGGACCCTAAATTAATTTCTAAATATAATTATATTTTAAATTGGTTCATACCTATAAAATATATAATTATGTCATTCAACTTAATTTTTATACAGATTTATCCATTAATAAATTATTTTAGTCATGAATTTGCATTTCCTTCATTTTTTAGCACAATGAAGGTATGATCGGGCTCTCGGATTTGTTCAAAATTTTCAAGTTGATTTTTTTTACAATGTTAGTCTTTTTATTTTTTTAGAGAATAACCCTGAAATGAATTATGACTCACTTGTTGTTTATAATTGTTGGTTTAGGTTTGTTTTTCTATTAGTTAATCTTTTTTATATAGTTTATGTTTTGATATAATTCATGCATGTTGATGAAATGATTATCATCTTTAACATGTTTAAGCTTGTTCATGCATAAAATGAATTCATAAAATCAATGTTGCATGAATACATGGATTGTACTATAAGTATTCAATCATTAAACATGAGACAAACAACTTATTGATAACTTATAAATTTTATTCTCATATTTAACGAGGATATAATTATAAGATATAAAAAAAGAAAACAAAGAATATTACCAAAAATTATTCTTATGCTATTCTATTAAGACTTAGTTTTGGCATATATAAATATATATATATATATATATATATATATATATATATATATATATATATATATAAAAGAGAGATCATATATAAATATATATATATATATATAAAAAAAAAGAGATCTCAGAGCTAGGATCAACTTAAGTTATAACCAGGTGGGCATGTAGGCTTATGAGTAGTTAGTGTGTATGTGTGTGTCTATATATATACACACCAAAACATCCTGTTTCAATTGAAAAAACAAAACATCAACCAAAACAGAATTGACAACCTTGATTTTAATTTTTTAGGTTCTTGAAATGAAGATTTTTCTCTTTTCATTGGTATTCATGCGATTTCTCTCTTTTATTCCATGAAAACAAATACTAAAAAATGAAATGAAACATAAATATAATTTGCTAAAATTAAAAAAGATAGGTCATCTAATAGCAAAAAAGAAAAAGAAAAAAATTCACTTTCCAAAAAAAAAATTCAAAATCACCACCTACCCATGTTACCTATCATTTTCACTCTATTTTTTTTCTTGCAATTCAATACCCCCCCCCAAAAAAAAAAAAAAAAAAAAAAAAAACTTACAATTAAGTGCTAATTTGAGCGAAGAAAAAATGCTCAATTGTATAAAAAGAGTTTAAGGACCAAATTAAAAATTACAAAAAAACTAACTGATATATAAGAAGGTGAATTAGTGACGCTACAGTAAAAAAAAGGCCTTTTATTTTATATTAATTTAAAAATATGAAATTAAATAATGAAATACCACTAGAATATTAGAAAACACGTCTAAATTATTCCCTCAACAGAAACGTATTTTACTAAACATATTTTCTGTGTCTTATTAATACACCAAACACCACCTACAAAAATAGCCATGACAGAAGAAAAAAACCTTAAATATATCCAACATTATTTAGAAATGATAAACAATAAAAACCCAACCATGGAAAGAATTGAAGTTGATAACCATACTACAGAGTTGATCTCAAAAGATCCATCCCAAATTAGTGAATACAGCATGATATCAGCTATCAAGCAAATTCCTTATGGCATAATCCATAACACCAACAATATTTTTCAGAAAAATGTGACCCAGAAGGGATATTTTAAGATAGTAGCATTAGTACTCTACTTCAAATAGAAATGGATGTAATTCAGCAAATACAGATTACACTACAACGAGAAAAGGCAAAGAGTGCCTTCGCTGCCACCAATCCATCAATTTGGGAGGAACTAAGCTTATTATGCGATGTTCCAGCCTTGAAGAGAATCAACTGAATATGACTACCTGGAGATGTTTACAGTCCCTGCAGAAAATCAAAACAATCTGCAAAATGTAGACAACCCAGCAGTCTAATAATTAAAATAGATTCTACTGGGTGACCTCGGAATTAGAGGCAACCATTCGTCTATTCTACATCACATTCTTTTCAGCATCTATATCCACACAGCAGCAAATCTAATAAAAGCATTTATTTTTTGCATATTAAAAAGATAAGACGTAATTTTTAATCTCTTTTTTTTTTGGCAAGATATTATGCATGGTACATGCCCAAGTATACATTTACATGATTTGGGCTAAGAGCCAATGCATTGCAAGCTCCAACACAGCTATAAAAACAAGTCAGCGCATGTCACTAACATGATGAAACTCAAAGTTACACGAGACTTGGAAAAGGTTAACTCCGCATTCGTTTTCTTTGATGACCCTCTTCAGAATCTCCCTGCAGACGACAAAATCAGAAATAAATATTTGGTAGTTGGAAAATCCAAAGAACCTGAAGAGCAAGGAAGTGAAGGAACATGGATAATGTATTTAGTCAACTAAACCATCAGCTTTCATACAAGCTACCATGCTTTGACAAGTTTTTAACATAATACAAACCATACAGACCCTAATCTAGCAGAATATATATATATACACATATATATCACATGTTTGCAAGAGCACATAAAAGATAAAAAAAAGATGTATTCTAATACAGCACCCAATTTGTTCACTTTATGTCATTTTTATAGGTAAGAACAGAACAGCCTTTGTTAGCCATCATCAACTACCTAAATTGCATCAATTCCTCTATTGCTCTTTGGACGACCTGACACAAAATCCATGGTGATGTCCTTCCATTTCCATTCTGACAATAGAAGTGGTTATGATTATCAAGTTGGTTTTCAATGATTTGCTTTTACTTGCTGATAAATTGCGCACTATACTGCCTATTTTTCTATCTCCTAATCACAACACATCTTAGTGCTCCTTGGATAGACTATAAATCATGATTCATGGACCTTAGTACTCTTTGGATAGAATAATCATGATTCATGGACTTTTCTTAAAAATTCTCACCATTCAGATCTTCCTATTGCAAGGATCCCCCTTTCCATCCAAAAAGTCTCACTAACATTCCAACGAAGTCACTTGTATAGCCATAATTCAATTTGGCTGCAAGATCAAGACATTAATTTTTCCAACAAAATGTATACATCCACATCTTGGATGAAGGTGGCATGAGTGTGCAACTGATTTATGTTTTTGGTGTTGTAATTACCACTTTTATTGAAAAATATACCAGCAGATAACAATACTTCAAGTAGAAACATAAAAGATAAATTATACTCTGACCAAAAGAAGCAGGAGATAGAAATAGAAATGCATACCCTTTCATCATGTCCAAAATCTTCAGGGGGAACCACACTTGAATCGGATCTGCATTTAGCATGTACTATAGGACCTAACTGAGATCTATCCATGCCTGTTGTTGATCCATTGGATGCATTCAGGTAGACAGCTCCTCTATACATCCATTCCTCAGTTTCATCACTGTAGAAATCATCAAAAGGTTCTCCACATAATGCACATGTACTCTGCTCTTCATCAGCAGGAACAGCCATTTCATCATCATCTATCTTCTCAACAATGGTCTCAATGGGCAAAAAACCAGGAACTGCATCAGCTCCCAATGCCTCTGCACCACTGAGCCACATACCTACACTTACAAACCACTTGCGAGAAGGTTTCTGCTTACGGTTCCTAGACATCCGGTTTTTAGTAACATGCCAATCCATGTGATTACTGTGCTCTTCTTGACACTTGAACCGAAGGCCACATGTTGTGCATTGTCTTGGCAGATCACCATACAATGCACTTATTCCAGATTCATAGCGCAGCTTGAGAAGGTCAGCATTGAACTCAAGTCCCACAGGGTCCTACATATTGAGCCACAAGGTTATTTTCAGGCTAATATCACATTCTTTGAAAGAAAAAAGAATGAAGCTATTCATACAAGTACCTGTACAGGAGTTTGTTTTGTCACTGAGATCAAACCTTGAGCCATGAGAGAGTTAAACAAACCCGAAAATGCACTGCCAGATGGTTGACCAGGGACACCTGAACTAGCATTTTGAGGGAAATGCGTTTTTTGGGGAGGAGGACCAGGTGGCAAAGGTGGCCGAACCCCCACCTGTGAATGCAACATATTTGGAATATTGCTGACTGGTAAAGGCACCATACTAATGGCATTGCTATGCCCGTGAGTGTTGTATCCATGATTCTGTGCTGGTGCCAGGGGATGAGGTGGCATTGAAGTTACCCCAGATGGATGAAAATTTTCTCGGGCTTCATGAGATGGAAGAAGTTGTGGCTGAAAAGGATTAACATATGCCTGGTTTTGCTTATTCAGAGCAGCATGCTGATTAGACATTGGTGTTGGCTTCATCGAATTGTAATCTTTGTTCTCAAAACTATTAAATGGTTGTTCGGGCATAACTGAACCCTTTTGTAATACCTGATTTATGACAGTGCTGCTGGCATTTATTGGATCAAAATGACTTCTACTCTGCTTTGGTGGAGGAAAAATACGATGCACAGGAGGTGGGAGAGACTTGTGTACATTTACTGGAGGCCAGACCCCTGATGATGGTGGCACAACACTTGACCAGGTCCCCGAACTAGCAGAGTCAATATTAGAACCCCATCTTGATGCAATGGCAGGAGGCCTAATAAGCTGTGCATCAGTATCTGGTAGTTTTTCAGCGAGTGGAGCATAATTCTCACCACCCAAAGAAGCCACGCCACTTCCAGATAAAGGCATCTGGAAATCCCTTCCTCTTCCTTTAGAATTCAGGTGATGTGCCGACTGATGGATGTGAGGTGGAAAACTCCAAGCTTCTTGAGGATGACGGGGACCCAAGATCTGATTTCTCTCAGTTCGGAATCCAGGAATCTTGCTTGTTGATCCACGGCCAGACTGCAGGAAGCACATCAATTTCTTTTGGACATAAGATCAAAGTTTGAAGTTATTTTCTTCCCCAATATATGTAAAAGCATAATTGAAAACAGAAAGAAAAAAATGTACAACTTGTTTCCTAGTTAATGAACAGCACAGTCAGCTGTTAATTAAAACAAATAACAAATGGAAAAGATAAATACACGAAGATAACTTAGTTGGGTATCTTCTTAGCGAGTTGGCTGACAATACAAATAATAAATTGAAATGCAAATTATCGTCACATAATAATTTGAACTATGACACAGAGAGAAGCAGATAAGCTCTAAAAGGTGCTTGCAAGAGAATTGCCAGATGGAGACAAAGAGGACAAAGGAAAAATACTCATTTTTGAATAGTCTAGTCAAATCCATTAACAAAAATTAACCACTTTACTATAGAAAAGATATCAAAATAGGTAAATGGAATCAAACAAGAGCCTAGCTTTTGGACAGTGTATGAACAAGTAAATTAACTTAAACAACACATAAACAAACAAGTTGAGACAGCGTACACCCAGAATTGAGACTGCTTCTTCAGAAATATTAGAGGAGTCATCCACAAATGCCTTTGGAGCCAGACTAGAGCGATTGCTCCTGGTATCAAATTCTGCATGGATAGCACTTATCCTTCCAAAGGCAGGCCTTGGAACAGCACTTCCAAGTGGTGGAATAGATGATGGCAAGAAATCATTATTCCTACCACGCTCTGACAAAGTAGGGCTCATATCTTCCCAATCAAACTCCTCTTCTTCAGTATTCTGCCATGATCTTGAAGCTACCTTATTGTGCACGCCATTTACACTTAACTGTTTAATGTGCAGAGGTTTACTACTTGAAATTCTTTTATCATCCCCGTATGCATCTATTAAAGCTCTGGGTCCTTGATGTTCAAGTCCATTGCTAAGCCTATATCTAGTAGAAGGTTCAAATCGGTTATGGTTATCATTAGAATAGTTATTTCTTCTCGATTCATTTGCTTCTTCATCTCTGACAATGGCTCTACTGTGTCCATAATCAAATACACGATGAGATGGGGACAGCCCCTCAACAAACCTTCGAGGAGAATTCCCTACTGCAAAGTCATCAATTTCTGAAGATAAAGGCCTCTCGGCTCCAGTTGTTGAAGGCGACAAGCGTCTTGCAAGCCTGGAAGTTGAAGATGGTTGCAGATTACTAGATCCAAGAGTGAGAGATGTATGGCTCACTCCAACCTGTGAAGATATGGCCTCTGCTTGATCATTTTCATATTCATCATATCCAACAGCAGGTTTTTGACCGAATATTTTCAGATTCGATGAAGTTCCCTTAGTGTGCTGAACAATCTGCAAGGATTGAATTACATATTTAGCTTTCTATGTTTGTATTGACCACCCTCTCTGTGTGCAAACAGATGCACATTGCATTGCATAGTACAGAGCAGAAAGAATCCACAGCAAAATACGACATCATCTCAAAATGTAGCTTGTGTGCTCATTTATTACACTTACAATCAAATCAATTATTTCGTACATAGTAACAATAGAGAACCAACACAGTACATTAGGAAGTATTTTGCCCAGAGGAAACTCCACAAGGTTGCAAAACAACTTAGAGGCTTTCCATTTGAATGTTATAATAGTTGAGAGCCATGAGAATGTTAGGTTAAAGGGAGATGCAATATAAAAAAACTCCAATGAGCTATTTTGCATAACTTTTACTTTGCTTAAGACTCATCTTGGTCTCCACACTGTCTACCACTGCAATGTTTAGTATCAAGAGACCATCTTTAGCCACTGATATTTCAGTTTTGAAACATCAAAATGATGACAATTTAACTTGGTATATGTATACTCCACTATGAATTCATTTTACTTAAAAAATAAATTTTGAAGTTTAAACAGGCCATTAGAATGACCATACCACTGAGACTGTATTTTAACCACAAAATCCCAAGTGAAGATTCTAAAACAAGAAGTACATGGTTTCATCAGCGGGACTATAAATTAAAAGCTGCAGGGAAACCTTACATTATCTGCAGTTGAATGATCGAGCTGACGCAAGTATTTTGGGTTCACATGTATGCCATGAGGTGGTCTGGGTGATTCAGAAGCTCGAAAGGAAGTCAAGCTTGATGACTGATTATTAACTTGTGTAGAAAAATGAAGTTGAGCCTCAATCTTGTGAAGTACAGAAGATGGAAACACTGTGGACCATGTGCCAAAAAGGTGGCGCATTGAAGGATATAAGCTAGGGTCAACTTGTCTGTATGCCTCACAAAAAACCTGGTGAGGTAACAAGGCGACAAACATCACAACCATGCAGGATAAGCAAAATACAGCATGCAAAATGGCAAGAGAAGAGAGCACAATACCCTGTGATTAACTCACCTCAGGCAAATGGGACGAGAAATGCCTAATGTATTCACGACCAATATTCTTGACAATGCTATCTAAAAGATATAATGAAGGCAGCTTTTGATCTATGGGGGCCTGCAAGAGATTAAAAGTGAGCACAAATGATCTCCCCTTAGAAAAGAAAAGGCACAGAGATATAAACTCAATTTTCTTCAAGATAGGGAAAAATGATAAGACAGGGAGAAAAGTTCAAACTTCAAATTGGAGAACACAGTGAAAATGAATATAATGGTCTCAAAAATCTCATAACTCCAAAAAACTTGTAAGCCAATCCTGTCTTTGGTTTCTCAGTTAAGTTATATATCTTCCCTAACTTCAACACTCAAAATATATTTTATTTAGCCAAATTTATCCAAGGAACTACACAAGTAACCAAGCAAAAAAACGAATTCATGACAATAAGAAATCAAAAGGTCCAAAAAGGTAACAAACACAGCCAAAATAAGTTGCAGATTTTTTTTAAGAAAGTAATTTCCTTAAATCCAGAGACACGCAAAAAGAACAAGGCTTGAAGCAACACCATCAACGAAGCATCTGGAATATGAACACTGTAAAATCTCAAAAAAAAATTCCTTTCCACTGATTCTACTTGAACATACAGACAAAACCAATAACAAGGGGAAAAACTAAGACTTTCAATTTTGCTATGCAACAAAGGTGAAAAGTTATGTCTCCAATAAATTTTATTCTAACTTCTTAATTCTCTAAAAAATTCCCAGCCAATACAAACATTCAAAAACTCTTAACACACACACACACACAACCTCTGGAAACCACAAGATACAACAAGTTCCCCTCTCCTAAGCCTTCAACTAAACCCGCCATCAATAACATCAAAGAAACCAATTTAAAACACCAACACAACTATATCAACAATACTTTTATTAATAACTAAACCCTAAAGTTCACCATTTCTCCCACATTTTAACAACTCCACAACTCATATAATCATCAAAACTAGCTATATTTTTCCCAACAACTAAACCCTAAAATCCAAAATTAAGACAAACACACAAAATTAAGCAATGCCACCTCACCGATTCTGAGACTACAAAAAACTACTAAGACTATCATTATCTCTATCATTGCTCAATATCAAGAGCTAAACCTTAAAAAATCCCATACATTCAAAGAAAAAAAAAGAGAAAAATTAAAAACAGACCTCAACAATGCGGGAACAGAGAACAGCAGCAATACCCTCACCATGCTCCCGCTGTTCTCCAGCAATAATAGTCAAATCAGTAATAATAGGTTTTGAATTAAACGTCAATTCATTCAAAACCGTCTCATAAATCTCAACCACATCCTCCATACTCAAACTCGCCCCGTCACCACCACCACCACCACCACCCTCCTCCACCGCTGATCCTTGACGTTGCTTCAATAAAGCCCGGAACTTGTCAAGAACTGACGATGCTGATGGTTTCTGTGGCAGCAGCTCATTTGGCATGGTGGTGGTAACGGCTGCCGCCGCAGCTTTAGTGGCGGCTTTAGGGTTTAGGAGTTTTGCGGGTTGCATTTGTTTCCATTAAGAGAGAGAATTGAAAAGGAATGTAGAGAATTTGGGTTTACGAATTGGGGATTTTAAGGGATTATAGCATTAATTTTTTTATTTTTTTAGAGAGAGTGAAATAGAGGAAACGAATTAGGGTGATTCTTTTTATTATTATTTAGTATCTTTTTTTTCTCATGGAGTTAAGTTTAATATAGTCCCTAACCTTTATCACCTTAATTAATTGTCCCTACAGTCTAGGCATTGGCCAAACACAATTAAGTTATTTTTTAGTTGGCGATTGCCTTATTTCCTAGTCGAATCTTCTCATCTCACCCGCTTCTCCTTTCGTTAATCTACATTTCAAAAGAGAAATAGATAAATAAAACTATATATATATATATATATATATATAATTGATGAAAAGACTGTTATAAGGATTAAATATATATCGTGTTGTTACATACAATAAGATTAATGTTACTAAACAATTGTAAATTTATAATTAACTCAATTTTGTGAAATCATTCAGAGAGACTATGCCATTAATAAATGCTCAAATTATAACGTTCTTCTATTAAGTATTTAAATCAAAGCATTTCTCAATAAAAACTAAAGTGACCACCATTTGATGTGAAAGAGATTGTTTGGCTTTCTGTCTTTATCTATTTAAAGATAATTATAACTAATGATTATTTTTATTATTATATATCCTTTGTTAAATCATATATATATATATATATATATATGTATATATATATACATATATATATATATATATATATATATATATATATATATTAAAATCAATTAATAAGGGGGAATTTCAGAAAGTATGAATAAATTTAATTAATGATGTTCTAAATACATGTAAAATAACATTCTTAATATGTTTGAAATTTAAACATGATAGCTGGTTAATTTTTAGGCAAAGGAATTGGAAAAACAGAATGTGAGTCATGTTATTAATAGCTTCAAATAAAATAAAATAAAATAAAAATCATTTAGGGAATTAAGAAACTTAACTTTTTTTAATATTTTTATTTTATTTCTCTCTCTAAATATGTCATATATCTCACAAAACCACTTGAAAACCTTAAAATAAAAAACCTGAAAACTAAATTCATGTCAGGTTTTAAATGATTAAGGATAGATTAGAATTTGTTAGAAACCAAAATGATATTATTAAACAATTCTAAATAATGAGGGTGGGATTATATTATCGGTTAATATATGGGGATAAAAATGACGCGATACCATGTGCGAGTTTTCACCCTTCTATAAATAACAAATACATCGGCATCCAGCAATATGCGCCTAGAGTGACAGAAAGAAAGAGCTTTTGGAATTTGGGGTGGAAAAAATCTAATCGACTCTTTCTGGATTGAGGAGAAATCAAGTTGCCCTCTTCATTTTTAGGTAAGCATGCAACTGAACTTTCTTATGCTTTTTCATATTTATTATCTATGAGTAGGTTGTTTTGCTAGAATGATTTGCCTAGGTTTTTTGCAGTTTTTAGTAGGTGGTTGGATTTTGATACTTAATGTTATGTTTTTGTTAAAATATGACCGTTAATTTCTAGATATGGAAATTGTGTAAAGTAAGGATAAAATAACTTTTATTGTTTAGCTAAATTAGTCTTGTAATTATTCTATAAGTTCATTTTCAATTGTAATGGAAGTTTAACTCTGAAATATACGAATTTATACTTTTAACATGGTATCAGAGCAAATCTCAAAAAAAATTTGAATCGTATTTTTTTTCTCTTCTCCTTTCTGGTTCAAAACCCAGAAATCGATCGCTACAGTACCTGTTTGTTCAAATTTACTGTTCATCCACCCAGTTTTTCCTGGAAAAATACCCAGATTTTCCCGAAATCCTAGTTTTTCCTGGAAACCTTAGTTTTTTTTCCTGGAAAGCCCAAATTTTTCTCCAGTTTTTCCCATATTTTTTTCTCGAATTTTTTTTTCCGAATCGAATTGAATATTTTTTTTATCCCTGGAGGCTACAGTGCCCGTATTCCTGAACCAAGAAAACCCAGAAATTTGCACTCAAATCCTAGGAAAAAAAACCACAATAATCCCAGAAACCCATCTGTCTCGCAAAAAATCCCAAACAAAAATCAACCCAAACATCAACAAACCCAGAAATTCAGCCAACCACAACTAGACTAATTCGCAGAATCCACAAAATCAACCAAAACCCGAACTAGATATATGAAATCAGCAATCAACAATGGACATGGACATGCTTGGAGGATGGAAGGTCTATCGAAAGAAGATCAGACTTGTATGTTTTCCATGATCGAAAACCTTTAGTTGCACAACAGTTTGAAGATGTATAATTCACTTGTGGAGAGATGCTTTAATGACTGTGTAGATAGCTTCACACGCAAATCGCTTCAGAAGCAAGAGGAAGAGCATGAATGTCGCATGAATTTTGTGCTAGAGAAGATGATGTTAAAGAAGAGAAATGAAAAGCTGGAGAAAGCCCTCAAAGAAAGCAAGCAGAGGGAGGAAAAAATTAAATCAGAGCTACAAAGGGCATGTGAGAGGTTCAGAGTGGCAGAGGAGGTTGACCAAAGGTTTGAAAATGGGTTTTACCAACTGTGCCTGGATGAACGACATTCAAAATGAAAGATCTCGAAAAATGAGAATCCGTATTTGAAATGAAAGATCAAAGATGAACACCATCCGGATTCTCATATCTATAGCAGTGAATCAAGACTGGGTCTCACAACAATTCAATGTTAAAAATACCTTTCTAAATGGAGATCTTGAAGAAGAAGTGTATATGGAATTACCACCTGGAGTTAAAACTAGGTACTCGTGTGAAACCGAAGTATGCAAATTAAAAAAGGCATTATATGGTTTAAAGCAGTCACCCCGTGCATGGTTCAGAAGATTCTCATCCATGATGAAAGAGTTTAGCTATAAGCAAAGTAATTCAGATCATACTTTGTTTATAAAACACAAAGGAGGGAAGGTAACGACACTAATAATATATGTGGATGATATGGTCTTAACAGGAGATGATCCAGAAGAAAAAAAGACACTACAACAATTCTAACATCGAAATTCGAAATGAAAGATCTCAGAAAACTGAAGTACTTCTTAGGGATTGAGGTCTCAAGGTCAAAAACTAGAATATGTCTATCACAATGAAAATATGTGTTAGATTTATTGGCAGAAATTGGTATACTTGCATGTAAACCAGTAGATACACCTATGGAAATGAATCACAAATTGGGACAAGCAGAAAATCATACACCAGCGGACAAAGGATGTTATCAACGGTTAGTTGGAAAACTTATATACTTATCACATACTAGGTCAGACATCACCTATGCAGTAAGTGTGGTAAGCCAGTTCATGCATTCACCAGGAGAAGAACATATGGAAGTTCTATATCGAATCTTAAGGTATCTAAAAAGTGCACTAGGAAGAGGACTTCTATTTTCTAAAAAGAAGGTCCAAGATATTAAAGGGTATACAGACTCAGATTAGGCAGGAAATTAGACTGATAGGAGATCGACATCAAGATATTTTACGTTCATAAAAGGCAACCTTGTCACTTGGAGAAGTAAGAAGCAGAAAGTGGTGGCAAGGTCAAGTGCAGAAGCAGAATATCGAGGTATGGCTCACGGTGTGTGTGAATTACTATGGATTAAACAAGTATTACAAGACCTAGGAATTGATTATGGAACATCTATGGATCTACACTGTGACAATAAGCCAACTATTGAAATTGCTCATAATCATGTTCAACATGATCGTACCAAACACGTTGAAGTCGACCGACACTTCATTAAAGAAAATCTTGATCGGAAAATTATACAACTTCTGTTTGTTTGGTCTGAAGATCAGCTAGCCGATATTCTCACAAATGTAGTCTCCGAAAGGGCGTTCTATGACGCAATTGACAAGTTAGGCATGATAAATATCTACGCTCCAATTTGAGGGGGAGTGTTAAAATATGGTCGTTAAAATATGGCCGTTAATTTCCAGATATGAAAATTATGTAAAGTAGGGATAAAGTAACTTTTATTGTTTAGCTAAATTAGTCTTGTAATTACTCTATAAGTCCTTTCTCAATTGTAATGGAAGTTTAACTTTGAAATATATGAATTTATACTTTTAACAGTTTTCTTGTTGGGAAAGAGATAGATTATCTTAAAATTTGGAAACTTTAGCTTAGTCCTAGGAATAATTTTCAAGTATTTATAAAAAAATTCTTGAATTAAACTTGATTTTGTGGTTTGAGCCAATCGTTATTAGTAGAAGTTTGTATTACCTAGTTTTATATGATTAATGTATTCATCCCAGGTAAGCTTGCTTAGTTTGATTTGGTTAGATTAAATTTGCTGCGGTGATGCCTAGCTAGTGCTTCCGATTTTCAACGCTAATTTCTTCCTTTTTTTATACTAAGATAAATCAAGCTCCTATGATTCTTGGTAGTTTCCTTACTTTGTTTACTTTAGCAAATTAACTAGAATCACGAGTGAAAGTGGCCATGCCAAAAGCCAGAAAAAAGCGCAGAACATGGTTGAGGAAAGGGATATGATAAAAAATCTGCCAGAAAAAATGCCTATGCTATATTACCTGTCGTTCCCGATGCTCTCAAAACTAGCATATTATCTGGCTCGGTTCAAGGCCCAGGTCACCAGATGGCTAAGTCAACCCTGAAACGACATTGCTTTAGTTTTTTTTTTAAGAAAAAAAAATTGAAACTGAAAGTCTGAAACAATCTTATTTTAGACAAAAAATAAAAAAGAAACCCTTGGAGTTGGCCTGATTGAGTCTCACTCAAGTCTGGTCAGGTCAACTAGGTTGTGGGTTGATCTACTATGTCAACATTCAACCCGGCTTGAAGACATGAAATTGAAAGAATATAGGAAAATTTCAAGCTGGTTTTAAAATGATCTCAAAAAGTCAACATACCCTTTGTATTGATAATGATTACGATACATATTCTATCATTATCGATTATCATGGAGAAAAGAGTGTAGCTCAGAAGTGTTAGTCTTGGAGGACTAATGATAGAATTCTGTGTGTTGGGATAAAGAGATGAAATTGGAGGAAAATGAGAAGTTTTAAAACTGGGTTTGTAACCTTTTGTTTGTTTTTAGTCGATGGAACAATTCTTCTGGATTTTTGTTTGTTGACCTTTGTTAATTTTCGTAAAATAGGAAAACCATTCACAGAATACGCAAAACTTTCATTTCTTATTTAACTGTTTGATTTAAGTTCCCCGTGATCTTTCTAAGCTCCTTATTTTTTTTGTACTTTAGTGAGTCAACCAGAATCATGGATGCAAGTGCTCAAGTAATCTGTGGCAAAAGCCAGAAGCTGGAAACAGAAGAGGGAAGGAATTTAATCAGAATCTACTGAATGTCATTCTTCAGCACATTTCATCTCTCCTCCCAATGAAAGATGTCAACTAGCATTAGTATATAGCTAGTTTTTTAACATTTTTTTCCTGTTTTTTTCCCACTTATACATTTTTTTTTAATAATCAAGGTGTCCGGGTAGGTTATACGTACCACGACTATTATTATTTTATTAAGAAAAAAGCTAAATCAGCTCGGTGTTTTCGTGTACACACAGACTAAAATTATTGTGGATTGGAATAGTGAAATGACGATTTTACCCCTCGATGCGCATCAACTTTAACCTTGGAATCAAGGGTAATTTCGATTTTTTCCCTTTTCGTACACAGTAAAATAACTGATCTAACCCCTAATAAGACAAAAAGAAAGTTTTGTCTGTAGGGGTATAACGGTCATATCCTCATGAACAGTGCAAACATTATGTAATTACCGACCTGCCCCTTATAAATGACAAAAATGATGCATTGCGGCAGGGGTGAGACGATAATTAACATTTTTGTAAATATTATTTTATTCTGGGATGAGCAATAGTATAACGGTGTTACTATTGATTTAGCCCCAGAAAAGAGAAAATGCAAGACTTAGATGTAGGGGTGATTAGGTAATTGACCATTTTTAAATTAATATTTACTACCGGCTGCAGCAGTTGCATCCGGAGGACGCCTTGACGAGTTTTGGGCTCACGCCCCCTTTAGGAGGTGTATGTTGGCTACTTTGGTGGTGAAAAATTTTCATTCGGTGTTTCACCGGATACGCCTCCATATCCTCCACCTTATGGTGTAGCGCGTGGCGTCCAAAGGTGACTGGAAAAGTTCCAGTTGGTCGTCGACCTTAATGAAGTTTTGAATTGTTACAATTTTGTACTTCATTGGAAATTTATTAGACTATTCAAAAAGATTAGGGCCAGTTGAACTGAAGTGATTAAAGCGCACACATTGTTATTTCTATTCATGGACACAAACAAGATACAGAGAGGGATGGCCAGCTCGATTACATGAACACCCACAATATTAGAAGGCATACATCGCTCTTTCATGCTACAAGCATATGCCTTCATTATCATGTGGGGGGACATATATGATAGCTAAAGCAAGCCAAACCAAGAGGTCCATATAGACGTACGTAATACATATTATGATACCATGCCATGGACGGGAACATGCATGCATGCATGCATCTAATCAGGCACCGTTGACCTCTTTATTCCTAAATACATAGACGAGTAATTAAGGGCATGCGTACGTGTTCCCTGTTGCTGGCTTCGTTTAGTAATCATTAGAACGAAGGTAAACATCAACGGTAGCGTTTATAGTACGGAAAAGGTCGAGGTAAAAATCAGGGTCTTCGCCGCATGGATCCTTCTTCACATATTCGACAGTCCATTTTGCGGTGCTGCCGGAGGTGACCTGAAGAGTGACGGTGAAGGAGTCATATGATTGCAGCAGCGATCCTTCCAGCACCTTGTAGGTTATTTTCTTGGCGCGGTCGTCAATGGCTTCAACCACATACTTGAATTTCTCCGCAGTGTCTGCTCATATATATATATAGCTAACAGATCAATGGCCAATCTTACAGATTGATTTAATCAGAATTTAGCTAGAATTCAAATCATTTGATGTATGGATCAGTACTGCTGTAATTAATATTTATTGTTATTGCATCCTTAATTAATCATGTACGAACGTACGTACCAGCGCAAGAATCGGCAGCCAGGATTTCAATCACCTTGCGGGAGCCAACAGTGTTAACCCAGCTTCTGTTGCCGTCAGCAAGTGCTACTGTCTGCACAATAGCACCGCAGACACTCGGTAACAAGCTTGCTTGTTTCTTGAAGAATTTGTAAAAAGAGCCAGTAGAGCATTGAATTCGTGTTTCAATGACTTTTGTACTGGAAAGGGAAGCAGCAGAAGAAAGAACTCTGACTGGAGCAGAAGCTCGGGCTGGTGTTTTGTAGATGTGTGCATGAAGAAGAGCCATGTTATCAGTGGAGCTAAGAGAGCTAGGTTGCTAGATAGTGATAAGGAAGGAATGCAGTGAAGAAATGTAGAGGCCTCATTAGCATTATATAGCAGAAGAGCCCAGCGTTAACCCCCTGATTCTTCTTCTTTTGTCATGTATATCAGCAGGTCGTGTTCAGCCATGGTGCTAGGTGGTGAAGGATTAGTGAGAGCACCGCATTCCAATCTGCTTTTTTCTTTCTTTCTTTAATTTCAAAAAAAGTTTATTCCTTATATAATGTCCAGATGCCTCATAAAATGATATGTGAAAGCAAACTAATTACTTTGCCAATGTGTAATAGATTCCTGCGGAGAAGAAACTCTCGAACACATGCAGACTCTATTTTGTAGCAGGATCCAAATAAAAACATCTATCTCTAATTTTAAGGGCCCGATATTTTCCATAACAGAGAAGAGAATGGTACAAAACCCAGGAAAACAACTCTGATAATTAATTTTCTTCAAGTGTTAACGGTGAACCTTCTTCGTGAGTCTGCCTCCCATACTCTAGCTAGTGCCCTCTTTATTCAAAATAAATTGAACCCCACTAACATATGTTTTAGCGAGTCCAGCTAGCGTAATTCGAGTTCCCGTAAGTTTCTTCTCCAATGAAGCTTCCACTGCCATGCACCATCAAATAAATCTCCC
Source organism: Salix caprea (assembly GCA_964035475.1). Lineage (NCBI taxonomy): Eukaryota > Viridiplantae > Streptophyta > Magnoliopsida > Malpighiales > Salicaceae > Salix > Salix caprea. The sequence continues at coordinate 1,191,390 of OZ037745.1, read as the reverse complement.
ATCATCGTGTTAATTGACTCCTCTTTTATTTCAGACAGCATATAGAGTACTGGAGGGAAGTGATCCTGCCCACTAACCCACTTATCCGTCAGAAGTTAACTTTGTTTTTTCCCCCATTGCCATTTCTGAACCTACACCCATTCTGAACTTCTGTGAGAAACCTGAACAGTTTAATAGTTTGAATTTTAAGAGGTGACTGACAGCATAAAATACAGTTTTATTATCTGCTTCTTGATCGGGTGCAAACCAAGATTGGAGGAATGAGAGAGGAAGGAGAAAGATGGACATCACAGGAAAAACAAACAATAGAAAGACAAAACCTCCCTTTAATGCTACATTAGTTGTAGGAAAGAATGTGGCCATTTGAACAATGTTAACCTCTCCGAAAGGTGGGGAGGTTAACAAACCCCATAAAGCCTATTTCATTTAGAGTTTTTTTTTTTTTTTTTTTTTTTTAACAACGTGGGTATTTATTTAGATAAATCATAACTAAGCTCGATCTTCTAAATCGTTGTAGCTAATTAAATCATATTTTAACAAAAATATTTCCAAAATAGATTTCTCAAATAAAAATTATAATATATGATTTATGCATAAATTTCATAATATCATCAAAATCTAAAATCTAAATTCAAACACCAAGCTAGTATCACCTAAATCTAAAATGTTTTGGAGTCCCTAACACATACTTGAACAAAACATAGTCTTTACTCTGTTAATAATAAGATAGATTAAAAACTTCTGGCTTGTCTTTACCCTTTAAAAGAATCCTTAAATAACTTTTTTTTCACTCAAACTTGTCTTCACATGGTTAGAATAAAGAATAAAAATATAGGATGAGATTGATCTTTTTGAGAAGTGGTGGTCTCCAAAATTCCTTATCTTATGCTAAGGAATCTATCTATCTATATATTCCATTATGAGATTCTTAATATCATATTGGAAACGACATTTCATAATTATTAAAAACAGATAAATCTTAACCAAATAAAATGTAACATTACATGCATTTTGATTATGAGATGTTTAAAGAATATGTCGCTAAAATAATAATAATAATTGTAAGTTTGATAATTTGTCTATTATTCTATAATCTACTATTGATTAATGCTAATTATAGTAAAATAGTGGTCGAATAATGAGGTTTAATATTTTTATCTCGTTTTTACTTTTTATACTACAAGTATTTTTTTTAGCCGGTTTGTCATTTTTTTAATGGCATCAACTTAATTTCAATAATATTCCTGTTCGATTACTATTAAAATTGTTAATTGATTCTTATGCGTAAACCTTACTGTAGTAATATTAACAAAACAAGTTGTTAGATGGTGGTTTAAATTGATGAGATAGTTTAAATTTCATCAGTGTAAGTATAATATTATGAATTATAGATTTAGTCGTATAAAATGAAATCTAATTATTACCTATGGTGTTGGATTAAGAATTATACTTGAATTATGGATATATGAAATTTGTGGGTGTGGAGTAAAATAGAAATAAAAATTTTATGGATTGAGAAAGACAAATTTATTCATGGCTTGAGATAAAGTAGCTTTTTTTGAAACTGAAAGGAGAAATGAGCAACTTTGTTTTTGACATGTCTTTACCTTTCAAAGTATCCTTATATAAACTTTTTTCATCCATTCAAATTGGTATGCATAAGAAAAGAATGAGAATATACGATGAGATTGATCTTTTTGAGGAGTGGTCTCCAAAATTCCTTATCTCGATCCTAAAAGGATAGTAAGATAGAGTTTGCATATTGACCTTTCTTTACCATAAAGTCACATTATCTAGTGATTTATGGTTTTGTTGGTTTCTCTTGTCAGTTAAAGCCTGTAGATAAAGATCGTTGTGTAGCTTGAGAAAAAATAAATAAATAAATTACGGAATGATGATCCTAGAGTAATGAATTGTCCCCATAGTAACCAACAACAAAACAAACATTTATATTTTGGAAAAAGGTAAATATAAGAAATTAGTCATTGTTTTCTTGCATATTATTACTTCTTTTTTCTAATTTGAAATTCATAGGTGAAATTATTTCACAATTATTATGATTATGAGATCATAATGAGAACCAAATGAAATGGAACACTCACTGCATGCATTATGATTATGAGATCTATTAAAACATAAATAAAATGTCTCCCAGTTTTACTATACTTTTATTATTCTATACATAGGTTTTATTGAACTTGTGAATTGGTTTAGTTAAAAGATGATTTTGTCCTTAAATGACTTTAGGAGTGAAGATATAATATTTTGTTTTGTTTTTTTGCATAATATAATATTTATTATGCCCTTAAAGTAAAAACTTGATGCCAAGACAACATTATTTTTCAGTTTATATTTTAAATTCACAATAAAATTACCATAATACTTTGAAATTAAGATTAAATGTTCCTTGAGTGAAGGGTTCTTCATATATTTTGTAATTATTAAGTTTCATTTGTAATTATTAAAATTTACGCATAAATAACCTATTAATTAATTTACAAAATCAGTTGAGTGTGATATTCACACTAAAACACATAAAAAACATGGGTGCTCTCACCATATTCAGATGACATTTAGAACGTAGTTCGGTAGCCAAACTCATAATTCTATAATGACTTCTTAATCCTCATGGCATTACCTCCATTCGAAGGCAACTTGTTTGACATGAAAATATTTAGTTTTATGTTGATGATTTTTTTTTTGTTTTTCTCTCTCTCTCTCTCTTATTTGGATTCAGAGTTTTCCTTGCAAATTTTCAAAGCAACATTTTTATTTTTATTTCCATTCAGGTATGATCCCTAATCTTTCTATTTTAAATAATCCATAGAATTGGGATTTTCTTTCATATTTACCCTTATTTGATTTATTTATATTTAAGATTTGGTCCTCATTGTTTTTTTTAATCGTTCTCTAAATTATTATTTTTTTCATTTGTGTCCCTTAATATTTTATATCATTCTCTTATTTGAATTATTTTTTCAATTTCATCCCTCAATATTTTAGTTCATTTTCCTTTATGTTTGATTTTATACTTATTTTTTTATTGTTATTTATTTAGTTTTTAATATATATTTTTATTAGAACTTTCTTGTTTGATTTCATCCCCAATATTTTATCGATCAAGATTTTTCTAACCCTTCAAGACATAAGTTTGAAAGATTAGATTGGGTTGATTTAGATATTTTTTTCAGGTATTTTTTTACAATTGATTTTTCTATAGGGTTATCCCGATCTCTTATTCTAGGTAACGGGTTTCTTATGTTGACCTAGCCTAAATTTGATTTTTCTAACCCTTCAAGACATAAGTTTGATTTTTCATGCCTAAATTTATTTTTTAATGTTGTTGTTGCCTTTTTTATTATATTATTAATTTAATTGAGGTTTATAGGTTATACTATATTAGATACCCAATGGTACTAAAAGGTTATTGTGATGGACATTAGATATTAGACACAATTAATTAAAAACCCACACGTGGATATATCTTCACACTTGGTACATTAGTTGTGTCTTCAAAATCCATTAAAGAATATATGTATCGCAAGATCTATGATGAAAACAAATAAAAAAAAAAAAAGGAAAGGAAGCCTAATGGCTTTGAAATTTATATTTCATGATGGGTAAAGCTAGTGCTAACAATTAGTGTTCATTGCGAGAATAATCTAAAGTTAAAAGGAAAGAAGTAGTATGTATACTAGTAAATTTAGATATATACATCGTAGACATAATAGTTTTAAATATTTAATTTCAAATTAAATTAATAATGATTAAAACTAATATATATATATAGAATACATTAATACTTTTAAATATTAATTATCAAGTCCGAGCTTCATCAAATATGGTTCAAAGATTTTTACCTTAAGCAAATCACCCTAAAGTTCAAATTACATCCTTGCTTCAATTTCACATAATATTATGAGACTATTTATTTTATTAAAAAAACATGACTATATATAAGCATGTGTCATAACCATAGTTCTCTTATGAAATGCAAATCTCATCAAGCTGGCAAATAACAATTAACAATGACAGGTTCATTCTCTAACCATTCTTATTTCTTTTGTCAAACCAATAGGTCATGTACACTGTTGTTTATATATATATATATATATATATATATATATATATATATATATATATATATATATATATATATATATAAACCAAAAATAATAAATACATGTGTGTGTATAGCTGTTAAACATAATTCAATACAATTTAATAATATAAAATTTCAAGTCAAATACATAATTGAATAGGACAATTAAAGGTTACATCAATAATAAAAAGAAAATACTCTTATTAGTAACTTATAGAAAAATTAATATATATCAACTCAATGATTTGCAAACTAATAAAATAATTAAGATTTGTGATCAAGTTATATTTATGTTAGATTTAACAAATTTGGTGATCAATAACTTGGGGTAATGCATAAAGTTAAAATATTCATGATATTGATAGTTTAAGGAGAGATGGGCTTTAATTAAACCCAACTTAGAGTTTATGAAGACAAAATGGAAGACCAAGTCCAACCCATTATTACCACACCTTGAGAAGGGACAAAAACATCTAATTTGTTTAAGACAAGGCTAAAGTCATTCATGTTGTGCTCAATAACATCAAAAGACTGAAAAATGCATAGAACCATGCTCCTGTATAATAACACACGACAATCAATTTCTCTCTCCTTAAAATTTACTAACTCCTCAATGAATCTGTTATGTGTTGTTCCTCCTAAAATGTCAAATAGACAAGACTGTGCTATCAAAAAATAAACTTGTCAAAATCAATAATTTTGTCATACAAACAAATGTTATTATTCTTTTAGAGATATATTCTTAGCGCATCTCATTATCATAATACATGTAATGTTCCAATTCATTTGGTTCAAATTTATTTATTTTTAATAATTATGAATGGACATTTCCTATATGATAAAAAGCATTTCATTTTGGAAAAAAAATGTTATCTTCTTAACCTGAAGGTTTTGGTCGACGAGAGAGACAAGCAAAACCATGAAAAATGATCTTGCACACACTATCTTATTATCAGTTTAGGCATGAGATAAGGAATTTTAGAGACCATCACTCCTAAAAAAGAGTCAATCTTATCCTATATTCTTATTCTTGCTTGTATGCATGCCAAGACAAGTTTGAATAAGAAGTTGTTATCCAATGATTCCTTTAAAGGTAGAGAAATTCTTAATCATGCTAATTCTTATATTCTTACTTTGTCATCTTTTTTTCTTTATAATTCATTAGCAGATTCGTCTTTCCAATCCATTATAATTTAATTTTTATTTTACTACACATCCACAAGTTTAATTTATTTGTAATTCAAGTATAATTCTTAATCATGGTTATTTTTTAATAAAAAATGATTTTCAAATGTAATTATTCCTAATAGTACTATTCCAATAGTATAAGTCATGTTATCACAAACACCTTTTTAATTTTCTTTCTTCTCTCGAAAGCATGACAATAACAATTGTTGCTATATATTTTATGATTTTATGTTTGGAAATATTTAAAAAAAATCAAAATTCAACACGAAAAAAATAAGGGATTAAACATACATCCATAAATACTGTCATAACCCATTTCTGAGTTATTACCCAAAATCTATCCACAAAAAAAAAAAGAGCTCGCATTGGCAGAAAAATCAAGATGAAAATTTTGAATGTTTTCGAGAGTTCAATCGTACCTCTTTTGTGCCCAAAAATGAAGGAAAATACAGATTCAAGACTAAAATAATTTATTATTGGATAAATCTGGGTACAAATTAAGTCGAAATGCATAAATATATTTTTTATAGGACAATTTGATGTAGTTGTGGGTCAATTTAAAGTATAATTATGTTTAGAAATTAATTTAGGTTCCAATTTAAGGATTTAATTAAGTGCAAGGACTTAATTATACTTTATATTAGTCAAATTAATTTTATTAAGAGCTTAATCGATAAAAAAATCAAGTTCTTGAGCTTAATTTGGGTTCGATTGAGGAGATTAGAATTTTTGGAAACCAAATTAATTTTTTTTCCAAGTCAATTCTTTGGAGTCAGGGGCAAAATTGAATAAAATTGAGAGTTTAATGGTCAATTGAGGGTCAAATTGCATAAATCCAAAACCAAGGATCAAAATATTAAAAAAACACGCAAAGTTAAAGCTGCTATTGAAATTTTAGTGGTGATACAATTGCACAAATATAAAAAGTTTATTTAACTAGTGGTGTCATAACCCAATATTTTACTATTTGTTTTAATAAAATACAAGTGAAAAGAACATTTTAAAAAAAAATCCAAAAAAATAAAATTTTGACACATTCTCATCATATTCAACATCTTTTCATCAACATGAAACTTAATATTTTCATGTCAAACAAGTTGCCTTCGAATGGAGGTAATGCCATGAGGATTAAGAAGTCATTATAGAATTATGAGTTTGGCTACCGAACTACGTTCTACATGTCATCTGAATATGGTGAGAGCACCCATGTTTTATATGTGTTTTAGTGTGAATATCACACTCAACTGATTTTGTAAATTAATTAATATGTTATATATGCGTAAATTTTAATAATTACAAATGAAACTTAATAATTACAAAAAATATGAAGAACCCTTAACTCAAGGAACATTTAATCTTAATTTCAAAGTATTATGGTAATTTTATTGTGAATTTAAAATATAAACTGAAAAATAATGTTGTCTTGGCATCAAGTTTTTACTTTAAGGGCATAATAAATATTATATTATGCAAAAAAACAAAACAAAATATTATATCTTCACTCCTAAAGTCATTTAAGGACAAAATCATCTTTTAACTAAACCAATTCACAAGTTCAATAAAACCTATGTATAGAATAATAAAAGTATAGTAAAACTGGGAGACATTTTATTTATGTTTTAATAGATCTCATAATCATAATGCATGCAGTGAGTGTTCCATTTCATTTGGTTCTCATTATGATCTCATAATCATAATAATTGTGAAATAATTTCGCCTATGAATTTCAAATTAGAAAAAAGAAGTAATAATATGCAAGAAAACAATGACTAATTTCTTATATTTACCTTTTTCCAAAATATAAATGTTTGTTTTGTTGTTGGTTACTATGGGGACAATTCATTACTCTAGGATCATCATTCCGTAATTTATTTATTTATTTTTTCTCAAGTTACACAGCGATCTTTATCTACAGGCTTTAACTGACAAGAGAAACCAACAAAACCATAAATCACTAGATAATGTGACTTTATGGTAAAGAAAGGTCAATATGCAAACTCTATCTTACTATCCTTTTAGGATCGAGATAAGGAATTTTGGAGACCACTCCTCAAAAAGATCAATCTCATCGTATATTCTCATTCTTTTCTTATGCATACCAATTTGAATGGATGAAAAAAAGTTTATATAAGGATACTTTGAAAGGTAAAGACATGTCAAAAACAAAGTTGCTCATTTCTCCTTTCAGTTTCAAAAAAAGCTACTTTATCTCAAGCCATGAATAAATTTGTCTTTCTCAATCCATAAAATTTTTATTTCTATTTTACTCCACACCCACAAATTTCATATATCCATAATTCAAGTATAATTCTTAATCCAACACCATAGGTAATAATTAGATTTCATTTTATACGACTAAATCTATAATTCATAATATTATACTTACACTGATGAAATTTAAACTATCTCATCAATTTAAACCACCATCTAACAACTTGTTTTGTTAATATTACTACAGTAAGGTTTACGCATAAGAATCAATTAACAATTTTAATAGTAATCGAACAGGAATATTATTGAAATTAAGTTGATGCCATTAAAAAAATGACAAACCGGCTAAAAAAAATACTTGTAGTATAAAAAGTAAAAACGAGATAAAAATATTAAACCTCATTATTCGACCACTATTTTACTATAATTAGCATTAATCAATAGTAGATTATAGAATAAGATTCGAGACAAATTATCAAACTTACAATTATTATTATTATTTTAGCGACATATTCTTTAAACATCTCATAATCAAAATGCATGTAATGTTACATTTTATTTGGTTAAGATTTATCTGTTTTTAATAATTATGAAATGTCGTTTCCAATATGATATTAAGAATCTCATAATGGAATATATAGATAGATAGATTCCTTAGCATAAGATAAGGAATTTTGGAGACCACCACTTCTCAAAAAGATCAATCTCATCCTATATTTTTATTCTTTATTCTAACCATGTGAAGACAAGTTTGAGTGAAAAAAAAGTTATTTAAGGATTCTTTTAAAGGGTAAAGACAAGCCAGAAGTTTTTAATCTATCTTATTATTAACAGAGTAAAGACTATGTTTTGTTCAAGTATGTGTTAGGGACTCCAAAACATTTTAGATTTAGGTGATACTAGCTTGGTGTTTGAATTTAGATTTTAGATTTTGATGATATTATGAAATTTATGCATAAATCATATATTATAATTTTTATTTGAGAAATCTATTTTGGAAATATTTTTGTTAAAATATGATTTAATTAGCTACAACGATTTAGAAGATCGAGCTTAGTTATGATTTATCTAAATAAATACCCACGTTGTTAAAAAAAAAAAAAAAAAAAAAAAAAAACTCTAAATGAAATAGGCTTTATGGGGTTTGTTAACCTCCCCACCTTTCGGAGAGGTTAACATTGTTCAAATGGCCACATTCTTTCCTACAACTAATGTAGCATTAAAGGGAGGTTTTGTCTTTCTATTGTTTGTTTTTCCTGTGATGTCCATCTTTCTCCTTCCTCTCTCATTCCTCCAATCTTGGTTTGCACCCGATCAAGAAGCAGATAATAAAACTGTATTTTATGCTGTCAGTCACCTCTTAAAATTCAAACTATTAAACTGTTCAGGTTTCTCACAGAAGTTCAGAATGGGTGTAGGTTCAGAAATGGCAATGGGGGAAAAAACAAAGTTAACTTCTGACGGATAAGTGGGTTAGTGGGCAGGATCACTTCCCTCCAGTACTCTATATGCTGTCTGAAATAAAAGAGGAGTCAATTAACACGATGATGGGAGATTTATTTGATGGTGCATGGCAGTGGAAGCTTCATTGGAGAAGAAACTTACGGGAACTCGAATTACGCTAGCTGGACTCGCTAAAACATATGTTAGTGGGGTTCAATTTATTTTGAATAAAGAGGGCACTAGCTAGAGTATGGGAGGCAGACTCACGAAGAAGGTTCACCGTTAACACTTGAAGAAAATTAATTATCAGAGTTGTTTTCCTGGGTTTTGTACCATTCTCTTCTCTGTTATGGAAAATATCGGGCCCTTAAAATTAGAGATAGATGTTTTTATTTGGATCCTGCTACAAAATAGAGTCTGCATGTGTTCGAGAGTTTCTTCTCCGCAGGAATCTATTACACATTGGCAAAGTAATTAGTTTGCTTTCACATATCATTTTATGAGGCATCTGGACATTATATAAGGAATAAACTTTTTTTGAAATTAAAGAAAGAAAGAAAAAAGCAGATTGGAATGCGGTGCTCTCACTAATCCTTCACCACCTAGCACCATGGCTGAACACGACCTGCTGATATACATGACAAAAGAAGAAGAATCAGGGGGTTAACGCTGGGCTCTTCTGCTATATAATGCTAATGAGGCCTCTACATTTCTTCACTGCATTCCTTCCTTATCACTATCTAGCAACCTAGCTCTCTTAGCTCCACTGATAACATGGCTCTTCTTCATGCACACATCTACAAAACACCAGCCCGAGCTTCTGCTCCAGTCAGAGTTCTTTCTTCTGCTGCTTCCCTTTCCAGTACAAAAGTCATTGAAACACGAATTCAATGCTCTACTGGCTCTTTTTACAAATTCTTCAAGAAACAAGCAAGCTTGTTACCCAGTGTCTGCGGTGCTATTGTGCAGACAGTAGCACTTGCTGACGGCAACAGAAGCTGGGTTAACACTGTTGGCTCCCGCAAGGTGATTGAAATCCTGGCTGCCGATTCTTGCGCTGGTACGTACGTTCGTACATGATTAATTAAGGATGCAATAACAATATTAATTACAGCACTGATCCATACATCAAATGATTTGAATTCTAGCTAAATTCTGATTAAATCAATCTGTAAGATTGGGCATTGATTTGTTAGCTATATATATATGAGCAGACACTGCGGAGAAATTCAAGTATGTAGTTGAAGCCGTTGACGACCGCGCCAAGAAAATAACCTACAAGGTGCTGGAAGGATCGCTGCTGCAAACATATGACTCCTTCACCGTCACTCTTCAGGTCACCTCCGGCAGCACCGCAAAATGGACTGTCGAATATGAGAAGAAGGATCCATGCGGCGAAGACCCTGATTTTTACCTCGACCTTTTCCGCACTATAAACGCTACCGTTGATGTTTACCTTCGTTCTAATGGTGATAACTAAACGAAGCCAGCGCATCAGAGAACACGCATGCCCTTAATTACTCGTCTATGTATTTAGGAATAAAGAGGTCAACGGTGCCTGATTATATGCATGCATGCATGCATGTTCCCGTCCATGGCATGGTATCATAATATGTATTACGTACGTCTATATGGACCTCTTGGTTTGGCTTGCTTAGCTATCATATCTGTCCACCCACATGATAATTAAGGCATATGCTTGTAGCATGAAAGAGCGATATAGGCCTTCTAATATTGTGCATGGGTGTTCATGTAATCAAGGCGGCCATCCCTCTATGTATCTTGTTTGTGTCGATGAATAGAAATAACAATGCGTGCGCTCTAATCACTTCAATTCAACGTGTTTTATGATATATGTTTTGGAGTGTTGTGAGGTGCTTTTAGAATAGTTATGTTTTTGACTTAAATGGGTAGAGACTTCGTCATGAAGTGAACTATACTTTGAACTTTACAAAAGACTAATAACTAGAAATTTAACTTATAAAAATAATCAAATAACAATACAACTTATCATGGGTAAGGTATATCAGGAGTGATAGGTCTTTTCTTTGTAGAACAAGTCTTTGACTCAAACCCTCGTAGACCATTAGGTTTTTTAGTGAGTTTAATACTATGTGATGATTCTTGAAATTTTTTAATCATAATCTCATAATTATATCTAAAACCCCTTCTCCACTCTCTCCCATCTCTGGGAGGCCCAAGGAATGCCATCGCAACAGAATTGTTGCTCCATCAAGTAATGACATTTCCACTAGGGAATTTGAAATCCTTGGTGTTTGATATACAATCTATAACATTATAAATTTATCGTGCTCTTAGTAACTAATATAGTGTAACTCACAGTCCAAGTTGCATCTCGAATATTTGAGTATCTTATTTATTGTTTTCAATGATATGCAATTGAATTATTGGTAAATCTACTCAACTTGCTAATTGAGTATGTAATATATTTGGTCTTGAAGTTTATTATATTAATCAAACATTTAATTATTTGAGAATATTTCAATTAGTGGTGTCATAACCCAATATTTTACTATTTTTTTAATAAAATACTAGTGAAAAGAACATTTAAAAAAATCCAAAAACAATAAAATTTTGACACATTCTCATCATTTTCAACATCTTTTTCAGAAGAATTCAAAAAATAAAATCTAAATGCATTTATCATTTAAAGAAAAAAGGAAAGACAATTAGTTAGATTTTTGTTACGGGCCTGATGATGGACGCGTGGCAGCTACATGACGCGGGATGACAGACGCGTGACAATGCACTGGGGAACGGGACAACACTAGGTGAAAGACGTGTGGCTACCATTGGGAAACGAGTCAGCAGCTGGATGAGTGACGCGTGGCGACCATAGTTATTTTATCAACCATAGTTACTTTATTAACCAGCTATAGTTTAATTATTATAATTCAGTATTCTGTTTTGTATTTCAGTACATTATTTATGTTAGTTAATTAGAATCAATATTAGTAATGGGTAGTTAAGAGGAGGGTTATGGTCATGATCCAGGGAGCAGTTACTTTCTAAACTTATATTTAAATTATCATCTGGTTGAATGAAAAGATATTGAGACATTTAATCCTAAATATTGCCGTGTGCAAAAGAAGGTCACTGGATCCTTGAAATTCCATAACTAGTTTTGTTAATCTTTGTTTACAAATCACAAATAGAAAAGCCAAAAACACAGTTCAAACAAGCCAAAACGTAACAATTACTCGCTCTCCCAAATATCCATGTATTAATGTGAGATGCATCAGAGTGCACATCGCATGAGAGGGAGAATTTCGTTAAATATGAGAAATCACGAAGCATCACAACTCTTTCTAAAAAACTCATGAAATGCACCGTCACCAAATATACCTTCTTCTTCAAAGTCCAAATTGGGAACTGGCATCCATAGGTTTTCCATCTTTTAGATAATACTAGCGAACTTCCCTCATGTTGCGTTGAGTTTTTTTATATAGAAAACTAATTGATTTTATATGGGTTGTAATTGATTATTTTAATATTTAATTAGTAAAATTGTAATTGATAAAATTTGTTAGAAACAGGGTTTTTTAACCACCTAAAAATGATTGAATGTTGTTACTGCCAAAACTCTTTTGATAATTATTTAATTATAGATTGTACAATTGGGATTGAAAAAACTCTATTAAAATTATTATTTTATTTTAAGAAAGTAAATAGGCTATATATATTAAGGCGTTAATATTAAAGAAATATAAAAATATATTTTTAGCTTCATATATTTATAAGGAAAAAACTCATCAAAATAGGAATAAAGAGATCAACGGTGCCTGATTATATGCATGCATGCATGTTCCCGTCCATGGTATCATAATATGTATTACGTATATATGGACCTCTTGGTGCGGCCATCCCTCTCTGTATCTTGTTTGTGTCCATGATAAAAATAACAATGTGTGCGCTTTAATCACTTAAATTCAACGTTTTTGACTTAAAGGGGTAGAGACTTCCTCATGAAGAGAACTATACTTTGAACTTTACAAAAGACTAATAAATAGAAATTTGACTTATAAAAATAATCAAATAACAATGTCATAATCCAATTTTTGGTCATTCCCCAAAACTACCCGTAAATAACAAAACAATAAAATAAAAGGGGCTGATGTCTGTAGGAAAATCAGGGTGAAATTTTGGATGTTTTTGAGAGCTCGATCGTACCTCTTTTGTGCCAATAAATGAAGGAAAACGCATATTCAATGCTAAAGTAATTTATTATCGGATAAATCTGTGTAAAAATGAAGTCCAAAGATATAATTATATTTTTATGGGTCAGTTTGATTTAATCGTTGGCCAATTTAAAAGTGTAATTATGTTTGAGAATTAGTTTAGGGCCCAATCGAAAGATTTAATTAAGTGCAAGAACTTGATTATATTTTAAATTAGCCAAATTAATTTTATTAAGGGCTTAATCGATGAGAAATCAAGTTCTTGAATTTAATTCGGGTGCAATTGATGAGATTGGAATTTTCGTAGATCGATTTGAATTTTCTAAGCCAATTATGCAAAATCGGGGGGCAAATTGAATGAATTGAGAGTCTAATGGTTAATTGGGGGTTAAATCACGCAAATCAGAAACCAAGGACCAGAATAAAAAGGTCTCACAAAGCTAAGGTTGAGATTGAATTTTTGATGGGATATAATTGCATAAAATCACAAGTTTAAATACAATTGGGTGCAATTAAAGAAATTATAAATTGGGGGACCAAAGCATATTTTACCTTCTTAAAAATTTTGAAACTTGCACTAGTCAGGCGTGCCCTGCACCACATTTACCGGCATAAGCGTGCACTGTTCCGGCGTGCCTGACATTGAATTTTCAGGCGCGCCTTGCATTGAATTTTCAGCGGCGGCACCCTGCATTAAACATTCTGGCGCCCGAACGGTTGGGCTTCTCTGCTATAAATAGCAGCATGCAGTGGACAGGAAGGAGATCAAAAATGAAAAAGAAAGAAAAAAAAGCAGAAACAGGAGAGGATTTTTAACAGAGAAAGAAGAAAAAACAGAGTGAAAAAAAGGGAGCAGTTTGATCGGAGAAGAGGCAAATCTCACGTTAAAAACTCCAATAATTTTTCTTAAACATCCCCGGCATCCCCAGCTCCTTTCCTTTTCTTTTTCTTCTCTCTCGGTCAGTCGATCGGCTTCTCTCTCTAAAACCAAAGGAGCCTCTGTCTCTCTCTCCCTCTCGGTGCAGCAACTCCAGTCATCGACTCCGGCCACCTTGCACCACTACTTTGTCACCATCATTTCCGCCTCCACTCTAGCAGGACATCCACCTCCTCCGGCGAGGTAGCAGACCAGCAGCAGCATCACCGCAGTACAGCCCCGTCACTTTTCGACACCCATTCCGGCCACCACAGGCCACCATTTCCGACACCACCACGACCATAAGAACCACCTCGACCTCCTCTACCGAAAGGTGTTAACAGGTACGCCATTCATCACACTCCAAAAATCACTATTCATCGTCTTCTTCATTTTGCATGCGCGGGGAGTGAACCAGTTGGGTCGGGCTTTGAGCCCGACCCGTGGATGAAGGAGGGCTTCCAGTCGTATGGGCTGGAAGCCCAGACCGAGGTGACTGGAGTGTAGGCCCAGCCCGAGAATCAATGAGCGGAAGCCCGATCTTTAGTTTAGGCGGCCCCGGCGGGCCATGCCCATGTAGGCGGGCCGGAGGCCCAACCCCTATGTAAGGCGGGCCGGCAGCCCAGCCCTATGGAAAGGGGCTGGCAGCCCTGCCCCAGTAGGCGGGCTGGCAGCTTGGCACACCAAGGCCAGACAGCCCGCCCACAAAATAAAAATTAAAGAAAAATAAAGAAAAAAATTCAAAAAAAAAATTGTATAAAAAATATAAAAATGTCCCGATCATCCACGAAGAAACATAGAGATGATGAAGAAACGAAGAATGAAAGCAAAAACAAGAGCCAAATAGATTCATGGGAAGGTTAGGTAGGTAGATCAAAGCATGACCCAAGCCTTCCAAGGGACAACTAATACTTACACGTGCATGATAGCAGCTAGGGTCGTGCCTCTTGCCGTCACCGAACACCATTATGTCCACATGCTGCAACGGTTTGTATTAAATTTACTATTAATTAGTTTTTGTTTTGGGATGTTAGGTATCATGAGCAACACCAACTATTTTTCTTATAAACTAAATCGTTTTTATATATATATAGGAATAATTAAATATATTTGATAAGGTTTTTTTATTGTTATGCAAATAGAATCTTATATATGCAATAATGTATTTTCAGTCCCCATTTAATCCTACAATTGGGATATGATTTGATAGCAAGAAATCGAATGCACTTTGTTCTTATTAATTCTCTCGATTCAATGTAGCGTTATTTGATTTTTGTAGATAGGACACATTTTATGCTATGAAGCGTGTTTGTTACCATGGTGTGGTGCTTTTTTAAAGAGATATTTTATTTAAAAATACTTAAAAAAATTTAAAAATGTTTTATTTTTTAACATCAATACATTAAAAATCATGAAAAAAAAAATATTAATTTAATTCTTTTCAAGTTAAATATATTTTTAAAATGCATCCAAATACTATAGCAAATGCAATACTTATAACCTTTTTTTTTAAATTGACAAGAGAGGAGCGAAAATGTCATTATGATACTTGTGAGATCGTTCAATTATCATGAAAATAATCAAAATGCTAGCAAAATTATTTTATATGTTTCAAAGTGGTAGGGTAGTTAAATTAAATGCTTTGATAATCATTTTTATTGATATTTTATCAATTTAGATTTACAAAAGAATTAGTATATTGACTATTATTTTGGGTCTTAATTTTCGAGTAACTGTTAAAAGTGTAGAAAATCATTTACTTTAAAAAAAAATTATTTTTATTTTTATTTTTAGAGTGTTGAGGCCTCTCTGACCCTGTGTAACCCAGAGTTGTCAATATCGTTCTGTTTCGGCCGGAATGGCCGGAACATTCTATGCTGTTAAAAAAACTGAGACAAAACGACGTCGTTTTCATCTCGGTTTTAATTCCGGTCCGTTCCGGAAATACCGGCCAAATTCCGGTCGGAACGTCTCGGTACCGTTCCGGCCTTAAAATCCTCCTTATTTTGATTAACTTGTGATTGTGTTTCTAATTTTGAGATTATGTTTGTTTGACTTTGTGTTTATATTGTATAATTTAAAGTTAATTTATCTTGAAATTTAATTATGCTTGTTAAATTAATATTTTAATTTTTTTTTCATATATATATATGAACAATACAACCCCGAAATGGCACGCTAAAATACTCTGAAACCGAAACATTCCATGTCAATAGAAAAATCGAAACGGTATTGACAAAATTTGCAATAATAAAACTATCCTAGCCGCGTATAAATAAATTAAACCAAGATATTTATTTTCTTTATTTGAAAAATCTCCGTCCGTCCATGAAAAGCATGGAAAACATCGGAAATCACCATCAACACATGCAATGAACACAGGTTGACAAGAATTATAGACATCTGCCAGCCAAATGAAAGCCGGGTGCGTGTATTTTCATCGGGGGATATTCTGCTCAAAATCAACGAACATAAACTCGAGCCATTGTCCTCTTGTGTTCATTGCTAGAGAGTTTTAGCGGTGCAGAATTTGTAAGGGCCAGAGACGTGTCTGAGCAGTCACATCGATCTTTGGTGGCTTTGATTCGACGTAGTTTTGGAGGTTGGTGAATGATGTTTGTATTGAGTCTACCATCTCAATTATTGATGCCTGTGTCTGCCCTTTTCCCCCACCAAGAAACGAAAAGGAACGGCTTCAAATTTTGATGTAGTGCATGTGGGGGTGAAGGGAGGAGGAAATATCACAAAATTTGGCATTTCTTGGGCATGAGTTACATCAATGACCAAGTTGGGGGAGGTGGGGCTGCTGCTGATCAAATGAAGTGTTGTCGATAATGTAATTGTGGTTGTTTTTGAAATTGTTTTTTATTTAGAAATATATTAAAATTATATTTTTTATTTTTTAAAATTTATTTTTGATATTAGCACATGAAAATAATTTAAAAACACTAATTTTTTTAATATTTTACTTTAATTTTTTGTTGGATAATCTATTCTATATACACCCCCAAAATAAAGAAATTTTTGTTGAAGAAATTTAAACAAATTGACATTTTCAATGTTCAAATTGTGAGCACAGTTGGAAAATTGAATAGATCAAACGGGAGAATGTAAGTTTGAAAAGTTTAGTAGGATAGTCAATCTAAAAAAAACTTTACTAAAAAGAATTAACATAATTTTATTTTAATTAAAAAGTTTTTATAAAAAAATAAAAATTTATAGGTTAATAATCGTATTTTATGTGGGCTAACTTGGATTCTTAATTAATTAACTAAATTTTTTTATTATCTTTTTAACCCGAACAAGTAAAAACTCTAGGTTGACCGCCGGGTGGAGGTTTTAAAACACGTGGGGAATTCCCTAGCTAGATTTGAGAGGCTTGAATTTCCTATATTCACAAAATCCAAAATTTGGTACAAAGGCGAAATTGGAAAAGTGGAAGGGTAAGGAATTTGGTCACGAAAGCTTGTTTGATAGTGATTATAGCTACCACGAATATTCCCATAAAATAAATAGAAAATTCAAAACTCTTTGGTTCAAACGTATACCAAATTTCAAAAGGAATAAAGTTTTCCTAACATTCATAAATTAGTCCCCGATCTTTATTTTGTATCAATCGGATCTCCAATTTGTACAACAATCCTCAATCAAACCCTTGTATCTAAAATCATATTATTGCATAGATGAATTTTTTTCCTTGCCCTAAAATTCAAATTAGTTTGGGTGGACATCATTATAATAAAGAAAATTTTGAATGGGGAACTTGATGGAGAACTCATGTATACAATGGGGACCAATTAAATAATAAAACAAAATTGAGACTCAATTAAAAATTAGTGTATAGGTTGAGGACTAATATGTGTTCACCCAAAGATAAATCTAATTTATAAATAATAACTATAGACTAGTTCTCATTGTCACATGTTAATGGTCAATCCCTCTGCTTATCAAAATTATCAAACTAAACCCTAAATTAGATCGAATTGATATATTCACTTCCAAACTAGATTATTCAATTATATCATAAAACATAAAATCCATCTTGTAATTTAATTAGTTTTTAATATCAAGATTAAAAATATGGGTTGAATAACCTTTAATCAAAAGCATGAAAATTGATTTGATCCAATCTATAATAGATGGTATGATGAAATCAAAAAAAAAAAAAAAAGTAGAGTACCATACATGATTTTTAGCTTATTTTGTTTAACACAATTCATGTGATGTTCATGAAAAACTCTCCATTAAAAATACAATCCAAACTTTAAGACTATAAAAACATCATAAAAAATAAATAAAAAATACAATAACACTGCAAAAACAAACACTGTATATGAAAAAAAAAAAAAAACTCACGCATCTAATAGCACTAAAACAACAATTAACAATTGGATTAAACAACAAACAAATGTACTAAAACTCTCCTCTTCACACTATCGGTGTCTCTAGTTTGCACAAAGAAGTAGAGCTTGGAGAGCATGAAAAGACACAGTAAATCAAAGTATTTTCAAGTAATTCCATAATAGCAAACAGCTGTCACCGCTTGTATCTCTGTCCTTCATTGCATTGCTCCTTGTTCACTCCCCTCCTATATAAACTCATCTCCTCTTCCCTCCCTCAATAAATCAGCTTGAAAACTAAAACAGAACTCTCATACTGAGATTCCGAGTTTAGCGAAATATACAACCCAAAAACATATATATTCTTGGGCTGTGTTTCGATTAGAGAACAAAGTTCTTGTTTTTTTTTTTTTAGTGGTTTCTTTGAGGACCCTTTGGCATTTGAAAACACAACCCTCTTGCTTTAAGTTTTGAAACATGAATAACGCTATGATTTCTTCATTAAACCAATCAAAATTATCATTCACTTCTTTTTCTAATCCTTTACCAAGAAAGCATTCATCTTTCAATGCTTTGAAATTTTCTCCACTGCCCATCATCCAAAACTCACAAAAAGGCCTAAACTTTGATACGACTTCACAAAAACCACTCCACATTTCTTCAATTGAGAGCTTCTCATTTTCGAGAAAAACCCAGCAAGAAAAGCCTGTTACTGTTTGTAATGCATACGAGGCTGATAGGTCAAGGCCACTAGATATTAACGTTGAGTTACCAGATGAGCAAGCATCTCAAAAGATTAAAATTGGGATGTATTTTGCTACTTGGTGGGCTTTGAATGTTGTTTTCAATATTTATAACAAGAAGGTCTTGAATGCTTTTCCTTACCCTTGGCTTACTTCTACACTCTCACTTGCTTGTGGGTCTCTTATGATGCTGATTTCTTGGGCTACAAGGATCGCTGATGCTCCTAAGACTGATTTTGAGTTTTGGAAGACTCTGTTCCCTGTAAGTCTTGTGCCTTTTTTTTATTGATTTTGTTTGCTTGGTTTTGAGAATCTGTTGGGAAGATTAGAAATTTGAGTTTGGTTAGTGAACCTTGTTATTTATCGGACATGAGAACAGGCGCTGTATAAAATTTCACTCTTGATGTATTTAAGTCCTTTTTGGTTTCTGGGAATGTGAAGGAAAAAAATGAGAAGTTTGAATTTGTTTAGTGAATTATGTGTTGCTTTGGAACATGAAAACATTGAAATTGTTGAAGATATGATCATGATACTGTCGTTGTTGACGCAAGACTCGGTCTTTAATACAGCAGAGCAAAACTTTTGGGTGAGAAATGTTTGAATTTGGTTTTATGAAATGCTGATTTATGAGTTTGGTGTTTAGGTTGCTGTGGCACATACAATTGGGCATGTGGCTGCCACTGTGAGTATGTCAAAAGTTGCAGTCTCATTCACTCACATAATCAAGAGTGGTGAGCCTGCTTTCAGTGTCTTGGTATCAAAGTTTCTGCTTGGTGATACATTCCCCCTACCAGTTTATCTGTCTCTGCTACCAATCATTGGAGGCTGTGCTCTATCAGCTGTTACTGAACTCAATTTCAACATGACCGGTAAGATCACTTCTCAAGTTACAAAATTTTAATAACAATATAGAGCTATATTCTGAATAACTGGGAAATTTTAAGGGGTTTTGGTGGACGAGCTCTAAATTATGCTGCTATATTTTTCAGGTTTTATGGGGGCTATGATATCTAATTTGGCATTTGTGTTTCGGAACATATTCTCGAAGAAGGGGATGAGTGGGAAGTCTGTTAGTGGAATGAACTACTATGCTTGTTTGTCCATGCTGTCTCTGCTGATACTCACCCCATTCGCAATTGCAGTAGAAGGGCCTCAAATGTGGGCTGCTGGCTGGCAAAATGCTCTAGCTCAAATTGGACCCAATTTTGTTTGGTAACTACAGTGACATATAACTTTCATGAACATGTCAAGTTTTTCTTTGCTACCATACTTGCTTATCTTTTGTTATGCAGCCAAAAGACACTGAATGTAAAAGGCAGATATGCTAAGTATACTGAGTTTTTACATGTGATATTTACAATACCTGCAAGAGTTATTTAATATATGACAATAGATAGAAAAGACTAGCTGTGATTTCTTTTTACTTTCTTTTTTATTTTTACTACATAGTAAAGATTAACTTTGATTTTGGTTGGTGACAGTGACTGGCATGTTATTTGTAGACATTGATAAGTTTCTAAGATCGTGTCTGCAAATATTTTTGCTTAGATATTGTAGTATTTTTCTTATTACCAGAGATTTAATATCTAAAATCTCCTTTCATTTCCTTTCATTTTCTTACACTTTTCTCAGGGGCCATGTTCATTTCCCCTTTTCAGTTTGTTTTGTAGAACTGAAGTAGCAATCTTGATGTGATGGTTTCTTTAGTGACACTAATCTATTGCAAAACTGAGAACAATTTACTGATATTTTGCTCATTATAATTTCTGTGGTTCGGAATTGAAACAGGTGGGTGGCGGCTCAAAGCATTTTCTATCACCTATACAATCAAGTTTCATACATGTCTCTAGATCAAATCTCTCCATTGACATTTAGCATCGGAAACACGATGAAACGGATATCCGTCATAGTCTCCTCCATCATCATCTTCCACACTCCTGTTCAACCAGTCAATGCCCTTGGAGCTGCCATTGCAATTCTTGGCACCTTCCTTTATTCACAGGTATATTCCCATCTCCATGTAATTTAAGTTTGGTTAGTTATAAAGATTTTTTGGGGGACCAGATCGTCTCGCTTGGTCAAATTTGCCTTTTGCATTTGTTTTCCTAATCCAACTTGTTTGCATGGAGACAAAATCACCGGAGGTAGCCTTTCGATCTTCTTTAGGGCCACTAAGGAACAGGGAAACAAACCAAAATGAGCATCCTTCTTTCTAGTTGAAATCTCATTCCTTTTGCTTTTTGTCTTCCATGCTTAAAAAGATTTAAATGTGTACAAGCCACGATCAAGTTAAGTGAATGCACTAGGCCTTGGCTTAAGGATAGTTTTGTTATGGGGCCGCTCATGATTTCAATCCGGTTAGTCCAAAAACATATGTTAGAGCTTATTTTATAGAGGTGTGGATTTTGAACATGATTAGTGTCTTAATGTGTTCACTTCTTTGTTAAGAGATTGATTATACAATCAACTTTATGATTGATCAATTGGAAGTGTCCCTGATCTTCCTCTCTTTAGTTTTAAAGGTACTCTATTAATTCTTGGAGTTAGATTGTGGATGCCATGAAAACATCTAACAACATTCTGATATATTTCTGAGCAGGCAAAGCAGTGAGAGGAAGTGGTCCAAGATTTTAACTTCAGGTGATAAAAGAGTTAAAAATGAAGATGCAGGCTTAGCTGGAATCTGGGGCAATGTTTTTGACAGACAAAATTTGTGTGTATCCTGTGAACAAGGGGATTGTCTTTGCTGAGACAGACTTGAACGGTGGAGATCAGATAGATTATGCTTGAACTTAGAGTACTAGTGACTTGAGTAGATAACAGTTTCCTTTCCACTTTCTACGGAAGAAAATGCCTTGTAGTATATAAGAATAAAAAAGGTTTGAGACTTGTGTTTTGAAGCAGAATTATTAAAATCATGATGGTCCTTTCACTTTTACTTTTGTTCGAATTAAACCCTTCATCCCATTCAGGAAATGGTTAAATAATTACTAAGGTGACTGAAATTGGTATTTTTTATATATAAAAAAAAATTAAATAATATATTTTAAAAACGCATAAATTAGTTTTTGGAGCACAACTGTTTACCCATGTGCCTTTTGAATTGATGTAGAGGGTTGATTTGATTGGATTCAAGATTCTTAGATCCCTCGATGATAATTACGTGCCTTTAAATTGAAGTAGACGGTTGATTTGACCTTATTCAAAGCAATTATTAGAGGCATATTGAATGTGCAGTTATTTGAAGGTTTTATTTTTGGTTAGCAAATTGGGATTAAGTTTTTGGGGTGAAAGCATTCCCTCTTTGTTTAACTACTCTACTTCACTCAAACTCATGTCTTTTCGAAAACGTTGAAATATTTTATTTTTTTTGTATTTTAGATTGATTTTTTTTTGTGTGTTTATAGATTATTTTTATGTGTTGATGTCAAAAATAACTTTTAAAAAATTAAAAATATTATTTTAATATATTTCTAAATGAAAAACACTTTCAAAAATAATTTCAAGTAAATATACACTTAATCATAAGTCCTCTTTTAAACTCTTTTTCCATAACCCACCACCGTATACATATTTACAACTGCTTAGGTGTTTGTGCGATGTTCAAACTGCTCATTGTTATCGTGATAAATTCATTCATGATGCTTTAAGGTATGTTTTCTTAGATTATCATATCCATAGTAAGGCTTATACATATGTGAAAACCATAAAATTTTCATCTCCCGCGATCTTACTTTTGAAGAAAATATTATCATCTAATCCCCACATCCTCGTCTTTTTTAGCTCTTCCCCTTCGTGATTTTCACCCCTCCTATAATTTACATACACAACCAACCTCTTATTTCACTCTTTCTTCCTTCACATCCCCAATTTTTTCGAGTGAATTTAAATCAATAGACTAGGTGGTGCCTCTAACAATCCTCGACACCATGTGGAAACTTGCAATAATATCTATATCTAAAAATGTTATCATTAAAGTTTTGATGTATCTCTATATCTCATTGGTTTATTTATTTCCTTATTTTTTTTATTGTCATGTCATTTTTTTAACTATTTGTTTATAAAATAGTCATTAAATCTTTATAAATATTGACTTTTGTACATGTAAAGTCTTGGGAAAACATGAAAATTTAAAATTGCTAATGATGCATGTAGCGAGCATCACAAATAGTTGCCCATGTATTAACGGGATTAACTACCATGTTAGTTTACTTTTTTTAATTATGCTTATTTGGGAAATGTATTTTTCCCAAGTAGTCTAGAAAATTGCTAATGCAATATTATGGTAACATGTTTGATGGACACTTAAGCTTTCCATCCCCACACCGAGTTATTCACAATGTGACAATATTATTATTGTCAAAATTGTGATTTAACTTGTAAAATTATATATAAAAAATAAATATAGTAAAATCAGATAAAAAAAATCAAAAATTGTTAAAGTCAGAACAAAATTATTAAAATTGGTTAGAATTTATTGCTTCGATTTTACGATCCCCACCAATCACTATGTCCCCCCGCTCTCTCTGTCAACTAGGGCCGGCATAGGCCTGTAAAATCACATGATGGTTTCCCCTCCTAACACAGTGAATATTCGAAACTTATCAAGTAGGATATGCTACTTTTAATGATTAGCCAATCGACAGCAGCAAAGCACAAATATTTTCTGTGTGTTGGTTGAACTATTTTACTGATTTGAAATGAAATCCAATAATTTAAACCTATGGCTATATATTTATTTATTTATTTACGAGCTGAAAACTTGAGTTGACATGGATGGAAATCTTTAATCCAAAAGAAAGCTTAGTTGACAGAATACTCCTGGTAATGTTGCCCTAGACCTGAAATTTTACCAGTAAATATCTAACCAAAGTTGGGTTTTAAGAAAGATATATTGTTTAAGAGAATTAATTTAAATCAATTAGATAGTTCTTAGCTAGGGATAATAATACTTATAATAGTTCTTGAGTTTAAGTCAGGACATGTATTTTTTATAAGAGTCTAAAACAACTAGAATTTTACTCGCTCACTTGGATCTATAAAATATATTTTTTAAAAAGTGGAGTTTTCTTCAATTAAAAATAAATAAATAAATTCAGTCTTTTTACACGGGATGATATGCCATGTAAGTCCTTGACTCTTTTGAAACTTAATTTCTGATGGTCACTTAGCATTGTATAACGAACTGCAGATCTGATTGATGTGATTTTTTAATACATATTAGCCACGAGAGCCATATTATCATGCACTTCAAACTTAATTTCTCTTATATTTTTTCATGGAAAGGACCACCAACTAACATTATACTATGCTATTTTTATATATAATTTACTTGACATATATTTTTCTTAGCACATATCGATAATGTAATATTACGAGAATATTACAATAAATTATAAAACAATAGATAAATCCCTGCTTTAAGTTTCCTTTTACCTTTTTGTTCATGTAGTATTTTAGGAATTTTTATAGGTAGTGTTTGGTATTAAAATAATGATTATTTTTTAAAATATTTTTTACTTGAAAATATTTAAAACAAACTATTTATTTAAAAAAAAGCTTTATTTTTAAAACTACAAACCCGCTGCAAAAATAGACACTTAACGAGGGCATTTTAGAATATGGTTGCGATCATTTTTCAAAGTATTTTTCATTTTTAAATATATTAAAATAATATTTTTTTTATTTTATTAAAATTATAGTTAATATCAGCACATCAAAATAATTTTTTTATTTTATTTAGAGTAATATTTTTTTTCAAAAAAATATTATTTGGATGTATTCCAAACACCCTTTAAAAAGTTAGTTTCATAATTGAATGATAAATAAAGATAGTTAACACGTTATATATGGCCATTGGCTAAGCTATTTTTCTGCAGTTTTTTCGTTGGATCCAATGCATTATTGCTTTACATGATCGCGGAAATGATGGGTTAGGACTTAGGACAGGCGATGGAGACATTTAAAATAACATAAATTTACTAGACTAGATAGATTTATTTTAGATTTTAATCTCAGTTTTTTAATCAAATATTTATTTCTTCTGTGTGTGCGTGTATTTTCTTTTCTTTTCTTTCCAGCATCATTAATATTTACAATGATTCAATATCCTGACGTCGCATTCCACCATTATCAATATGATTTTTAAATTTGTCACATCAAGTGAACATGAAGTGCGTGCATTATTGTATAGTACCAAGGAAACAAGCTCTTATAGCTATAAAATCGACATGATTTAACGGTGCAGCTCAACTTGTCAGTCTTTAAGGTTGTTTCATAGAAATCAACTATTCAAGTTTTATAAGTTTCAGGGTCATGAAAATTTACATGGTTATTAATTTTAGAATTCGTAAAATTTGTTGAGGTATGAAAAAATTGACCCGAACATTCATGTTAAAAAAAAAAGTTCGGCATGATTTTAACTTTTCACAATATATATAGCTTAATTTTTTTTGGTCATGATTGACTTGTATTTACCCCAACCGTAAATAGCTTACACGAGCTATAAACCCGTACTCTGCCGCAGAGATTAAAAAGTTTTCTTGTCTAATTTTAACACATATAATTTTTTATTTTGTGTTTTGGTTTTTATTCGTTTATTTTTTAGTTTAGTTTTGATCCCTTGATTTTCTCTGTCATTTTAAAATAGTTTTAAATTTTTTATTTGTATCTATAAATCCATGCTCTTAGTTTAAATTTTTAATTTTTATTGTTATTTGTATTTGTATTAAATGCAACTCGCGTTGAAAAAACATAGTAAGTTTAGCTTTGGTGGTATAAAAAGAGAGTGAAACTCTTTTTTATGCATGTATAGTTAAACGTGAAATGTTTGAAACACTACTGTAGGTAACTCTTCCGTTTTGTCTTATTTGAGGCTACAAAAGTTATTTTACTGTGCACTAAAAAATTAAAATTACCAGGACACCCCCATTGACAATTCTTGGTTTTTATCTTATTTGAGAGTATTATGATTATTGTACTATACACAGAAATGAAAAAAATTAGAAATACCTCCGATACCATGACATTATTTTAAACACATTTTACATTATAAAATGAATATATAAAAAGTTAATATATATTTTTAGAAGTTCTACGACGCCGCACGCGCCATCCAAAATGTGCATGAGCTCTAAAATTGACATCACGCCCGAAGACACGCCCACATCACCACGACAGAAAAATATTAAAAATTGGTAAATTACCAATACACCCCTATAGTCAACTCTTGGATTTTGTTTTATAGGGGTATATATGTACTTATACAACTCGTGGTGCGTATCAGCTGACCTGAACACCCCGATTATAAAAAAAAGGTTTAAGGATTAGTCATGGTGCACTTAATCTAACCCAGAGACCCCTATTATAAAAAAATATATAAGTGAAAAAAAAAAAAGCTTAAGGTGGCTCAAAGACACCGGTTATAAAAAAAAATAAGTGAAAAAAATAATAATAATAATAAAAAAGTATAAGCATGAAAGCACTATAGCAATCCTTATTGTTTTTTTTTTTTAAAATTAGTCTGGAAATTAGTCGTGGTGCACTTAAGCTGGACTGGAGACCCCCCGATCATAAGAAAAAATGTATAAGTGAACAAAAACAAATATAAGGAAAAAAATTAATAAATTGGTCCGAGGATTAGTCATGGTGTGTCCAAGCTGGCTTGGACACCCCGATTATCAAAAAACAAATTTGATCCGAGGAGTAGTGGTGATGCGCTTATGCTTGCCCGGAGATCCTGGTTAAAAAAAAATGTATAAGTGAAAGGAAAAAAAATATAAGTGTGAAAGCACTGTAGCAATGCATATTGTGTTTTAAAAAAATTCGGCCCAGGAATTAGTCATGGTGTGCTTAAACTGACCCGAAAACCCCGGTTATAAAAAAAAATTATATAAGTGAACAAAACAAAAGTATAAGAAAAAAAAGAAAAAAATATGTACTAGCAGGAAAAGCACTTTAGAAAGAAAAAAAACTAGGTCTAGGGATTGTCGTGGTACGCATATGTTGGCCTGGACACCCTGGTTATAAAAAAAAATTGGATCTTGGGGATTAATCGTGGTGCGCTTAAGCTAGCTCGGACATCCCGATTATAATATATATATATATATATATATATATATATATATATATATAAGTGGAAAAAGAAAAAAAAATATAAAAACGTATAACAGGCAAAAAAAAATGTTTTGGGGAAAAATGAAAAAAAATATAAGAAGAAAAAAAATGAAAAAGAAACATAATAAAGAAAAAAAAGGCAAAAAACAGGAAAAAGCATTGTAGTGGGAAAATACTATTGCAATCAACAATGCTATGTGTGGGGAGCTACAATGATTTCCCCACACCATTTACAATCCATATTGTTTTAAAAAAAATCGGTCTAGGAATTAGTCATGGTGTGCTTGAGCTGACTCGGAGATCCCAGTTATCAAAAAAAAATTTGGTTCGAGGATAAGGAAAAAAAATGTATAAGTGAACAAAAAAAGTATAAGAAAAAAAAATTTAAAAAAATAATAAATTGGTCTGAGGATTAGTCGTGGTTTGTGCAAGCTGGCCTGTACACCCTGGTTATCAAAAAACAATTTGGTCCGGGGATTAGTCGTGGTGCGTTTAAGGTAGCCCGAAGATCCTGGTTATAAAAAAAATATATAAGTAAAAAAAAAAAAGCTTAAGCTGGCTCAGAGACCATGGTTATAAAAAAATATATAAGTTAAAGAAAACAAAAAAAAATGTAAACGTGAAAGCACTATAGCAATCCATATTGTTTTAAAAATAAATTCGATTCGGGAATTAGTTGTGGTGTACTTAAGTTGGGCCGTAGACCCTGATTATAAAAAAAAATGTATAAGTGAACAAAACAAAAGTATAAGAAAAAAAGGAAAAAAATGTACCAGCAAGAAAGCACTTTAGCAAAAAAAAAAGTGGATTCGAGGATTAGTCGTAGTACGCATAAGCTGGTCTAGACACTCTGATTATCAAAAAAAAAAATTGGATCTGGAGATTAATTGTGGCGCGCTTAAGCTAACCCGGACACCTAGATCATAAAAAACAAAAACAAAATATAAGTTGAAAAAAAATTATAAAAAAAATTTGGATCTAAGGATTAATTATGGTGCACTTAAGCTAGTTTAAAAACTCCAATTATATAAAAATATATACATATAAAATGGAAAAAGAAAAGAATAAAAAAAATATAACAAAAAAAAAAACATATATTTCGTGGAAGAAAAGAAAAAAATAATTAGAAAAAAAAAAGAAAACGTAATTAGAAAAAAATACAGAAAAAAAAAAGCAAAAAAAAAAATCAAAAAAAAAAAAAGAGGAAGAAGAGGAAATCACTGTTGCAATCCACAGTAAAATGTATGGAGAGCAACAGTGATTTCCTCACGTGACTTAGATAAGCTAACTAATGGCAGGTAGGTAATTACCTTTTGGTTGACAGCAATCAAGCCACACTTGATGTCTTAAGGGTCCTATAAATTCCTTTGTTTCTTCATTTGAATCCTTACGGAATTCACAGTTCTGATATATTTATCTTTTATTTTCATTACAGAGTTTTGTTATGGAGTTTTTGTTAGGGTGTTATGCTTTCATTGTGCTTGACTTGTGGTTCCTAGTGCTTATGGTGTCTTGCAATCCTATATTTCTCAAGGGAAGTTCGGATACTTCGGCATTTCCAAGCAATTTTCTCTTTGGAACTGCATCTTCTTCTTATCAGGTTTTGTTGCCTTCATCTCTCTCCCCTGCACATGGAATATTTTTATATCATTCTGTTCTATTTCACCTTCGCACAGTTTGAAGGAGCTTACTTTAGTCATGGGAAAGGCCTCAGCAACTGGGATGTTTTTACTCACACGCCTGGTAAAATGTTTTACAGCTTTAGTCCTTTCTTGACCCTTTTTTTTTTTAATTTAGATTTGATTTTGTGGAATTTGTTTCAGGTACCATCATGGATGGAACTAATGGAGATATTGCTGTTGATCATTACCATCGATATCCGGTGCCTCCTTTGAACTTTTATATATTTATTCTGATAGATGTTAGGAAGCTTTTACAGCACCTTTTTTTCTGTTCGGTCCATGTTCTGCAATTATGAAATATGGAAACTTGTATATCCATTTCTGAGAAACCCTTTTGCATATCTGCAACTCTCTATCTGAAACAGAAGTAGCAAGTTTCAATTGGTAAAAAAGGTGGATACAACTTCTTTCATAGTTCTCACACAGTATATGAATTTGTGGGGATATCTTAAAATCTACTAAATATAAATTTATATGGTGGGCTTAGATTGGCAAATCTTAAACAACGGGATTTCTATGAAGATTTGAACTCATTATATATATAAATTATAATCATTCTCTGGCGCGTGGCAGATGTGTTTTGTGTGCTGACATGCTGGGTCTAAATAGAGTATGCAATCATTCTGGTGGTTAACATGTCAATTTGAAAAAAGAAAAAGAAAAGGTGCAACATTTTGACAGCTTCCAGTGGATTTGGCCCACTCCATGATTTGGATGCTAATATATGATTGAACAAGTAGATTATGGACCCCAAATGTCACTGTATGGTCATCATGCTTCCTTCCTCCACACCATGGTGTGTTTATTTGTGGTTCAGCATAAGCCACAAATTGTTCTGGTGCCGTAACTATGTGTTTCTACTTTCTAACATGACTGACGGTTGAAAGGGTCCTGATGCCCCGTGATTCTTCACAAGTGGAAATCAAACGAAGGGAGGAAACCTACCTTGTTAACATATGGATGTCTGAATTTTTGTGTTTTGACAATTGTTTTGAGCAGAGGAAAATGAACAAAATGAATCCAGCATGCATGGAGATGGGGCTGATGAATTTTTTCTGTTATTACCTGATGCAAACAGGAAGATCTGGATCTCATGGACTATATTGGAGTCAATAGCTATCGTTTCTCCATATCATGGGCAAGAATCCTACCAAGTGAGTTTTCAGTTTCTGTAGGTTTGTAATCTGGTTACATTTGTTGATTTCATCTCTAAATCTCACCTTAACTTTGAACCAGAGGGAAGATTTGGAACTGCGAATAGGGCTGGAATCAATCACTATAACAAGTTTATCAACGAGCTTCTGCGTAGAGGTATAAACCATTTCCACCATATTTCATCTCGTCAAAGTACTCCGGGAGCTGCGAAACTGTTACATTGTGATCTTAGTCTGAAAAACCAGACCAGAAAGTGAGACAAGAAAAAGATATTTATTGTCAGAATCACTTTTGCTTAAAAAGTATTAAGAAGCTCTAGTTTGTGCGAGAATGACCACCTTTTATTCTTATATCTACTTCTTCTGGTTTCAGGTATCCAACCATTTGTGACATTGACTCACTTTGACATTCCTCAGGAACTTGAGGACAGATATGGAGCTTGGCTAAGTCCTGAGATACAGCAAGTAGTTGATTCTTTGATCTCCGTGCAGTCATGAAATACTTTTATGCTGTCTGCTTATCATTTGTTTTTCCATGGTGTGAATTCAATGTTTCAGGGAGGATTTCAAATATTATGCAGATATATGTTTCAAATCCTTTGGAGACAGAGTGAAATACTGGACCACATTCAATGAGCCCAATGTTGCAGCAAATCGTGGTTACAGATCAGGAATTTTCCCACCATCTCGATGCTCTGGGACATTTGGAAACTGTAGTAGTGGAGATTCAGAGAAAGAGCCTTTTATTGCTGCACATAACATGATCCTATCCCATGCAGCTGCGGTCAATGCTTACAGAACTAAATACCAGGTACTTCAGTTGATCTCCCCCAACTCGAAACACCATTTCTGTCCAAGGAAAATTGGTTTAGTTACACATCCGAAATTCATTAATACATGACTTAACAAGGGCCCAGAAAATCGAGGTTTTAATGCTGTAAACATCAATTAAAATCTTATTCTTTCATTGAATGTTCAGAAAAAGCAAGGTGGAAGTATTGGGATTGTTATGAACGCCATATGGCATGAACCCATCAGTGATTCTTTGGAAGACAAACTAGCAGTCGAGAGAGCTAACGCTTTCTATATGAACTGGTAAGCATCACTATCTCTCATTTGTCGTACCAACAACGAAATCTCAAGTCCTGTTGATATTTTGATGGTTTTAGAACTCCCTATATACACTGTAGAGCTAATCTTTGATGCTATGCAAACATGGTGATCAGGTTTTTGGACCCAATTATACTCGGGAAATATCCAGCAGAAATGCATGATATTCTAGGATCTGATTTACCTGTATTTTCAAAGCATGAACTGGAGAAGCTGAAGAGTGGAGTAGACTTTATTGGGATCAATCAATACACTAGTTTCTATGTGAAGGACTGCGCGTTTTCTACATGTGAACAAGGACCAGGAGTTTCCAGGACAGAAGGTCTCTATTTGAGGACTGCACAAAAGGATGGTTTCTTCATTGGTCAACCTGTATGTAACCTCAGCTTTTCTGCATGACTACAACTTTCTCGCCTTCTCCTAATCTTTGGAAGATAACTTTAGCTTCTTACTTATGCAGACCGCACTTGACTGGCTACATGTTTATCCTCAAGGAATGGAAAAATTAGTGACCTATTTTAAAGAAAGATACAACAACATACCGATGTACATTACAGAAAACGGTCAGGGCCAACCATGTTGTAAGGTTCCTAAAGATCTGTGGTTTCTTCTGTCTTTCTGAGTTTCTCGCATAATGTCATTCTTGCAGGGTATTGTGAGGAGGAAAATGTCAATGTCACAACTGAAGCTGTACTGAAAGATGTGCAGAGAGAGGAGTACATGAGCAGTTATTTGGATGCCCTGGAAACTGCTGTGAGGTAGTATCATACTTGATCGGAGCCTCTGGCTGTCTTTGATATCTTGAATTGTCTCTCAGATTTATCTTAAAAACAATACGACGTTTAAAATGTTAAGGTCTAACTAATGTATTTCAGGAAAGGAGCAGATGTTCGAGGGTACTTTGCATGGTCATTGCTTGACAATTTTGAGTGGACATCTGGGTATACTATAAGGTTTGGGCTTTACCATGTCGATTTTTCCACTCTCAAGAGAACTCGAAAACATTCTGCGACTTGGTACAAAGATTACATTGCTAACCATAAAGCTGTCAGAACTAGCACCTGAGAATAATCAAGAATGTTAGTAGTTAGTGTTTCACATTCAGGTTGAATGCCAACTGGGTTTGTCTTCACTAGATATTGCAAGAAGAATTCGATATCGTCCTGTCAAGGTTTTGTGGTGCAGTTTGTTGTATCTGTTTTTAATTGCTATCAAATTGTAACATTTTGTGAAAAAAGGTGTAATCATCTGATGGGTGTAATGTGAATTGTTTTGAATGGCATCCATCTTATATGTTGAAAGGAAATAAATTGATCAGTCTGTCTTCATTTCCTTCTGAAATCACACTTCATTGCTTTCTTTTTTTAGTATGGACTATACTAATACCTGGACACGTGTCTTCCAACCTTCATCTTCTTGGCCGCCAACCTTCATCTTCTTGGCCGCCACAGTTGCCACCCTCAAACGGGGATTATATAGAACCTAAAATTCCTGCTCTTCTGGGATTTGCATGAAGCTCATAGCAGATAATGTCAAAGCCAAAAAATGTGCAGCACATGAATGATCCCACATATTGGACAGAGATGCTGGTTTGGGTGGTCCAAACTAATCACTGTTCACATAAAAATCATTGCTTTTGAATATCAAATTGGTAGTAAAAAGAAAATAAAAAAGACCCATGATACTTGTTAATCATGCTCTGAAGAATTATCATTTCTTTTACTTTACGGGCTTAGCCTAGCAGAAATACAGATCTTCATTACATCAGCTAATTCTACAAGAACACTACAACCTTTTTAACTTTGTCTTGCAAAGAGGTAGTGAAATTACCTTCCATGGGAATTCTTTGAAGCTTTATTTGTATCAGAGCTGATCTTGACACCTCCCTTGATATCCACTCATCTAGAAACCCATAAAGAGGGCTTAGATCCTCTGTCATCAGACCTGGTTTCTTCTGCTACTCTCCTCTTTCTGCTTCAGGTTTGTTTCTCAGAATCCATAGCCATGTCAATACAGATTACAGTGGAGCTTTGCCAGTGAGTATTTCTTTTCTCTTTCATCCTAGAATGTCAGAAACATCTTCCAATAATAATACAAACTGATCCTCTCGGAGATGCTCATATATCACTGCATCTTCCTTAGGATATTAAATCAAGTCTGGTCTAACGTGTCATTATATATATATATATATAGAAACGAGGTTGATTTAATCGATTGGTTAATCTAGATCATGGATCATGATGAGTTTAAAACTTTGAGATTAAAGGGTTAGAAAGAAACAGGGACGGAGATGAATTTAGACCTTTCTTCTTCCTTCTCATATATCCCTCATTTTTCTGTTTTGCTGAATCGAGGCAGAATTATTGATGGTAGCAATGGAGATGTTGCAGTGGACCAATATTATCCTCATCTGTTCCCTACCGACATGTTCGTCCTGTGTCTTCTTGTATTTTGTTTTGCTATTTGTTTTTTATTATAAATTATTTTTTTATGTCTTATTAATGGTTTTAATATGTTAAAATTAAAAATTAATTTTAAAAAAAATACAAAATATTATTTTAATATATTATCACGATCACCTGCCGTATTAATAATGTCATGTCACTTCTCTCCCATTATTATCAAGTGGTGCACTTTACATTTGCACCAAGAAATGTTATAGTTTCAAAGAAAAAGACATTTAAAGTTATGACCTTTCAATGAATTTGAATAAGTCACATTCAAAGAAAAAGACATAAATCATTGCAAAAATTATTGGAGGCAATTTGGTCAATACACATTCTTTTATTATAATTAAATAACTATTTTATCCTTTAGAGCAAAATAAAATTAAAGTTGTTGTAAAGGGACTTTCAAGTTTTTTCCAAAGATTTTACATGGTAAGATCATACCCTTCAGAGAAGAATAAAATGAACATGGAAGAGGGGTTTCTATCTTTTCCTTTTAAAAATAGTGAAATTTCAAAATTACTCTTAGAATCCTTAAAAAAAAAAAAAAAGGTTAGTTTCAAGAGTTTCTTGGTCTTGATCTTTTTCTTTTATTGTTATTTTTTAGTTTGGTTGTTTGATAATTTTATATTATTAAAAAAACAATGGTTGATACTTGCACGTGATGACTTAATGCTATCTAGGTGGTGTGTGAAATCCTTTTTTTTACCAAAAACTTGTTTTTGTTATGGCATTAAGAGCTCGAAGTTATTTTTTTTTTAGCGATATGACATGTGTTAATTAAGGAGATCTTATTGAGTTGTGGTGAAGTTTTTTTTTCTCCTCTCTTTTCTCTTTCATTCTCTAAAAAAAATCTCCTTCAATTTTTTATTTGATCAATTTTGGCTCTCCTTCTTTTGATTACTTTTTAGTTGACTTTGGATCACTTTTTATTTATGATTTTTATTATTTTGTATTTGTCATTTTTTTCATTTTTCTTTCTGTTTGGTTATTCCAAGAGTGAGTTGGTAAGGTTATCTCGGGTTAATATATATATATATATATATATATTTTATTGAACTTTTTTCTCCATGTCCTTCTTTTAATTATTTTTTTTAGTTCTAATCTCATATTGTGAATTGTGGGTTCAATAAGTTAGCCTAAGTTGACTTAATGTTTTTGTCAATGTTATATTTTTTTTCATCTTTGATATTATGTTTTTAGGTCTTGAACTTTACATTTGTTTTACTCTTTTTTTAATGCAAATTCTTTCGGTCTCATATTTTGGATTATATTTTAGTAAACTTAACTCAGATTTGTGTTGGATTATTGTCGCATGAATATCAAGTTTTAGTCTTGGAAAAAACCTGGTTTGGTCTTGGCTCAGCTCAAGCTTATCTATACAGTAGCAACTACTAAGGATGCGATGTCAATAATAGCTGGAAGATAATGCCTTACGTGGCACTCTAATCCAACCATCTTCCTCTTTTCTCATGTCTTCAATTTCCCTAATATTTATCTCGTTTCTCATTGGTTGTTGGAAGGCTAATTACGAGATTACCTGGAGCAAGCCTCGAAGGTGACTGGCCAGTTACTTGCCGTCAACAACAACAACAAAACATAATTGCGAGCATGTTTTTATGATAATATTTTGGAGGTCAATTCCTTATATTTCATATTGTGGTTGGTCCACCAACTGTTTCTGATACACAAAAAAACAATTTTGAATAATTAGGCCCTTTTGAAGTGGGTCCATTTTATAAATATAAAATAGCACGAGATGTGACGCATAAGGGCAACTTTTTTTAGTAGATTATAAATTAGTCCCTATATGTTTGATGATTTTGTAAGTTAGCTCCTCTGTTTATGAAAAGTATATACTAGTCCCTTAACCAAAATTGATTGCTATTTTTTTATTTAATTTCTATATTACTTTTTTTTTTCTAAATGCATTTTTAATCTTATCTGCGGTGGGAAAATTGAAAATCTTGATTACAAACTAAGAATATTGTTGACAAAAGAATAAACTAGTTGTGATGAAGTTATGACCAGACATGAATAAATAGGGACTTCGCAGCAAGGTTTTTAAATCAAAGGGATTAACAAATCATTTCATTACAAATACGGGGACCAATCCAAAAAATTTAAATTTTAAACTGCTCACTACCTGTTGCTCTAGGATTTCTGAGTCATTCAGGAAAAAGATTCTATCGTCATCTTTGTCTAATTTCTGACTTTTTCCCTTTGTAAGAAACAGAAGTTTCAACTACTTCTCTGATTCCTTCTACATTTGCTTATCTCTACATGAAAACTAGACAGCCCTGCACATATATAGAGAAGCACAAACTTGTGTACAGAGACATCTATCTTTTTAAATCTAGATAAAGCATATGAATTGCATTATCTAGCATGGGGATTTCTTCAATTTGTAAATCTTTAATTCTCTTGGAGCTGGTCTTGCTACCGCTCTTTCTATCATCTGATGCAAAAAGTCTGAAAGAAAGTTCAGATTCTTCTTCAGTTCCTGCCAACTTTCTCTTCGGGACTGCTTCCTCTTCTTATCAGGTTTTTTTCTCTTCTACCAACTTCTTGTTTCAATTACATAAAGCTTAAGGATATCCTTTGTCTTGCACTTGGTAGTTTGAAGGAGCTTACCAGAGTGATGGAAAAGGTTCGAGCAACTGGGATGTCCATGCTCATGAACCAGGTGAGAACTTGGCGAAGATTCAATGAAGATTGAAACGTTAAGAATAAGTCCACTTTGAGCAGGGTTTAAATCTTTCTGGTTCTTGTTGCAGGCAACATAATTGATGGAAGCAATGGAGATATTGCCATCGACCAATATCATCGGTATCTGGTACTGTCATAACTTTTATCACCATTTGTTTTGTTAAAAAATAATATAAATCATATTCCGGAGTCTCACCAAACAGTTTAAATTTTTAGATAAGATAGTTAATTAATATGGTATCAGAACCTTATTGACCCTAGCGGTCACGAGTTCGAATCTCACCACACTCATTCTATTTGATCATAATTAAACACAAGATGTTTTAAAGAATAATATAAATCATATTCTGGAGTTTCACCTAATAACTTAACTTTTTAGGTGAGATAATTCCTTGATATACTTGAGTTTTTATCACCTTCCTGTAAACATGAAGCGTTTTTCAAAATAAATATTGTAATTAGGCACAATAATTTAGGTGATAGTGAAATACAAATAAATAAATAAATAAAAGAACATCTTACCAACTTTTTTTTTATCTCACATAAGAAATCATTAGTCTTATCTCTGTGGATTTATCAGTCATCCTTGAGAGTTTTTTAACCGGTATTGGTGGGGTTGATAGATTCCATCACGAAACGAAAAATATTGATTAATGTTTGGTGGATGACTAGTACTCGTTAATCCCCAAAAGACTATTGCTGGTTAATATATTCCACCAACTAAATGCTAGAAGTAAACTATACATATATAAGCTCGTTGAATCTTGTTAAGGAACCATCTCATCTAAAAGCTCAAGCTGTTAGGTGAGGTTTTATAATATGATTTATATTATTCTTTAACACACTTCCTCAAATGAAAGCTTTTTGGGCTTGAAACCTGCACACAAGTCAATTCTACCTTGTATTTGATTTTTATCAAATAGAATAGGGGTGGTGAGATTCGAACTCGTGACCGCTAGGTCAACAAGGCTCTGATACCATATTAAAGAACCATCTCACCTAAAAGCTCAAAATATTAGGTGAAGCTCCATAATATGATTTATATTATTCTCTAATAAATCTTTTCTGTTTGATTATTATAAACCAAGCTGATCTATCAGATTCTGAAGATCAAGATTTTGGCTAAAGATTTGTATGTTGACAGGAAGACATTGATCTAATGGCCTCCCTCGGAGTCAACACCTACAGGTTTTCGATGTCATGGGCACGAATTCTACCCAGTAAGAATTTATGAACTAGCAATATTTTCAACACGAATTTATATAATCCAGACATAAAGCTCATAAAAACCTCATTGAATATGAAAACAGAAGGGAGATTTGGAGGTGTAAATATGGCTGGTATTAGCTACTATAACAAGCTGATCAATGCTCTCCTCCTTAAAGGTTTGCTTTCCCCAGATACTTTCACTGTCTATATTCTGTACGCAGCAGTCTACTCTGTAAACACCAGCAGAAATAGCTTTTTCAGGATCAAATTCTATGCTAAGCTTTTGTTTTTCGCATTCTTCATATGTCCAGGGATTCAGCCATTTGTGTCTCTGACTCATTTTGATGTGCCTCAAGAGCTTGAGGATAGATATGGGGGTTTTCTGAGTTCTGAATCCCAGTATGCAACTTGCTCTCTTACAATAACGCAGCGCCATGGTTTTGAGAGCTGGACCAAGATGACCAGCCATTAACTAGACACGACAGGTTATTAACTGATCTTCTTTTTGAATTTTCTGAACCAGAGAGGATTTCGGATATTATGTAGACATCTGTTTCAAGTACTTTGGAGACCGAGTGAAGTACTGGGCCACCTTCAACGAGCCAAATTTCCAGGCCACGTACGGTTATCGTACAGCTGAATACCCACCAAAACGCTGCTCGAAGCCTTTCGGAAATTGCAGTCATGGGGATTCAGAGACGGAGCCCTTTATCGTGGCGCATAACATAATCTTAGCTCATGCAACTGCAGTTGATATTTACAGAACCAAGTACCAGGTACCAACAATGAAATGGATACAAGAAAGCAAATACTAAGATCTAGTTAACGTAAGACTAACTCCATTTGTAAATATTCAGAGAGAGCAAAGAGGCAGCATTGGTATCGTCATGCATTGCATGTGGTTTGAACCTATTAGCAATTCAACAGCAGACAAGTTAGCAGTTGAAAGAGCTCAAGCCTTCCTCTTGCACTGGTTAATTTCTTTATCTTACAGTGAATTGGCATCTTTTCTACTTCTTCAATACATGCAAGAAAATGATGTATAAATCCATTAGTACGAGTCAGCTTGTGAATCTCGAGTATACTGCAGGTTCTTGGACCCGATTATATTCGGAAGATACCCTACAGAAATGAAAAAAGTTCTGGGGTCAACTCTACCAGAATTTTCAAGAAATGACATGAATAAATTGAGGAAGAGGCTGGATTTTATCGGCATCAATCATTACACCAGTTACTACGCTCAAGACTGCATCTTGTCTGTGTGTGAACCTGGACATGGAAGCACAAGGACAGAAGGTTCCTCTCTATTGACCCAAGAAAAAGATGGAGTTCCCATTGGCAAACCTGTATGTACCCGCTCAAGTCTCTAGCTATGAGACTCATTAGAATTTTCTCAATTAGTTTTTGTGTCATTGTAGAGTGAAGTGGATTGGCTACATGTTTATCCACAAGGAATGGAAAAGATTGTTACCTATATAAAGGAGAGATACAATAACATACCCATGATCATCACAGAAAACGGTAAGGATAACTATGAGATTATTAGATATTCTTTATGCAGAAAACAGTTTACTTTCTTTCTAATACAATTGCAATGACTTCTGTATACAGGGTATTCCCAAGTGAGCAATTCAAACAGCAAAATTGAAGAATTCCTTCATGATACAGGAAGGGTGGAATACATGTCTGGCTATTTGGATGCCTTGCTAACAGCAATGAAGTAAGTTTATACCACAGTCGCCATTTTCCTGAAACTACATCCCCTTTAAGATCTGTTTCAGATTTAGCACTGAAAATATTTAAGGATGACGTTTTCTTTTCTACTCAAACCCTATACTTTTCCATGTGATCAGGAAAGGAGCAGATGTGAGGGGCTATTTTGCCTGGTCCTTGCTTGATAATTTTGAGTGGACATTCGGTTATACAAGAAGATTTGGACTTTACCATGTTGATTACACCACAATGAAGCGGACTCCAAGATTATCAGCAACTTGGTACAAAGAATTTATAGCAAGGTATAAGGTAGACAAATCCCAGATGCGATGAGAAAAGATTATTCCCCAGGAAAAAAAAAAAACAGAGTATCTGTACTTTCTGCTAAATTGTACATGTAATAATATCCAATCGTTCTTAAACCAAGCAGCTCCATGGTTTTAAAATCAAGGGAATGTAAATCATACATACTGATTTCTATTACCGAAATCAGTCCCTAAACAATAGATCATTTGATCCCACAAACATTTATATTGATGATGAAACTTTCGGATATATAACAATGGAGAATTTAGAACATACCGTTCTCCATTTTGATCTTGAACTGTTGCATAGAATCCTTTGATGATCACTGTGTTGATCTTCTCCTCTAAACCTTCTTCTTTTCGGTTCCCTTTGATGGAGAGGGATTTTCTTTTCGGTTTCTCTCTTTTATATTCTCTTTTGTTTATGTAATGTTCTTCTTCTTCCAGCACACAAAATGAATAACCACCCCTCCTATTTATACCCACCGAATGGGTGTCTCTCAATAGGAGGGAGGGTTTGTGCCTTTTAATTAAATGTCATTCAAGACATTACTTTAATTCTATAACTTTATTTTATACACATACATATATTTAAAACCATCAATATATGTATGTATACAACTTATGAGAATATATGTTATATTATGGTTAGAGGAGAGGGTCTCAACGTACCCATTCTAATACTCGTTTATTGAGACCGATCCATCACGGTTTCGCTTTAACGTATTAGAATCCGTAGACTTTACAAAGAACTTGAACTTTAATGATCGGACCGTTAATACATCGACCACTATACAGAAAATATTCTTACAGGGAAACTTTCTTTTCGTCATTTTCTGGTTACAAAATACGCATGGAAAACAATTTGATTATTACTTGACATGAGCTGTATGCACGACGAGTTGCGCAAAGTAATGAACCAAATTCATCAGAGCATTTGACTGTTTTCTGCAGTTAACTAGTGGATGTTGAGTTTAAATGAATGTAATCTAGATGAAATCATTCAGGAATAAATGGAGGATTGATAATGGTGAGACACATTGAACCAAAACAAATTGATCTAAATCCAACTAGTACCACTGACTGTGTACGTTGCCAGAAATGAAATATGTGAAAAGGGTACAAAGTTCAAGGATATCACACCATATAACACAGAAAATCCCAATCTTCTCTTCATAATTCCATTTGATTTTCTTTAAAACATATTATAACCCCCACAATTTTCTCTTTTTGAATCTGAGAATCCATTCCTGAAAATTACAACAATTCAATTTATCAGAACACTCTACAAGGAAAGAGAATAACTTAGATGAGCTAAATCAGCAGCAACAGCCAGTCAGGATCTTTTAAAATAAACAGAAACATATATAGTGGATAGATGGATCTAAACTTCAGCAAAGAGAAATGCTGATCCTGGTGATTGATCTCAATCCACCAGGACCATGGTATAATTTATCTGTGATGTGGAGGTACTAGTTTCAGAAGAATCCCTTTGATGAGTTAAAATCAGAAGCGACATAGTAGATAGAACGAAACATCAGGTAGAGAGAGAAAAATAATGGTCATTTCATCGTTTAGACCCCGAAATCATCGTTTTTGTTATTTTAGGAAAGTTTCATTTTAGTCATAACTCTTGATTTCCAAGTCCGAATCGACTTCCGTCAATTCCGGCTTGCTTAGAATTTCTAGCGGTTTTAATTTCCGCAATTATCTCAATTTTGCTATTTTTGGTAATTTTAATAATTAGTCATGTTTTCTTGTCCAACAAGGATTAGGGCTAGGGTTTTCGCTTTAAATATGATTGTAAACCTTCTGGCCGAGACACTGAATTATTCAATAAAAATTCGAACTTTCTTTAGAGTTTCTCTCGTTTTCTAGGAATCCCAAAATTTTATACAGAATATTGACGTTGGTCGTATTCTTCTGTATTTTCCGTTGCGTCAGAGTAGCATACTAAAAAGCTAGCAAGAAGTTTTTTTAATGAAATTGAAAACACCGTCTAGCAGGAAATATAAATTAATCCCCTGAATCTCTACATTCCTATCCTAATGTTCTGTACAGGATGCAGTGGCAACAGTAACTAGAGAGTAACATACTAGCAATCTAAGTCTATCTTGTTCTTTTCACATGTCCTGACATATGTCTCATACTTATATTCAAAATTTTGTATTATATGTCAGAGACTTAAGTATTCGTGCCGCCCACGACTAAAAGGAA
Organism: Salix caprea; assembly: GCA_964035475.1. Taxonomy (NCBI): domain Eukaryota; kingdom Viridiplantae; phylum Streptophyta; class Magnoliopsida; order Malpighiales; family Salicaceae; genus Salix; species Salix caprea. The sequence continues at coordinate 1,149,587 of OZ037745.1, read as the reverse complement.
CTGATATTATTAAAAAAGTAATCACCTGATAAAACAAATTCTGCTGTAATAGAAGTGTCTATTACAATGATCCATGAGCTGAACTTAAATAATGCTGAGGGTCCAGTGTGATCGTTTCTAGTGGAGCTATCTGTAAATCTAAAAGGGCCTGAGATGTGATTTTCTCATACAGATTTTGTTTTCCCTTCTGTCATTTATTTATTTATTTCCATACAAGTTCAAATCTTCAACACCTTCTCCAAACAATAATATCTACTATACAGCTAGTTCTTTTCAAAGAAGCATATGCCGAGAGCTTCTTAACTTTGTTGCATGAGACTACAAAGCAAGTGCATACGCATAATGGATCATCCTTCAATTTTTAAAGTTTTGTTTCTTTTAGACCTTATCTTCCTTCCTCTCTGTGTCTCATCATATCCGAAAACTTTGCGAGAGAGTTTAGATCGTTCTTCATTGCCAGACAGCTTTCTCTTCGGCGTGGCCTCCTCTTCTTATCAGGTTTGTCTCTTCCACTGCGCTCCTTGACTTCCATTTAACTCAAAAACTTACATGTTTTCTCCATAAAGTCTATGATAAAACTGGGAATCTTTTTTTCTCCCCTTCTCTCTTGCACTGTGTAGTTTGAAGGTTCTTATCTTAGCGATGGTAAAGGTTTGAGCAACTGGGATATACATACGCACACACCAGGTTAGGACCTCTCTCTCTCTCTCTTTTATATCTAAGAGGCTAAAAAGTGTCAATTTTTCACACTCAAAGATAGCAAAGTCATGGTGAGGCTTACCGTGATCCACTACTATCTATCTATTCATATATTTTAGCAGAAGAAGAAAACCAGACTTTTTGATCTGGCAGGATTTTGACTATCCTACTTTTCTCTCTTTGCTTCTTAATGTTTCCTGTTGCAGGGAAAGTAATTGATGGAAGCAATGGAGATATAGCAGTAGACCAATATAATCTCTATCCGGTATACAGATATGACCTTGATCGTAACTTTTGTTGCCTTTATCAACAGCATGGACCCCATAACAGATGCTTGCCAGGGAAGAATAATGAAACAATATCTTCCTTACTTGTTGAGTTTAGTTTGTAATTGTAAACATGATCTAGACATAGTTGTGTTAGGTAGAAGGCAAATTGTTTATTAAATTAATCACCTCGTGCAAGCAAATAACTAGTAGTCTATGCGGTGATATGTATCTACCCGTGAAAGAATTTTAAAAGGGGTGGAGGTGGTTGAAAGATTCTACTAAAAAGATATGCATATCTTCATAAATTGCTAAACTATGCTTCTCTAGTAAAGTAACAGCATCTCCCTTTATTTATTTTTTTATTTAATGATGGGGCAAGCTCATCCACTAAAGATTTGTTAAATGGTGTTAACAGGAAGACATCGATTTAATGGACTCCCTTGGAGTCAGCAGCTATAGGTTCTCAATTTCGTGGGCACGAATTCTACCTAGTAAGAACTTTAAGAACTCAGAATATTATCAACAGGAACTCACAGAACTAAAACATAACGCTTATTCATTCAATTGGGAACAGGAGGGAGATTTGGAGATCTCAACAAGGCTGGTATTAGCTACTATAACAAGCTCATCGATTCTCTCCTGCTTATAGGTTTAGTTTCTGTAACCAATGAACCTGTAACCATTTTACTGCTCAAGAAATACCATCAGAAACTGGAAAATATCTTCATTATTCAATTTTTTATTCTTTCCATTTGTTTTCCTCAAACTTGCTTCAGGAATCCAACCATTTGTGGCATTAGTTCATTATGATATACCTCAAGAACTGGAGGAGAGATATGGTGGGTGGCTAAGTCCTAGATGCCAGTAAGTAAAAGTCCATGAAGGAGTTGGCAGCTGTATAAACTAGAAAGCATTAACGAATGTGCATTTAGACTATGAGAATTAGCTGATTCCTTTCTTTCATTTCCTCAATCAGGGAGGATTTTGGATATTATGCAGACATCTGTTTCAAGAACTTCGGAGATCGAGTGACGTATTGGACTACCTTCAATGAGCCAAATATACAAGCTATTAAATCCTATCGAACAGGTGAATACCCACCATGTCGCTGCTCCGTCCCTTTCGGAAATTGCACTCATGGGGATTCAGAGAAGGAACCCTTTATTGCAGCACATAATATGATTTTAGCACATGCGACTGCAGTTGATATTTACAGAGCTAAATACCAGGTAATAACAATAAAAATGTTTTCTTAGAAATCATTTGTGGGTCAACAAAAAACAAAATAAGGAAAGAAGACAGTCAGGGAAGATAAACTTACTGCTATTTCCTGTTTAATAATTCAGAAAGAGCAAGGAGGGAACATTGGGATTGTCTTAGATTGCATTTGGTTTGAACAAATTAGCAATTCCACAGCAGACATGTTAGCCGCTGGCAGAGCTGAAGACTTCTTCCTGAACTGGTTGATTTCTTTAATGCCTGTTTAGATGTTTGTAAATCCATTTAGCATATGAAACCTGTTGAATCTCAAGTATAGTGCAGGTTCTTGGACCCAATCATATTTGGGAATTATCCTGCAGAAATGTCGAAAATTCTAGGCTCTAATTTACCGCGATTTTCAAGAAATGACAAAGAGAAACTGAAGAATGGACTGGATTTCATCGGCATCAATCATTACACCAGTGAATACGTCCAAGATTGCATCTTCTCCATTTGTGAACCCGGAATGGGAGCCTCCTGGACAGAAGGGCTTGCCCGGAGAAGCCAAGAAAAAGATGGGGTTCCCATCGGCAAACCTGTACGTACCCTCTCAAGTTAACCCAATCATGAGAGTTAATGTTTCCTTCTCAGGAATTTGGTAATGGTTTTTTTTGTCGATGTAGACTGATGTGGACTGGCTACATATCTATCCACAAGGAATGGAGAAGATGGTTACCTATATAAAGAAGAGATACAATAACACACCCATGATCATTACAGAGAATGGTATGTATGAACTGAATTCCTTAAATCAAACAAACCTTTTAATGTCTTTCTCATACAAATGTAAGTGTTCTGCAGGTTATGGACAGCTGAACAATCCGAACCTCACCATTGTTTGTCATGATACAGAAAGGGTGGAGTGCATGTCTGCCTACTGGGATTTCTTGCTTCTAGCAATGGAGTAAGTTCATATATTTCCATGGCCATTTTCAATCAACTGCATCCCTTGCCAGAGCTAATTCAGAGTTTTACAGACACAACAGAACCAACGACAATTTTCGGTTGAAAGCTTACACTCTTTTATTTTACATCTGACCAGGAAAGGAGCAGATGTGAGGGGCTATTTTGCCTGGTCGTTGCTTGATAATTTTGAGTGGTCATATGGTTATACACAAAGATACGGACTTCACCATGTTGATTACACTACACTGAAGAGAACTCCAAAATTATCAGCTACCTGGTTCAAGGAATTTATAGCAGGGTATAAGGTAGAAGAATCACAAATGTGAGCAGTGACAAGGACTGCCCTCTTGAACAAAGAAGTTTACTTTCCAACGGATATCCCCCCTGTGTAGCTCAATTGGCAAAGAAAATCCAGCACAAATAAATAATATGCTCGGAGTTTTTTAATGGAGGAGGTCCTTGGTTGGATTTTGGAAATATATTTTCATCTTGCTTAGTATACTATTTGACATAATCAATCATCTGTTAAAACTAAAAGATCACATCAACCCTAGATGAACTTGTAGAGTAAGGCATGTTTTTTATCCCAAGAGAAGAAACAGACAGGCAAGGAAATGAGATAAAAAAATAGTGGTGGCAGTCAACAGGAATAAGAAATGAGCTCTTTACAAGGTTACTACGGGCTTAAGCTGAAAGATCAAAAGAACACACCTGAAGGTTTTGAGCTGGCAGTCAACAGGAATGGATATTCCTATAATCTGGAAGGTGGTCCGTATCTTAAACCATCACCAGCTTCTCCCCCGCCTTTGTGCCTCCATCGGAAAACTAGAAGCTTGGTTAATGAGTTACTTGAGAACAGAAAATTATTCCTTGATGAAGCGAAGGAAATTGAGTCTGGAAAATTGGTGAGGTGTCGTCAGAAATCAGAAACTGATTTCACTTCCATCAACTCTGACTTGCTGATTAGAGAGGAAAACAGCGGGTCCGCTTTCTCGATAATCACTGGAAAATGCTTGGCCCTCAGACCTAAAGCAGGAAACCGAGAGCCACAAAAATTGTTGAGGCAGCTGGTATGATCTCAGCACAATCAGGTCCCACAGATGTGGCTGATGGATTTCTCATGGTAAGGAATTTAAGGAATAATATAAATTATATTATGTAATTTCATCTAAAAGCTTAAGTTTTTAGATGAGATGGTCTCTTAATATGGTGTCAGAGCCTTGTTGACCCAGCGGTCACGAGTTCGAATCTCACCACCCCCATTCTATTTGATAAAAATCAAGCACAAGATAATGTGGGCTTGTGCAAGTTTCAAGCCAAAAGACTTTTACCTGAGAGGATGTGTTAGAGAATAATATAAATTATATTCTGGAACCTCACCTAAAAACTTAAGCTTTTAGGTGAGATAATTCCTTAACAAGAAAGTCATCAAGCACACCTAGTCATCAGCACGATATCAAATTAAATGATATTTTTTTTTTTTGAAAAATTATTTTTGATATCAAATATATTTAATGACACTAATATTCTTAATTTAAAATAAAAAATATTAATTTTTTAAAAAAATATTAATTTTTAAAAAAAATATTATTTAAACACATTATCAAAGACCTCGGCTTATGACCACACGTAGCCCACGAGCCTCCACCTCCACGCACCTCTACACACGTCGGTAATCTGTATTGCCTGAGAACCCGAACTGGTGACCTGCCAACTCTACCTTTCCACACCAGCACACTAGTCCACTCATCCACCACGTGTCTCCCATGTCACCCTGGTGGTGATTATCTTATGTGGCCGAGAGCATGTGCAACCAATTTTATCGACTAATCTAAGCAATCATCAGACTATATATATATCAAATCTAAGCCATTTCAAGTTTGATTTTGACAAAAGACTGTTACATGTAATAGTTGATGGATTTACAGGAAGATATCTACTCCAGGGAGATAGAGAAATTCTCACTCGAGAGATAGGAAAATTTGGTCTGTAAACTAAAAAGAAGGTTGTATGGCTTGAAACTAATTCCAAGATAATAGTACAAGAAACATGATAATTTAATGTATGTCAATGTCAATGGATTCATAAGACATAAGAAGATCATTGTTGTTAGGTGAAGAATTTTGACAGTTTCTATTATATCATCATGCTGCTGAATAATATGCTAGTTATAGGATCTAGCACCGAGAAAATTTATAAGTTGAAGAGACGATTGTCAAAAAAGTTTTAAGTTTAAATTATAGAATTTGGAAGCTACAAAACAAAGTCTTTGGTATAAAAATCATCATGTACATAGTTAATAGGAAGTTGAATCTCTCATATGAAGAATATGGATGCTGATTTAATGGATGATGTAATAACAGGACAGATTCTACAGGCTAAAATAGTTGTGTTGGGCTTCAAGCTACAAATGATTGTTTCTCTCTCTACTATATAGCCTGAATATGTAGCTATAAATAAATTTGCAAAGGAGATACATTCGGTGTTGTCAGTTTTATTTTCGGCTGAAATGTTTCGTATCAGTTAAAAAACTAGATAAAATAACATTGTTTTTATATCAATTTAAATTTTCAAATTTTTCAGTCAAATATCAACTAAAACATCCCGATATCACTCTAGATGTGCCGTTTCGGTTTTGAGAAAAAAAATTAAAGAACAGTTATGGCTACTTGACTGACTGATTGTACGCTTCCTACATGAATTGTTCCTAATTTTGAAAGTTGTTGTCTCCTTTCTCTCTAATTTAAAGTTGTTTTCTCCTTTCCCATGACACTGCCACACACTCGGGAATTATGAAATAATTATTTCTATAAAGTTGTTGTCTCATCTCCGTTTCGGCGCTCCTTTCTCTCTAATTTAAAGTTGATTCCCATCTTTTCTTTTCTTTTTTAAATAATAATATTTTTTTTTATTACTTCTTTATGTTTAGAAAAAAGGAAAAGAAAAATAGGGCTTGGAGTGGCATGGTTTTTTATTTTAAAAAAATAAAATCGAACTAAAAATGCAAAAAAAAAATATCATCAATTTGATTTTTTAACATAAAAATAAAGTTAATTTTTTTTTATCTTGAATTTGAATTATATTTGGTAAATTAATATTTTAATTTTTTTCATATATATAATTAATTAATTATATATAAATAGTATAATCAGTACGCCGAAACGCTCTGAAACAAAAATATTTTATTCCAATTAAAAAAAAATATCAACCAAAACAGAATTGATAACATTGAATACAATAACTGCTGAGTTTCAGAAAAAATTACGCACGAGAATGAGAATGAGAATGAGGGTGCTTAGTGCAATAAATTTCTCTTACCTCCCATCCAAAAACCACACAAAGAGTTGGTGAGTTAAGTTGAGAGGGTTTTCTTCTTCCTTTGGTGCTATTTTTCTTTTCTCACCTTCGAGTAAAATTAGCTACGTTGTTGTAGAAAAATTACTAAATTATGTATTTTTTTTTATTATTCTTGGCATCAGTCTTAGGTCTTAAAAACCGGACAGGATGCGGTGGCAACAGCAACAAGGTAGTGCTATCTAGGTCTCTTGTTCTTTCAGATGTCTTGAAATATGTCTCAGATTTCTATTCAAAATCTTGTCATTAGATGTCGGGACTAAGTATTCCGTGCCCGCCCACGGAGATTCAATCAATCCAGGGTGCTGAAATTAGTCAAAAAGTAATCACCCGATAACAACAACTCTAGTGCAATACGACTGTGTTTTACAATGATCCATAAGCTGGACTTAAATAAGTCTGAGGGTCCAGTGTGATCATTTCCAGTGGAGCTATCTGGAAATCTAAAAGATCCTGATGAGATGTGATTTGTTAAATTTTCAAAAATAATATAAATTATATTTTAGAGATTTATTTAATAGTTTAAATTTTTAAATAAGATAGTTTCTTTACATAGTATCAGAGTTTTATTGACTCATCGGTCACTAGTTCGAACCTCACCATCCTTATTTTATTTGATAAGAATCAAGCACAAAATAATATAAATTTATACAAATTTTAAACTCAAAAAACTTTCACTTAAAAATATATTAAAAATAATATAAATTATATTTTAAAGTTCCCCTTGCATTTTAAAATTGTATGTGAGACGGTTATTTTACTATATTAATTTCTACTATAGAATTTGTTCATTTCACAAAAGCATACGAAGAGACTTCTAAACTTTGTTCTAAGAGACTGCAAAGCAAGCAAGAGCATCACCCATCATGGAAATTTTTAAAGTTTTGTTTCTTTTAGACCTGATCTTCCTTCCTCTTTATGAATCATCTCATCAAAAAACATTGAAAGTGAGTTTCAATCCTTCTTCATTCCCAGCCAACTTTATCTTCGGCGTGGCCTCCTCTTCTTATCAGGTTTCTCTCTTCCAATACTCTCTTTCACTTCCATTTAACTCAAAAACTTAGTATTTCATCGTGAAAAGTCTATGATATAAGTATATATTGTTGCATGGTCATCTGAATGCTTGAAATCTTCTTCTTCTTCTTCTTCTTCTTCTTCTTCTTCTTCTCTCTTGCACTGTGTAGTTTGAAGGTTCTTATCATAGCGATGGTAAGGGTTTGAGCAACTGGGATGTATACACCCACACTCCAGGTTAGGAACCTCTCTCTTTTAAATCTAAGATCGAGACTAAAAAGTGTCAACTTTTCATTCTGATCAAAGATAACAAAGTTATGGTGAGGCTTACAGTGATGTACTGATATCTATCTATTCATATATCCGTACGAGAAGAAAACCAGGCTGTCCTATTTTTCTTGCTCTTTACTTCTTTACGTTTCCTGTTGCAGGAAAAATAATCGATGGAAGCAATGGAGATATTGCTGTGGATCAATATCATCTCTATCCGGTATACAGATATGACCTTCATCGTACCTTTAATTTTCAGAACTGGGTATTGTTTCAGAATACTAGCCCCATCGCACTCATGTTTTACAACGCTCACTGTGCTTAGTCCCTACAGCAGATGTTTGACGGGGATGAATGATGAGACAATACCTGGCCTACTTGATGAAATTAATTTGGGATTTTAAAATAATCTAGACAGTCATGTAAGGAAACAAATCTATGAAAATAATCATCACATGTAAGCAAATAATTAGTCATCGATTCGATGATTAGTATGGGGGTGGTGGAGGTTAAAATATTCGATAAAAAAGATATGAACATCTTCATAAATTGCTAAACAATGTTTCTCTAGTAAAGCAGCAGCATCTCCCTGATTGTTTTATCAAATGATGGGACATTTGATCCTCCTGAGTACAAATATTTCACTAAAGATTTATTGAATGATGTAAACAGCAAGACATCGATTTAATGGACTCCCTTGGAATCACCAGCTATAGGTTCTCGATTTCGTGGGCACGAGTTCTACCTAGTAAGAACTTGAAAAACTCAGAATATTTCAGCAGGAACTCACATAACTAAGACTTAACGCTTATGTGTAACTTCATTCGATGTGGAACAGGAGGGAGATTTGGAGATATTAACGAGGCTGGTATTAGCTACTATAACAAGCTCATCGATTCTCTCCTGCTTAAAGGTTTAGTTTCTGTAACAAATGAACCTGTAACCATTTTACTGCTTAAGAAATACCATCAGAAACTGGAAAATATCTTCATTATTCAATTTTTTATTCTCAAACTTGCTTCAGGAATCCAACCATGTGTGGCATTAACTCATTATGATATACCTCAAGAATTGGAGGAGAGATATGGTGGATGGCTAAGTCCTAGATGCCAGTAAGTACAAGTCCATGATGGAGTTGGCAGTTCTATAAACTAGAAAACATTAACGAATATACATTTAGACTATGAGAATTAGCTGATTCCTTTCTTTCATTTCCTCAATCAGGGAGGATTTTGGATATTATGCAGACATCTGTTTCAAGAACTTCGGAGATCGAGTGAAGTACTGGACCACCTTCAACGAGCCAAATATACAAGCTATTAAAGCCTATCGTTTAGGTGAATACCCACCAGGTCGCTGCTCCAGCCCTTTCGGAAATTGCACTCATGGGGATTCAGAGAAGGAACCCTTTATTGCAGCACATAATATGATTTTAGCACATGCAACTGCAGTTGATATTTACAGAACTAAATACCAGGTAATAACAATAAGAAACATTTCTTAGAAATCATTTGTGAGGCTAAAATATATTTTCTAGTGCTTCCTGTTGCATTCTTCAGAAAGAGCAAGGAGGCAACATTGGGATTGTCTTATTTTGCGTCTGGTTTGAACCTAATAGCAATTCCACAGCAGACATGTTAGCCGCTGACAGAGCTCAAGACTTCTTCGTGAACTGGTTGATTTCTTTAATGCCTGTTTAGATGTTTGTAAATCCATTTAGCATATGAAACCTGTTGAATCTCAGGTATAGTGCAGGTTCTTGGATCCAATCATATTTGGGAATTATCCTGCAGAAATGTCTAAAATTCTAGGCTCTACTTTACCGAGATTTTCAAGAAATGACAGAGAGAAACTGAAGAACGGACTGGATTTCATCGGCATCAATCATTACACCAGTGAATACGTCCAAGATTGCATATTCTCCGTTTGTGAAACCGGGACGGGAGCCTCCTGGACAGAAGGGCTTGCCCGGATAAGCCAAGAAAAAGATGGGGCTCCCATCGGCAAACCTGTACGTACCCTCTCAGGCTAACCCAATCATGGGAATTAATTATTGTTTCTCAGGAACCTGTTTATTGGTTTTGGTCAGCGTAGACTGATGTGGACTGGCTACATATCTATCCACAAGGAATGGAGAAGATGGTTACCTATGTAAAGGAGAGATACAATAACATACCTATGATCATTACAGAGAATGGTAAGTATGAATAGAATTCCTCAAAGCAGACAACTCTTTCTCATACAATTCCAAAATGTTCTGTAGGGTTTGGCCAGATGAACAATCCGAACCTCACCATTGCTTGCCATGATATAGAAAGGGTGGAGTACATGTCTGACTACTGGGATTCCCTGTTGACAGCAATGCAGTAAGTTTATATTGTGTTTGCATTTGCAGCAACTCCATCCCTGATCAGGGATAATTCAGAGTTTTACAAACACAACAGAGCCAACGACAATTTTAGGTTGAAAGCTTACACCCTTTTATTTTTACATGTGACCAGGAAAGGAGCAGATGTGAGGGGCTATTTCGCCTGGTCGTTGCTTGATAATTTTGAGTGGATATATGGTTATACACAAAGATATGGACTTTACCATGTTGATTACACTACACTGAAGAGAACTCCAAAATTATCAGCTACTTGGTTCAAGGAATTTATAGCAAGGTATAAGGTAGAAGAATCACAAATGTGAGCAGTGATAAGGACTCCTCCCCCTTAAACACATCAGTTTATAAGGTAGAAGAATCACAAATGGAGGAGCTCCTTGGTTGGATTTTGGCAATATATTTTCATCTTGCACAATTTAATATTTGGCAGACTCATTCATCAGATCATTTATCCTTTATGACTAAAAAATCACATCAGCCGTAGATGAACTCTTAGAGTAAGGCATGCCTTTCATACCAAGAGAAGAAACAGCACAGGCAAAGAAAGGAGATTAAAGAGATGCATTGAGCCGAAAAGAATGGTGATATCAAATTTGCAGTATGAGTTTGATATTTTGTGTTTTTTCTTAGATGGCTGAAGCCGAAGACTGGCCATTTTTGCAACAAATCATGGTATGCACAGTTTCCCACTTGATAGAAACCTAATTAATGTGGCTTAATTGCTACTATCAGGCTACCAGAAGAGTACAGACCTCAAAAAACCGGACTTGGAAATGAAAAACAAGAAAGTATAAGGATGAGAGAAATCCATTCAAATTATCCGAATTGGAAGATTGAATCCTTGAACCCTTATCCTTCCTGTCAAACCAATGATTATACTCCCAGTCCCTCATCCTCAATCTCTCCCCTCTTATTCATCCTTCTCTCAATCCTTCTTGACAAACAGAGTGTAATCTGATCTCAAAACTCTGAAACAAGTTTACATCCCTCTCTATTTCCTGCTAACTTTCTCTTTTCGAGCAGCACCCTCTTCTTCTTTTTTCTTTTTTCACTCTCGTTACATTCTAAGTTAACTGTGATCATCCTTCCAATGTAATTTATACCACCTTGTCACTCAGAACAGTAGAACTTTTCCATGAATGAACATTGAAAGGTCTTCTTTATTCCTTGAGTTTTGCATGTCGAAGGGGCTTTCATGAGTGACGGTAAAGGTTTAATGACATGAAAGAGGGAGGCGAGGCTTAATATAATGGTAGAGATGTTAGTTTTATTCCTTATTGTGTTTTTTTAACTTTAAAAAAAACTTATTTTTATTTTTAAATTAAATGTTTTTGGTATAATTAGATTATTACATATGCTAATATTAAAAATATTTTTTAAAAAATAAAAAATATTATTTTAATATAATTTTAATCAAAAAAATATTTTTAAAAACAATTTCTATTATACTGATAAATAAACAAACACTTAATATTGTATGGTCAGTTCGATATTAGCAACTGTTTTTTTTATATAATAATATGTTATGGTGATTTTAAAAATAAATTTAAAAATAAAATAAATATTTTTTTTAAAATAAAAATTAATTTAAAAAACTGGGCAAACTTCTCAGTCCCTTATCAGTTGTAAAAATTGTAATAAACCTTGTTTTATGTGCTTCGTGTTGGAGATTGTACATGTAGGATTGTCCACGTGGACATGCCTAAAAAGGGAAAGGCTGGAAGTTTTGAGTCCCCACATGTTGTCTCTCAAGCCTGGCTCGAGCGGTAGGGGTTAAAATCTACCAAACGGCTTATTTTTTATTTATAAATATTAAAATAATATATGTTTTTATTTTTTAAAATTTATTTTTCCAAAAACATAAAAAAAAAATGAGATTTTACAAACTTTCGTTTGAGCTCCACCCATCTTAATCTTGGGTCAAGGGCAGGAATGCAGATGGCTCCTGATGCTTGTTATCATATCAAAAGAAAATATTTCCTAGTAACAATCTATGCATAATGCCATAAAGGTTGGAAGGGTTCACCAAGAATATCTAACCATACAGCACTAGCCACGTTACATCTTCCCTTCCGAATTTCATTTGCCTTTGCTTTACAACAAGGCCTGCAATTTGTTGTGCTTCAGTTGAGTCCCACATTCTGACAATAGGATCCCTGAACAGTATATGTTTTGCTATCAGCAAGCAGTCAAAGAAAAGAGAGTCCATTAAAACAGTTTCAACTGCAAGAGTGAGTCAAGAACCTTTAGAGCAAAGATCGACATGCTAGATGGACCTCAGACTCCAGCTGAAGAAGAACACCCTGCTTGGTAATTGATCCCAATCATCTTCTGCATCTCCACCAGGGAGATCCAGCATTGTAAGTGTGCTTGCCATCATCCCATGAAATCTGGCATGCCTGAAGGCCAATTCCAACATTCGGTTCCTTTCCGTGACGTAAAATCCACTCTTCAACAGCTATTGCTTTGTCATCCTCACTGGTGTATTGCTTTCTGTATTTTCCAAATGGATTATGACCCGGACTGACCATTTCTGCAACTGCAGCTGGCATGTACATCGAGTCACCCACCAGAGGTGCACCGAGGGCAGCCAGTTGAGCTCGTATCTGCACCGTATGACTTAGATGTTATAGCCAAAGTAACCACTAGATATTCCATCAATGAACTGAGTAATATAAAAGCTAACTATCAATGCCAATCACTGACTTGCTGCAGAGAGACTCTTAGATCATGATTTGAGAAATGCAGATCCATACAACTTTTGAGTTTTCTCATTGAAAAATCTTGTCCAGCTCATTTGGTGAAAGCTCAAGAAAAGTATCGATCCACTTGGAAATCTTGAGCCCTTGTGAAAGAAATCATTTATCTACTGTAGTTTGCATAAAGTCAACAATATCCAAAATGTTTTTGATGCCTTAATCCTAGGAATTGTAAATTATGCCCTTCAAATCAAAGATAAATTCTTTTCATCTGTCACCGTTGTCAGTTGAAAGATCCATGGTTAAGTGAGGATATGCAGAAAACGCTACCTTTTTGCCTCTTCAACAGAATGCATAAGATACATACTCAAACCAAATATAAGAGAATTATGACTCAACTTATATATATAAAAAAGAAATAAAAAAGGAGAGAATTATGACTTGCAAAGAAAGAAGGGGTAAGCTGAATAACCTGGTGTGTACGGCCAGTCAAAAGGTTTATTTTACACTCATATGCATGATCTTTTGAGGGCCACCCACAGTCTTGAACACAATATTTATCTTCTGTTAAAGCATCTGGCCAAGGAACTCTCTTGCATTCCATGACCTCAAGTTGACATAAATGCCAACCTTTTATAAATTCTGCATGCCATAAAAGCTTTAATTTCAAATTTATACAACCACCTCGCAGAAAGACTATTGATCACACAGTAGTTCTGCCACCTTCAATAAATAAATATGCATGATGACAAACCAATATCATTTCAAAAAGAACTGGCTAAAGATACTCTCGCTCGAGAAGTCGTGTCGTATCCAGTTGTGACAATTCAAAAAAGCCTCTAAAAAGAATGCAACTCATAATTAATTTCCTGGTTTGGGTTTCATGGTATCCGTTGGCGAGGCATTCGAATACAAACTGGAAGGTATAAAGAGGAGGGGGGAGGCGCTTGTAGAGGTGTATAGCCTTTACAACATGTGATGACAAGTACTTGGTAAGTTAAGTGCAAATCATGCCGAGGTAATAGTCAGGAATAATACTGCATGAGTCGCAAATTCATCAATGCAATGCTTGATGGAGACAATTACCTTCTGAAACAAGTCTCGGGGCCATATTAACAGGACGCATGTAGTGGTTAACTACACCAATGGGGACAGGAGATGCAGCAAGTGCAACATAAAGCTTCTTCACCGTTTTCTCCTGATGATAGCAAAAAAGATATGGTTGAATTAAGGGCTTTGAAATGCACTTAAAACTGCATAAACAAATAATCATATTAATCCAAATTCAGGGTGACAATCTACTTCTGGAAGTGGTGACCTTGGTGAGAATATGCCAAAGGTCCTGCACTTCTGGGGGGTGGACTGCCCCACACTCAAGCTAGCCAAAAAAATATTTGTTTGTAAGATATAGTATCAGAAACTTACTCTGATTTTTCCATGGAAAACTGAGCAGTCCTCCTTGGTCCTAGCTAACACAACACTACATATGAAATACACACCATTAGTTATTGTTGATGAAAACTATAAGAACAACCATAATTCTATCAGAGTGCATACCAGCCTTCTGTGCAATTATCAATCTGATGGGTAGTCCTTAATGGGGCTGTCAATCCCAATGCACGAGTCGCAAAGGTGGCACAACTTTCTTCTATGTTGTCTGTAGTTCCTCCAACCTAAATGAAGTTCATGTTTACATATTATATAAGCAATCAGTTCACTATTGTTAATGGTGAAAAATACAAAGTGACTGAAGACTTTATTCATAGTGGAAAAGTGAGAGGCTCCAAAACGATACAGACAAGAACAGATCTAGGCTTATATAGAGCTAAGACAGAAGCTGGTAGTTTATTTTCTTGTGAGAATATCCTGTAATGACACAGTTAGTATTTTATATCAAATCCAAAATTATGAAAATAATTTGTTTGCCAAAATCAGACTGCGGCTCAGGCCAAATCAACAAAAATGATAAACTAAAAGATCAATGGCATACCGTTGTACCAGCAGGTTTGTCCAAAACAACAAAAGATTCAGTCACTGCTATAATTCTTGATTTCCAATCAATATCATAGCACCTGAAGAAAAGTAGAATGTCATCGAGTATCAGTGTAACAGAAAATGCAGTAAGCCGCCACCTAATATTGTGTTTACCTAGGGAAGCGTTTTGGGTGTACATGAACACGCAGATACATTCCAGCTTCAAGAAACTGATTGACATGGGTTATCCGGAAAGTTTTCTGTGCTTCTCGTACAGTTTTCCCTTTGATGGAAGTTCTCTTCTTTAGAACTGATGGTGCTGTAACTTCTTCAAATACCCTAATCTGCTCGGGAGTTGCTGTTGGTGGTGGCTGTGGGCATACAAGGGCATAATGTACAGCTCCAAAATCAATAAGATCTGCAACAAACCTTCAAAGAATGTAATTTGCTATGTATCACTACCCTGATTAATACCAATGTTCATGTAGTGCAAAATCTTGAAAAGTGTGTTTTAACATCAAGAAAAACTTTTAGATGACAAGAGAACAGCACTTACAGAGGAGGAAGATCCAGAGCTTTACAGATATAATCTAGAACAGGACCATCTTCTGAAACAACCAAATGTTCAATTCTTGGTGGGTTATTGTGAGAGGGGCATGGAAGCAAACGAGTATATTCCGGGTAACTGAAACAAATTAAGTCTCCACATTCACTATTCTCAAGATGAGGCAACATCAAATGTAAATTGCAAGAACAAATGATTTCAAATTGAATGTGGATAACAAGACCGAAAAATGAATGGCAAGCTGGATTATATAAGGCCTCAAAAGACTATCAAGTGTTTTCAATGAAGGCTAGTAAGAAGGTACAAAACTTGTGTAAGAACCTCTCTTCTTATCTTCCATTAAATTTGGCTAAGATCCCACGTTTCTACAAGTAGGAACAACTTTTTTGTTATCAGTAAATTCCTACCCACTTGTTCCATATAATCAACTTTCAACAGTAGAGCACGATACCTTCCTCAAGTAAACAGCAACTTCATTAAGGACCAATGTTATTACCTTATCAAAAACCTTACAAAAGAAAACAAATAAAACTAATACTCACAAGACCTCAACAACTCATTGAGACTAAAACTAAAAACTTTCCAAAGACATGACAGCTCTCAAACATCATAGTTTTTTTCAGAAACCACAAATGCTCGCTATCCTCAAGTCAACTTTCCCCAAAGCCAAAAGGTGTAGACGCCATATTTTGTTCTTAAGATTTTTCTGTACTTCACTTACACCACTGATAGCAACCAATCCCAAAACTGAAACTTTTCAAAGACATTACAATTCTCGTATACAATAAACCATCACAAACATTTGGTAAACTTCATCTTTCTTATCATCACACGAAGAGCAAACCATAAGACCAACAATTTTCCTCTTACTTCAAACAAAAACATTAAAGATTGAAACTTTAACCAAACCAAGCTAAAGGAAGAGAAACTCATTAGAATAAATGACTGTAAGGCGTACCCATTTGTAGATGAAGTGGCAGTTGTGCAAGCAACATCTTGTTTCAATGATTCACAGCTTAACTTCCTCTTACTCAAAGAACACAAAACCAATGTCTTCTTGTTGAGAGAATAAGCTCTGGTGGATGCTAACGTGCGTAGGAGGGTCACTGGTGCACTAAGACTCCTGTAACTATAGCTAAAGATTGAAGCTAAATTCAGAGAAGCCATTGTTTACGGTTTGCTTGGTGTGTCAGCGCAGACATTGCGAAGTGAAGATGTT
The DNA here is from genome assembly GCA_964035475.1 of Salix caprea. NCBI lineage: Eukaryota > Viridiplantae > Streptophyta > Magnoliopsida > Malpighiales > Salicaceae > Salix > Salix caprea. Next base: position 1,132,972 of record OZ037745.1, on the reverse strand, counting down.
AAAGGACTTGTTTACCACGACATGTCGGTTTTTTCACCAAACTACGAGTCATATGATTTTTCCACTTTGTTTTCAAATGACATGTCATTCGAAAGGCTCTAGTTGGCGTATTGGCTGGCCATGAATGACAAGTCATTCAAGGTAGTTGCGAGTGCTAATAAAATGCATTCCAAAACAAACAATAATAAAAATAGACACGAACGTTAGATTGATTGAATAAAATAACATAATAAAATATCATGCGAGGTTATTAATATTAGAAATATTATATGAAAAAAAAAATAAGTTTATTTATACAGAAGATTAAAAAATACATACGAACCATAAGAGCATCATAAGAAACTAGATGCATAATAAACAAATAATTATAATTTAAAAGAGACTTTCTAAAACAATAAAAGAGATAAAGGGTATTAATCTAAATAAAAAATAAGAATTAATTTTAAAAAATAAAAATAAATAAGGTTAAGAGTGCTTAGAGGTCTGAGACGGGACTGTGGAACCTGACAGGACAGGACCGCGTGACATGACCTAATATGTTTTTGGTGAGGAACAATGTGCTCCATCATGAAAAAAGTTAGGGAATTGAAATGCATGATGAGATAGAATAACAAGTAAAAAAGATGCTCGGTCCCTTTTGATTAATGTCTCCTTAATTTTTCCAGGAGGTTGTTCATGGTATGGTCCCTCTTAATTAACGTAACCTTAATTTCTCCATGAGGTCATTCGTGGTTGTCATTCATGTTCAAGGTATTCTCCAGCACCTACCACAATATATATATATATATATATATATATATATATAAGAAATTTGTGCAGAATTCTTGTGAAGTGCAAGTTTTCTATAAAATATATGAATTTTAAATCGATACAAATTATCTGTTTATTAGGTTTCAACGAAATAACCAGCATAAAATTATTATCATCATCATTAAAAAAGCAAGAAGATTTGGATATTTGAATTATTGAATTCATTGTATTAAGATTAGTTCATTTTATAATTCAATTTAAATCACATTTAAAAACAAAATATAAATTATAAAAAGACCTGCAACAATCAAATAACAAAAATAAATAGTTAATTTTTTATCCATAAAAGGACGAAAACATAAATTGAAAATTCCCCTACGTTATCGTCATTTTCATTACTATAACAATTAAAATTATTATAATTATTATTGCGTAAACAATAAAATCATAAAATGATCTGATCTGAAAAACATATAAAATAACATAAAATAAAAAAAATAAAAAAATGAGCAATATTAATTTTAAAATTATCACCGACATAAATTAAAATTTCATAACAGAACTTAATAAAAATAAAACCCCGACAAAAATGAACCGAAAAGAATAATCTAAAACCATAAATGAATAAATACGGACAAAAAACAAACAATGTCCAAACATTGTATTTTTTTAATGTTTTTATATCATTTTTATGTGCTAATTTTAAAAATAATTTAATAAAAAATTATCATTTTAATATATTTCTAAACAGAAAATATTTTAAAAAAATAAATCAATCACATTTTCAAGTAAAATAACAATTTACTTACAGTAGGATTCGAACCATTGCCCTAAGGCCAGACTTTTAAACCCGCGCCTCTTAGAACAACTCAGCCATCTCAGCATTTGGTTATTCATTCACGCCAATATATATTAATAGTAAGGCTTACTGTGGATTCGCACAATAAAATCGGGACGCGTTTTATTGTATAGTTATTGTTATTGTATATATATATATATATATATATATATATATATATATACACAAAACTATATAATAAGCCATCTTAGTAGTTGTTTTTGAATTTATTGCAGACACGTTGTAGCGATGTGCCATCAGTTTTTCACGTGCATGTGCCTCTCAGACGACAAGTGTAACGTTTGTAGGTGGTGTAAAATGTCATCATGTCATCTGGTTCACCACCATGTCCTTTTCCTCTCAATGCAGCGCATGTTGTGTGAAGGCGATCGTGGAATCGTCAGCGAACGGATTTTATTGTTCCCCACCTTTTCTCTCACCTCCAACTGAAAAATCCATGATAGTCCTTTAGTTTTTTATTGTTTTAGTTTAGGCCCTGTTCTTTTGATTTCATTTTTCTTACTGATTTGTTCAATGGAAATTTCAATTATTTTCAATTGTGTTCTTCAATTGAAATTAATCATATATGGTATGTTTCATTTCAATCCTTAATCTTTTGATTTTTGGTTTGTTTTTTGTTCCTTTAATTTTTTCGGTTTACAGGATTTATTTTGTTTTAATTTTTTCCTCTAATTTAAATTTGTCATATATGGTACTTTTCATTTCGGTCCTTATTGTTTTAATTTTTCAAACAATTACAATAATTGTTTTTTTTTAAATCCCTTTTTTTTTCCAAAGTTTTGATTTGTTGCAGTTTTGTCTTTCAATTGAAATTAATTATATATTTTGTTTTTCATTTTGGCACTTAATCTTTTAATGTTTTATTTAGTATTAATTCCTTTGGTTATTTCAGCTCTTCTTGGATAGTGTTTATTTTTTGTTCATATTTATGCATCTATGCTTATAGTTTTAGTTTTTAATTTTTTTCCTTTTATTTTTTGTTGAGGTTTTATTTTTATTTGGTTCAATTCTGAAATTTTAATTTATATTGGTAATCATTTTAGAATTAATATTTCTTTCTTTTTCCCCTTTTTTTTTAGTGTTTTCTGTTATTTTTATATGTTTTTCGGATCATGAGATTTTTTATGCTCATAGTATTTATTTAGTTTTTTTTTTGTTTTCTCTTTTATAAAGTTTTTATTATTATTTTTCAAGATAATTTTATGATTTTATTATTTGCGCAATAAAAATGAAAATTTTAGTGATTTATTTTTATTGTTTTCTTGCTTGCTTTTCTGTAAAAATGTTTTTTTTTGTTTTCTTCAGGACAATTTAATGATTCTAATTGTTTTGATAATAATGATGATAATAATTTTAGTTGTTAGAATCATGATAATGATGGTGACTTAGCAATGAATTTTCAATGATGTTTTTTTTCTTTTTATAGGTAGAAATTCAACGATTTATTTTTGTTGTTTAGTTATCGAAGGTGTTTTTTTATGATTTATATTTTATTATTGTACTTAATTTAAATTAAATTATAAAATAAACTAATCCTAATACAATGAATTCGATGATTCAGGTATCCAAATCTTCTTGTTTTTTTAATGACGATGATAATTTATTTTTTGGTAATTTCATTGAAACTTGTTAAACAAATAAATTTATATTGATTTAAAATTAATAAATTTATTGCAAACTTGCACTCCTTTCTGGACAAATTAATTATTTTGAACATGGTTTACTACTTTTTTAATTTATAGGGTCGGGAGGGTAAACGAAAAAAAAAACAAAAAACATAGATAAGACTTGGAGTGATGATTTATCACCCTATTTAATACAAATCATATTAGACACTAGCCTTATTAACAATGGATCCATCGTTTTCATTCGTGTGCCCTAATCTCTCTAGCTAACTGCCATGCACACTATATATAATTAACTAAAGACCTTGTTTTTATTACAAAAGTACATATATATATAATAAAAATCTCAACAACTCCCACACAAAATTAGAACACTCAATTACATACCTTAACCAATTAATATTCATTTATTTTCTTCACCTAGGCAATATGACTGCTTGTAGAGGGTTCTTCATGACAACCGTGAAAGCAAAAGCCTTTGCCGGGTCGGGTGGGGCATGCGGTGCGGGTAGCCACTTGAAAGCTTGAACCATTCTAGCAAGCATTAGATTCACATGCAACAAACCAAGAGCCAATCCTGGGCAAGTCCTCCTCCCGGCTCCAAATGGCAGCATCTTCACCGTGCCCTTCGTTCCGGTCATGTCGACGCTGACACCGTCACCGTCTATGAACCTCTCGGGCCGAAATATACCCGGATCCTTCCACAAATCCGGATCCTCATTCATCCATTCAATGTAGAACTCAACATTCACATTGCTCGGAATCTTGTACCCACCAAGCTCCGTCTCCTCCGTCGGGGCGTGTGATAGCGTGAAATGCGCCGGAGAATGTACTCTCAGGGTTTCTTTGACCACTGCGTTGAGATAGGTCATTTTCTCCACATCTTCTTCTCTGATCACTCCATCTTTCCCCACAGATTCAACAATTTCCCGGTACAACTTTTCTTGAATGTCTTGGTTGAGGACTAATTCAAGAAAAACCCATTGCAGCACACTAGTGCTCGTATCAATTCCAGCAACAAACAGCTCTGAACAAATTGTAACAAGCTCTTCTTCTCCTAAAAGACCCCTCCCTGGTGCGTTAAGAGTATAAAGTGAGTCAACATAGGCTGCACCAACTGGACTCAGCATTTCTAATTTAGGGTTTTCACCTTTCTCTACAAATGCTTTTCTGTTCCTTATCAGAGGAACCAAGCACTCGATCTGAGCCTTTCTTAAATCCTTTGCCCTCTTCATTTGCTTGCGAAACAGGGGAGTTAGAATGGGCAAAAAATCAGGAAGCTGTGGTATTGTTATTAGCATGACATCTTTCGTCACATCATCTATATCATGAATCCATTCGTCGGATATTTTTGCTCCGAAGCAGATGAATACAAGAATGCTACAAACAGTGAATCTGCAAACATCCATTACATCTACGTACCCGTTTTCTAGAGCTTCACTTTTGAGCCTCTTCATGTGACTCTCCAACGCCCATTCTCGTATCCAACTACACTGTTTTATCCTGACCGGGGAAATCAACTCCGTGACAAAGTTCCGACGAAGTGTCCGCCAAAGCGGTCCATATTCAGCTGAGTTGATGGCGCATTTCCCGACACTGAACACAAGCCGGATCGGTGAGTCCGGTGGCCGGCTAGCAAAGACAGAACCTTTCTGAACAAGGGCTTCATGGATTAGATCAGGGCTAGTGACTATAACAAGAGTACGTTGGCCCATTTGCATGGTGAAGATTGGACCATATTTCTTACGTAAATCACGTATGATAAAGATGAAATGACGACGTTCAAGTATTACTTGAAACAAGTTGCCAACCAGAGGCCAACCTGGTGGTCCTGGTGGCAAGTTCTTGGCCCCGCCGCCGCTGGTGACAATGAACCTCCGCCACCATATAGCTAGAAAAAAGAGCGTTAGACCAAGAATAAGAAGATCTATCAACTCCATAATTAGGGTACGTAGAGAAGGATCGATGTGAGTAATGCAGAGCACAAGTTACGAGTGATTATAAAGAGAGATTGATAATGTCTAGGAAATGAAATGTCTGACCTAACCACCGACATTAATGCAATGAATTAAATGTATATCACGGAAAAAGCTATAGAAAAACATTTTGTAGAATTTTATTTATCTTGCTTGTGGCTAGCGAGCGGTGCTTGGTGTATTTGAGAAAACGACTTGTCGCTAGAAATGAAAGGAAGTATTAATTGTGAAGTGGACAGCTGCGAGTAAAGGTAGGTGGCTTGTATCTACCTTGTTGAGTGTGTTGATAATTGTTTTCTCCATAACTACACCGATGAAAACCTTCTATCGATAAGTACTCTCCTTAGTAATATCTTTTTAATTGATGATTCCATTGAAAATGAATGTACGGATAGAATACCAACTGTAAATCTATCGACAGAAAGGTTTTTTGTAATTTCTATAGAATATTTCATGGGTGGAGCTGTCATAATATATCATTAGTGATTCATAGCAAGGTTGTCAATATTGTTTTAATCGTCGTTCTGATTTTTGTATTGGTATGGATATTTGGATTTCGGAGCATTTCGGCGTGCCGTTTCGGGGTTGTACTGTTCATATATAATTAATTATATATATATATATATATATATATATATATATGAAAAAAATTAAAATATTAATTTAACAAGCATAATTAAAATTCAAGATAAATTAACTTTAAATTATACAATATAAACACAAAGTCAAACAAACATAATCTTAAAATTAGAAACACAATCACAAGTTAATCAAAATAAGGAGGATTTTAAGGCCGGAATGACACACATGGAACGGTACCAAGACGTTCCGGCCGGAATTTGGCCGGTATTTCCGGAACGGGCCGGAATTAAAACCGAGATGAAAACGATGCCGTTTTGTCTCGGTTTTTTTAATGGTACGAAACGTTCCTGCCGGAACGAAACGGTATTGACAACCCTGATTCATCGTTAAATTTTTATTAGTGATTTTATTTTATTGGTATTTATAATCGGTATATTATGTCGATAATTTTATTATTAATATTATATCAGTACAGTCATCGGGAAATACCGGCTAAACTTTTTGTCCATATCGCCATCAGAAATAGTGATATACAAAACTCTTAAGCAGAAAGAATACGAGGTTAAGAAACTCAATTCAGTGTTCTACCCGTAAGACTGGTGGCTACCAAGATTATTCAGTTGCTTCTCCAGGGCTCGTGGCGTGACGATGTATTGAATAAGCGAATTATTCATTCGCCATAAAAACAATCTTGAAATTAATTACTTTTATGAATGATTTCTAAAAGTAGTTTTTTTTTTTTTTTGAGATTGGCATTAAAATCAAATTCGTGTAGGATAAATTAATACTCTTTTTTCTTTTAAATTGCTGCTGCCTTTCTTAAGATTTTAAATTAACGAGCAGGCTAATTAATGAACTAAGGATGAGCATAAGCTCTTACCCCTTGCTGCAACCTTAAAATTTTATTTTAGTGTGCTTTAAAAGTATATCTTTTAAAAAAATTAAATTTATATTTTTTTAGTATTTTTTTATTGTTTTGATATGTTGATATTAAAAATAAAATAAAAAATATTTTCAGTACACGCTGACATATAGTAGTGATTAGAACAAGATTGTCAATACCGTTCTAGACGCCGTTCCAGTTTTTCTATTGGAACGGAACGTTTTGGTTTCGGAGCGTTTCGGTGTGCCGTTTCGGGGTTGTACTGTTCATATAATATATATATATATATATATATGAAAAAAAATTAAAATATTAATTTAACAAGTATAATTTAAATTCAAGATAAATTAACTTTAAATTATACAATACAAACACAAAGTCAAACAAATATAATCTCAAAATTAGAAACATCTCTAAAATTTCAAAATATTATGATAGTAAAATGTTCTAAAATAAAAGAAATATTATGATTTTGAGCTAGAACGGCACGACCGGAACAGTACCGAGGTGTTCTGGCCGGAATTTAGCCGGAATTAAAACCGAGACGAAAACGACGCTGTTTCGTCTCGTTTTTTTTAATAGCAAGGAACGTTCCGGCCATTCTTGCCAGAACGGAATGGAATTAACAAGCTTGGTCTAGAATGTGGCTGCCTACTTTTCTAAAGGAAGTAATTTTTTATAGTAATAAGAAAAATATTATTAAGTTTTCAGTGCTATTAAGGAGATAGAAAACAAGGATAAAATCATCTTGGTTATATGAAAATTAAAAAGACCAAAGCAAAACTGATGAAAACTGTCTTAACAAAACAGTTGTATACGCGAGTCTATTCTTGAAATTTCCTCTGAACTTCTAGAAGATTTCACACGTGTACATATAGCTAAGATTCAAAAGTCTTGGACCATGAAACATGACAGTGACGACTTAATTACGTATGATAAAGTATTATTTTAATTAATTACTGTAGCATTGACTTTTTTCTTATGGAGTGAGAGCAATTATATCATGCAAGCCAGCTGGCATGCAGGCCATTTATTGTCTTCGATCATTTGCGTTGCAGTCTGCACATGAAAAGTGGCTGCAAAATAAATATAGAGTTTGAAAACAATAAATGGCCTCTACGCCAGCTTGCATGATACAGAGGGTGTGTGAGAGTATGGTTGTGGTTGTTTTTTAAAGTGATTTTTATTTAGAAATATATTAAAATAATATTTTTTATTTTTAAAAATTATTTTTGATATCAGCATATCAAAATGATCTAAAAATATCAAAAAAATTCATTTAAAATAATTTTTTTCTTCTTCAAAATTTGGTCAAACAACTGTTCAACTGTGTAGCCAAACAGGCACATAATTACTTTTGCAAATTTGTAAATTTCGTTATTATCAGCTAGCAGCAATTATCAATTCATTTGTAAATTTCATTAATTGATTTTGAAAAGAATTATTCGGACCTATCCACCTTGAATAGAAACGAAACGGGTATACATGAAGGACTGAAAAATATTTTTTAATAGAAATGAACTTCAACCATAAACACACCCCAAATGTTAAATACAGAAATAAATTATATATTAATACCAAAAAACTAACAATTTTAAAATAATTTAGAACAAAAATAGATAGTTGTTTTTTACTTGATGTGAGAAATTATTAACAAAAAAATGTATCAAAACAAGGATCCTGGCAGAGTAGGTGGGATGACTGCATTTGTTGTGATGATAATCTGAATTTATGAGTAGATTTTTCACCAACGAGTTTCTTTTGTCTATAATTTCATATGAATAAATGACATGTCATTGTGTTTTTTTAACCTATTCTTTTTTATTTCTTCTTTTTCCACTACAAGATAATTAACCTGATAGTATACTTGGTTAGTACTATGGTCATGTCCACCCCCTTCCACATTTTTGACCACTCCTTGGCATGCAGGCTGACACTTTCCCACAACTTGGAGACAGACATGTAGCTAGAAAAACAGCTATTCAATTTCCAAAACAAACTTCTTCTGCATTGCAGGTCGCGCTATTACTGTAAGAAAATTATCAGTCATTACTGCAAAGGCATCTAGAATGTTAATCTTCTTGGTCCCCCATTATTCACTCTATCCTTATGTATATGTATATGTATATGTATATGTATATGGTAGTAAATCATGCTAGCTAAAGACCTGCTCGATATCATATCAAAGCAAGTTTCTCTATTCCGTTTTGGTTTATATTTTTCTTTTCTAATTGAAACAAAATATTTCGATGTGTGGTTTCTAGGCTCTAATGTATATAACCTATGGAGTTAAGAAATAGAAATTAAGTACTGGAGTGTTCCCACAACAAAATATTTCCAAAACAGACTGCATTATTTTATTTTATTCTTTTAATTAATAAAAAATATTTTGTCCGTTTCTAAGTGAAACAAAACGAGATTATTAACACTAATTCAGAGACAAAAGGAGCAGGGTACGGCATAAGGAATTGTTTCTCGGTGGCAACAGCCGTCAAAAGGGTAATGAAAAGAATCAAAATAAAGCCCACCACTAGCTAGCTACTAGCTTAGCAATGCGTTTACGTCTTGAGATTACTACCACCTTTTCACTTATTGATGAAGAACCATGATAATTAAACGGTGTCGAAGTGATTTTAATGACATCTTCCATGTCTATTTTATTTATTTTTCCTTGTGAATTTCACCAAGCTATATTCGTAGAATAAGTAAAAATATAGCGAATTATTTAAGTAGAAGAATTAAAATGGAGAAAAAACAGCCGGTGGACACGGGGACGAAAAGGCAAAGAAATAGAAATTAAGTACTGGAGTGTTGCTTCTATGGACAACCTTTCTGGCAATGGCGAAGCAGCATTTATTGTATATCTGGGAAACCAAAATGGGTGATCACAGAGCATTTACTTTGTAGTTGGGAAACCAAAAATATGGGTGGGTTTGTTTCAAGTAAATACTTCACAGCAACACTTGTGATTTTCCTGTATTTGTTTTTTTTATAGTACAATGATTAACGTGGCTGTTTTTTATCCAAACACCTGTTGGAAAGTACTTTTGACATCTAAAATCTTATCAAATATCTTACAGATGATATTTACTTGCAATGCTATTTCAATTATCCAACCGCCACCAACCTTTACTGCCACCGTCCAAACCGCCTTTTATTAGTGTACGAGTTGCTTGACATTATATTTTAAGAGTGTTTTTTAAAAAAATACTTTTATTATTTTTATATATTTTTAAATAAAAAATATTTTTAAAAATAACATGTTCATAATCTCAAACAGTCACATATATTATTGTCCGAAAGTAGTTTCAAAAACCCATGAAATAATATGGATGTAAAGTCTGGGTGTTTGACACTGCGTTTCAAAAGTGTTTTTGAAAAGAAAAAAAAATTAAATTTTAGATTAAGTTTTTTTGGTGTTTTTATATCATTTTCATATGGTGATATCAAAAATAATTTTTAAAAATAAAAAAACTTTATTTTAATAAATTTCTAAATAAAAAACACTTACAAATAATTTCAACAACTCTCCTAGCAAACATACAATAGTTATTAGCTCTACAATTCTCCTAGCGGCCTGTTCTGGAGCTCTAAACCCATCATTTAAGTACATATTTTCATGAAATAAATTATTTTGATAAATATTTTTTTTTAAAAAAAGAAAATATCAAATAATCAGTACCTTGCTGTATACTGTATATACTCTTGGATTGTACAAAAATAATAGATGGAATAGTGATGGCAGCCTCTCATCTAGGCTCGCCTGGTCGGAATTAGAGTCATCTCATGATCTATCAGCTTCTAATCTAATACTCTGATTGCATGTCCTTGGATGGCAGCCATCTCATTCATCACCAGTAAACCGAATTGTAGCTTGGTTAATATTATTTTTAATAATATTTTTTTATTTTTTAAATATGTATTACCAGTCAACACATAATACCATAGTGACTGATTGGAAGTGTATTTAATGTTATTTATGATATTATTTTTATTTAAAAATATATTAAAATATTTTTTTTTTAATTATTTTTCATATTAGTCTTATTATAATATGAAAATAATTTAAAAATATTAAAAAATATATATTTTAAAAAATATATATTTTAAAAAATATATATATATATTTTTTTTAAATAAATTGAAAACGAAATGTAAAATCACTGCTACTGTCAAGTCACACGTAACTTTGTAAGAAACCACTCCTACAGTGTCTGCACAGGTACACTGTGTCTGCACAGGTAAGCAGGCCAATAAATATCCAACCCCTATTTTGTCTGAATTTCACAATTTTCAGTTTTTCTCAGCTAATTAATTTTTTTGGGTGTACAGCTATATGTATCTGTCAACTAAGGTAATCGGATTTTACAATGTGTCACGAGATTGTTAAGAATATTTTTATAATTCTGTTTTAAAGGTTATTTTTTGTTTTTTTAGATTAGATTTTCTCTAATTTTATCATTCAATAATATATTTATTATAATTGAGTTTCATGATTTTTTTTTATTTGTTTTATCTGGAGGTATTATGGTCTAATAACCCGGATCATGAATTTAGAATGTTAATTCATGTTGAGCCGAGTTGATCTAATATGTTTTCTCAATTTATTTTAAAAAATATATCATCGTCAATCATTTTTTTAATATTAAAATATATTTTTGGTTATTTGGTATTGGTTTTGGATCATGATCTTTGTTTTTAGGTTTTTTTTTTTTATTATTATTAATTATGGAATCAAATTGAAGAGGGAAAAGAAATTGGGATGAATTGTTTGACGGTCTTTGTAGAGACAAAACCACATTCTGTAGAGAGAACAATTTCTTTGTTAATCAATATTTGATAAAGAAGAAGAAGAAGCAAAGTATATTAGGGGAGAAGATAAAAAAAAATGTTTATTTCGAGCATCATTTTCCATTAACATGTTTCCTACACCATGCTTTTAGAACAGTAGAATATAATTCACTTAATTATATAATTGCTAATTAATCTGATTCCATATTTCTTACGATCTAAACTTTAATATTAAAAAATATGATTCGACTAATTATAGGATTTTATAAGTAGTTCGTTAATCATAAATATAATGTTTGTTACATTAAAAAAAACATTATTTTTTATTCCTTTCTAAAGATATTATAAATATTAGCAAACATATTCTATATGGAATAAATAAATAAATAAAAAATAGTATCATAACATAAGAATGAAGATTTTGAAGTTTTTTTTGGATGAAATACAAACTCAAATTGAAGAAATATTTTAAATTAAAATCCTTGGAACCCAATCCATTTAACAATTTTAAAACATAGGTTATAAGTGAGTGACTATTAGTGCTTTCAATTTCAAATTACTTCGGGGATATTGAGCTCTGAAGATTTTATAACCTAGTTTCAGTACGTGGATGAGATTTTGATATTTATTCAAAATGATTTCATTGATTTAATTCATGCAAAGAGAATTCTATGATGGCTTGAGATTGCTTCGACTTTGTAAACAAACTCTCCCAAAAGCAATTTGGTGAGAATAAACTTAATTGGATGATGATTTTACTCCAGGAATGGCTAAGACATTGTTTTGTAGATGGGATTATCTTCCTTCCAAATACCTAGGCTTACTTTTATGTGCTAACCCGAAAAGAATCTCAATGTGGAAACCATTCATTTCCCAAATGATAGCAAGGCTAAGTATGTGCAAGGACAGGATGTTAAGCATGGCAGGAGAAATTTTCCTTTTAAAATTTGTCATTACCATTTCACCTTTTTGCTATTATCTATTTTTCTTATGCCAAAATGGTAATGAAAATGATGATGAAACTTCAAATAAGGTTTTTTGTGGGCTGGTGCAATAGATAAGATGAGACTGTACAATGTGTTTTGGTCTCACTGCTTTTTGAATAGCAATGAAGGATAAAAGATCAATCTAATAGAGATTAGAAAGAGATTATTAGTGTTAAGAAACCATCTCACCTAAAAACTTAAACTATTAGGTGAGATCTTAGAATACCATTTTTTATTATTTTCTAGCATACTTCCTCAAATAAAATCCCTTTAGTCTTTAAACTTGCACATGTTCATACTACCCTGTGTTTGATTTTTATCAAATAGAATGGGGGCGAGGAGATTTGAACGCGTGATCGCTAGGTCAACAAAATTCTGATACCATGTTAAAGAACCATCTCACCTAAAAGCTTAAGTTGTTACGTGAAGTCCCAGAATATGATTTATATTATTCTCTAACTGTTAGAAAGATAAATCATATTGTTTTTTAAAATAGACTTCCAAATTATTTAATAATCATCTCATCACATTGGCATGAAATCAATATATTGATAGCCAATACTTATGGTTTTTAAAGGCTTTGAAGGTAGGAATCAATTTCAGATCGGGTAACGGGAGAACAATTAGATTTTGATCAGATATGTGGAATATTGTGGAATTTAATATATGTTATGTTGTAAACAAATTGTTGGCTTCACTCTCTTTTATCAGATTTATGTTTCTCTCCTAGCTTTGTTGCTTCTATTTAATGCGACAGCTTGGGTGATATTTATTTGTCTGCTAATCTAATTTTTCATGTTCATGAAAAGTATGTTGGGATTATTTATAACTTAATTTGTTCATGAACAAGTGATCACCTACCACTGTAACGATGCATTTCATAATTAGGATTACCATTTATTGCTAAACGACAGATATAACTCCATCTCTTCAATATTAGGTTATCCTGCTCGAAGTATTTTGAGCTTAATTTGAGTGTGATGCATTAGTGTGTACCAGCCATATTTGTGAAGTCCCAGCTACTGGAACCCTAGAATTCCAAGTAATTTATGGAAATATGAACAGAAACATGTGGTAAAATGAGTTCAACACTTAAATGAAAGGAACTACTCTACCAACTCAGTTTCCATTAGCAGTCAGTTTCTTTGACTATTTCTCAAAACATATTTATCATGACTCCAAGCCCCTTAGCTCGTGAAATAGCATCCTATATATATATATTTCATAATTAGGAATGCCATTTAGTGTTAAACGACAAATATAATTAACCCCATCTCTTTGATATTAGATTATGCTCTTAGGTATTTTGAGCTTTGAGTGTGATGCAACCAGCCATATTTATGAGGTCCCAGCTACTGGAACCCTAGAACTCCAAGTATTGAAGTACAACGAAATATGAACAGACATCTGGTAAAATGAGTTCACACTTTAATGAAAGGAACTACTCTACCAACCCAGTTTCCATTATCAGTCAGTTTCTTTGACTATATATCTCAAAACATATTTATGACTCCCCTAAGCTCTTGAAAAAGCATCATATATCTATATCTATATATCTATATATATATATATATATATATATGTATATATATATATATAGAGAGAGAGAGAGAGGGCATCCGTATCTCACAGTAAATTAATATTTCTGATCAAACAATAATAATTCACCGGCCAGTAGTTGGTCGATGGAACTCATTTACAGTACTCTCCTCTTGTTCTATATAACTCAGTTCATGTCCTTCCCAGCTCAGTACTCTCTATTTTTTCTCCTCAACAATGGACTTGATAGATGTCCTTATTCTTTGTATTTGTCTTATCTTTGCCCGCATATGGTGGCGATATTGGTCCGTCACCGGCAGCGGGCCAAAAAATCTTCCTCCGGGGCCTCCAGGTTGGCCTCTTGTGGGCAACTTGTTCCAAACCATCCTCCAACGCCGTCCATTCATCTATATTGTACGTGATTTACGTCTAAAATATGGCAAAATCTTCACCATGCAAATGGGACAACGTACTCTTGTTATCGTCACCAGCTCTGAGCTCATCCACGAAGCCCTAGTTCAGGGAGGCCCTACATTTGCAAGCCGGCCGGCTGACTCGCCGATCAGGCTCATTTTCAGCGTTGGTAAATCTGCTATCAATTCTGCTGAGTATGGCCCTCTTTGGAGATCTCTACGCAAGAACTTCGTCACACAGTTTGTAAACCCTGTGAGAATCAAGCAATGTAGCTGGGTCCGACAATATGCTTCAGAGAACCACATGAAAAGAATAAAAAGGGAGTCCCTTGAAAATGGGTTCGTTGAGGTAATGAGCAACTGCAGGCTCACTATATGTAGCATCTTAATATGCCTGTGCTTCGGTGCAAGAATCTCTGAAGAGAGAATCAAGAACATCGAAGGTATATTAAAAGAGGTGATGCTAATGACAACACCAAAGCTTCCAGATTTCTTACCAATTCTAGCTCCTTTATTTCGCAACAAAATGAAGGAAGCCATAGAATTGAGAAAGAAACAAATGGAGTGTTTGGTTCCACTGATCAGAAACAGGAGGGCCTTCGTGGAGAAAGGTGAGAACCCTGATTCGGAAATGGTGAGTCCAGTTGGTGCAGCCTATATAGACTCTCTGTTTGACATGAACCCAGTAAACAGAGGTCCCTTAGGTGAGCCAGAATTCGTGACGTTATGCTCCGAGGTGATCAGTGCTGGTACTGATACTAGTGCAACGACGATTGAATGGGCTCTTCTTCACCTGGTACAAAACCAAGAAATGCAAGAGAAGCTTTACCAAGAAATTATTGGATGTGTAGGGAAACATGGGGTGGTCAAAGAAGAGGATACTGAAAAAATGCCTTATCTTGGTGCAATAGTTAAAGAAACTTTCAGGCGTCACCCACCGAGCCATTTTTTGTTATCTCATGCTACCACGAAAGAGACTCAGCTTGCTGGCTACACCATTCCAGCTGACGTTAATGTGGAGTTTTACACTGCATGGCTAACTGAAGATCCGGATATGTGGAAGGACCCGGGTGAGTTTCTACCCGAGAGGTTCCTGGAGGGTGATGGGGTTGGTGTGGATATAACCGGGACTCGCCGGGTGAAGATGATGCCTTTTGGTGCCGGACGAAGGATCTGTCCGGCGTGGAGTCTTGGTGTATTGCATGTTAATATGTTCCTTGCTCGGATGGTTCATGCTTTCAAGTGGTTGCCTTGCCCGACCGACCCGCCCGACCCGACTGAGACTTTCGCTTTTACTGTTGTGATGAAGAATCCTCTCAAAGCTGTGATACTGTCAAGGTGATTAATTGGGTTGGTTGTAGTTTCATGCTCATGGAAAAATAATTGCAGGCTAAGTTGCTGCAAATTTATTGCTTTTTATGTATCGGAAATGAAATATATGTGATGGATGTGTTGGTTTTTGTTTTGAAATACTAATGAATATGCATTCTGTATTCTACTAAACTGTCCAGCATTTTCACTTTTCCTTTTATTTTCCATAATACAATGTCACTGAAAAATATTTACGATTATGTGTTTCTCATTTAATGATAGTTTTACCTTTACCGGTATGGATTTGTTCACAATTAATCTAGCCTTTTCATATCAATACGATTATTATTATTATTATTATTATTAAAAAAAGTTTTACAAATAAAATTAAAATCACATTTGGTCTCATTAGAAATTGGCAACAATATTTTCAGCTGCTACTTTTTATATATTTTTTCTTGTTTCTCATCTCTTTTTATATTTACTTCATTTGTATGCTCTGTGTTTTTGGGTGTACCAAACTGTCTAATTTTTAAAAAAATTACCCCGCGAACATGTGTAAGACCATTTATTGTCAATTTCGCATTGCATTTTCCTAACACATCCATCCTTGTGTTATTTCCCAATTTTACTTTCTCCCTAGAGTCCTTATTTAGTTCACAAAACAAGCTCTTGTTACCTCACATGTGATTGCTACATTTAAAATCCAAGAACCAAACATCTTTCATGTGAGCACCATTCATCTCTACATATGACATGAACAACATCATTCCTCTTCTTTCTTTTCTAATTCAACATAATTAGCTTCATTATCTCAACTCGGACATTCATATTGAAAAATGTCCAAACTTGTGACACTTATTACATTCCATAGATTTTTTGTTATAGGACTATCGACTTATTCCTCTTCTTCTACCCTTGTATGCATCTCAACCATGTCCTTTTACACCACTGATCCTATTTTCAAAAGTTATCTTAAGTGCTTCTTCTTTTCCGACTCCAAGGAGTTGGCCCAACGGTGGAAGCTTGGGACCTGCATGGGGGTACTCCTCCCAGGTCCTGGGTTTGAAACCTGAGGGAGCAAACTTCTTCTTGGAGTCACCGTCCCCGAGGTGGTGGCCCAGCCCCTCCTCGTAAGAGCCTGGGACAGCCGGAGGTTTACGCATGCCCTGGACCCACAAAGTGTGCTTTCCGGGTCATGTGGTTCCCCCGTTCCGCAAGAATATCCAAAAAAAAGCTTCTTCTTTTCCTATATGTCGTTGAAATGTTTGTTCATTAGCAATCAGAGAACTCTGCATTTCATCTATGGAGAGTTGATTAATGTCTTTGGACTACTCGATCGAGCAAACAACATAATTAAACTTCTTACTCAATGATATGATAATCTACTCCACCACTATGATGACTTATATTTGTTCTCCATGTGTTCTCATCATAATGGCTACTAACAACACTCTTGAGAAGTACTCGGAGACTCCTTCTCCATTTTTCATCTCTAGAGTTTCAAATTTTCTGCGGAGAGCTTGTAGGTGTGCCCTGATCTTAACCATTGTATTCCCTTCGAATCTCTTCTACATAAAGTTATTGAAAAATTTATTAAATGAAACAGGTTTAATCGGGCAAAATATTATTGAAGTCAACTAAAATCCTGACATGGATTAAACTCGAAATCCCACCGGCCAACCCACAAAAAAATGGTAGGTATAAAAACTATGAATACCGGCATCAAAATTAATAGTCCTGACACAGGGCCTGGAGAAGCATACTTTTTAGATGCCTATCCTCGCTGACAAGTAGAGATATATGTATTTCATTGTATTGGGAGGTGTGGAAGAGTTAAAATTGCTTGATGATTTTAAAGATTCATTATTATAAAATCATCGAATACATACGGAAATGTCTTTTTTCTTCTTCTTTTTGTTGTGTGTTTTTCATTAATTTTTTTTTGTTACTAATGTTTTTGGGGTGGGATTACTACATTATTTTTAATATTTTTTTTTATTGTTAATGGATTATTAACTGATGATTTTTTGTAAATTTAAAACATGTTTTTCAAAGTTTAGGATTAATTTAAAAAATAATGTAATATAGAAATAAAAATATTCTAAAAAAATAAATTATGCAAAATTATGAGGAATAATGAGTAAAGTCAACTGGTTTGTGCCATATATAATGTTTTTGCAAGTTTATAAATTTTGAGTGGTCTCTCGTATAAGAAAGGTGCTGATAAGTTTTTTAAAATATAGGAACCATTTAATTTTGTTTATTCATTAATTTGTGTAGATGACTAGGGAAATCTATTGTAAGTCGTCAAGACAGGACAACTGATAATTTTATTTTTTATTTTGGAATACTGTAATTTTATTTTTCATTTACTAACAAATAATTTATTTGTAGTTGGTAAGAACTCTAATTTAACTTGAAATATATTTTGATGTTATATTATTGAAATTATTATTTTTTAAATATTTTTAACATAATAATGACAGATTTTTAAAAAAGAAATTTTGTTGGTATATTCCAGATAGTTGAAAAATAATTACTTAAATGTCATTACTACCAATCATCGACATACCGACAGAATGTTATCGCTAGAATCACCAATGATGTTTCTATAGATGATATGTTTAATATACCATTATAATTGAACGAATGATTTTTTATGCGTTTTACCTATCGGTAAAGCCATTAGTATATTCAATACTGACATACTATGAATTACCAAAAATTATTTGAAACAATTATTATTGTAATATTATTTCTCTAATACTTGTTACTTTCCCGGCACTTTTATCGGCGTGTCTTGTAATTCTAAAAGACACCTCTCCGGGGACAGGAGGTTGGCAGAGCAGTTAATATGTTTTGGCAGAAAATTTAAGAGCACAAGCCCAAAAAGCAAGCGAACAGTGTTGGACCATAACGGAGACAAGTCACGAGCTTTCCCAGTGATCAGGCACTGTAAGGATCATCGTTTTTTTAAAATATTTTTTATTTAAAAATATATTATAATATATATTTAAAAATCATCGTTATGACAAGCATTGATAGTTTCTGCCGACAATGTTTCATGCATCTGCAGTTTTTCAACATGATCACTGCTATGATTTGTTCTATCGTTAATTTTGATTGTGTTATGACAATCATTGACCACCCAGTTTGGGTAGACTTGCATATTAGGTAGTTTTTTTTTTTTTTTTTGATATAAACCACGCGGTGTCCTAGACATTGGTCCAGACTAATCCATGTTCGCACCGGGTGGGCCCCGAAGGAGTGAAAGTGCTCCATACAAGAGTAGGGATTGAACCCCTGACCTCTCTTAAGGGACGAAAACGCCATCACCACTCACGCCAGGACCCTTTAGGTATATTGGGTAGTCTTTGACGGTGGGTAGACTTGCTGAAGATTCCATGGCAAAGGCTTGGATATGGCATTGCCAAAACATTTTTATAATATCATTAGAAGTTTATATAGTTATTAACTTTAAAATTTATAAAATTAATCGACGTACAAGTTGATCCGATCATCCAGATAATAGTAAAAAAAACATTGTTATTATGGCAGCTGCAACTGCAGAACAAGTCCTTGGCATTGCTTGTATACACTTTATTATTATTATTATTATGGACTCGGTCACGTAGACCTCATAGTCATCGCTAATTTTGACTAAGAACAAGCACCTTAGGAGGGGGGAAAGAATGGTCAATGTTAGATTCGTATTATTCTTGGAAGTTCTTTGAGAAAATAAAACACGAAGAAAGTAAAGATAGAAAAAGAAAAAATATTTATATAAATATTTTTTATTTTGAAAGACTATAAATTTATTTTATATCTTTATTTTTGTTCTTCCGATTAAATATATTTTATCCTTATGTATTTATTTTCTATTTGAGAATTTATGTGAATTTTTCTCTAAATCACTATTTATGAATGAATTCGAAAGAAAATTTCAAAAAAATATATGCATTAGTTAAGATATAAAACTTGCTTGGAACTGTATTTCTAAACAAGATATTTGCATTTTCTTTTAAGCAAACCACATCTCTTGTACCTTATTTTTAATATATGATTTCGATACATAATTAACACAGTTTGTTTATGCTTTAAAACTGTATTTAATTTAATATATGATTTCGATACATAATTAACACAGTTTGTTTATGCTTTAAAACTGTATTTAAACTCATTTAAAAAATATATCAAATTAATTTTCAATGATATTGTTTTTCAATAAATTGTAATATGTTAATATCAAAAATAAAAAAACCTTTTAAAATAAAAGATATTTTATAAAAAAAACACTCTGCAACAATACCATCACACGCAAAAAATTCATCTAATTTCCAACCTAAATTTACAAGTTTTTATAAAATTGTAAATGATTTAATAAAAACTCAACTAAAACGAATTATTTAATTATTTAATGGTAAACGAATTATTTTTACATTCATTGGTTATTAATTCACATATTTTAATTATCTAATTCATTTTAAACGAATTTTAAAATTGATTTCATCAAATTCAGTGGAATCTATCAAATCTACTCTAATTTTTAATATTATATAGATTGAAAAAAACCAAAATTGGTTGAGACGGCAATGAATAAAACGACGCCGCTTGACCAAGTTATGCACGCCTAGTAGCGAAAAGGAAATTAAAACCACAAACTTTTTGTTACCATAACAGGAAGAGCAAGAACTCTCTTCTTCTTTACTTCATTGTTACACGATAATTCTACAATGCCAGTCACTCGCATCTAGATCATGGTCACGGAAACTCTTAACCGTCTGATCAATTCAACATCAGATCACAACAATGTTTAGCTGGAAACGTCCATCAGAGGTCCTCCGCTTAACACTCAACTACGGAACCGAAGATTTCGGTGAGGAACTCAACCGCTCCTCCACCTCATCCACCGTCTCCTCCTCCTCTTCCACCACATTAACGCCCTCATCTTCTCCTCAGGAGATTGCGACGGAGGTCGCTGCGGAGGATGAGGAGCAGGTAGGGTTTAGAATTGAATTGGATTGGAATGCAGTGGATGATGAGGATCAGGTGGCGTTGAGGTTACAGTCGCAGTTAATGGTTGCTTTGCCTGCTCCGCAGGATTGTGTGACGGTGGATTTGAAGGCTGCGGGCGAGGAGGAGGGAAGAGTGGAGGTGGAGATGAAGGTGGAGAAGAAGAGAGAGGAATTGAGAGGGGTGCTGCTAGGTAAGAGCGGATCAGGTCAACAGAGTGATGGAGTTGGTGTATTAACTCGGTTGTTTAGATCTGATGGTGGTCGCCATTGGAAGACTGTTACTTTGCTTAGTCTTTGCGGTTGTGGATTGTTGGTGAGGACTCAGATGTTTTTTTTACTGTTTGTTTTTTGTTAATTTATGAAGTAAATTTTGATTGTAAGAAAGAAAAACTTTGTGATAGGCGAATGCGTGATGGATTTCTTTTCTGCTAGTTTGGTTAAAGAATTGTTCTTCCATTGATTGATGAGAAAATGTGGTTTTGCATTATTAGAAATGTTAATGCTAGAAAATGAAATTTACTCAGTTAAGCTTAGTTTAGAGAGATTATGCCGTTTGCTTTATTTAGAGTCTTCTGGTTTTGATGTAGGGGTTTTGCAATTTATGTTTTTGTCTGGGCGTGTCATGTAAAAATTGGAACTTTATATTGGTATTTTGGGTTTTTGGAGATCTGTTGCTGTAGTAATTTATTGTATGTTGGTGAATGCATGATGATTTTTCTTTTCATTTCCGTGGGAGTTTGGTTAAAAGTTGCCCGGGGAGGTGGGTGGGTGTTTGGATTAATTTCTTTTCACTAGTTAGTTGTTGATCTCAGTTAAAAATCTTCAATGTGAGTAAAATTAAATGAGTGATATAGCTACTCCTATAAGCTCAATGCTTAAAGCTAGGTGTTTTGTACAGATAAGATAGTTGCTTTTGCTTCATGCTTATATTGTTTGTAACTGGACTTGGGTTTTATTTGCAGACATTGCCTGCTGTGATAATTCAATTGCCGAATCTTGAGAAACTTTATCTTGATAACAATAGGCTTTCTGTTTTGCCACCTGAGCTTGGTGAGCTGAAGAATTTGAAAGTTCTTGCTGTTGATTACAACATGCTGGTTTCAGTTCCTGGTAAGAATCTTTTTGTAATATGCATCATTCAGTATTATTTATTTCTTAAAAAAAAATATACAATCTTTTTGCTGTTATTTGTTGTATTTAACTTATTCATTTGTGTGATCTTGGTTGGAACTCTGAGCAGTAGAACTGGGGCAGTGTGTTGAACTGGTTGAATTGTCATTGGAACACAATAAGCTTGTCCGACCTCTTCTTGATTTCAGGTCATTTTATCAGCAAATTAGTGTACTTAGCTGCATTTTTCCTGTTTGATAGAGCTTGAAAAACTACAATTTGCTTCGGGCCTAATGTTTGTCTCCAGTTTAATGGCAGGTCTATGGCTGAGTTACAAATTCTCAGGCTATTTGGTAACCCTTTGGAATTCCTTCCTGAAATTTTACCTCTACACAAACTACGACATCTGTCTCTTGCTAATATCAGGATTGAATCTGATGAAAGCTTGAGATCAGTGAATGTTCAGATAGAGGTAGTGGTCATGTGGCAACTGTGATTTTTTTTTTCCTGGATACCTTCTAAATTGGTTTAGTTAATTTTCTTCTGTGGCAATTGCAGACAGAGAACAGTTCTTATTTTGGTGCATCTAGACACAGGCTTAGTGCCTTCTTCTCTCTCATATTTAGATTTTCTTCATGCCATCATCTTTTGCTGGCATCTGCACTGGCAAAGATAATGCAAGACCAAGGAAACCGTGCAGTTGTTGGGAAAGATCTGAATGCAGTGAGGCAGCTTATTAGTATGATGAGTAGTGACAACTGTCATGTGGTATGTTGATGATCCTTGCTGTCCCAAATGAAACCTTGGTTGTTTGTCTGTTCATCTGCACACCTCTTACCGTTTCAAGTCTTTCAGGTTAAACAAGCATGCTCTGCTCTATCCGATCTTGCTGCAGATGTTTCTGTGGCAATGCAGTTGATGAAATGTGACATATTGCAACCCATTGAAACGGTACTGAAATCGGTTGCTCAGGAAGAAGTAATTTCTGTGTTGCAAGTTGTGGCAACCCTGGCATTTTCATCTGACACTGTATCTCAGAAGATGTTGACAAGGGATATGTTGAGATCATTAAAACTGTTATGTGCTCATAAAAATCCCGAGGCAAGCTCCCTTCTTTCTTTTGTGATATACAACTGGTTTTTGTTGCTTTTGTAAAATTCTGCAGGAAATTTAATACTGGATTTATCTTTCACCAGGTGCAAAGGTTAGCTTTATTAGCAGTTGGAAATTTGGCCTTCTGCTTGGAAAATCGACGTCTTCTGGTCACCTCTGAAAGTCTGCAGGACCTTCTGTTGCACATGACGGTTTCATCTGAACCACATGTTAATAAAGCAGCAGCTCGTGCTTTAGCAATTCTTGGTTTGTATCTTGGGTTTTTCTTTCACCTGATCTTGAGATTGTCTAGACAAACATTATTAAAGGGTTTGTCCCTTTTGTGCCTATCCAGGAGAAAATGAAAGTTTAAGGCGTGCCATAAGAGGACGACCAGTTGCAAAGCAAGGACTGCGTATACTTTCAATGGATGGAGGTGGAATGAAAGGTCTGGCTACTGTGCAGATTCTTAAAGCAATTGAGAAGGGAACTGGAAAGCGAATTCATGAGTTGTTTGACCTAATCTGTGGGACATCAACTGGTGGAATGCTGGCTGTTGCTCTTGGCATTAAGCTAATGGCCTTGGATCAATGTGAAGAAATATACAAAAATCTTGGTGTGTATACAGAAGCATATGTATTTCAGTATGTTTTATTTTCTGCTCACTTTATTCATGTTCTGCTCTGCAAATTTGCTTCTCAAGGGAAACTTGTCTTTGCTGAACCTGTGCCAAAGGATAATGAAGCTGCAACTTGGAGAGAGAAGTTGGATCAGCTTTACAAAAGTTCATCACAGAATTTTAGAGTTGTGGTGCATGGATCTAAAGTATGGGTTATCTTTTTCTACATTTTTGTAACTTTTGCGTTACTATTGTTCGTAGTTTTTTTACTTCGTAAATGACATTGATTCTTGTGTGACTATATTTTTTACCAGAGAACATAAAAAGAATCGCATCTTCAGGAAACTGCAGAATGTTGCTTGTGTTTTCAACTTATTTTTTAATATAAAAGGATACGATGATGTGCTCATTTAATATCTGTATATGTATTGCATGTTTTGTTAAACACAGATGCTGTGGGAACAAAACACTTTTAACATATTTTCTTGCAGCACAGTGCAGATCAGTTCGAGAGGCTGTTGAAAGAAATGTGTGCCGATGAGGATGGAGACCTGTTAATAGAATCAGCTGTGAAAAATGTTCCCAAAGTTTTTGTTGTATCAACTTTGGTTAGTGTGATGCCAGCTCAACCATTTGTGTTCCGCAATTATCAGGTTTGACACTGAGAATTCTATTGCTTAACATGTTTAATATGGTTTTGATTTTTTGTTAGAGTAAGCTATATCTCAAGAATTGTAACTTTTTAAATTTTGCTGCATAGATACATAATCATACCCTTGATACTTCTTGGTGGTGGTTTTGTTTATTTTCATCTAATCTTCTCTCTTTTTCTCTTTTGGTATCAACATACAGTATCCTGTTGGAACACCTGAAGTTCCCTTTGCAATTTCAGAAAGTTCAGGAGTCCATGTGCTCGGGTCACCGACTATTGGAGCTCAAGTTGGTTATAAACGTAGTGCTTTTCTTGGTAGTTGTAAGCATCATATTTGGCAAGCCATAAGAGCATCATCTGCTGCTCCTTACTATCTTGATGATTTCTCAGATGGTATGCTCTTGATGTGCTTATTCAAGTTGAGATTCCTCCCTCCCTGTATAAGTTGAGTGCATCGGTCATATTTTTGCTAACCAATGACATTTCAATAGATGTAAACCGCTGGCAAGATGGTGCTATAGTGGCAAACAACCCTACCATATTTGCTATAAGAGAAGCACAACTTCTATGGCCCGACACCAGAATTGACTGTCTGGTGTCAATCGGGTGTGGCTCTGTTCCAACAAAGGTGATTCTCCTCATATGGGTTGTAGGTTTTGCTTGGAATTTCTAAATCTGTGTTGCTTTGTCCTATAATTTAGGGCATGTTGGGTCCACCATATGATTGTGTATATTAAGAACTCAATCAAATTCTTCTGAAGTATTAGAACTTTGGAAGCACTTAAAGTGTGAAGAGGTTGCATGAAATAACTAATGAAACTTGAATTAGAACAGTGGAACGTATTCTTTACAGAACACTAGAAGAATGTAATGCTGTTTTTATTAATCTGCCAAGCTGTGGATGTTAGTTACTGAACTTTACTACATGACCATGTAAAGAGACAGATTTGATTCTTCTTCTTTCCTTTTTATATCAAAAGTTGCTACTTCATTTGATGATTCACAAAAATATCTCTGGTTCTAGGTCCGGAAAGGTGGGTGGCGTTATCTGGATACTGGCCAAGTGTTGATTGAGAGTGCATGTTCTGTGGACAGAGTGGAGGAAGCTTTAAGTACGTTGCTACCCATGCTTCCCGAGATACAATATTTTCGCTTTAATCCAGGTATACTTTAAGTTGACTGTTTATAAGAGCTAGATACAAATTGTTTTCTAACCTGCTTATATTCTGTAAAGATATTTATTTAGATATTTTCCTTCCATCTTCATATCATAACAAGCTTTTCTTCTTCCTCTTCTTTCACTCCTGAAAATTATCTTTAAAGACTAGTTTTAGTGAAAGAACTTGTAGTTCTAAGTCTGCATCCACTATGGTTTGATCTTGCAGTTGATGAACGCTGTGGTATGGAGCTGGATGAGACTGACCCGGCTATCTGGCTTAAGTTGGAAGCTGCAGTTGATGAATATGTTCAGAATAATTCTGAAGCCTTAAAAAATGTCTGTGAGAGTCTACTTTTTCCTTATCAACATGATGATAAATTTTCAGAGATTATGAAATCTCAGCAATTTTCGAAGGCAAAGGTATCAAATACAGGTATTGATGCTCATATTCTCTTAAGTTGCTTTCCTCATGCTTGCATCATCTGGCATGCTCCTCTTTCTGAATCTGAAATCTTTTGGTATTTCATTATTTTAGATGAGAGTAGCCCTTCTCTGGGTTGGAGGCGTACAGTGCTGCTTGTTGAAGCTCTGCACAGCCCTGATTCAGGAAGAGTTGTTCATCATGCTCGGGCACTTGAGTCATTTTGTTCCCGCAATGCAATAAGACTATCTCTCATGCATGCCACATCTGGAATTGCAAGAACAGTGCCAACAGGAACATTCCCATCCCCATTCGCATCACCTCTTATTACTGGAAGCTTCCCCTCAACTCCACTCCTATTCAGTCCTGATTTTGGCTCACAGAGGATTGGTCGTATTGATATGGTCCCACCTTTAAGCTTGGATGGAGCTCAGTCTGGAAAGACAGTTTTTTCACCGCCAATGTCTCCTTCCAAACACAGACAGCTCTCTTTACCTGTTCGGTCATTGCATGAGAAACTACAGAATTCGCCACAAGTGGGACTTGTACATTTGGCCCTTCAAAATGATTCATCAGGCTCAATATTAAGGTGAACTGCTTCTCTGTTGTTTGACGTGCAAATATTTTATTGATATTTAGTTTCAGCCACTGTCCTAATGTGCTGAATGCTTGTTTCTATAGCTGGCAGAATGATGTGTTTGTCGTTGCTGAACCTGGAGATCTTGCCGATAAGTTTCTGCAAAGTGTTAAATTTAGCTTGTTGTCGATGAACCAAAGCCACCATAGGAAGATTACGGCACTTCTTGCTAATATTTCAACTGTTGCTGATTTAGTTCATTATAAACCATACTTCCAAGTTGGAAATGTCATCCATCGTTATATTGGACGACAGACACAGGTATGTGCTAATGACTTCTTTCCTTTCTTTTTAGATCATTCAATCTGCTATTAGTAGGATACACCAAATTATGAGTCTCGATTTTAATGCTCATTGCTGCTTTCTGAAGGTCATGGAGGATGACCAAGAAATTGGGGCATATATGTTTCGTAGAACAGTTCCTTCTATGCACTTGACACCTGAAGATGTTCGCTGGATGGTATGTTCTGGCTTAAACTTGATTTTCCAATGTCTTCGTTTTGCCTCTACATATTCTTAAATTATGGATGAACAAATGGTTGATGTTTGACAAATTAATTATTTACTCACCTTCTGTGATTCTCTTGTAATGTTGGTCTATTCCCAAAAGACTAACATCCACTAGTGGCACTGCTGAATCAGAGTTCTATTAGGGGTGATTTGGACAAAGTCTGCCCAGCAGTGTTTTTCTCATAATTGTGTGCTCTCTGGATGTGAATCAATGCCCTTACCCTTGGCCTATTTTTAATATTCTTTACTTTTCCAGGTCTTGGGAAAACCTTACAGCAGGCATAAAGCGTTTGCACTTTGTAGAATAATTCACCCATAAAGTTTCTTCTTTTTCCATTTTGTTTTTCCAAATTGTCAAGCCATATAAAGCATAATTAGATTTATATCCATTGGTTTATGTTTCTCTTAGCATAATTATTCTTCCTGACTTTCTCGAGAGGGCACCTTAAGGGCTAACACAGAAACTGCTGTTTGAATGTTGTTACTGTGTCGTGCCTAGCATATGGTTGACAAACGGTGAAAGAATCCTGTTAATTCAATGATGTTTTGTTTTTTCTAGTGATTTATGCAGTTTCCTTTTGGCTTTTGAACACCTAGGTTGGAGCTTGGAGGGACAGGATTATAATTTGCACAGGGACATATGGACCTACGCCAACTTTAATCAAGGCCTTTCTGGATTCTGGTGCGAAAGCTGTAATATGCCCTTCAGCAGAGCCCTTAGAAATGCCGGTGACATTAGTAAAATATGGATCAGGGGAATTCAATGTTCTAGAAAATGGGAGGTTTGAGATTGGAGAGGAAGAAGCAGAGGAGGAAGAGGCTGAGCCTACCAGTCCAGTGAGTGATTGGGAAGATAGTGATGCTGAGAAGCATGGCGACTGTTCTGTTGGATTTTGGGATGATGATGAAGAGGGTCTATCCCAGTTTATTTGTAAATTGTATGATTCATTGTTTCAGGAAGGGGCAAGAGTTGATGCTGCTCTCCAAATTGCTCTTGCTTCTCATCGGAGGTTAAGGTATTTGTGTCATCTTCCCAGTATACAGTAGTTAGTTGGATACTAATACAAGAATATGAAAATTAAATAAAAAAAAAAACATGGGGGGAAAAGCAGGGAAAGGGAAGACAGAGAGAACATCCAGTTTTGAGGCATACAAGGAAAAAAAATGTTCTGCTATTCATTTCATGAACACAAGTATATAATAAATGATCCCATTTTTTCAATGACGAGCATTTAAATCTGTCATTTGCACTGAACTTTTACTCTTTCTGACCCGTGCCAGCCTTTTCATTTCTAAGATCCAAATTCCGAGCTTACTTGGGCAGTTAAATTTGATATTTCTTGATTGCCTGGTTAATGTGCAGTCTCTTTAGACTTTAAGATCTGAGGGTTGTGATGGAGTGGGTATCCCGTGTGCTCTGTGGTTGTGTGCATTGCTTGCTTATAGCATATACTAGTAATAGTTGTGGACAAGAACTGAGGATGAAGCATTGAAAACCATGAGTGGCCACTGTGATACTGCTGTAAATGTGATAGAAAGTATGTTTTTTGGCCCCAGTGGAGATTATGATTCTGGTTTTTCGTTTTCAATGGTGACTTGAACTGATAGCTATTTTGAAGTGGCTGGTTTTTGCCTGGAAATGCAAATTTCTTTGCGAGAAGTCTGGTGAGAAGTGACAACTCAAAAGCAGGAAAGAGAAGTTCTTCAAAAAGGCAAAATGACAAGGGAATGATGTAGTCTGTCTTGTTGCTTGTCCCTTAAGTTATGATAATAGAAAATTTTGTACTATCCTACAAGAGAGAAAATTATGGAGAGATTTGTGATGAATGCTGCATTACAGGTTACATGTGATGCGATTCGTCGTATTTGTGCTTGGAACTTTTTTTTCCATGAAAAAAAGAAATCTGCGTCACGGAGATGCATGCATTCTGGACGATTTAATTTGAACAATAAGGACATTAACCTAGATGTTGATTCTTAACCCTAGATGACCTGGTCAAAATCGATTAATTTGGGTTGATTTTATGACTTGGTATATATTGTTCAGTGTTGGGATGATGGGATTTATCTAATACATTGGATGTTTTCATAGCACGCTGGGTTTTCAGATCAGAATAAAAAAACCCAGCCAATTCACTAAATGGGGTGTGGAGATTCAGGTGGAAAAAATAAGACAGAAGCGAGCTTGTGGCAAGTTGTACCCCTTTCTTAGCCACAACAAAGACAGGAAAGTTTGGATATAACCGACACTTGAGTTAGCAAAAACCTGCAAAAGAAAGACATCCCATCTCAGAAAACTGTAGACTTCATTCTCAATGGTCCCCTTCAAGATGTTGAGTTTGATTTGACCTTCAAATCCCACAACGTAATATAATGGGGCCATAAAAAAAAATTCCTCCGTGACGTTAAAAGACACTGAAATAGGATCGTTTAATCATAGCCACAGGAATTCCTTCGATTAAAGATCTGTCCCATCTATTATCATGAATGCTGTGTCAAAGTCTCCTGTTTGATTACAAAATCAAACATGATTTGTGCCATTACACTCAACTCACAAAAGCGAAAGAGAGGAGGGAAATCGACACCACCACCACCTAAATCCCACTTGCAATTACTTTACCTCGCTAGCAAGTTTGTGGGAGAAAAAAAACCCTTTCCCCTCTTCTTTCTTACCCCCGCATGAGAAAAGGAGGGTTAACCTAACAAATATGACAAGAATCCACAGGGTACATACAGCATGATTTACCCTGCCAGCGAAGTTTTAGCACAGAATAAGTAGATAAAGTTTTACCCTAGGAATGATTAGAATTCTAACTCGAAAAAAAGGCTAAGAATCCAAAATGAACAAGAAATGTATGATAAAACAATAACTCCCGAGCCTAATTTAAAGTTCATCATGATCTTGGCTAGCTATAGCAAACTGATCTCATGTAGAACTAACATGTAGAACCTCTTATTAGACTTGAAGTTCTTGTTCAATCAAAAATTATACTTGTTTTCTTCAAACAAGTCATTTGACGTATTTTGTGTATGTTTGAGATTGTGGCCGAAGTTGCTTTTGAAAATGTTTTTCATTTAGAAATACATCAAAATGATGTTTTTTTTTATTTTTTAAAAATCATTTTTAAATTCAGCACATTAAAATGATCTAAAAACACTGTTTTTTTAATTTAAAATAAAAAAAATCATTTTTTTTCAAAAATATTTTTCAAACGCATTCCCAAACACCTCTCCGTAACTAATTGATTGAAACCTCGTGCATCACATGGGCATGAGAAAAGGAGGGTTAACCTAGCAAACATGATCAAGAGACCAGATTACAGCCTGATTTACCCTGCCACAAAAGTTGTAGCACAGAATAAGTATACTTGACCAAATGGCGCATGTCCTACCCTAATCATAATACTAAGTTCTTAAATCCCTTTTATAGTCAAAGGGGTTAAAATATTTATCAGTAAAGCATACATATGCTTTCATTGCAATCACAGGATGAACATGATGGCTAATATCCCTATCAAATGCGCCAATTATGCAAAATTTCATGCTGTCCACTTTAATAAAGAAGTTCGATAAGACCTATATATATATATATAATATAAACTAAAGTGAGAGAGAGAGAGATTCCTCAACTTTAAAGCAAACCTCTGTCATTATATTTTTTGGCAGAGACAGGGCCAACACTTCCCTCAACCAGAAGCCTTCTTCATCACTTCAATCATATTATATTATGCAATATAAAGCCAGTACCATTACCACCAAGTTCCCTGAGAAAATGGCTGCGACAACTCCGGTTGCAATAGGCACGCGGGGCACAGTAGGATCGCTTGTGAGGAAAGAAATTGATTATTTCAAGAAGTTTGAGATAGATCGATGTGCAAGTTCAAGGAAACCTCAAGGGCAGGTGGTTGAGATAGCTTCCAGCAATGGCCAGCCAAGGCCTAGTCTCTGGTCCTTGACGATGAGCTGGAAAAGGAAAAAGCGAAGAGGCAGCAGCGGATTCCTTCCAAGTATCTGTTCTGCTGTGGAAGTTGCTGACAGCAATAGGATCAGTAGGATTCCCGGGTTCAGTTATAGAATCCTGAAGGATGATTCGAAGGATATGCAGGTTTAGACAATCTTATAAAGAGCTGCCATGCTTTTGCTGATCCCATAACATTAGGTCCACAACTTCAACTGTACTGGATCCTCTCTTGTCAGAATTATCTATCGATCATCCTTACATGTGAGGGAATGTGTCGGACTCGGAGAAGAGCACCGAATCACGTTGGTAGATTTCCTGCCATGTGTTGCTGATTAGAATTACTGTTTTCTAAGCTTCAACCAGACATAGCCGTCATGGAGTTGCATTTCATAGATGATATTGGAGCTGCGAAAGGACATCCTCAGGTTGAGTTTATAATGATTTGGTGAATTACATATTGCGTGTACCAAATTTGGAGGGTAACAACAGTCACTTCTTCTATTTTCAAACCCCATCTCATATTTTTTATAGTTCCCTGGATCACACCAGACTTTAATTTTCAATTACAATGTCGGGAAGCACTACATGTGGGAAGCTTGCTAAGAAATTGCTGTGTAAGGAGTACTGTTAAATTAATCAAAAAAATATTCATGTAAAGTTAAGTTGTAATGTTGTTTGTGTACAGAAAAACTGGATCATGTAGTTTCTAATTGAATGAACAGACTGAGATTGATAAAGATGAGCAAACATTGATATCCTAAGAGAAATTATATCTACTTAGGCATTCTGATGTTCTGAACGAACAACACCCCTGCAATTCTAGTGCCTGGACCTTTTTACTGTGGCGAAAACAGTCCGTTTACATACTTACACACTTATGAAAAACAGCATCTGTGGTTTGTAAAATTAGTTTCACAGTAATATAAAAAGGCATCGAACTTTTGAAGCATATCGACGATAATGAAATCGCAGAAGTAACTCTTCGTTTCTGCAAAACAACTAAGCTTCTAGCTCGTCCTTGACATTTCCTCCTTTCACAGATTCGACGTAATGGATGCTTTCTGTTGATGCCATTGTAGGTTTTTCCTCCTCAGCTGGTGTGGTAAGAAACTCAAATGCTGTTACGACATCAGCCATCAAAGGTCGGGCATCAGCTTCTTCATGGACACACATGGATGCAATTGCAAGAGCCTGATATAGACTCTTCTTTGGGTAGTTTCCTTCAAGTAATGGATCTGCCATTGCTGTAAATTTACTTCTGTCCTTCAACAACGGCGCTGCCTACAATATGGAAATGTGAATCGGTATCAAAAGGTCTGCACCCAATTAGTCTTAAGACCTCAAAATTTGCAGCTCGTGTTTTATGCTACAATCCTGGCAGAAAGGAAAGATACAATCCAAACTTGATTGGAAAAAAAATCATCAACGTACCCAATGAATTAGGTTCTGCTCCTCAGTTGGTCTTGACCTATCAATAACTCTCCTTCCTGAAATTATCTCCAGAAGAACAACACCGAAACTATACACATCGGACCTTGTTGTCAGCTGACCTGTCATTTGATATTCAGGAGCACAGTAGCCATATGTACCCATCACCCTTGTAGACACATGATCCTTCCCTCCTGTTGGTCCCAGCTTGGCAAGTCCAAAATCAGACAGCTTCGGATTGAAATCTTCATCTAATAATATATTTGAAGCTTTGAAATCCCGATAGATGATTTGAGGATCGGCAACACCGTGCAAATATTCCAGTCCTTGTGCTGCTCCTGATGCTATTTTCATTCTAGTACTCCAGTCCAAAGGCTCCTTTCCTGGAGGTAAATCTGAATAGCAGAAAATTTTAGCACCATGGATACAGAATCTGCTGGGAATTTAGATAGAAAAACTTCAAACCTAAGTTAAATCAAGGCAGTGCTTGAGCTGCTACATGACATGTAAACAGAAAAGAATTTGGTAAATCTTCTAGCCTAGGATATAAAAATTCATCTGGGCATACCAAGAAGGTGATTTTCCAAAGATCCATTGGCCATGAATTCATAAACCAAGAGTCTTTGATCACCATCTGCACAATAGCCAATCAGTTTGACAAGATTCAGATGTTTAACCATGCTTAGCGTTAGGACCTCTGAAAAGAATTCTCTGTTTCCTTGCAATCCTTTCCTGTCAAGCTTCTTAACAGCAACCATCTGAAAATAAAAATAAAATAAAAAAACGAAACAAAGGCATTGCATTACAAGATGATCTAGGACAAAACGTAAGCATGGATGTCCTTAAAATACACAATTCTGACTTGATCAACGCTGTCAATGTATCCTTTGTACACCCTTCCAAATCCACCTTCTCCCACCAGGAAATGATGATTGAAATTGCTAGTTGCCACAGCTAGTTCACGAAATGTGAAAACCTGATTAATATTCTTCCTTTTGCTAGAGGCTGCAACATTGATAGAATGATTGAAAATGATTAGCCTTTATATCACCAGAATCTCAGACTTGAAAACTTTTTATTCCAGACCTATTTTATAAGACAAGTTCCTGACGAATGACAATGTTTTGCCTTGTTTTCCATAACCCTTGCTCTTCCATGAAGATCTGCTTCCCTTGAAAGAATTATTTTTCTCCAATCTACAGCATGAGAAAAGACTCATTGCATTCCCCCTCCTCCTGCTAAGTTGCTAACCCTTTTGTGCACATCTAGGAACCTTGCTGGAGGTAAGAGGATTCAATTCCATCATGGAAAGCTATTTATGTAACCCTTAACTAGATAGGAATTGAGTGCTTTTGGAAACAGCATTGTTAGTTCTTGCTGTGAAATTTAACACCGGGACCATTAGATTCTGAAATTGTTTGTTAGACTAGTTGTCATCCTCTTGCTTCCAACTAGTAATTGGTTTTCTTTGTTTCAGCTTAGCTAATTTTTTACCTGTTCCCTCCTATAATTAGTACTTGCTCATGGCTTAAGATAAATGCTGACAGGACACCACCGCGGGAACCTGTTCATAGTTTCAATGTTATTAAACTCAACCTAAATTGCTGCTGACCCGGGATTTGATTTGGATTGGGTTTTATACTGAATTGGATAGGAGTTGACCCAATCAAATACCACCTGGTTAAAACTCACTCAGGAAAGACTAGACTTTACTTTTTTTTAAAAAAACTCAAGTTTTATAACCATGCATGATTCATTGTCTAGAGAATTAGATACCATTGACAAATTATTACAAGAAAATATTAGGTACTTCCTAGTCATCTAAACGAGAATCCACGCATATAAATTATATAGGGGCCACCTTCAAATGATTATAGGACCCGTCATTTTGTAATCATGGACTCATAATGATCCGAGTTCTTACAATAATTTTTCAAAAATCCAAGACCTACTGAGTTTTATAAACAAGAAGAGGATTGTTTTTCTAGTCTTAACTATGAATTGAAAAGGAAAAAGGGAACTGGCGGCGGCAGTAGCAGCAGATTCTTTCCAAACATCTGTCTAGCTGTGGAAGTTGCTGACAGTAATAGGCTCAGTAGGATTCCTTGGTTCAGTTGTAGAATCCTGAAGGACGATTTGAAGGATATGCAGGACAGCTGCCATGCTTTCTGACCTCTCTAAGCTGGTAGTTATCTATCAGGCTTACATTTAAAGGAATTTTGCTGATAATTAAGATTGTGTTGCTCATGCTTTAAACCTGCATGCTTCATCTCTCTCTATATATATATATCACTTCATGGAGAAGCGATACGACTTTGACAGGTTAACCTCTGTAAGGTTTTAGTGCATCTGTGGGGAATTAGATGTTGAGTATACCAGATTGGAAGGTTAGCAAATATCATTCCTGGTATTTTGAATGCCACGCCACTATGTAATAGTTCTTACCATAGCTGTCAGATCCGAACTGGAGTCTGATCGAGCAAAAGGCCTGGATAGTTGGATTGTTGGGTCAACCCAGGTCAATCATCCGTAAATATATGTCATATATCTTTACAAATGCATGAAATACAGTAACGATGGGGGCTGAAAATTATAGTTACATGGAGACATACACATTTCTCAAACAACAGGAATTCTAGGAGGAGCTTTCGGTTTCTCCAGGAAACCTTGAGAGAGTGCTCAGTAATAGAAAATGTTTTCCAATTCCCAACTCCAATTTTCATTCCCCAACGGAAAATTAGAAAAGTCGTTCATCTCATTAGTTATTTTCCATCATCAACCAGAGGAAACAAATCGAAAACATCTGAAACCACCAATACAAACCATGCATGAGCTTTAAATCTGAACCTATATAAGTTTTTCCTCCAGCAGCTTTCATTATCAAATGGGTTTTCTGCCAAAAACTGCCTTCTTTTCTGTAATAAATGGTCACTTCTATCATTCTTTGTCAATTTGTCTAACATAATATATATTATGCTAGTCAAATTGGAGTGTTACTTAAGGTTCTAACTCTTGCTTCACATTTCCTTCTGTTACAGAGTTGACATGGTGGATACTTTGTGTTGGTGACACTGTGGGTTTTTTCTCCTCAATTGGCCCCGTAAGAAACTCAAGTGCAGTCACAACATCAGCCATCAAAGGTCTGGTGTCAGCTTCCACTTGGAGACACATTGCTGCAATTGCTAGAGCTTGATATAGACTCTTTTGCGAGTAGTTTCCTTCTAGCAATGGATCTGCCATGGCTGTAAATTTACTTCTGTCCTTGAACAGTGGTCCTGCCTGCAGGATTGAAATGAGAATCAATCTTTAAGCTCTGCACTCCCATAAACTCTTGAGGTTATAATCCTAAAACAAAGCATATATTGAAGGAAAAAAACGACATGAACATACCCAATGCACTAGGTTCTGCTCCTCGGTTGGTCTTGACATGTCAATGACTCTCTTTCCTGTAATAATCTCCAGAAGAACAACACCGAAACTGTAGACATCGGACCTTGTTGTCAGCTGGCCTGTTAGTTGATATTCAGGAGCACAGTAGCCATATGTACCCATCACCCTTGTAGACACATGATCCTTCCCTCCTGTCGGACCCAACTTAGCAAGTCCAAAATCAGAGAGTTTCGCATTGAAATTCTGGTCTAACAATATGTTTGATGCTTTGAAATCTCGATAAATGATTTGAGGATCTGCCGTATCGTGCAAATATTCCAATCCTTGTGCTGCTCCTGTTGCTATTTTCATCCTAGTAGTCCAGTCCAAAGGTTTTCTTCCTGGAGGTAAATCTGGAAAGCAGAAAATATGAGCACACTAAACACAAAATCATTATAGAGATAATGTAGATAGCAAAAACTTTGTACCTAACCCTAAATCAAGCCAGTTCTTGAACTGCTACAAGACATGTAAAGACACAAAATTTATGAACATATATTGCCTAGGATACAAGAAATTA
Organism: Salix caprea; assembly: GCA_964035475.1. Taxonomy (NCBI): domain Eukaryota; kingdom Viridiplantae; phylum Streptophyta; class Magnoliopsida; order Malpighiales; family Salicaceae; genus Salix; species Salix caprea. The sequence continues at coordinate 1,096,701 of OZ037745.1, read as the reverse complement.
TGTGGGCATACCAAGAAGGTGAGTCTCCAAACTTTCATTGGGCATGAACTCATAAACTAAGAGTCTTTGATCACCATCCACACAGTAGCCAATCAATTTGACAAGATTTGGATGTTGAACCATACTTAATGTATTAACCTCAGAAAAAAATTCTTTGTTTCCTTGCCTTCCATTCCTGTCAAGCTGCTTAACGGCAACCTGCTGAAAGACAGAAAATGAAACAAAATAATTTCATCAGAAAGCGTAAGATTTGTCAAACAACCAGTTCAACCTAAAAGTTTTAAGCTATTAAGTAAAATTTCAAGATATGATTTATATTATTCTCTAAGAAAATTGACCTTATCAATGCTCTCAATGAGTCCTTTGTAAACCTTTCCGAACCCACCTTCTCCGACGGAGAAAGAAGGGTTGAAGTCATCAGTTGCAACAGATAGTTCATGGTATGTGAAAACCTTCAAACTATTCTTCCTTTTGCTGCTGCCTGCAACCACATTGAAAGTTAACATGACTAAGTTGATAGACTTCTATATTTTACCAAAACCACAAACTTGAATTTTATTTTTATTTTTTATTACGAACCTATTTTCCATGACATGTTCTTCCAGGAAGACAACGCTCTGCCATGTTTGGCGGATTCCTTGTCCGTGCATGAAGTGCTCTCCACAAGAGCATCCTCCCTTTCTGGTATACAACATGGAAAAAATTTCATTTTCTTCCCTCTCCTCGCACTGATTTGCAAAACCCTTCTGTATGAGCTCTACAAATCCAATTACTTTTCCAAATTCCCTTGTTGAAAGTAGGATTCAATCCTACCATAAAATTCTGCTTACATATATCATGACCAGGATCACTTTTGGATGCTGATGAAAATTGCTAGTCGCCTGGTTTCTAGTTGTTTATCTCTTTGATTTCATCTTTGTTTAGTAAAAACAGCTGCTTAAACTATCTTTTCAACAATTCTCTCCTATAATTAGTATTAACCATGGCTAAGATAGTGCTGATCAAGCCACATCTTTGACCTTGTTCTGGATTTATTTGACTGGATGATTATTTGTCGATTGTCCGCCGAGTTGCATATATATATATAGTTTTTATCAAGTTAATCGGTTATACAAATAGACTGATCATATATTGTTTTTTGTTGATAAATTTGATTCAAGATTTTAATAGTGGGGATTTAACTTTTAATTCGATTATAGAAGTTAAAATTTTATTAAAAGATTTTAGAAACATTTTTTTTTTAAAAGTTAATTTTTTATAGGTATCTTAGATGGGTGAGATCTTCAAAATAGAATAGAATATATTTTTCTATATTTTTTTATATTTTTCTAGTTAATTTTTAAAAAAATCTATTTATTTTAAATTTATAATTATTTATTTTCAGCTTTGATTAAGATATTTTATTTTAGTATACTGTAATATTGGAATTTTTTATTATTGAGATCAAAATTTTAATAATAAAAATTTAATTAGGGTTCTTGTGTTTGAATATTTTTTAAAATAATTTTATTTTATTTTATTTTGCGGTAGTTTGGCTATGTTGAAATTGATAATATTTTCTAGATAACATAGAATAAGTTGGTGAATTATTTTAGTAGTCATGAATCAATAAAACCTATTTATTTATGAAGATAGTTTAAGATGAAAATATTTTTTTAAAATATTTTTTTCTCTCATATTTATCACGTGTGTAATTCTGGGTATTTTTACTCTCTATTATTTTATTTTTTAAAATAAAATTACTTTATATTAAATGATTATACATGATTGTTTTTCAAAAAACCTGATATACATATACCAAATCAATATAAATATATATATATATATATATATCCTTAAAAAAATAAAACAATAATTTATTTAAAATTTATATGTAAAATAAATTAAAATGTTCATAAAAAACAATAGCATGACCAACATAATTCTAAGAAACCTTTGAGTTTTAAATTGAATTAATAGATAAGAACATGGCCTGGATTGAGCCCACCCAATCCCTTACATTAACTTCTCCAAAAGCCTACTAAACTTTCCTCTACCCATACACGTGTCCACTCATAGCCCCGAAATTAACACGTGTCCTACCTCCACCCCCTAAAACCCCAGCAAAAAAAACCCTAATTTCAGAAAGAAATTCCAATCAATGACGATTTACAGGTCCATAAAATCCCTAACTTCAAGAATCCCCAATTCTTCCAATAAATCAAGATCCTTCTTCACAACAAATTCCACTATAATCCAATCACCATTCGCTCCTTTGCATTACTACTACTACTATCCTTCTTCTTCTTCACCTTCGAATCGATTCCTCTCTAAATGGATTTTCCTAAACGCACCGTTTCAAGCCCCTCTATTTTTCTCTTCTCCACCGTGGAAACTTTTGCAGTCTTCGACGCCGCTTTATCTACGTGGAAACGCTATTGTTTTGAGGAAAGTCGAGGCCTTTAATTTGCATTTGTTAAGAAGTCGGGTCGGGTCGGGTTACGCGGGTCAAGGTGTGTTTTCCAATCAGGTTGACCTGGTCAAGGAGGAGGAAGTGGTTGACGGTGGAGTTAAAGATGCGATTTTGGAGAGTTTTGTTAATTTGCCTAATTTTATCTCTATAAGCCGTCTGGTCTCTGGGCCTTTAATTGGATGGTATTTTTTCTAATCATTATTAATTTCTTCAATTATTATATATTATGTTTATGGTCTGTTTGGCTACTGAGAAAATGAGGGAAGTGAATGGGAAAAGGTTGGGATTATCTTCATTTTCTGAAGTTTTTGAGTGATGTCACTGCGGTTGTATTTATTTTATTTTTATTATTTAGGGTTTTAGTGACTGATTAATTTGATTTACAGAGCAAAAAATTGTGATTTTTTTTAATTAATTTGAATATTTTTAGCTCTGATAAATATAAAAGAATGACCTTTCTTTCTAATTATGTATTTGTATTTGAAGTTGGAACTTACAGCTTGTTAACAGTTATAAATACAAAATAGCATGTTCATTGCAGAACAAGTAAATTTTGTTAATATTGGTAATTGAGTGGTAATGTTAAATGATCCGGAGGAGCATCTTTATGGTAACTTAGTAGCTGTTTTTATGCTTGGATTTCAATTTCTCAGTGTTTTTGTTGTGTGAATGCTTTGTTATTTCATGATTGTGCATTTTGTTGGTTATGATCTGGATTAGAGGGAGGATTAATAAATGGATTTTATGCAGGATGATTACAAATGAAATGTATTCTTCTGCATTTGTGGCGTTGGCTATTGCTGGTGCAAGTGACTGGGTAATTATCATGACAATTCGTTTTGCATTTTTCTTTATTTTTCAATTTGAAAACTGAAAATTAATATGTTGTTCTTTCTTAAAACTTGTAGCTAGATGGGTATGTCGCTAGGAAGATGAATATTGATTCTGTTGTGGGTTCCTATCTTGATCCTCTTGCTGATAAGGTAGAGTGAATGCTTCATCTTCTTCAAAGCTTTATTATGTTCTGCAAGGGGCTAATTCTCTTAAACTTCTTCATTTAACATAGGTTCTTATTGGATCTGTTGCATTGGCAATGGTACATATGGATCTTCTACACCGTAAGTTGTATTAATTTTAACCATATTTTGTAGTACTTGGAATCTATGTGCAGATATATAGTAAATGTGTTGATATTTGGCTGTACAACTGATGTTATTTCTTTGCCTTGTGAAGCTGGACTTGTTGGACTGGTAGTGTTGCGAGATGTTGCACTTGTCTGTGGAGCAGTTTATCATAGAGCTGGTAGCTTGGGTTGGAAGGTTGGTTGACTCATTTGTTCCTTTTTGTATGATTTTTTGCTTTTACCTGGTTATTTATTCCTTGTCCTAAAAGTCTGCTTGATATTTTCTAATTTCTTCATCTAGTGGACTAGTTGGTATGACTTCTTCAATCTAGATGGGACCCGCCCAGAGAAGGTTGAGCCTCTCTTCATAAGTAAGGTATGGATTGTAATTTTCAATTTGATTAGTCATGGCACCTGCAATGTGGTTTAAATATAAGTTTCTTCAATCCATTTTATTATTATTTTTGAAGCCATATGATGATTTTAGTTGAACGCTGGGTGTGGGTGAGTGGAGAAATCTCACTATACTGTTGCCCTGTAAGAATTTAACAAACCTAGAGTAGTTGCATTGTTGGAAATGTTTGAAGCTCTTGAAGCCCGAAGGACACTGGTGGCAGTAGAGGGTGGATAGCGCTGCCTGCTTTGATAATTACCTTTCAATTATGCCAAAATACTTTGTACTTAAAATCTGCTCTAACAACGATGTTAACAAGCATTAGCAGCTATTTTTTTCCGGAATTGAACATTGTTCTTGATCAAGGAAGAAAAACTCTGGACATTTTTATTTTTTGAGCACATAAATGATTTCAAAATAAAAATCTTATGCCATTTCTTTCATTTTGGTTAAAACCTTATTGTGTCCACTGAGGAGTCGTCCTGGTTATTGACAGGTCAATACAGTTTTCCAGCTGGTTTTAGTTGCTGCAGCTCTCATTCAACCAGAGTTTGGAACCCAGGAAACTCTACCATACATAACATACTTGAGGTAATCCAGTCAACTTTTAATTTCATCCCGTGTACTGTTTCTTCTCAACTAATGCAATAAATTATCATACAAGAATGCAATAAATTATCATACATGACCTATTGTTCACCACAATTTGATGCAGTTGGGTAGTGGCTGGCACAACGGTGGCTTCTACTGCTGCATATGGAGCAAAATACATAGGGAATAGACCTGCATTGCTTGCAAGAAAATCATAGTTTTATTTTCCCTGCTCTAACCTGACAGTAGAGGAATGACCTTGAATTTGAGTTACCAAGCTGGTGGCATTTGAAGCTTTTCAAGAGATATAAACGATATCCAGGGTCATTATTCCAAGGTTGCAGATGAAAAGAAAGGCTAATCAAGGTCTTTTCAAAGTCATATCTGATTAGTCCTCATGGTACAGATGAGATGTGGTTTGTCAAAAGTTGCAATTGACAATGCTGTGAGTTCGGGGAGATATCAGCTTGTGCTTGTGAAGCAGTGGGAAATGGAAATGGTTCTGCTGATGAATATGTCTGGATGTAAATTATTTGCTATAGAGAAGTTGTGATGGAACAAGAAACAAAAAATCTTGTTAAATCATGATGTAATAATGGAAACATTTTCATGTAACGCGTGTTTTGTTCCAGCATCTGTTGCCACCCAAGTTTCTATGGACAAAACTCATATTTTTGAGAGATCAATCTACAGAAAGGATGCTAATCTCCTAGAATGTTATGGACATCAGAAACATAAGGCTAAGTTATGATGACATCACAAGCAGTTGGTGATTGAATAATTGATCATTTCTAGCTTTTTCAGGAAGAGGGTGTCTCTGTAGCAAGTGGCGATGGCAACACTGTGTAGGAGAAAAGAAGGGTTGATGCAAACACACTGGTTTTTTGTCTAAAGCCAGTGAAGACAAAAACATTCTGAGTTTTTGTCCAGCTGAATCCACACGGTAGACAGCTAGGGATTTGGATGCATCCTCTCGAGCATCAATGAATCTGTAATCCGAAACCTCATCGGTGAAATGGAAATGATATTGTCCTCAAGAAACTGATAAATATCTTCGTGTTGTCGTAAGAAGAGTACACCTGTCCTCATCTTAAGCCAAGAACATCCATAGTTGCTGCAACAATTCCAAGACATCATTTTTTAAACAACTCAACTCAGGATAAGTTCGAGGTGAGCTTGTTATCGAGTTTACATGAAGGTGCAAGTTTCTAAATTTGAGTCTTGTTCTTAGATTGTTTACAATCTCTTACTTATTAGAGGTTCGAAATAACAAAATAGTTGATGTTATTCTTAAATTGTTTGTAAGTTTTTACTTGTTATATGTTGGAAATAACAAAACAAAAAACTAGATGAGCTGTAAATAAAAAAGATTTTTCATGGAGCAGACATGCGCCACACCGGGAGGTAGATGATATGTCGGTGTACCATTGGACACGGTGGAAGGATTTTTTTCACCGCCTTAATAAGGTGCACGCGCCTACGGTGTCTTCGAGAAATAATATTAAAATAATACACAATTATCTATACACCCCTATGACCCATCGATAACTACAAAAAAAATCATCGTGGAAAATTCAGAAATACCCCGGATTCCTGAAAACAGAAAATTCAGGAATATATATATATATATATATATATATATATATATATATATAAGCCTCCTAATATGATTTTAAAAAAACATCAAAAATTTCTAAATTTTGAATTATAAGGATTACGTTAAAAAATCAAATGTTATTTAATATAATTAAATCCCATTTCTAAATCATGACGGATAAGTATAATTAAAACCTATTATACATTAATGACCCACAAGAATTTAAAACTCTCAAATTTTCATAAACTTAAGAAAAAATAAGAAAACACTTTAATAGGGTCGTGAAAGCCACTCTCGCTTTGTAATTGGCATATGAGAGTGACGTGAATCAAGCAACGCACCACAGCTATATACATTATTATATCCACCCTCTCATATATTGTAGTTTTCACCTCTTCTTTGTTTTTATTAGAAATCGAAAATACTCTCAATAATCGACCCTTAAAACCACCTTAGTCATTTGAAAATCGTTATTTCTCATCTGGGGCTAAAAAAATTTCAGCTGAAAGATCATATAATAAGATAATTTTAGAGATACTTGTCTAATAATTGATTATTAATTAGTATTATTCTACAAGTATTATGGCTCAAGCAGTGGAGGATTGGTATAAGCAGATGCCAATAATCACTCGCTCTTATGTCACTGCTGCTGTTGTTACCACCATTGGTTGCTCGCTTGATGTATGTTTACTTATCTTACTTTTTCATTTTTTTATGTTTTGGTTTTTGTTTAATATGTCGATTTTTTTTATATTTGTTAATTTTGGTTCTGATGAAAGGGGTTTTATTGTTTTTTTGATGATTTCAAATGGGTTCGTATTAATTTTCTGAATGTTAGCTTCTTCTTGGGTTTTTTCCTTTGATTTTCAATGTGGGTCTTGTGTTTTTGCAACAAAAAAAATATTTTTTTGAGTTATTCCTTTTAATTCTTGTTGATGAGTTTTATTGTTTTTGAATGATTTCAACTGGGTTTTTTTCAATTTTGCGATTAGTAGTGATTTTTCAAAGTGAATATTGTGTGATATTTTTATTCTTAATTTTTGAAGGGTGTTATAATAATTAGTTTGGTTGTTGTAGGTTGCGTTAGCTATTGCTTTTGTTATTCTCATCAATGATTAGGCTTAGGGAGTTAGATTGGTTCATTCTAGGTTTATTTTTATCTTGACATTTGTGATTTCGATGGTTTTGTAAAGGTGGAGGAGCTGATTTATTTATTTTTGGTTTGATTGGTTTGTGCAGATAATATCTCCGTCTAACCTTTACTTGAACCCCAGACTTGTGATGAAGAACTATGAGTTCTGGCGCCTTGTCACTAATTTCCTTTACTTCCGTAAAATGGGTGGGTTTTCATCCGAGTATAATGATGTTTACCATATTGGAAGTTTATGGAAGCTGTCAACTTTATTGTTCGTGTTGAGTTCATTTGTCTGTGCTGTGAATATGGGAGGCTTTGTAGCTTTGTGTAGCTCCATTGGCAATAGGCTTTGTAGCTTTGTAGCTCCATTGGCAATCTGTGAACAGGTTCCTAGGTGTAGAGAAATATTTGCATTCACTTCGCATTTCTATTACAAGAGTTCTGTGAATTTTGATTTTCATATCTATAAACAAAGATGTAGATGTATTGTGAATAGAAGAGTTATTGTAAACTTTGGTTGAACAAGGTCGCTGTAAGCATGGATGTGTTTTGCCTGGGGAGATTTATGACATTGCACCTCTTACAGCATCTGATATCCAAGTTCGAACTGCCTATCTTCTTTGAGAAAAAGATAATTCATTGAAATGCTACTGATTCTTGTTTTCTGGTCTGAGTTTTGATCAGTTTAGGGAAAGGAATTGTTAAGTTTTAATTGCTATCCTCCTACAAAGAAAACCTAAGTTGTTGTGCACAAGGTGTTACTTTTAACTCTTAAAATTGAATCCACACTAAAATGCTGTTTCATGTATGATCTAGCCTGTTTACATAGCTGATTATACTTGCACTTCGTGAATTTTTCTCTGTGAAAGCATCTTACATCCTGAGGTGCTTTTTAGTTGAAAGTTCTGCCTTCTTATTTCTGTTTGTTATTTCAAATTCCTTGGTCACAATAAAGATTGGATTATAAGTTTTGACTGCATATTATATACTTGTGTAATAGTTATTTCTTTATTATCCATGTGTCATTCTTAATATTCTTCTTCATGATGCCAGACTTGGACTTTATGTTCCACATGTTCTTTCTTGCTCGTTATTGCAAACTTCTTGAAGAGAACTCTTTTAGAGGGAGGACTGCAGATTTCTTTTACATGCTCTTGTTTGGTGCCACTGTTTTGACTAGCATTGTCATTGTTGGAGGAAACATACCCTATCTGTCAGAATCGTTTGCAAAAATCATATTCCTGAGCAATTCATTGACATTCATGATGGTTAGTTACTTTCTTCTTGTTTGCATTCAAATATCCCTTTTGTAGTAAATACTTTTTCAGCAAACTTTAACCAGTTTTTATTTGTCTTTTTCATCCATACAGGTATATGTTTGGAGCAAGCAAAACCCTTTTATCCACATGAGTTTCTTGGGCCTCTTTACTTTCACAGCAGCTTACCTACCATGGGTGAGTAAGCTTCTACCGACGCTGCATGTGATGATATTTTAACCTAGTCATATAATTTTGTCTCATAACAATAACATGTACTTCTGCCTTCCATCCATTTGTAAATCTTGTTTCCTCCAGGTTCTCTTGGGATTCTCTGTCCTTGTTGGTGCCAGTGCTTGGGTGGATCTACTGGTGTGTTTTCTGTGCTAAATATTCTTTTTAATTCCATGTTTGGCCTTTTTATATTAAATGCATATTAGCAGACTCTTAACCATGTGTGCCGGGGAAGTATGCTAGTGGTTACAGTAAAGTTGGCTTGATTGGAACTTTATTGTAGTTTTTGTTTCAACAAACCCTGGATATTCTGTCACTAGCATTCAAGTTTCACAGAAACTGGAATACGGATTAGGAGCACCTCCCCTGACTTCTCCCCATCATTACCCAAAATATGAAAAGAAAAGGGGAACACCAATACTGACCATAATTTTGTGCTGTATGCTGAAACAAGGCATGTTGTGTCACTATTATCTCAGTCATCTTTTCCTTTCTGATTGCTTGATGTAGTGACCAATCAGGGGCTTCCACGTTTATCTTGTCATGTTGAACTTGCAAGGTCAAGAAGTATTTTTGAACTCTGATCTATATGTGGGGCCATTAGAATATGTCGCTACTCTAGGATTATCTTATGTCATATAAAGCTCCTCCTGACTTTGATGTCACATTACATTTTCCTTTAATCTGGCTGCTTTTGTCATATAAATCTCTTGGTTTCCTCTGTTAATTACTACTTGTTCTGAATCAGGGGATGATAGCAGGTCATGCTTACTACTTTCTCGAAGATGTATATCCACGAATGACAGGTCGTCGGCCCCTACGAACACCAGGATTCATCAAATCAATGTTTGCAGATGAGGCTGTTGTGGTGGCTCGGCCAGCAGACGTGAGATTTGCCCCTATACCTGCAGATGAACGTCACCGAGATTGATCAGATACACAGAAATTATAGGCTGATGAATGGTGGCCTGCCCTTGAAAGTAGAGGGAAATATGGTTGGGCGTAGTTCCTCATCTCGCGTCTTCAATTCAGAGATTAACTATGTAAATGACACTGCTGCTGCTAGATTTCGGAGACAAGTCTTTCTGTATTAATGTCAAGAAATAGATACTTCCGGTTGCTGTAGTATTTTCTCCCCCCTTCATATGCATTTCTTATGTTCAAATACACAGCAAGTTCGCTTTTCTGAAATTTCAATGATTCCTGATCCATTTTCTTGTGCAGTGTCACGGGTTGTGTTTTATTTATTTTTTCATTTTTTTCTTGAAAACAAATATCCATCGAGGAGGTAACAACACTATGGTAACATGTTGTTTTAAAAATCAAGACTTATTCAATCAATATGAGGTAATTACATGAGAATAATAACTTTATAAAAAAAATCAATTGAAAAAATATCAATAATATGTAATTTTCAAGCCTTGAAATGTTAAAATATTTAATTGAAAAAAGGGGGGGAATGCGTGAATCAAGCTATTCTATCAAATTTATGATTATATAACTAAATTTAATATTTTATTTATTTATAAAATTATTTTTTAATTAATTATACAATAATAATTTATATCAATAACAATTTATTTTACAAAATAAAAACAAAACAAAACAGGTGCGTATAACTAAAGAAACAGATCATTTCTCTCAGGTTAAACAGCAGAAGGGAGGTTTTTGTCTAATTCCAATAAAAAAAAAAGGGAGACCTTTAAATAATAAAGAATGAAATAATTTATTTATCTATTACTTTTAAAAGGTCTGAAAATCCCATGAATAAAAAAGAATTATTCTGACTTTTCTTCACCTTAATCATTCTAAAAATTATAATTTATATCTTAGAGTTGATAATACTTTGACGCAGACAAAGGAAAATCAATAAAAAAAAGATATTAGATAATTATTCTGTCGTGGTTGGCGTCTTGCCTGTGCTTGGAGAGAGCAGCCAAGTTGAGATCGTGGAAGGGAGTCCTCTCACAGAACCTGTGTACTTTCCGTTCTTACAATAGACTTGTCTTTAAGGACGGTAACCAATAACAAACGACCAGCTGCATGTTTAACTTTTTTCAATTGAGCTTATAGTTTTTATTTAGAAAGTATCAAAATAGTTTTTTTTTTCAATTTTTAAAAAATTATTTTTGATATTAACATATAAAAATAATCTAAAATATTAAAAATATTTAATTTAAAATAAAACAAAAATAAATCAATTTTTTTCAGACAAAGAAACATGAACCCAGATCTTAAATAAATCTCTCTACAAAGATACAAATGACGCGTGAACGGGGTGCCACAGAAAAATGAGGGGAGAAACTTGTTAACTAATCTTGATGGTTTGTTCGGCAAGCGTTCAACATCAAATTGAGTCCTCTACAAACTGACTGACAGCTACTACCTCCTCAAACTATAGAAAAATTTCATGTAGCTGAATTGAATTAACTAAACTGCATACGACAGTATCAAACAACGGGTGCCTCAATCTTTTAACTCGTTAAGAAATCAAATCTCCCCTTCAGCAAGCTATAATTGACTCAGTAATGTGTATCTAAAAAGAATCTCCGCCATCATGAGCCATGCCAGAATACACACCTGGATTCTGGAACGTTTTTCTGGCTCTGCCTTGCATGCACAACTCCAACGTCACATACTGTTGAGCCAGACAGGACTGATTGTTTTTTTGGGAGGGAGAACGGGGAATTAAGATTAAAGATGCATTGATGGCTAACAAATTGGGTGATATTGTGCTGATATTCTCTTAGGAGGCAACTTCCGCAAGATGAAGAGCACAAGAGCTGACGGTAGAATCTCGACGAGCTGTAATTTTGAGCAACATAAGTTTCGTGACAAAAATCAAAGCAGGCCATGGAATGCAGTATATTTTACTACAGGCTTATTTACATGTATAAAAAAAGTATAATAGAATACCATGTAATAGATCAAGTTCAAAACTGGATGATCCAGAACATCAAGCGAGGCATCTGCATCAAATGCAGATAGAAAGACCTGCATGTTTGAAAATGAATTAAATAAGAATCTGTATGGTTAGGAATGCAGCAATGCCTCAGAAAGCACATGCTGAGCCAGTATTGCCATATCACTGTTGTCTTCCCAGTCTAAAGCAAAAACACCTTAAGATGGCAGTAATGACCACATGACTACTCCAGCGAGTCAAAGAAGTTTATGACTCACAGCACCTTTGCAGTCATTTTTCCATGACTCAATTCTAACTACATGAGTATAACATGTATGAAATAGGCAAGATGAGGTTTCTTTAACCGCTACAGTATCTAGATATGGTAAAGCATCTAAAAGAGCTCCTGGACAACATAATTCAGGGTCAAGTGTTATAGAGTTTTACCACAAAACATCGTATGAGGAAGCAAGTGAAGCATATGGCTGTGACTGATCCAACCTGCAATGAAGAAAATATTACATCATCATAATTTAAAATACAAATGAGAAGTCCATGCAAGTTTTTGGGGATGGCCAGCATGAAATTTCTTCGTCCTGAAAACAAAAGGGTCATTTTTTCCAATTATATTGTAGGAAGCAAGGTTTGCCATGTCAATGTAAAATTTTAATTCCATTAGGTCAAATTTTGGGTGATATCTCTTTAAAGCTTGTCAAAAACCAAAGTGTTGGTAGTCATGATTTATATTTAAGCACAAATACACATTCATTTTAGATTATCCAAGAAAGTGCCAGCACACAATTCCAATACCAATACAGCAATACCAATACCAAACAAACACCCCCCTAGAGATCATACACACAAATCAGGTCCAATGGAGAGTTCACACACTCAAAAAACCATTTCAATGGGAATGTTGCAAACTTGCGATCACCTAATAGATATGATTTTGACTATGCATCCAGATATGAGAACAGTAATTCTTTGAAATGTGTATATAAGAAGGCTGATTTCAGATCCACTGCAGCCTTGACAATGCTGCACTTATTTCACAAGAATGATGAGAACTAAAACCCAAACAATAACATGCAAATATCATTTATGGATAAGAAAATGGTAATGAGGCACAATGCAATTAATCCAATCATGTTTTGTAAATTGATGGATGGATTCTAAATTAAAAGCAACAGAAGGTAAGAAGGAAATGCACCAAACCTCATGAAGCTTCTTTCTTCTCCCTTTAGATTCAATAGGGAAGCGTCTGAGCATGAAAAATAATCTGGAGGGATGCACAGGCCAAATGAAAAGGCACTCAAATGAAATTCACATGAGTAAATAAAACCAGACATCTCTTGATATTCATTAATTATGGAGTAGAATACTTGCCTTCCCCCATACACCAAGAAACCTAATGCAGCTAAGATTGACACAACTGAAAAAAGAAACAGTTACCATTAGGTAAGTACACCCAATTGAGCAAAAATGGCAAGCTAGAACTTTAATATCAGAATGGGATTGCTGAACTTATCCATGTTGGATACAAGACTTAACCTGCAATAAATATCTTTCCAATTAATTCCACAACGCTGTTGTCATCTACCCAAAGGTACACCCAGATGGAAACCTGATTCAAAAGTTCATTATGGTAAAGACATTTTACTGAAATGTGACGTGAGTAATTAGTTCAGCACTGTTTATGATAGCTGACTATTGACTGCTATTGGTACAGCTACATCAATACAAAGCATGTGCATGTAGACCTTCCCACAGTAAGAGATCAACACTCAGGCAAGTGATCGAAGAAACTCAAACTAGTCTACGGTCTTACATAAATAAGAAATCAGTAATGTCACTTAAACTCGAGTACCCAATTTGTTTGTATACATGAAAGCAGCACCTTTATCCAGTTTCCAAACTGTCACGCAATTGTTAAGTAATTGGTTGGCATATATTCAACCATGTCATGCTGAATCAACCTGGGTAATTTGGCACATACACTAGAAATCACAGAACGTAATTTATTGGAACAGCTAGGGCTCATTTAGACAAAATGTCATAGATGTGCCAGAGATTTTTTTACAGAAAAAAAGTACAGGGGAATGACAATTGCTAATAGAGATCCCTGCAGAGGCCAGCTACTAAATATACATGCCCCATTTTATATCCTCGAGACAGTAAATTTTGTATCAACAATTATCATACCTGAACGAAGTACATTGCAACATTGACCGAAATATAAACAACCCTAAGCTTATCCGTCGGCAAACTTCTCGCCTGGTAGTTTAAAAAACCGAGCAAAAAATTAAAAAAAAAATCCTCGAGTAACTAACCCTAAAGTCATAGAACACCAACCCCAATATACACACTTGCCTGATGATATATCTCGGCCCAAAATAGAACAAGAAGAGTATACGTCGAAAAGAACAGAAGCCCCGGTAGATCCAATAATACCAACACCAATGCCTGCTCCAAGAACCAATTAGCCTTCATAGCTACAAAATTAAAAAATCCTAACAAATTCTACCTGCCATCTAGTTCCAAAATAAATAAAAAATAATTTTCATCAAAGTTCACAGATATTTTTCAAAAAATCAATAATTGAAGAAGACTAACCTGAGGATTCATAGCAAATACTTGATTATGAAATCCAAATACAATCGCCCTCACTACAAATTTACAATTTTCACAAAATTAAAACAAACAAACAAACAAACAAACAAACACGTAACACTAAAAAATAAAAAATTAACCTCCATTAACGATAAAATTCATGAGATGAAAAACTTTCTGCGTCGTCCATCCGTACTCCGGCACTCTCAATTCAATCCTTATTAATTGAATCTAAGGAATAAAACAGAACCACAGCAACAAATTATTCACTATAAAAAAATATAAAAAAATCAAACACACATACGAACCAAAGCAACAGCGGAAACAAGAGCGTAAGCGCCACAAAGAGCGTAGAAAATCCCATCTTGCCATTGAGTCGACTCGTTGATCTCCTCCCACCAGTCGCCGACCATAGCTCCAATCTCCATCGCCGGTAACTCCACTGGCATTTTAATTAACCTTCCCATTCGTTTTAACAAATTCAAGCTCAAAATTAAAAATATATATATATTTTTTAAAAAAGAGCGAAATTTAAAAGGAAAGGAAGAGATTGGTGTAACTTCTTTTAGTGTTTTTCTTCTACCAGACGGTCTTCTAGCGAAGAGAAGTACCTAAGCGTCTGGAGAGAGAAAGAGGGAGGATCATCAGATTTGGTGGTTGTGCGTTGTATTGTATGTTTTCCTTTTAATATTGTTTTACGGATTTCATTTTAATTACGGTATATTATATTTGTGACCTTATAGATTCATCTATTTTGCACTTCTGTCCTTAACGTCTCCGATTCTTCAACATTACCTATAATTGATTGTTTAGTAATGTGATTTGGCTTTGGGGTTGTAGTCTGAAAAGAGCTGGGATAGGAAAAACATTCATGAAATGGAAAACTATTTTGGATTCATATATGTTATTTATTCATTTATATATACGATAATATAGCAATTAACATGATAATATTGCATTTACTAAGTATATATATGAAAAGAATAAAATGTTGATTGAATTACACATATATGTTTGAACCTCATTTCTAAAAAAAAAAAAAGTAAGCTAGTTAGGAGTGATTTGAAGTTTCTTAAGAGCTAGAAGGGTGATATTGGGCAATTTCAATCTATAGTGATAAAAGTATAACATTGACAAACTACAAGGGCGAAAATGAAGTTAACCCTTTCAATTATAACTTACACGTGGATAATGTTAGTGGATTGTTTATTTATAGCAGATTACGAGTATCCAGGAGCTGTAATAACTAAAAAAGAGTATCCAGCAGCTATAATAACTAAAAAGAGTATCCAGGTCATGATTATTAAGTGTTGGGTCTTGAGATAATTGCAGAAATGCCACTGAGGGTTGGCTGGTTGTAGTTTTGGCGGCAAATAGGTTCTTCCTACCCCCCGGTGCGTGATGGGAGTAGGCGTGGCTTGTTTATTGATTTTTAGAAGTATTGGCATATTTGAAAATTGAACTGTAAAAAAACAGGGTTATTCCCGCGAATTTAAAAGTTTGCTTAAAATATTTTTTATTTTAAAATAATATTTTTATATATTAACACATCAAAATAATTTAAAAACAATATAAATATAAATATTTTATATATAAAATGATAAATGTATTATATTAGATTATTTTAATTTTATTAGGGAATAACGGTATAAATAAACTGTGATTTAACCGTAAATTAAATTTCTAAAAATCTAATTAAATCAATATTTTTATTTATTCAATTCATAACCGATTTCATATCAGATTCCAAGTAATTAATTTTTATAATCAACCAATCAGATTGGACGAGTTTAAAATTTAAAATTATGAAGAAATTGAAATTGAAACTTGTTTAAAATCAACTAGTAAAATGATTTGTCGTTTACAATTTTTGGAATTTTAAAGAAGGTGGGTGAAAAGAACGATGGTGGGAAATTGAAATTAGGTGGTCACATGTTGAAGATTGGAGAGTCCTTACCAGTGGGTCCACCAAGAGTAAAGAGAGTTGATAGATGATGAGCAGTACTAATATAACTGGTTGTGACGCGAAACTTCCTCACTGCCTGTAGGGGAGCTGCATGGGCGGTTTTGCCGGTTAGATGAAGCGGCTACGGTGTTCGTTTTATATGGGATTTATAGGTAAGAACAATTTCGCATGACGTCAAAAACAAATGAGGAAAAAGTCAAAAACACATTAATCAAGTAAATGTTTTCAAAAGGGTCACAGAATTTTTGGAATTTTATTTATTTCCTTTCTTTTTTAATCTAGAGAATATTGCTGGATTTGGAAGGGAAAAAAAGAGAGGCTTGCATATCAATTTAAATTTCGATTCCATCAATTTCTTGAATGGATAGTTAATTTCAAGATAAATAATTATATTTAATTTTAGAAAAAAACAATAAAAATACATTTAAATCAATTTTTATATGATTTATTTTAATAAGTCAATCAAGATATGAATTTGACTAAGGAGGCTGTCTCTCTGTGGTCTCAGGTTCAAGCTCTGTGGTTGTTAATATGATAGTCAATGAAAGTTTATAAAGTCGTTAATTTCAGGTCTATAAATTTAATCGAGACGTGTGTAAGCTGACCCGAATATCCACATTAATAAAAAAAATATATAAAATATAAATCATCAAGTTAATTTAGAGAAATCAATAAAAAAAATTCAAAATAAAACCCAGCTGGGTTCAACTCATTGAGCTATAACATTGAAAACCTGGGAAAATTCATTATGTCCTTTCTTAATTATAGATTTTAGAAAAGCTTCGGTTTCTTTTTTGAGTTGTAAAATTCAAATAATTTGTCGGCCAACTTCCATCGATCTCCATGCATTCTCCTGACCTCATCCTGTTCGCTCTTTCTCAACACCCAGTCTACGCTTGTTGACAAAAACAAAATCAAGAACACGAAGGGTGGTGTTTTGAAAAGTAGATTTTCTTTCCACTGTCAATGCGTGGCTAGAAATTCCGTGCATGTGCTGTATGCCTCACCGCACATCAATCGGCTATGGTCCTCCCACTGACAATATATATAAATAAATATATATAATACCTCCACACAACACTTAATAATGCTATCTTGCATCGTTCCTGGCATCACATATAAACAATTTTCTAGTTTCTATTTTCTATTTTCTTCTCAGAATTTGCATTATCAATCCATGAAAATGGAAATGGAAACATAGCCACACTTATCCAATCACAAATATACCCCACACTCATTCAATCACAAACATGCCCATATTCATCTCCATTTTGATCAATCGTAGAGCAGAAGCAGAAAATATGCTAGTTGACGGTGGAGTATACGCAAGAAACATAAAATAGAAAAGATTTGAAAAACTAACCTTTTGTTCGCCTTCTTCTTCTGGCAGATCATAAAATCCCTCGTGAACAGCAATTAGGTTCTTGTTCGGGTTCGGTTTCAATTGAAAGAAACATGTTTGCTTCGGGTGATTTAATTACGTAGAAAGGAATGTTTAAACGAGAATATGTACTATATTTTTTCTATTTGTTGTAGTTACAAATAACATTTTAGTAGCGGAACACCTATTTTACTATTAAAATAGTTGTTCCATTGAAGATGATATGATTGAATAAAAAGACAAAAATACATATATTTGCCTTTGACTCTTTAGATAAATGCTTCGTTGGAGATGCTCCGAGGCTTAGTGATCGAGTTTGGATTGGTTTCCGAAGCTCAGAGCTCATCAACTTTTCCCTTTCCTCCCTTTCTCTCTCTTCTCTATTTCCTTTTGTTTTTATCACTTTTTTTTAGTTACTACCATATTGAACTTTACAAACTATGATTCTAGTTAAGATTTTCATAACAAAAAATTACATTTTCTTAGATTTAGCAGGATAAATGAGAGGTGATGATTTCAACTTAAAATTAATTACTAGAAACACCCCAGCTAATCTTTCCGCATAAAAAACATAAAGGGAGAACACAAATTTTTTATCTACGTGAAAAATATATATCTTTTATTTTCTTGGTTTTTATACTTGCACTACTAAAAAATGGGGTGGTTTGCAACGGACGTGTCCGTTGCAAACCAGTAAGGAGGCCGTTGCAAATCTTAATTTGCAACGGACTTTGCAACGGATGCATTTTGTTGTAAATCCGTGGATGCAAATTAATTTGCAACGGGAAATCCGTTGCAAAGTTGCAACGGCAAATCCGTTGCAAGCTGCAACGGAATTCTTTTTGTTAATTTAATTTGCTTATTAAATTATTTATTTAATTTCTTAAATAATTATAAATCAAATATTTGCTTGAATATTATTAATATCTAAATATTAATATAGTTCAAATAATATAAAAGGACATTTATATTTACAACAAAGATTCAGTTACATTTACACGTTAAATTAAATACATATTTTTACATCATGAAACCAAAAAATCAAGAATTTTACATCAACATGAAAAAAGAAAAATACATATTCCGTACCATTGTTTAAGGTGGAAATGACGTACGATGTTGTGGTTGAGATGAAGATGGACCACTATTTGGGAGATGGGGTCGAGGTCGATACACTATGGAAGACACGGGACCCATAGGTGTCATTGTATGTGATGGCATCGTGTCAACAGGTGTTGACATACCTTGACTCATGAACTCAGGCCTAACATTACTTCTATGCTGGGCACTAAGATAATTTGTAATCGAGTCAATCTGACTTTGCATTCTCCTCATAAGAGCCCCTTTTTTTAGTAGTGTTGTCACTTAAGCATTTAAAATTTAAATATTAATTTAAACGTTAGAGCATCCTTTGTTTTACCAAGAAGCTGTTTTAAAGTACTCAAGTCATCATAAAATCTAAGTGTATTTCTATGAATACATCGAATAACAACAACATAGAAAAACATTGTTAATACTCATAATTCGATCATAGCCATCAATCTCACTTGTCATCTATTTGATTTTTTTTAAGTAAACAAATAAAAAGATAAAGATATCACATGGTTATAAAATCTGTATAATTATTGTGTATTTTGATATAAAAAAAACTATTAATTTTAAAAAGATAAACATAGTTTTATCTATATGAATGTTTTGTCACCAATTTCGAAAGACTGAATGCTATAAAATAACATATTGAGAAATATCCAACCCGTGAATCATTTCAGTTTCTTTTTTGGATATATATATATATATATATATATATATATATATATATATATATATAAGCGACTAATTTCTCCATGAATTTTGATGCAGTTTTCAAATGCTGATTAATTTAGATAATATATTGCTTATTCTGATAATAGCCATCCGAGGATCCGTGGCGCAATGGTAGCGCGTCTGACTCCAGATCAGAAGGTTGCGTGTTCGATTCACGTCGGGTTCAATCCCCAATTCAGATCGATAATTTTACCCCTAACACCATCCTCAAATCATTGCCGTCCATTTCCATATCCTGACAACCTAACAAATTTACACATCAACCTAACGTCCACCATCAACCCGTACAATAAGCGTCCATGCACCCGCAAACACCACATCCATTTACCAGAGCCTAATGACAAATCTGAAATTAGCAAACAATCTTTGACTCGGGTCTTATTTAGTCCTTAAAGGGTTTAATGTCTTCAATTAGGTCCTTAAAAGAGTTTTCTTTTTCTTATGTTCAAATATGGATTCTATCTAAAATACAATTTTTTTCTCCTAAAATTGAAATTATTGCGAAGAGAGCTTAATACTAATGGTTAGGATTTTGAAGAACATCATGTAATTGGGAGCTTTCAAAGTTTTGAAACTCTTATAGAAAAAAATCTTATGTCAACTTCAAAGTCTTTTTTCATAAACAAAGTAATTCATTCTTTTTTTTTTTTTTACTTTTATTTAAGAATTGATGGTTCCTATATTAGTCGGTTTGATTTGATTTTGAAAAGAGTTTTGAATAATATTAATACTTGATTGATTAAATGATTATTGATTTTTCATATAATAAAAATAATATTTATCGTTGTTTGTATATTTTGTTTGTGTTATGGATCACTATATATTATCCATATTTTTAAGAAAATATTTCATAACTTTTATACATAGTTGAAATTGATATTTTTAATGGTATAAGGTATATTTACAAATTAAATGAGGATACGAATAGCATCATGAAAGACATACATATGAAAAATATTATTTTTATAAAAAAATTAAATTAAATTAAATATCAAAGAGGATATCGGATTCTTACACTCAATTTAGTTAATTGTTTGTGATTTAAGTTTTAATTTCTTATAGATAAGAAGAACTCAATTATAATAGAAAACCTTTAAGACTAAACCGATATTTAGCGTATAATCAGATGACTAACTTGAAACTTGTGCTCTCTTCCCTCGAAATCTTCGAATCACCACCATTAATCTCCACATTTACAAATCCACAAATACTCATCAAACACCCACCATCATCCCCATACACCCTCACCCACCATACCATTCCCCTAAAACCCCAAACCCTCTACGGCTCGACCCCCCTCACTCTCCACATCCCCCAAGTTCACTTCACTTTCTCTCCACCAAAATGGCACTACTCGCTCGCCTCCGCCTCCAATCCTTCCACCTCCTCCGTCGCCGCCACCACCTCAACTTCTCCACCTCCCCACTCTCCTCCACATCCAAAACACGCGTGGCCCTCTCCCTCCTCAAAACCGAAACCAACCCTGAAAAAATCCTCGAGATCTGCCGATCCGCTTCCCTAACTCCCGAAGCCAACATCGACAGAATCGTTTTCTCAGTCGCCATTGACAAGCTCGCCAAATCCAACAACTTCTCTTACATCGACGAGTTCCTGACTGAACTCCGCACTTCACGTCCTGATCTCCGCACCGAACAATTCGCTGCTCATTCCATCGTCCTCTTCGGAAAAGCTGGTATGATCGATCACGCAATTCGGCTTTTTAAGGAATATCACGAGACGAATCAAAATGGCGTCGTTTTATCTTCTGGGTCAGTCAAATTATTGAACTCTTTGCTTTTTTCGTGTATTTTAGCGAAAAAATATGATGAATTGAAAAGGGTTTTTGTTAATTTTACAAAGAGTTATTCAATAGAGCCGAGTTTGGATACTTATAATACAGTAATTCAGGCTTTTAGTGAGGGTGGGAGTTCGAGTTCGTGTTATTCGGTTTTGAATGAGATGGATAAGAAGGGAGTGAAGCCGAATGCGACGACATTTGGGAATTTGATTGCTGGGTTTTATAAGGAAGAGAAGTTTGAGGATGTGGGAAAAGTGTTGAAAATGATGGAGGAGGATTATGGGATAAATGCTGGGATTGATATTTATAATATCAGGATTCGGAGTTTGTGTAAACTTAAGAGGTCAAAAGAAGCGGAAGCATTGCTAGGAGGGTGTTTAGCGAGAGGAGTGAAGCCTAAAGCGGTCACTTATAGGTATTTGATTTTTGGGTTTTGTAAGGAAGGTAATTTGGAGGGAGCTAAGAGTTTGTTTAAGAGTATGGTGAATAGAGGGTGTGAACCGGATTATTATTGTTATTCCACTCTAATTTACTTCTTAAGTAAAGGTAGGGATTTTGAATCGGCATATAGGATTTGTAAGGAGAGTATGGAGAAGAAATTGGTGCCAAACTCTCCGACCATGAAGATGTTAGTGGAAGGACTTGCGAGTAGCGGGAACATGGAGAAGGCTAAAGAGCTTATTGGAGAAATAAAAGAGAAGGTTTCGAAGAATGTTGATTTGTGGAATGAGGTGGAAGCGGGGTTGCCACAGTAGCAAAGGGGACATGGTAAGCTTTTTGTTTGTTTGAAAGATCAAGGGAACATTGTATGGGAATGAGAACTTATGCTAGTTTAGAGGAAATAATATTTTTTCTTTCTTAGCTGCTGAACTGTTGAGCATAGTTTATTGTTTAATGAAAATGTAGCCTTGCCTTGATGAAGGCGAGTTTTCAATTTTGTAGCACTATTTGCTTCTCTTTACTCTCTCTTTTGAAAATGTAGCTGTCTGAAAATTGTCAAATTTATCTGATCCTTGGCATGGGATTGATCACTTAACTCTAGCTACTATAATATTGGCCACAAGTGAGGTTGTCACACTCAGGGACCTAACATGACGAGGCCTATGATGTTTTCTTGACTTTTCACAGCATATATTCACAACGTGCATGTGTGTCTTTGTTTTTTTTTTTCCTTTTCTATATTTATAGAGATGTATTGAAAGGAGCATTCAAGCTTTTACTTTGCTGAGTATCTTGTCTATCACAACACCAGGAATGATAGCTCGCAGCATAAGCACGCTTGCCATTAATTTAGATGACTGCTTTAACTTACCATGGTTTGTGCTTGCTTTTGAATTTCCATGATGATCTCGTTCTATGCATCAGAAGGACATAATTTAGATAGAGTATTACTAAATACTGTGCGAGCCTGATGTTTATCACATTATGTTTTGCGTCAATTCCTCGGTGATTAAACTGACTCCTTCAGGATCAAACTGGGTAGGCTACTAGTGGCGATATCTGGGAGGTCGCCTACAGTTTTTTCACGTCCATAAGAGGGAAATGCCATTTCTCATGGGCTGTTAGATTAAATTTTCTGTTCAAGTGTTAACAACAAGAACTTGCCAAGGTTGAACCTAGTAAACAGGAAAATAATAAACCAAGTGATCACCTTTATCAGGAATTTTCTTGCTGTCAGTTTGTGATATTAACCTACTGAATAAAGTCTAGGCCACTATTATTTATGGCCAGTAATGTTTAAGGAAACGAACCTAGTCAGATTAGGATAAAGGAGTCTGTAATCATAAGCTTGAGTGCCCCTTTTGTTACTCAATAATTACTCTTAAAAGTGTCAAATCTTTGAATAGGTCTGAAACCTGCCCCCCTTTTAAGGCAGGGGAATAAGAATCTCTAAACAGATAGGAGAAATAAAAATAAAATCCTAAAACTAAGGATGAAAATCTAAATTTAAATAGAAAAATAATAAAATTGAATCATGAACATTTTTTAAAAGCCTTCCCAATGTGAGCTGATGAAGCGAGTTGCTTCCTCATAGAGCAACCTTTAGAATCTCTTGCCAATATTTGAGTGTGATTTAATTGTTGACTTGAAAGTTAAGAGCTGTTTTATCAAACAAGTTTGTTTAACATAACTAGACATTTTCTTAGATCTAAATCTTGTCTGCATCTCTATAAATATACATGCCATGATCCAATTAAAACTGCTAGGTTTTAATATATCTGCTGGGTTTTTCAGTCGATCCAATTGAAATAGATCTGCATCCAATGTCGAAAACCTCTCCATATTTTCATCATTGAAATATTTCCATTGAAGGATATAGAGCCTGTGGTTATGTAGAGTACACATTCAATTGTCCATGGCAGGACCATTGATTCAATTTCTTACTCTAGTCCACACATGCTCTTCACGTCTAAAAGCTCAAGCTGTTAGGTAAGGTTCCAGAATATAATTTATACTATTCCTCAACACACCCCCTCAAGTGAAAATCTTTTGGGCTTGAATCTTACACAGACTCATACTATCTTGTGCTTGATTTTTATCAAATAGAATGAGAGTGATTAGATTCGAACTTGTGACCGCTGGCTCAACAAGATTTTAATATCATGTCAAGGAACCATCTCACTTAAAAATTTAATTTATATCATAGCTTAGCTATTTAGGTTGTCTCATGGATCCATAACTGCGTCCGCCCGTTGACGGTGAGCTTTAGCCCCGTTACGGGAGAGAGGGGATGATGCGATTTTTTCAGGGGATCTCGAGAAGGAGAGGATTTCGATCTTTCTCCCCTGTTGAGAAAACCTATAACCGGCTCGTCAATGCCTATGGATCACGTAATTTAACCGGTCCGTCCACTTACAACAGATTCCCTCCATCATTAAACTTGCCAAAAAAAAAAGGGGAAATCTCAAACTGCTCGGCAATAGCAATGCTTCAAGCACACAGATGGAAGATCCCTCATATCTGGCTTCAACTTTAAATACCTATTCAATAGAACATTCTGTAGATCTAAGGACAGGAATCATATCACTGCAGTCTTTTTCAAATCTTAGTAATTGCTATGAATTTTTGCAGCATTATTTGGTTTTTATTGAATCAATTTAGTTACATACCTTGAATCATTGTCTGAAAGCCTGATCAACAAACTGAGGAGGATGGAGGTGGTGTCATAGCCTGCTACCGTTATGATGATTGCATTATCTATGATTTCCTCATCAGTGAATACTGCTGCATTCTCATCCTTTCGGAGACAAAGCAAGGTCGTGATAAGATCTTGTTGAGGAAAGGCAGTTCCATGCTCTCATGCAGTTTTTTTTTTTTTCTCGGATAAGATCTGCAAAAAATCTGTCTGATTTTCCCACTTGTTTGGAGGCTTCGATTGAATCGTGTAATGGGAAAATTGAATGGTACTGATAGAATACCTTCCATTAGTTGATGGAAGAGCTTTAGGAGTATGTCTCTTTGAGGTTAATCTAATCGAAATTGTAAAAATTCAAAGTTTAAGAATTGAGGTGTAAAAGGTCTCAATATTGAATGATGATTTTGAATGTCATCAAGGGCTTAATTAAAAGAAATCTCACAATCAATTCAAAATTAGTTGAATATGACAAAATCGAAATATCAAAGATTAAATTAAAAATAAAATAAAGAAAAGAAAGAGAGAGAGTGGAACACGCGTGTCAAAATAGCCAACTCAAGCATGTCATAAAAAATAATTTTTTAATAAAAGTGTAGCCAGCCATGAAAACAAACAGTACTTTCAAATTCAGGAAGAACAGACTTAATGCGGTGAAACAAAAGACATTGCTTGGCTTAGGATTGGTTGCGCAGCAACATCAAAGTTACAGTTGCGTGGCTTAGGATTTGCTACTTTATGGTCGTTTCCGTTTCCAATTTGGATACCGAGATGTCAGCTTCGTTTTGTTTTGGCTGCTACTCCATGGTCGTTTCCGTTTCCAATTTGGATACCGAGATGTCACTTTCATTTTGTTTGGACTAAAATTAATTAAAATATTTTGTATCAGTTAAAAAGATATGATAAAATAATATTATTTTTATCTTGATTAAAATTTTATTTTTTTCTGGATTTTTCAGCCAAATACCAGCCGAAACGTGCTATTATTATTTCGTCTGTGCCGTTTCGGCCAAATAATGTTTTTTTTAAAATGAATAATTTTACAATATCAATTATATCTCTTAATCTGACCGTTAGATTGAGATGAAATTTTACAAGGAGTCTCTTGACATATTTATATATTATGTTAAAATTTCAGAGCAATCAGAGAATGTAATGACTTTGTGAGATTGATGATGGCATTCTCGTAATATTATACATGCTCATAATTTTGTTCAAAAAAATCATTTTATTGTGTCTTTTTTAGATTAAATTGCACAATTCTAAATAATTTTATTTTTGAATTTGAGGTAATTTTTTTAAAATTAATATATTTAAATAAATATATATATATATATACATAAAACAATACAACTTCAAAACGACATGTCAAAACATTTCAAAATCAAAACATTCTATTACAATTACAAAAATAAAACATCAACCGAAATAGATTGACAAACTTCTTGATTCAGAGTCGTCGTGGTGGACTTCAAATTCAGGAAAAACTACAAAAAGAAGAAGAAGACTTGATTTGGTGAATCCAATTATATACACATACTTTTTGGATGATGGATCGTGCAGCAACATCAAAGTTAAAGTAATGTTAATAAAGAGTATATCCGAGATTGTATTTTGAAAGTATTTTTGTTCAGAAATATATCAAAATGATATTTTTTTTTATTTTTTAAAAAATATTTTTGCCATCAACACATTAAAATGATCTAAAAAAACTAAATTTTTTAATTTAAAATAAAAAATATAAATAACTTTTTTATATTTTTTTTCAAAAATATTTTCCCAACACAAGTCACACCCTAAATTATTGCCAGGTTGCAACTGGGGCTAGCAAATTCTCTGCCCTGGCCTGCTGGCCCCCTTTCCCTGTGAGAATCTCATATTACGATACAAGTTATTGTTTTATATGAAAAGTTCACATGCACCGATGCCACAAGTTTATATGCGTTTATCTTAAAAAAATATTCTATGAGAAATCTTTTGACCACCACCTTCTTATTCACAGTTGTTCGAATTGAATATTGCTGTTCAAGAATTGACAGCCTGATTATGATCTCATCTTTCCTCCAATAATCTCATGGTTCCCTTGTGATGCACTTGATTTACTAATTTATACTTTCTGCATTAGTAAAAACCATGGTGGTTGTTAAACTCGCGAGTATGATTTTACGAGATTGATTATGTTTTAGAAAAAAAACAAAAAAGAAGAAAGAAGAAGTCCATTTTTAGTCTCAATGGCTTCCTCTAGATTGTCTATTGAGATATTTTTGAATTTTTATGTTGTTATAAAAGTAGATCGTGGTTAAGAAATTCTTTTATTAGATTTGAGTTTAGATTTATTGGTTGAGTAAAGGGTGTTTGATGTTGAAAATGAGTTTATCAAAATATGTAGGATGTTTATTAGATGTTTTCATATTAAAATATACTAAAAAAAATAGTTTTTAAATCAAAAACTTTGAAACCTGACTAAATGTTTTAACTAATTAAGTTTTATGGTTGTAATTATGTATGAATGTTAACTAATTAAGTTTTATGGTTATAATTATATTGTATTGTATTCGGAAATATTTTACTTACGATTTTATGGTTTTTCTACCTACACGATTTTAACTGTGATTTTATAATTTTTATATGAAAAAATTCAAGTATGATTTTACGATTCGATCTTTCGATCCAAGTTTCAGAAGTGCTTTCGATTTTAACAACCATGGTAAAAACTCTATACTTCCATGATTAAAAAAAAACCCAGCTACCATCTCAGTAGCTATAAAAAGGGGGGAAGGCACTGATCGAGGAGATAGCATGTTGACAATGGAGGTTCAGATCATATCTAGAAAGCTGATAAAACCATCAGTTCAAACTCCTCCTCACCTTCAGAATCTGAATATATCATTTCTCGATCAACTTGCTCCTTCTCTGTATATACCCAGTATTTTCCACTATCCTAACCACCACCATGAAATCATCAAAAACATCGACAAGCTAGAGAAATCTTTGTCCGAAATACTAACCCTCTTTTACCCTCTAGCGGGAAGATACATCGAAGATGATCTCTCAGTTAATTGTAATGATCAAGGGGTGGAATTCCTGGAGGCCAAAGTTGACGGGGTAGACCTCACACAAGTTGTCCAGCAAGACCCCAACAGTAATCTTGATCTGCTGGATCATCTTGTTCCTTCTGTAACTGAGTCAGACACTGGTCTTTTACTAGCCATCCAGATTAACAAGTTTAAGTGTGGAGGTCTAGCGATTGGTTTGCTCTATTCGCATAAGATAGCTGATATGCCAACAATGTCAACATTCATCAATGCATGGGCTGCATCATTCCGAGAAGGTGGGATAAGTGATCAAGTTCCTCGTCCAAGATTTGATTGCCCGTTTCTCTTCCCGCAAAGAGATTTACGTCTCAATCTTCCACCAGCACCAAAAATCCAACCTAAGATTGTTACAAAAGTATTTGTTCTTAACAAGGAAGCCATTGACAAGCTGAAATCTAAAATCAATGGCGGTACAGATTCAGGGGTCAAGTACCATCCTTCGCGCTTGGAGGTGGTCACAGCACTTCTATGGAAGGCTCTCATTGGCTCGGCTAAAACACAGCACGGACACCTGAGAGCGTCTTCTCTGCGTCAAATAATGACCTTGAGAGGAAAGGTGGGCATGCCATTACCTGAAAATGCTTGCGGAAACATTTACATGCCTTTCATTTCTAGATTCAATCCAAATGATAAAAGCAACAGGTTAGAGTTTAGTGATATTGCGAGTCTGCTGAGGGATTCTAAGAGAAGAGCCATTTCAGATTGCGCAAATGCAGTCGACAGTGATGATGTGCTTTCGATGGTAACCAGTTCCCATAAAGAGTTGCTCGAAGAATTGAACAAGGGAGAAGTCGATACATATAAGTTCTCAAGCTGGTGTAGGTTGGGTTTGGAGAAAGCAAACTTCGGATGGGGAGAGCCTGCATGGACGAGTTCCATGAATTTTCCGGTTGAAGTTAGTATTCTGAAGGACAGCAGATTTGGAGATGGAATTGAGGCGTGGATGACCTTAAAGGAAGTTGATATGCTTCTCTTCCAACAAGATCCGGACATCTTGGCCTTGACTTCCTCGCAAGAGTAGCTGTGATCACTAAGCAAGCACGCGATCGATCCTGCTGTGTTTTCAGTTCATTGCAGGGAGGAGTTGTCTTCACCATGATGTTCTACTTCGTATATATAGGTTTCAGAAGAAAATAATCGATTATCTGTTACCAATCTCATCCTGTCCTGTTGTGTTTTTCTGGACGGACCTTGTACTTTCTTTCTTTTAGTGGTTTATGGAGGTTATGTGAACACCATGGATACGAGTAATTCCAATAAATTTTATGTTACTCAAGCAACAAGATATCATGGTATACAAGAAGTTACTGATAACATGTTCAAGTTTTGATCCCATTATTTTTTTTTGTTTAACGTGGATGTTTGAGTTAGATTGCGTGTATCTCGACTGATCTTACAAGCCATGAAATTAACGAAAACGACTATGTAAGCTTTTAGTGAACATTATATTAGATCATTTTACAGTTCTTGTCTAACAACTCTAAAAAACTCACCACTTCTATTCAGCTTTCTCTCTCTTTTCTTATTTACTTCTTTCAACTCTCAAAAACTCACTGCCGCCAAAACCCTATACCCCTTGAACACCACCACAGCCACCCTCGCTCCGCCTCCTCGACAACCACTAGAAGCTGCCGCTCTAGCCACCCTAATCCTTAAATCATCAAACCATGAGCTGGGCTCATGAAAACACACTACCATGCATAAAATCGGATAATTCATACATGTACATGTGACGATCGTATTATAGCTAATCTTGGATCGAGACTCAAGAGCAGGGTTGGGCAGAATCAATGATCAGAATGCAATCGTGCCTGTTCAATTAATCGACTACAGATTTGAAGCCTGGAGTACCAAGTCAGGCATCCTTTCTTCTGAAGCCAAAGGCAGAATTTCAACAATTTTTCATGATCATATGCACAATTATCCTCTCACTGGTTATTTAAATTGGATCCTCTTATAATCCAGGTGAATCAGAAAGAATAGGGAAATGCAGTGGCAGAATACTTGAACTAGAGGAAAAGCAGCACATCCATCTAGAGAATGTTTGACACTGTGTTTTAAAAGTATTTTTGAAAAAAATTGAAAATTTATTATTTTTTTCTTTTATTTTAGATTAAATTTTTTCGGTGTTTTTAAATCATTTTCATGTGCTGATATCAAAAATAATTTTTAAAAAATAAAAAAACTTCATTTTGATATATTTAATAAAAAAACTTTAAAAAACAATCGCAACCACACTCCCAAAAAACACCGAGCCTTGCTACCTCATGAAGATTCTTTGTGCATTAGCAGACATCTCTTAATGCCAAGTAACCTCCATGAACCAGCTCATTGAAATATGGTCATTGACAACACTCCAACAAGTTTCTCTAACCTCTCTTAAATTAATCAAAAAATTAATAAAATAAACTTCTAAATCAAAATAAAATTGTCCCTGTATTTTCATCATGATTTTAAAAAAATTTCAGGTAATGAATTAAAGAGGAGACAACTTTAGTATATCAAGTGAAAATGTTTGCAATCATGAATATTTGTATGGTGGACACACAATAATTAGCAACATCCTATTAATTATTCTTTGAGATCCACTTTAAAGAAAGAGACCAACACAAGAAAAGGAGGGAAAACAAAAGGGATATGAATATTTACTCCTATGATTTTATTCTCTTCTTGTATTTATCTTTTTTTTTTATAAAAAAAGTATCTTAATAAATAATGATAGAATATCATTAATTAGTTTCTAAATAAAAATAAATTTCTCAAAGGAAAATTGAATTTAATACTTTAAAATAATCTTGATTTTGCTCTTGCTGCTAATATTAATTGTGACCTGATTAAAATTAGATGATGTTACCTTTCATCCATCAATTATGAGTTATGATTTAAATATTTCTGCATGGATAGATTAAGGTTTCTTAAGCTTTTTTACTATCGTTAAATTTAGCTGAATAAGGAATTAGCATTGTCATCTATGGATTAGGGCATCTCCAGCGGCAGGAGGCATCCGGGAAGCCAAAGCCAAAAATTCAAATATTTGGTTTTTTTGGGTTAATTTTCGTCTCCAGCGGGAGGAGCAAAATGAAGAGCCAAAATGGCTTCTTCATTTTCTAGAGCCATCCGGGAGCCATTCCCATATATATTGATCCAGGAGGCAAAAAATTAAACTAGCCGTTGGAATGACCTGTCTTCTTCTTCTTCAAACAAACAAGCACACAACAAACAAACAAGCACAAAAATTAAACTTATTCTCTTCAGATCTCAGAACTGCTGTCGGTGTCTTCTTCTTCAAGGGGCGGCTGGACTGTTAGGTGTGCTGCCGAGGAGAAGAGATGGAGGCTGGGGCCGTGGGGGCTGCAGCCGAGGGAGATAGGGGGAGTGAGCAGAGAGTGATGGAGGCAAGATCGCCATGGGAGAGGGACGGAGGCGAGAGGTAGCCGAGAGGGAGGGGGGCTGGAGGCTGAGAGGGAGGGAGGGGGGCTGGACGGAGAGAGGGACGGGGCTGGACGCAGAGAGAGGGACGGGGGCGGCGCTGAGAGAGGGGAAAAATAGGGTTTGGGTGTGGGGAAGGGAACGGGTGAGGGTTTATATAGGGGGGATTTATATATTATTATTATTATTAATTATAATAATTATAATAGTTAGCATAAAATAATAATTAGCACAAAAAAATAAATATGCGAAATTTGTTAATTAAGATTTTGTTTATCGGTTAAAATAGTTAGCATAAAAAAATAGTTAGCACAGAAAAATAATTATGCGAAATTCATTAATTAGGATTTTTTTTGGCAGTTAACTTAATTATATACTATAAATTTACTGTTAGATTTATAAATTATTTAAACTTTGTGTTTAGAGCTGCTGTAAATGTATTCGTAAGTTGTATGTTGATAATGAAGTTATTTTCCTTGTATTAAATATATGTTTTTATAAGTTAGTATAAAAAAATAATTATGCGATATTGTTTTTTAGTTTGCAGGTTTTTTATTTTAAATTCATTTTTTTATTTAAATATAATAAAAATAATAATTATATTGTTGGAAGGTTTTTTAAAAATAATTATTTAATTATATAACTTATTCCTATTTAATTGTATAATTAATTGCATAATTAAATTATATACAAAATAATTGCATTACATTAAAATAATAATATAAAAAAAATGGCTCTCCAAAATACCTTTTACATTAAAGTTCACATCAACAAAAAAACCATATATATACTATTCAAACATTCATTTTAAAGATTTGGCTCTCCAATATGCCTACTCCCACTGGAGATGCTCTTATAATTGGAGCAAATTTGAAAAAGTTAAAATGTCTAGTACTCAATTGATAAATTGAGTAAACATTAAGCACTAAACTGATGTTTCTTTTTTTTCACTTAACGTCTCAATTGGATCCACATCTTTTATTCCCATAATACCCTACTCAAATTCAAATCTCAAACCCCCGCTCCCGCTCTTCAAGTCCATTTTCGTAAACTGCCCTCCCTCCTCTCCCATTTCAAAATTCGAAAACACAAAACCAGACGCCTCTCCCCCCTTTCATTTATCTCTGAATCTCTCTCTCTCTCTCTAACTACAAGAAAAAAAGCTTTCTTTCACTCTCTAGAAATCACAGCCAATGGAAGACAACGAGCGATATCCATGTCCGTCACCGTATCCCCAGCCGTTCAAAGACGTATCGAATTTCAAAACCCCTAAACGCCCTCCAAATCTCTCCAAATTTACTTCTCCTAGCCCTCATTTCTTCACAGCTTCAAAACGAACTCCAATCTCCTCCTCCTCATCCTTTCTTCCTTCCATATCGGGCCAGTCCAGGCTCAAGCCCGCTACAACCACGGCCCGGAGAAGGCTCAAGGCTTTCGAGATCGAGCAATCACAGTCATCACGAAAGGCACAGATTAGGAAAGAACAGGCGCTGAAAACACTGTCGAAATCCCTCACTACCTGGCTTAATTTCCTGTTCGAAAACCCTAGTGCTTGTGGGTGCTCTTGTAATTTCTCCCAGAATGCGGTAGTGGGGTCCAGTGCGGTGGTGGGGTTGGGGAAGAGGGAAGGTGGGGCGGCTGGGGTGGGTGATATGTGGAGGAGTCCGAAGAGGAGTAGGGATGTGACATGGCAAGGAGGGGGTGGTGGGGATGGTGACGTGTTGAATTTTAAGAGGTATGGGAAGTTGAAGGAGGGATTGAAGGAAGTGTGTAGTGTGGAGGATTTGATGGAGAGAATGAGGGTTTATTTGAGTTTGGGATGTTGCAAGGAAGTTTTTGATGCTATGGTTCCTGTTGTTAAGGTTTGTAAAATTGTGAGGTTCTCTTATTTTTTTGGGGGGTTTGTTTGTTCGTTTGATTTCAGAGGGTTATGCTTGTTTTATTAGGATTTCGATTGTGGACCTTGATTAGGGGAAGATTATCCCTTTTGTTTGCACTTAGTTATAGTAGTTGAATTGTTATAACTAGTTGAATGATATTTGTTTTTTTTTTTTTTTTTTTTTTTTTTTTTTTTTTAATTTGACAAGGGAAAAGATTGGTTAAATTATGTGTTTTAAAGAAAGTTTAGTTAGAAAAAATAATTGGTAACATGATGGAATTGTCCTTTTTATTCTACTTAATTAGGAGTAATCATGTATTTTAAGTTAGTAAAGGGTTTTAATATGAAGGAATTATGTGTTGTTACTGAACATGGTGATGGAAAATTAAAGAAGTCGCTATAGCTTTGAATAATATGTTTGGTGGTATTGCTTTGGGAAATTTATTTGCTTTATTGCGGATTTGGTTTAAGAGAGTAGTTGCATCGGTTTCTTTTGTTCAATTTGATTAGTAAAAATTAATATATTTAGTGCCATTTTATTTAAAATGTAAGGGTAGCAAAAGGAGATATTTTGTTTTGTTGGAATTTTGGGAAAACTGGTGTTTTATTGCTATTTTAGTCAAGAAAATGCTGTTTTCGATGCAGAGAGTTGAGTATTTTTACTCATTTTACAGACTATAGATGAAGGGAGGTTGAAAATGAAGCCACATTGTCCTATTGTAACAGATTTTGGCATGAAGGAGAAAGCCATGCGAATTATCATGTGCTACAATCCAGTTTGGCTTCGAATTGGATTACAAATTATTCTCGGTGGCGATTCCTTGTTGCCCAGTGGAGATACTGATTCTGATCAAGAAATATCATTCTTGAAGTTGGTGATAGAGAAACAATTTCTTTCACATGCTGGACTAGCAAAAGCTTATGCTTATAATAGGAAGGTTGAAGGGTTATATAGACCAGGTTACTATGAGTCCTTGGGAAATGTTATATTGAAGAGGTTTTTGCTGCTGGTTCTTATTCTAGATAGAGCTAAATTGCAGAGTGGTCTTTCTTTAAAGTATGGAATTGATGGAGTAGATGGGGGTTCACCTCCTCTGTTCGTTGTGCGGTCTTGTATAAAGTCTAGTCATCAAATGATTAATGGTAATTTTTGAAGCTCTTTATTTTGGTTGTTTACAGATTGAGTTATAACTACATCCTATTCGTTGTAGAATGAATTTTATCTCTTTGATATAAAACTAGATTTCTTATCATCGGAGGTGATGCATGGAGAAGGGAATCTTCTTGCACATCTAGTGATCATGAGTTACAAAGTATCTTATCAGAAGGTATGCAGTTCAGTCCTCTTAATAACTTGTTTATTAGCACTTGCGTGTGAGTTTTTTTCAGGAATAAAAGAGTAGTGTTGTATCATCATCATTTTAAATCTCACCTCAATGTTAAAAAAGGGGCTAGACACTCTGCATTAATAATAACACACTCTGCATTAATAATAACATCTCAAAGTTCAATTTTATGAACACTGTTATGTTTTTAATTGGCTAATTTACCAACAAAATTTTCTTTTGGCAGTGTTCCCTCGTTGAGTATGACTTCAGAGTGACAGATTTATTTGCGGAGCTTCAGGATGGAGTGAGGCTTTGTAGAGCCATCCAGCTCTTACAAAATGATTCCTCTATTCTTATGGTTGGCCCTTTTTTCCCCTTTCTTCTTCATTAGGAAAATGACTCTTTGTAATCATTGAACATTGTATGTCTTACTTAGTAGGGCTTATTATGTGGCAGAAAATGGTAGTTCCATCAGATACCCGCAAGAGAAATTTAGCAAATTGTGGCCTTGCCCTGCAATATCTAAAGCGTGCTGGTGTAACATTGCAAGATGAAGATGGAATGACAATCTTGGAAGACGATGTTGCTAATGGAGATAAGGAGCTAACTGTTTCTTTGCTCTGGAACATTTTTGTTCACTTGCAGGTATGCTGGGTCTTTCCTGTTTCACAAAGTCTTCGATTTTGGAATTGTAATATTCAATATATTAGGAGTGATTAAGGTTGTTGACTGGTTATAACCTGTAATCAAATTCTACAGTTGCCTCTTCTGCTCAACAAAACAACCCTAGCAAATGAAATTTTGAAAATTCATGGAGTTAACATGGTATGCTTCAATCAGATCAGTTTCCTCTTGCTTATTAAATGTTACATAAAGTCACTCTCATTCTAGCCTTTAAAGAGGTAGCTGAGATTTCTTTCACTTGTGCTTTCTGTATTTCTTTTCATCTTTTTCTCAAGCCATTCCCAGAGCCGCTGTATTTTTAAGTTGAACTCATTGTTTTCTATTGCATAGGACTCCGCTAGCATCAGTCCTGGTTCCTCTCCTTTGGAGTTGCTTTTGAGTTGGATTCAGGTATGGCTGCTATATAGAATATATGCCATTGACCCCCCTCCCCCTCTCGCTTCTTGAGATCACCTTTTCATGTCAGGTCCTTTCCTTTTTTGTTTTGCCAGCAGAAACATGTAGATTTTGACTTGCTAACGCTCCTTTGGTAGTTTTACTTGCTTCATGGCCATTGAAATTGTTTCTGCAGGCAGTTTGCGGAAAATATGATTATCAAATTAATAATTTTTCTTCGCTGGTTGACGGAAAAGCCATATGGTGTTTGCTTGACTATTATTTCCGTAAAGAACTTTCTTGCTCTCATTCTCCAAAGGTACGACATATTTTGCAGTTTTTATTGGTTTTTAAGCTCTACAAATTCTTCTTTCTTATGTTTTATTGTCACTTCATCTTTTTTCATAGGGTCCTCATGAAAGTAGAAGAGAAGAATCACTTATGTCAGCTATTGATTATACAGATTCAGTCCACAATTTCTTATTATCACAGAAGCTGACAACATTACTGTGGAATTTTCCTGAGGTAAAGATCATAAAATATCTATCTACATGCATAACGCTTAACCAACAGCTGACAATCCATTTATATGTTTTAATCATGTTAATTTGATACGTAAAGCATTTGGACTTGTTGAAGTTGTTGGGTTTTAAGGCATGACATATTTAAAGGACATCTTGAGAAAAAGTTTTGTACTTTTTAAATGACCTGGAAATTTGGATAGATCAGTTTGTCGGTGGCTGAGAAATTGACCTTTCATAGTGTCAACAAGTGACCATGTTTCTTGATTAGAGATATACAAGTTTGAACTTTTGTCAGAAGTTATGTGTATGACTTTATGTATTGCATTTACAGGTTCTTCATATCAGTGACATTCTTGAACATAGTGGTGCAAGTAATCATCGAAGTGTGGTAATTTTATTGGTGTTCCTCTCATCACAACTGACTGTAAAGAAAACCATGGTAAAGCTAGAATTCTTTTGCTGGATAATTACTGGAGCAACATTCTCGGGATATGTTTTAATAATACTTTTCTGTTTGATAGGATCAACTGAATTTCCATAAACTATTGTGTTGTGATTGTCAAGAGAGGAGAAATACAAGCGTTGGAAGGTGTTCCTTAAGTTCAGAAGCAGAGCTGGACCAAGACATAATAGATGGCCCCAGTACAGAAGGTTTCCACCTTTAATTTAGTAGTAAATCTCCTTTTGGTGTTTCTTATCATTATGTAAATATTCTCTTTCCTTCCCTCTTATTACTGAATGTTTTCAAATGCGTACTTGATTCGAAAGCACCGAAGTTTAGGATTTATGCGACTTGTGTCTCTTGAGTCCAGTTTCGAATGGGAAATAAAGGGATGGGCATTACCTTTCATTAAACTTGATTCATATGTAAAAACATGTATGGCTTATGATGAAAAATATATATTTACCTGGAATGAGACTTAAAGAAAGGATTTAAAACTAAAATGATAAAATGCTTGCACCATTCACCTGCAGTTGTAGGAATGGAAACGCGAATATTGGTTTTAAAGCTTTTTTTTCTGATATTTGAACTACATTATGCAGATGCTGCGAGAAACTTTAGGGCTATTAAGGCTTGGTGGCAAGAAATGGCGGAACGAAACAACAAATTCATTACCAAACCTGGTACTTCTGTTCTGGAGTGCAACTCAACTAGCAATCTGGGCATCATTATTCAAAGAGGTATTCTCATTGAGTTTTCTTTTCAATTGGAAAGTGCACCCATTATTTAAGTTGCAATAATTGTTCTGTTTAAGTTTTTTGATATAATCTTGATTGAAGTTTGGAGGTTTTTCTTGTTTTCAAGGTTGTGAGGAACTGCCATGCTATTCTGTTAATTTCCTTTTTTAGAGGCAACAGTTTAAATAGTTGTAAATTTGTACCTTTTATGGAAATCATCTTTTCATGGATTGACCATCTACGTTGATCAGAAATAGCACATTGCTTCTTTGCTTGATACCATAATCTCTGGTCACTAATGTCTCCTTTCTGACTAACAACCAATACTATTTCAGAAAATGCTGCAAAAGTGATACAATCACACTTTAGGAGATCGGTTGAACGCCATAACTTTTTGAAGATGATAAGAGCAGCATCCTTTTTGCAAACTGCTATTCGGGCTTGGTTAATTGTGAAGAAGAAATCAGTCCTTTTAAAATTCAGCAGCGTCACGGTTCAGGATTCTAGATGTGGTACACACGTCTATTCGCCAGTTCATTTGTATGAATCCCTGCAAATTCTGTTTAGTTACTCACAAACTTTTTTGTTTGGTGAATCATGTAGAAAGGTGGAGCCAGGCTGAAAACCTAGGGAAATATGTGAAGTTCATTGTTGACAGGCATAGATTTGTCAAGCTACGAAGGGATGTGATGCTTATCCAGAAAGCCACGAGGATTTGGATCAGACGAAGACATAAAAGTGATTGTGTTAGTAATCTTGATGTATCCACTCTTGATAGAGTCAATGCTGCCATTGCTGTTCAGAAATTCATTCGTGGTTGGGCAGCAAGGTCCAGGTATAAGGCTGTTCAGGTGGAAAAGGCTTCATCCTCTTGCCAATTTGACGGTCTAACAGTTCAGCTTTCTTCGAAGACTGTAATTTCCAGGTCCATCCACGAACAGCAGCTTGCTGCTACTAAAATTCAAAGTCATTTCCGAGGTTGGCAGTTGAGAAGGACATTTTTAATCCGGAAGCAAGCAGTATTGAAAATTCAAAGTAATTA
Organism: Salix caprea; assembly: GCA_964035475.1. Classification (NCBI taxonomy): domain Eukaryota; kingdom Viridiplantae; phylum Streptophyta; class Magnoliopsida; order Malpighiales; family Salicaceae; genus Salix; species Salix caprea. The sequence continues at coordinate 1,058,770 of OZ037745.1, read as the reverse complement.
TAGATGCTTAAGATGTCGGAGGGCTTTTCAAGAATTTAGTATTGCCAAAAAGTCAGCCATTGTTATTCAATCTTGTGTTCGTGGGTGGACTGTAAGGAGAAAAGTGGGAAGATATCGGTATCTCATTGGTGTGCTTCAAGTAAGCTATCTGCCAATCGTATTCCTGTCTGCGCTGTTTTTTTGCATTAAAATATGAGTTGAATGCATTTATGAATTGATAAATAATGATGCAGAATCCTTTAGCTTATAGGATTTAGCTATTGTGTTTATTCATTTACTTTACTGACATAATAACTAATTTAACTCCCACTTCAGGGTTGAAGGGGGAATTGCAAAATGAGTTTCTTGGTATTTCGTTTTAGTGTTGTATATATTTTTGCATAAATATACCTATACTCAGTTTCTTTGTTCTTTTTATCACGAGCACATGTTTTCTATGTGGGTGATAACACTTGCGTTAAGTACTTATTCTGCTGCCTATCAGAAGTAATTGTTGAATTCCTGTAACACCTACATGCATCTAGATGGTTGGAAGTGTGATAAATGCTTGTTTATTTTGTTCATTTGTCTGGATGAAATTCACCTGTATATAGCAACTTTTAAGGCATAACATGTGCATTTCTTGCTTCTATGTATCTGATTTCAGCAAGATGGTGAAGTTTTTCTACTGGGTAGAATTTGCTTTACCGTGGTCCTGGAAAAGCAGGGTGCTTAGGAGATGATTTCACTACAGCTCCATCCTTACGCATTTTTCATGAACTGCCACTGCTTTATGCTCTAGAAAAACTTTACCTGAAATTTTTAAAAAAATTCTTTTATATATTTTAAGTTCCATTCTGTTCAAATGAATCCAGAGATACTGCCGGGCTTGGCTAATAAGGAGAGGCTTTTTGCTCCAAAAACAAGCAGCAACACAGATTCAAAGTGCTATTCGATGTTTAAACTGCAGGACAGCATTTAATTCTCGCAAAGGTGCTACGATTGAAATTCAACGTTTTGTCAGAGGACATACTACTCGAAATAGGCTATTAGGTATTTTGCAAAAGTTTTCTCCCAAAGTTTAATATCTGCATCTTTTCTTTGATTAACTGTTTGTTCATTTCTGGATTTCTTATCAAGTTTAGCTTGCTTAGCTTTCAATTTATTTTGAATCTGATTGTTACAGGGGCTTCTCACTTTTCTGGAGGCATTGCTAGTTACGGAAATTTTCTAACCTCAGGAGTCTGCTTTCAGAGCTTGGAACTGAAAGTAATGATGTCTTCAGTTTTGAAGCTACAGAGGTGGTGGAGAGGCATTCTATTTCTTAAACTCAGAACAAAGTCTGCAATTGTTATACAAGCTCATATTCGAGGTTGGATTGGCAGGCAAATGGCCTCTAGAGAGAGGCAATGTGTTGTTCTCCAAGTAAGACTGTGACTTCTTTTGAGTTCTGCTTTTATTTTTTACATGAACATGACTTGCACATTACCAGAATATCTGATCGAGAGTAAGTTCAAACCATTTGCTTGCCCTTGAATATGTTGGTTGCTAACATATTGGTGTGATCATAACAAAATTTCCTCTACATGATTGCCTTACTACGCATATAGAAAAATAAACCTCCTCTGCAAGGTCCTATCTTAACTAAACATGGTATACTCCCAACTTAACTGCAAAATGCTTGTGTTTCTATTTTGTCCTTTATCCTGTCTGTGTTTTTTTTAGTTCTTTATTTGATGTCTTGGTATTCTCTGGTAATTGTGTCAGTAGACCTTTTTCTCAGACCAATACTTTATACAGTTGCTGTTATGTAATCTTTCCCGCTCGTGAAGTCAATGATGAACCTGTAAATTTAGCTGAAATTGGCCTGCTTCTAGATTAAAGTTTGACACTGCTGTTTTTGGCTAATAAGCAGTAACTTTTTCTTCCAGAGAGAAGCAGTTCTAAAAATTCAAAGTTCTGTTCGATGTTTGAACTGCTGGAAGGCATTTCGTTGCAGTAAACAAGCTGCTATAGAGATTCAGGGGTTTGTCAGGGGGGAGATTACTCGAAATAGGCTTTTAGGTTTGTGAAAATTCTTCTGAACTTTAGTTGCTAGCGCATTTTATTTCATACAAACTTGTCTGCATTATTGAAATATGGTTCGAGTTTAGTTATCTTAAGCATATCTGGCATCGGACTGATGCAGGGGCTTCTCACTTTCATAGAGCTACTGCTGGTTATTGCAAAATTCAAACCTCAGGAGTCTGCTTGCAGAGTTTGGAATTGAAAATAGTGATGTCTTCTATTCTGAAGCTGCAAAGGTGGTGGAGAGGTGTTTTATTGCTTAAGCATAAAGCAAAATCAGCAATCCTCATACAGTCCCTTGTTCGAGGTTGGATTGGCAGGCAACAGGCCTCTAGAGAGAGGCAACGTGTTGTTGTGCTTCAAGTAAGACTAATGGATCTTTGCTATTTTTTTTCTATGTTGCATTTCCATGGCAATAAAACTGCTCATTATAACTGAATATCTGATTAAAATATTTCCAAGTGATTACAGATTTGAAAATATTTTTGCCCCTGATTTTTTTCTCTTTGATAAATGACTTGGATAAATACAATTTTCTTTATGAATCCATGTCTTGGTCACATGACATTTACTTAAATTTGACTTACTACTTTCTCTCCACTGTCTCTGTCAATGGGTGTATATTTGCCCCATTTATGTATTCAATACTTTCCTTGGAACATGTTTCTAGGCTAACTGATATTTGTATATTTGACAGTCGCACTGGAAAGGTTTCCTTGCACGTAAACATGCAAGAGGGCAGCTCCTGGATTTGCGCCTGAGAGTGCAAAATTCTGCTAAAAATGTGGATGACAGCATGCGTATTATTAACAGGCTCATAGTGGCTCTTTCAGAACTATCAAGCATGAAGAGTGTCAGTGGAATTCTTCACACTTGTGCAACTTTAGGTAAGATTTTTGTAAATGTCTTAGATCTTAGAAATTTGAATGTTTTGATAGTGTTATTCATGCTTTACTGGGAAGTAGCATGGGAATCAAATAGAATTTGTTTGAATTATTGTAGCCTACATACATAACTCTACCTGAAAAAATACACATCTTTCCTGAAGCAAGTACTATTTGGTTCCATATTATCAGGATATGGTTGGACAGGACGCATACATGGTTTCACTAGCTTGTGTAAGCATGAAAAATAACGCATCTTCATGCCATCTTAAGCAGTCCATGATCTGTTGTTGAATCTTCATTTTATTGAGAGAGCATAGATATCCATTTGTCTTTTTGGTTGAAATAATGAGTCAAGAACCACATGCTTCTTTAAAGGTATCATTTTGTGTATTTATTCCAAGTTTTTTTTGCCAGATATGGCTACAGAACACTCTCAAACATGTTGTGAGAAACTCGTGGCTGCTGGGGCAATTGACAACTTACTGAAACTGATTCGCTCAGTCAGTCAAAGCATGCCTGACCAGGAGGTTTTAAAGCATGCGCTCTCAGTTCTCCGGAATCTTTCCCGTTATCCACATTTGATTGAAGTGCTTATTGACAGTCAAGGAGTAGTAGAAATAATTCTTTGGCAGTTGCTCAGGTTATTTTGCTATGTTCTAAGAAGTCAATGGTATGTTTTTATTTGCTATTTATGAACAAATTGTCTTTTGACTAATGTTGTCCAGGAACAAGGAGGAAGGATATTTCATTGCTTCCGAGGTTATGAAGAGGATCTGTTCACATAAAAAAGGTGTTGAAATGGTGCTGAGGAAACCACCCATCATAAAGAGGTTACACAGTCTTGTGGAAGAATTAACAAGGAAGGCAAACTTCGAGAAGAAGTAAGTTGCTGGCATTCAGAACTCTATTCCCTCACAATTATACTTCAGATGAGGTGTAACTCATGCTGCAATGATTTTTCCTCCGAAAAAAAATATTTTTTCTCTTAATTTTATAGAAAAATCTTGTTATCATAAGAGGCATAAGATATACAAGTTCAATACACCTATCTTTGTGCAGGAAACCTCGCGGCATGGCAGTGAGGGAAAACATGGAAAGAAGATTACGCGAGGCCGTCGAACTTTTGAAACTGATAAATAGCTCACTTTGGTAGTCAAACTCGTATACAGCTTTCTTACGTGAGGCTTGTTGTATTCTAGCAAACAGGTATGTAAAATGCAACATTCTGGAGCTGTTCCAGGGCCATGTTGTTTGGCGTTCTTTCTTGTATTATCCCTGAATGCTTGAGCTTGGAGATCTTCTGATCTCATTCTGTCTCAATATCTATCAAATGTTCTTAGTAAAGTAAGAGTTTGTAAACTATTTTTTCATTGCCAGCTCTCCTTCCCTTTCCATCATAAACTTGTAAAGACCACACTTGCTCCTATGTGTTTCCTTCCGGTGCTGCATCTGGCATGGAGAACTGCAGCAGACCACAGCGCAGTTGTCTGTTTAAGGATGTGATTATAGTTGTTTTTTAAAGTATTTTTCGTTTATAAATATATTAAAATAATGTTTTTATATTTTTTAAAATCATTTTTGATATATAAAAATAATATAAAAATATTTTTAAAACACGGTGTAAAATTGGTCTCCATGAACTTCTTTCTTGCACAATGTACAATGCCTCAATATGCCTTTTGAATTTACCCTTACACCACCAAAGATCTCCCTACGTGGTTCAGCATACTCGGTGGGTGTCGAGCTAACTGGTGGGCATAGTATTTTTAGTTCTAATGGATTTGACAATTTCTTATTCCGACTTTAAAATTTAAAAATGCTCAACACCAATCTTGTCAATATCCAAACCATCCTGGCAAATTATCATTAATTTGAATAAATTATTTTTGTTTCACTTTTTCTTGAATAAATTATCCACTTTTGAATCTTCTTATTCGAGTGCAAGTAGATACTGAAAAAAGTGACCATCAATTCCAACAACTCTTGTTAGGCCATAAAAATTAAAGATTTTTCTGTTTGTTTCTTTTAATTAGTAAATTATGATTTTTGTAGTTATTGAGATTTGAAAATAAAATATATTCTACATTATTTTACATTTTGTGAAATGACTATGTTCCATAATAAAAGACAAGTGTCAATAAATTATACCAAATTGACTTTTGGTGTGCATAAAAACCCGATCTTTATATACATTTTTTTTTATTTAAACAATTTCAAAAAAAATGATCTTAGGAAAAAAAACCAAAACTTATTTATTTAAAAAAAATAAAATATAAAAAGATTCCTTTCTATTTCTATTTTTTATTTTTTTAATCTCAGTAACGTACCTCCCTAGTGGAATTCTCTATAATTATGGTAAAATATGTTTAAATTAGAATTATACGGGAGAAAAAAAATAACCATAATTTTCCTCTTTTTTTTCCTTACAAGAAAAGGCCCTAGAAGGAATATCCCACGCTTCCACGCTAAGTGCTCTTAAAAGACATCCTCTGCCCTCATTTTACGTCTCTCTCTCCCTCGAGCCTGAAACCCACCTGCTAGGGTTTCCCTCTCCTTCAAAAAAACAAACAGTCACACACACAATGATGCAGCAACCAGGACCAGGAGGAGCCATGCTACCACAACAGCAGCAGCAACCACCACAGCAATACCAGCAACCACCTTACATGATGATGATGCCGCCGCCACCAATGGCTCACACCCAACCTCCACCACAACACATGTGGGTTCAACATCAGGCCCATCAGGCTTCTATTACACCACCACCTCAACAACAGGGACAGGGACAACCTCCTGCTAGTGCTGATGAGGTCAGGACTCTTTGGATTGGTGACTTACAGTACTGGATGGATGAGAACTATATTGCTAGTTGCTTTGCTCATACTGGAGAGGTAAAAAAGAAAAACCCAGTTTTTATTTTGTGTTTTTATGTGTAAAGATTTAGTCTTTTTTATTCTAACGGGTTTCTTGTATGTTTATGTTATAGAGGGTTTGTTTCTTGGATTTGTTTTTCTTTTTTAAAGTTATGGCTATCATTAGTATAGTATATGAAGATTTATATGGTGGGTGGGTGTCTGTAAATTAGGTGGGATAATTTAGTGTGAAGCTTAATAACAGTATTCAATGAAGGAAGATGGGTTTGGAGATGGTGATTATAAGGTTTTCTAGTTTGTAAGATTTTGTAGTCTGCTGATTTTGTTCTCTCTTGAAATTTTTGAACGAGTCTGTTTTCCTTACTGGGGGTGTTTTATGGTTTGTTTGTATAAAGAAGATATGAATTGGAGATTCTTTTCGTATCGAAGAGGTTTGTGTGTTGATTGAATCTGGCTAGTTTGCTTACCCATCAATGATTTTTATTTTTCCTTGAATTGAGATAAACGGAATAGTAGTAATGTTGCATTTAGTTTTGGCTGTTTGAAGAGAGTGTAAAATCTTGAAAAGTTTAGTAGTTTATGCATAATCACATGGATCAAATATCTTCATCATTTGAGCTCTAGTAAAACTGATTTTTTGTTTGTTTACGAGGCAACAAAAAGGTTTGTGAATATATGTCAAATCTAACAATACATTTTGGACTTTTTTCATACATTGAACATTACAGACATGTGTTTACACATGCTGTGAATTAGAGGGGAGGATCCTAATCTCATGTTTACATTACTGAGAGGATTGTATTGTTGCAGGTTGCTTCTGTGAAAGTCATTCGTAATAAGCAAACCTCTCAAATTGAAGGTTATGGATTTATTGAGTTTGCCAGTAACGGGGCTGCAGAAAGGGTATTGCAGACTTATAATGGCACCCCAATGCCAAATGGCGAGCAGAACTTTAGGCTGAACTGGGCTTCTTTTAGTGGGGGTGATAAGCGTGATGATTCTCCTGACTTCACTGTATTTGTTGGAGACTTGGCTGCTGATGTTACAGATTTCATGCTCCAAGAGACATTCAGGGCCCACTTTCCCTCAGTGAAGGGTGCAAAGGTGGTGATTGATAGGCTCACTGGACGCACAAAGGGTTATGGATTTGTTCGTTTTGGAGATGAAAGCGAACAGCTACGTGCTATGACAGATATGAATGGGGCATTTTGTTCGACAAGGCCCATGCGAGTAGGGCCTGCTTCAAACAAGAAGGCTGTGGTTGGTCAGCAATATCCAAAAAGTATGTATCTCTTGTCATTGTTATTGCTCTAGCTCAATGCCAACTCTCTAAACAAGGTGACTTTATTTTTTTTCTTTTTAACCTGCGTTTGTAATCAGGGATTTGCTCCATTTAGATCGATAGTTTGGTTATGCTCTGAGTATGCTTAACATTTTGTTAAGTTTGTTGTCTTCCAGCTATTCTTTGAAGATAGGCAGCAGTTTCCAAAGTCATTTCTTCTATTGTTTCCTTTAAAACATGGGCACAGTAACTTCTATTAAAAATCTTGAAACATGCAAAAACTTATAGAATTCCTGTTGTCTCAAAGCAGGGTGTCAAGAGGCTCTATCATCTAAGGGCCTGGAACTGATTTCAGCTGAATTGGTTACCCTTTAGTGCGTGGCCTCACTTAGGTCAGTTTTAAGTTTTTGTCCTGCCCGCTATTTGAGCTTTCATGTAGCATCCACAATGCTACATTTCAAGCATCTTTTCAGTTCGTTCAATTAGTTGAGCTTTCTGTCAAGTTATATTTCTTACTACTCTAGTTACCTGAAGATTTATCAGTTCAGTATCTTGACACTTTTACCATTAGATAGGGTCTAGTGTCTATTCTTCTTTTCTTTTGGTAATCAGGGAAATAAATGTGTATGTCTGTTTTTCCAGGTTAATTATACATTCATTATACATTCCTTCATTGTTCCTTGATGTATTTCTAATTAATATTTCTAAGTTTCTTTGATTTTTTTTGCGAGTTTAGATTTCCCAGCTACTACCAGTTTACTTTGTGTAGCCTGTGGCCACTCTTTTTCTTGAAACAAGTGTTGCCACATTCCACAACCATCATTTTGTGTCTAGGTTTTATCGGGACTGCTCTCTTGCTGTCCTTACCTATTACTTGAGCTTGATTTTGTTAATTTTACCCTGTTGGGATTTTGTTTATGCCATTAGTTGCGCTGGGTGTTAATTTGCATGTTTCTCCATAGGAGCGGATGATGAGTTTTGTTGACATGTAAAGATCTTTCTTTTAAAAAGAACATTGATATGAGATAATAGTTCCTAATAAAACCACTAACTATTCTTTATTATTGTAGCCTAATTATCAGAATTTTTTCTGATATTTACTCACCAGAATTTGATGAAGTGAATGGTTGGAGATTGGGTGTAAATACTGCATATTTGTTTATCCAAATAAAAATATGAATGTTAAGCTTTACTATCATTTAATTCTTGTTGTTTCCTTTTATTTGAGAGCAAAGCAGATACAAGAGTCGAGATTGAGAAGGAACTTGTGCTGCATGGAAACTAAATGATGGGAATTGATTTGATAATTATTTGGATATTAGTGTTGAGTTGAATTTATGCACACTCATGTATTTGAACTAATGATGTGCTCCTATTCTTCATGATAAATTGTTTTATGAATTGAGATGTCCATCTATGTTTCTTGAACAAGTTTTACTATGGGGGGACATTATCTCGGGGGGCTGTCTTGCCTGTCATTTTGTATTTCTTGTTTATTTTTATTTTCATTTTCATATGCAGCTTCATATCAGAATTCTCAGACCCAGAACGACAGTGACCCAAATAATACAACTGTGAGTACTTCTATATTTTAGAAATTACTTCTTTTGCCAACGTGATTCTGACTTGGGAAAATTTAAACACAGATTTTTGTTGGCAATTTGGATTCTAATGTCATGGATGATCATTTGAAAGAACTCTTTGGCCAATATGGACAATTATTGCATGTGAAGATACCTGCAGGCAAGAGATGTGGGTTTGTTCAATTTGCTGAAAGGTAAGGAAATTTGCTTGAGCATCTGCTGATGATGGCCCCTGAGGAAAAATAACTTTTTAACCTGCATCTGGGCTATGTATCAGGAGCTCTGCAGAAGAAGCGCTGAAAATTTTAAATGGAGCTCAGTTGAGCGGACAGAATATTCGATTGTCATGGGGCCGTAATCCTTCAAATAAACAGGTTTTTACATTAGCTGACACATTAAATTTCTCTTGAGAGATTCGCATGTGCTCATGAACCCTGATTGATATCTGGTGCGTCTCATTTGCAGGCTCAGCCAGATGCCAACCAATATGGTGGTGGATACTACGGGTATGGACAACAAGGATACGAAAATTATGGGTATGCTCCAGCTGCTCAGGACCCCAACGTGTACTATGGAGGTTATCCTGGCTATGGGAACTATCAGCAGGGCCAGCAGCAGCAAGTAGGGTATAGCTGAGAAGTTTTGGCATATTATCATAGCCTGTCCTTGTAGTTTAATAGTAGAAAGATGGTAGTTTTCCCTTCTCATCTAGTATGCTTTTGGGAAGAAAACCATTCAGGCGTGTTCTTTTCTTGCTACAAGTACAAACCTCTATTTTTAACTTTTTTTGTAAAACTATTACATTGCATGTTTAAGATTTGATCAGAGAGCTATGCTATTATTATTGTGTTTCATTTTGTTAGATTTTTGTTTTGAAGAAATGTAGAGGCTTTCTAAGCCCATAAAAGTAATCATGGTCAAACATGGCTAAACGGAAAATGGGAGAAAAATCCAGTAAATGACTGGAAGCAGAATCCTTTTTTTCAGAGTCCGGAGTATATGTAGAAACATTCAACCAAATACCTCGAGTAGAAAAAAATTGAAGAGGAAAAGGTTTGAGAAACAACGGGGGGGACAATTATCTTCAGTCTGGTTTCTTCAAGTTCAAGCAATTATCTGTAGTTTGACCGAACAACTCTTGCACCAGTTTTAGCTCCCTCTCTGCAACAATCATCCAAAATAATCCATTTTAAATCTAAGAACTGTTAAAAACAAATCACACTGAGCAATTAACAGAAAATTATATGTATCTAATTGGGTGCCAGGCAGCCGGCAAAATAAGTTCCTCCATGATTTTCAGTTATGCTCACTGAGTCAACTTAACTAGAGCAGCCTCCATGCGATGGCGACCATGGTCCAAAACCTGCTAGATCCTTTTCCTTACATATTAGTACACTTTAAATCACTCTCCAAGCTGCTAAATTCGTTTTTTCTACTGGAATGGCATTAAGAATGTTATGTCCTCCCTTTATGGGTCTTAGGGAAGCAAGGGGAAGGAATCAAGATCTGAATTCTATGTGCAGCTGTTGCTTTGCAGGGGAGGTGCCATTGTTCTAACTGCCCACTAATTAAAATATTCATATTGAAGCAGGACAAGTATTGTAACAAGTGTCCGAGCACATACAGCACATCAAACAACCATCTGAAAAGTTGAAGAGTTTACCTGCTGCCTCCAGTTGCTTTTGAAGTTCCTGGCCTACAGCATCATTTTCAGCCTGTGCATTACAGACAAGTTAACAGACCATTCATCAATTCTAAAATACTTGATGTAGAAAGTGTAAATCGATGAAGTTTCTGTGGAATAAACCTGGAGTTCTGCAATCCTTTTCAGTTGGGCTTCCTCACCTCCCTCAGACAAAGGAAGTGCTGCAACCAATGCGTCAAACTGTACAAAGAACAACCAGGAATTAGTTGCACCATCCAACTCAGTTATTAAAGTGTACACAGGAGATGGACAGAAAACCAATAGCTGAACACTTGATATCAAAATCTCATGGCACACAAAAGCAATCTGTTTTGGATTCACACATTCTTGTTCTCATTACGTAGCCAATTACCCTTGCATCGCCAAAAAAAATCTGACATTTTTGCCAATTTCTATACTGATTTCCACAACCATTTTAACTCAAATCATGCCAGCACACCAGTTTTTCAGTATACTACTGAAAAATGCATTTTGCTAACATGGCAAAGCAATAATCAAACTCTCATTTTAAAGAAACTTGTACATTATTTGAAAAGGCCCACATTTCTCTAACATATGATGAAATATTCAACTCTTTATTCCCTAACAGAACAAAGCATCGAATATTTACTTCACTCACAACGTTTTTGCTAGATTCTTGTATTCACAGACAAGGCAGCTTTAGCTTTAACACTTGAGTTGTTCACTTCGCAAACAAAAATTCTCTATTAAATTTAGTCAAAGAACGAAGCCTTTCACTACAAATCTCCACTAACAAACACTAGAAAGAATTTCAAACGGTCCTAAAATCCAGACTTCACAAAAAGCTTCGAGGTTCATTCTAAACAAACTTCTACTGATGAATCAAGCAAAATCTAATAATATAGGTATGATCTTAGCCGCTTCCCAGTTTTGATTACAGGACTTAATAAAGCACTCAAGACAAGACAAACATCAACTCCTATCCCAATTCCAAACACAACCCGGAACAAAGGTTGTCCTTGCACACACTAAACTACAAGCATAAAAAATTACAAGGAAAACAAACACAAGGAAAAGAAAACTTCAAGCATCTTGCACCACAAAAACCGGCCACTGATTATTCAAGCTACAGAAGCCCAGAAACGAAAATAAAGATTCACTGCTTAAAACACTGAATTAACCCTAATTAAGCATAACCCAGATGCTGAAATGTCAAAAACGTCATTAAGAGTCAATCTTTTGCTGGGTTTCTCTATAAAGTTTAAGTTTTTGAGCTAGAGGCTTGAAGTAATTACCTGTTTAGCGGCTTTGACAAGGGCAACACTCATCTGTTTTGGTTGCTCAGGGAAACTGGCAGCATCTTCTGTAGGATTTGGAGGAGGTTCTGGGTAGTTTTGAGAGAGTCTGGCTGATGGTGCATCTCTTTGAAGAGTACCAAAAGTGTTGAAAGTAAGCCCTGCTATTTGATTCACTTGCTCCTGTAACTGAGATATTATGTCCATGTTTATTGCAACCTTGTATTTGTAGTCGTAGTAGTAGAACTAGAAATTTTGAAGTGCAGAGGGTTTTTTCCCTTCTTTCTCGAGAAACAAACGGAACTTTGCAGATTTTGAGGTTTTACGGAAGCAGAAGCTAGAATAGTATGGCCCTTTTGGGATGATTCAACAAACCAGCCTATTAACCTTTTGGGCTGAAACCCTAAATGTTCATTGTTTGTTATGTATATGTATGATAATTTAATTAATTGGTTTTTACATCTTAGCCATTTGTTTTTTAAATCTTTATTTTAATGTGTTTTGATTTTATCAGAAAAAAGAGGAAAATTATGAATAATTAAATGATAATTGAAACGAAATTCAAGATAATAATAATAATATCTGCAATATCCAAATTATTAAAAAACAATAATTACTAATGAGATAAACTCGAATAAGATTCAATTTTTTAATAGAAATGAAATGAGAATTTAATTTGCAAGATAATTCAAAAAGAATAGAACTGTATTTTGTTAGAAATAGGAGTAGATCTGGGAAGGCTAAGGGATAAAAAAATCTTAGCTTTATCCGAAACAATTTAAAGTTTAAAATTAGTAAAATTTAAGTTTTGATCCTCTTGAAAAACTTCCTTATTCCCTTGCTTTATTCCTTATGTCTTTGACAGGCAGAAATACAAAATAAAATTTATTTTTTTAAAATAGATTTATTTAATTTCAAATTTTAGGGGCGGAGAGAGCATTTAAAAACTTTCTTCTGAGTTAAATCACTTGGAGTTTTAATGGAAAGGAGTTCTGGAACATTATTAAGGTCATCTGACTTGAAAGGCAATACGTCTAGCAATTTAAGACAAAAAATTGATACATATGCTACTTTCAACTGAATGAGTGCAAAAGGCTGCCAAGAAATTAATACCAAAGTCTGCATCCATTTCTACTACAAATATAAAATGATATCCAAAGTCAAAAGGTAAACCATTTAGAGGAGAAAATACTTGCCCGAACTATGAACTGATAATTAAGGATCTACTTAACACTCAAAACAATGGCGCAATGTTGAGCATTATTGACTATGCCTATTTATTCCTCGACCATTGACATCATGTGTTGCATCTATCACAGCTTTATCCTGCCTATGCCCTATTGTTTCATAATAAAAAGCCTTGCACCACCGGGTTGTTTTCAACTTTTGACACCACCAGATAAATCTAAGATTCGGCAGGTGGGATGACATCCTTGATATTACTGTCCACATTACTAGTAACATCAGGAGAATTGCAGGGCTGGGGTTCAGTCATCTTAGGAAGAACAGGTTCATCAGCAGCAGCCTTGGATTCTGGTAGAACAGCTTCTCTCCCAAATAGGGTTGCAGGTAGGCTGGTCATTGCTGAAATGTCTACCCCTGCCTTCATAATATTTGCAGCACCAGAAGGAACATCAGACTGCGGTTCAATGACTCTCTGAAGAGAGAATCCTTCAGCTGCATTCTTCTGTGGTGGGGGAATAGCTTCTCTCCCGAACAGCAGTGATGGAAAGCTTGCGATTGGTGAGGATAGTGAGTTTGACTCGGTAGAGTTAGCAGTATGACCTATAGGAATAGGACTACCATTAAGATGGGATGTATCATCTCCACTGATTATCTTCATAGCAGGCTCTGAAGAGCCAGCAACTTTTGGAGAATCCTGTTTTTCCAGTAAAGAACAAGGGCTTTTCACTCCATCATGGACTGGTTGATTCAGCTTAAGGTCATCACCAAAAGGCTGCTTTCGAATTTCACTCACTGGCAACATATCAGCAGGGGGTGAAGGTAGAGACACTGATTTGAACTGTTCATTTGCCTTTACATTTAAATCAGGTCCTTTACTAAGGGAGGCTTCGAATTCCTGCAACCAATCATGCTGTCCGGCAATCTTATTGTGCTCCATCTCTGCTGTAGCAGAGGCTGGTTGATTCTCATGTCCTGAACCCAAAACATGAGGCGGCATGACGCTTCCTCCAAACAAAGGTCCAGTGCTACTCTGCAAGTATTCAGTCCGAGGCAGCATCTGAGAAGCAGATAGGCTCTCCTTTGCAACTGGAACAGTTGATTGAACCCCAGATTGGAGCCCTTTGTCCTGAACAGTCGGTGCGAGCTTTTTTAGCTCAACAGGTTGCTTTTCATTTTGCTTTGGTGAAGTGGCGAAACTAGGCATCTGAGTTGGAGGAGGTGAAACTGGGATGGGTATATCTGCTCTTCTGTACATTTTTGCTTGTGGAGCCACATCATTTTCTGCAGTAATGGGAATGAATCGGCCAGGTTGAAATACAAGACCCCTGAGAGTTGTGTCAGAGTCTTCTACCTTAACTTTAACAAAGTATCCAGCGTCAAACAAACCATCAATAACACCAGTAATCACCTGGCCCACCATGTTGTCACCAGCAGCACCAGTTGGTCCTACAGTCTGTTTGTTTTTCTTCATGTTGTCAGATTCAGGCATTACAGGTGTTTTCTCGCCTAGCACAGTGCTCTCATCCTTGCGTGGACGGCCACGTTTGCGTTTCATAGGAGGATCTGCTGGAGAAGAGCTAGTTCCCTGACTTAGAGGGTTCATCTCGCGCAGTTGACAAGTCGATTGATTTTACACAAGTTTTCAAAAAAATTCTCCTGCAAACAAGATCATAAACTCCATATCCATTATTTTCCACAATAAACCACCAGTTAAAGAGTAAAAATAACAGCAAGACTATTAGAAACAGAAACTGATCGATGATACACTATTCCAGGTATAGTTCTGTTGTATTAACATCATGAAGATAACCTGGAATAATTAAGTTCTACCAATCCACCAGAGCATTTGAGCATTCTCTGGCCAGCACGGTACAAGACAATACATATCAGACGCCTACAAGTGTATATATTGCATTAAGCCACCTTCTTGGAATAGGCTTCAGCTTATGTATCCTAAACCGCTTTCTTCTTGTGTGTTTGAAAAGATTCTGTCTTTTTTCTTTGATGGAAGACATGCTGAACAGAAAACAGCCAAGTCCATGTTTTTCCTATACACATTACTCTTTGAAAGACACAAAAGGCATTGAAGCAAAGTAGAAGCAAGAATCTCTTCTAGATCTAATATTACTTGAGTCAATAAAAATGAAAAAAGAAAGGTTTGACATTTTCATTCCCCAAAACTAACTTTGCCAGCTTCAAACTAAGATCTATACTTGGCAGGGGTTAGGGATTCAAATCCATGTAAGCACACATTCATTCACATTTATGTGCTTGCATAAAGATATAATTTTACTATTGAAAAATTTACTAGTCACAATTTCTAGAAACAAAAATACTTGAGGTTATGACCTTAAAGAGAATTAATAAGACCTCCTCGTTTTGTCGTTGCTATTTTGATCTCCATCTGCCAATTAGTAAAGATTTATATGATCTAATCTTATATCTCATGATTTATAAACCTAGGCATAAATATGTTCTTATCACAAAACAACATTAAATAAATAAAAATCAGGAATAATAATTTATTAAATACTTCCTATATAGCTTGTGAAGGCGAAAAGCATATTCATGAAAGGTGGCCAGAATCCAACAATAGTAATCAAACACCAGGAGATCTACTCCATACTCCTGGTACATGCATAGCCACTCTCACACCATGTGGGGCCGGCCTTCAACAACAGCATGTGGTCCCCACGTGAATTTGAGATAGAGATTTTCTAGGATTAGTTGCTCCCATTTTATCTCTAATTCACTTAGATAAATATTAGATCACTGAAATCGCCCACACAGCCAACAAGAAACACAGTTGTATGGGCATCGAAACATAATCACAGCAAGATAAGGGCGAGCATTTTTTTATAGATTATCTCCTATACAAAAGTTTTTCCAGAATCTAACCCACACTTTGCTTTGCATTAACCATCACAATCAATAAGAAGATTTTATAAATACATAAATAAATAAATCACAGCTCAGCAATCCCGTGGAAAAAATGCAGAACGTTCTCATTCAAAATATCACATAAAAACACTAAAAAAAACAGCTCATTGACATCATTGATCACTTTCTTGCGCTAACAATGGCGGAAAATCAAACCAAAACATGATGCAAACGATTGAGAAGCTTACGTATCACTAGAGAAAGAAAGGGTGTCTGAAATAACAATGAAGAAAACCAGAAGAATCTGTTAATGGGGTGTTGTAATTTTCCTGTTTGGTTTTCTGAGAAAATATACATAACCACAAGGCAAGGCAAATAGTGAGGGAGGGCAAGCGTGCAGTTTGTGTTGTATTGTTAGTTTTAGATTCTTTAGTGGGCTTTTAAAAGGTTACCTTATATTGGGCCCATAGTATTTTGTGGATATTGGCCCATTTAGATAAATATCTTGAAAAAAACAAATTTCACGAAATAGATAATCAAAAAGTTAAATATATTTATGATTATCTTATGCGTCCGAGATTGTAGACGGTTTGTGTTGGTAACTAAGTTATCAAACCTGGTTTCGCTAGTAATTTAATTTAAAGCTAGGATTATGGGTTATGTGGGATTTAATTTAAACCTGGTTTCGCTAGTGATTTATTTTAAATAGATCAATTAATAATTTTTTTTAAAATAATTAAAAAATGCAGTGTTAAACAATCAATTAATTATATAAAGATCCACCTTGATATTAAAAGAACTTAATCTTACCGGGTTCTAAATCAATAAAATATTGGATGAACCCCTCAAATTAGACGGGGATGTATAATTACCCTTAAAAAACAGAACAGCCTTGGCCTTTAGCCAGTTCAAGGGGTACGTGTGTGAGGCACGAGTCAATCCTTAAGAACTTATATGGCTACCAGAACAAAGGAATCTACCACAAACTTCTTCTCTTTTCAAGTACTCGCCTTTCTTTGCTCTCTTCTTCTTGTCTGAACCACAAACCATAACCATGGCTTCTTTGTTATCAAACACTATCCCTCACTTTTCTCCAAAACCCATTAAAGACTCACCAAAGCTGAACAAACCCTTTTCTTTTCAGATAAAACCCATATTTTTTAAGCCTTCAAAATTGAATCTTTTCAAGATCCGCGCTGATGTTGGGTTTGAATCTAAGACAGCCAAGACCGTTCCAGGTAATTCAGGAGTAACTGGTACTTCCTCTACTAGCTCTGATGATAAGATTAGAGAGATTTTAAGGAATCGTGATTACAACGTGAAGTTTGGATTCAATATGGATATTGATTCCTTTACAATTCCTAAAGGTCTTTCGAAAGAAACAATAAGGTTAATTTCTTCACTTAAGGAAGAACCTGATTGGATGCTTGATTTTAGGTTGAATGCTTTTGAGAGATTCTTGAAAATGAAAGAACCTAAATGGTCTGATAATGAACACCCTACCATTGATTTTCAAGATATTTGTTATTATTCTGCTCCTAAGAAGAAACCTACTGTGAATAGTTTAGAGGAAGCTGACCCGGAACTTATTAAATATTTTGATAGATTGGGGATTCCCTTAACTGAAAGGAATAGATTGGCGAATGTTGCTGTTGATGCTGTTCTTGATAGTGTTTCTATAGCTACTACACATAGGAAGACTTTAGAGAAGGCTGGTGTTATATTTTGTTCGATCTCAGAGGCAATTAAGGAGTATCCTGATTTGGTTAGGAAGTATTTGGGGAGAGTTGTGCCTAGTGAGGATAACTATTACTCTGCTTTGAATTCCGCTGTGTTCAGTGATGGGTCATTCTGCTATATACCGAAAGACACCAAGTGTCCCATGCAAATATCGACTTATTTTAGGATTAATGCGATGGAGACTGGGCAGTTTGAGAGAACTTTGATTGTTGCTGATGATAGGAGTTTTGTAGAGTATTTGGAGGGGTGTACTGCACCTTCTTATGATAAGAATCAGCTTCATGCCGCTGTTGTTGAGTTGTATTGTGCTGAGGGTGCGGAGATTAAGTACTCCACGGTGCAGAATTGGTATGCTGGTGATGAGCAGGGAAAAGGGGGGATTTATAATTTTGTTACAAAGAGAGGACTTTGTGCTGGGGATAGGTCTAAGATATCTTGGACTCAAGTGGAGACAGGCTCTGCCATTACCTGGAAGTACCCGAGTGTTGTTCTGGAGGGGGATGATACCGTGGGAGAGTTCTATTCTGTTGCGTTGACAAATAATTATCAGCAGGCAGATACAGGAACGAAGATGATCCATAAGGGTAAAAATACTAGAAGTCGGATTATTTCAAAGGGTATTTCAGTTGGACATTCTAGAAACTGTTATAGAGGGCTGGTTCAGGTTCAATCCAAGGCAGACAATGCTCGGAACTCCTCACAATGTGACTCTATGCTTATTGGTGACACTGCTGCTGCCAATACCTATCCTTACATTCAGGTAACTTTCTTTAATGTGCTAGTGTTTTTTTTCCAGGTATGTTAAAACTTTTTTGTTGACTATTCATGCATGAGCTGGCTCTTGGTTTGCTCCATCCCTGAATATTTCTCAAGGGTTATTTTGTCTAGTGGTTCTAAATGGCATTAAATATTAGTTGATGCAAAGGGAGCCAAATTGTGATGGCTATGGCTCAGCGTCACTTTCTGTTTGTATGGCATAACTGAATCCTGCTATCTGATTGTGTTATTTGATAAGCTGCACGTATGGCAAGGGTTACTCCTTGTTGATAACAAGAAATATAGCTCAAATACCAACTTGGTGGTTAAAAAGCAAGATTCATGATGTCTTGACTAATATACTTTGTTTTTTGTAAGTTGAATCCTGTCCTCTGATTATTCTTGTCATAAGATGCTCACATGGAGAAGGTTGCTCCTTGCTGATGACGTGAAATATAGTGCAAATAACAACCTGATATCATTTTCAGGTTCAAGTTACCCCACAACCAAGGTGAGCTTGTGGGGTACGTCGGAAAAAAATAAGGGAAATACCATGGATGGTAAAGTAGTTGCTGAAATTTTATGTTAGCACAGAAGTTAACCAGTTTAGTTGGTCTGGATTGGCAGTCAGAGAGCCCCAGTGAATGTTATTAGGAGCTTGCTCCAATTTCTCATCTTGTTTTGCCATTTTGTATTCATGTTCTCACTGACTTTGGATTCTCTTACTCTTTGTCTCGTGCCATCCTTTGTGGTGCATACTAACTGTGATTCTTTGTGGATAATTATCATATTTGGTTTGGAAAATTGAAGTTGCATAAATTGGATGCATGACAAATGGATGAATGTCCCCAAACAAGAAACATCCATAAAACCAAGAAAGCTGTTTTCTATGGATAATTCATATCACATGGTGGGAATCTCAAATCTGTTTTAATAAGTTTCCAAAAGTTTGATGGGAAATTAGATCACAATGTAGTGGAGTCTATCCAAACAACAATGTGGTGTATGTTCATTCTTCTGCTAACAGATCATGTATTTCTTTTGTTGCTCTTAACAATCATCTTTTATAACGGAGCTCAGGTTGTGTAAATATACTTTTCTAATACATAGTACCATTCACTTGATATCTAGATATCTATATACTCAGTAAGCTTTCCATGAATATGTGTGCAGTGATGTCATCGCTTGTTTCTCTCGGATTCAGGTGGAATATGTTTGTAACTATTGTATAATGGAGATTTTGCCCTTCCTATTTGAAAAAGATCGTTTAATTCTCTTCTATCCTACTGACAACCCAGATAAGCCTTAAGCACAGTGGGATGGGCTTCTTGAAAAATCTTCCATTGGCTGAATTCACCATAGACTGAAGGGGATGATCCTGGGGTTGGCCCTTTTTCTCATATCCATGGTGGAGCAGCCTGCTTCATGACTTACTTTATCATTAGAGAAAGGGGCATTGTAGTGCCTTGCTAATATATTGTTTTCGCTTCTTTCATCTTATATAACATATTTCAAAGCCATAGAACTGAGAAGTCGTGGCTTTTGGTCTGCCATGGAAGCCTACTGCCCATTTGTAAATAGTCCGTACACAAGGCTGTGAAAGTGGAAACATTCCCTTGGGAAATGGAGCAGGACAGCCCATTTGTTCCCAAATATTCAGCATGTAAATGTTGGAGGTTTCCATTTTCCTGCATGTGTGGAGCTCCTTCTAAAATCTGTTACCTTAACTTTGATTCTTAATAATAGCTAAAAAGAATAAGAACTCTCCTGATTTTAGATTGGCTTCACTTGTTTGAGACGGTTACAGTTATATTCTAACAGGATCGTCATACTTTCAAATGTGTTATATATTTTTTTCTTGAACAGTACTGTTACCATCTTCTACATAGTTTCCTCCACATGCTATTTCTAGAAATTGTTACTTTTGATGCCATTCTATATTGCTACATAAAAATAGTTTGATCTCTATTGTTTAACAGGTGAAGAATCCCACTGCTCGTGTTGAGCATGAAGCCAGCACCTCCAAGATTGGTGAAGATCAGCTGTTTTACTTTCAGCAAAGGGGAATCGACTATGAAAAAGCAATGGCAGCCATGATTTCTGGGTTTTGCCGAGACGTCTTCAATGAGCTTCCTGATGAATTTGGTTCTGAGGTGAACCAGCTGATGAGCTTAAAGCTTGAGGGATCAGTGGGTTAAGCAAAATCTACGATCTGGCTAAGTCACGAAATTCTCATCTTTTTGTCAACAAGTTTGCTACCGATAAACTCTGTAAGGTTCACCTTGTAAATCCACCACAGAAAAAGTTGAGTTGCAGTTCCAGAATAACTCATAAGCTATGAACGATGTAATCATACTCTACATCTATTGTATCATAGACTGTAAAAAAAGGATGCAAGGGTGAGTGTTTTCTTGTTTCTTGTTCTTCAAGAGGCCATCCGTCTATGCACTGGCTTGCCTCTCATGGCATGAAACATGAACAGTATTAATGTATAAGCTTTTTTTCTGGCAAAGAATCATGTTTATTAACCTGACTGGTTCATATCTGTGCTGAAGCTTGTAGCCGAACCAGAAGTAAGCCTCTTGACATTTGGTTGACATGGGAGAAACATAGGTTTCTGGATCAGTTTTTTCTTTCTTCCAGTCATGTTGGTTTGGCCAGTTACAAGTGGATAGTAAAAGAGGAAGCTCTTCAACAAAGTAATTCAACTCCTTGGCCAAAGATTTTTTTAAGTGCTTGGATTCTTGTTTGAGTTTTACGGGCAGGTCGAGGGTTCAATTTCTCATAACTTGAGCTTATAGTTTCACCTTGTGAACCATATAGTTATAGTTATTCAAACTCAAAGTTATTGATACCATTTTGTTTTAGCTAAAATGTTTCGTACTAGGTAAACAAACGAGATAAAATGACATTGATTTTGTCTCATTTTAAATACTGGTTCGTATCGGAAATACTGGTTAAATACCGGCCGAAACATCTGGAATTACTCCGGGTGTTCCGTTTCAGTCCTGGAAAAAACTTAATTACCGCCTCTCCCGCCCACTTACATATTTTATATATATATATATATATATATATATATATATATATATATATACACACACATACACACACTACTATTATATATTTATGAGATGTATTGAAAATATAAAAATAAAAATAATAAAAATTAAAAATATATATTATAAAAAATAAAATTGTGTCAACTTTGATTTTATAAAAAATAAAAAATATATTAATTTTTTCACCTTTTAAGTTTTTTTATATATATAATTAATTAATTATATATGAACAGTACAATTCTAAAATGGCACACCGAAACGATCCGAAACCGAAATATTTTATACCAGTAAAAAAAAAAAACAACAACCAAAACAGTATTGATAAACTTACTGGTATGACTCGAGAAACTGTGCAACCTGAAATTTATTTGAGTTAGGTTTTTAGTTGGACTAGAGGCTAGTTCGATTTGGATATGACGTGAAAAAAACTCTCACGTTTTCGTGCTTGATTGATTATTTAATGCTTGGAACTCTTTCTTCCTATCCCAACGGTCATTTCTGAAAGGAAAGAAAAGCCTTCTCAAGTCAACAAAGGTAGCGTCTGGAGTTTGCCATTTAGGGATATGAAGATCCAGAGTTCATCATCGTTTAACTATTTTCTCTCTCGAAACCCTACTAGCATATAAACTTGACAAAGAAAATATAAATAAAAGAAAACCCTAGATCAAATTCACTAACTCATCATTCAATTTAGAAAAAAATCTCAAGGAAACATGTCAAATATATATATATTGCGGCTGTTGCTTTTAATATGCCAACAAAACCATCTGCAACTTTCTTTTTCATTTTCATGTCAGTTTATGCATTAATTAGAACCTTTTTTTCCCTGTAATGTACATCTTCTTTAACTATTAGATATATTATTCTCGATGCAAAATGTAAGGTGATGATATTCATGAATAAAACTGAAGTGATGAAGAGACAGCAGCTGCAGCGTGCAAGTTCAACCAGCAAAAACATTTACAGGCAGTAAATTCAAAAGCCAACGTCTTGGGCACGGGTTTTTCCTCCCAGTCACTCAATCATGGTTAGCAGACACAAAAAACAATTGATTTAGTTTTTGAGTCAAAGATGCTTCATGCCGGTGGAAATCTGGTCTATTTTATACAGGGCATGCATGCTTGCTTCCCTTTTGACTTTAGAGCTCAAGAATTTCAATAATATAAAAATGGCGGTGTGTATTCAGCACAGTTTTATACTCAGCTAGGGTGTGACTCATGCAGGCTGCTCTATTAATTCAAAACAGCACGCCGAATCCTGTCCTCTGATTATTCTTGTCATAAGATGCTCACATGGAGAAGGTTGCTCCTTGCTGATGACGTGAAATATAGTGCAAATAACAGCCTGATATCATTTTCAGGTTCAAGTTACCCCACAACTAAGGTGAGCTTGTGGGGTATGTCAGAAAAAAATAAGGGAAATACCATGGATGGTAAAGTAGTTGCTGAAATTTAATGTTAGCACAGAAGTTAACCAGTTTAGTTGGTCAGGATTGGCAGTCAGAGAGCCCCAGTGAACGTTATTAGGAGCTTGCTCCAATTTCTCATCTTGTTTTGCCATTTTGTATTCATGCTCTCACTGTCTTTGGATTCTCTTACTCTTTGTCTCGTGCCATCCTTTGTTGTGCATGCTAACTGTGATTCTGTGTATAATTATCATATTTGGATTGGAAAATTGAAGTTGCATAGATTGGATGCATGACAAATGGATGAAATGTCCCCAAACATGAAACATCCATAAAACCAAGAAAGCTGTTTTCTTTCTATGGATAATTCATATCACATGGTGGGAATCTCAAATCTTTTTTAAATAAATCCCAAAAAGTTCGATGGGAAATTAGGTCACAATGTAGTGGAGTCTTTCCAAGCAACAATGTGGTGTATGTTCATTGCTCTGCTAAGAGATCATGTATTTCTTTTGTTGCTCTTAACCATCATCTCTTACAACGGAGCTGAGGTTGTGTACATATTCTTTTCTAATACATACCAGTACCATTAACTTGATATCTAGATATCTTTATACTCAGTAAGCTTTCCATGAATATGCATGCAGTGATGTCATCGCTTGTTTCTCTCTGATTCAGGTAGAATATGTTTGTAACTATTGTATAATGGGGGTTTTGCCCTTCCTATTTCAAAAAGATCATTTACTTCTCTTCTATCCTGCTGACAACCCAGATAAGCCTTAAAGCACAGTGGGATGGGCTGCTTGAAAAATCTTTCACTGGCTGAATTCACTATAGACTGAAGGAGATGATCCTGGGGTTGGCTCTTCTTCTCATATCTATGGTGGAGCAGCGGGCTTCATGACTTACTTTATCATTAGAGAAAGGGGCAGCCTAGTGCCTTGCTAATATATTGTTTTCGCTCCTTTCATTTTATATAACACATTTCAAAGCCATAGAACTGAGAAGTTGTGGCTTTTGGTCTGCCATGGAAGCCTTCTGCCCATTTGTAAATAGTCCGACCACAAGGCTGTGAAAGTGGAAACATTCCTTTTGGAAATGGAGCAGGACAGCCCATTTGTTCCCAAATATTCAGACATGTAAATGTTGGAGGTTTCCATTTTCCTGCATGTGTGGAGCTCCTTCTAAAATCTGTTACCTTAGCTTGATTCTTAATAATAGTAAAAAAGAATAAGAGCTCTCCTGATTTTAGATTGGCTTCACTTGTTTGAGACGGTTACAGTTATATTCTAACAGGATCGTCATACTTTCAAATATGTTATATATTTTTTTCTTGAACAGTACTGTTACCATCTTCTACATAGTTTCCTCCACATGCAATTTCTAGAAATTGTTACTTTTGATGCCATTCTATATTGCTACATAAAAATAGTTTGATCTCTATTGTTTAACAGGTGAAGAATCCCACTGCTCGTGTTGAGCATGAAGCCAGCACCTCCAAGATTGGTGAAGATCAGCT
The DNA here is from genome assembly GCA_964035475.1 of Salix caprea. Taxonomy (NCBI): domain Eukaryota; kingdom Viridiplantae; phylum Streptophyta; class Magnoliopsida; order Malpighiales; family Salicaceae; genus Salix; species Salix caprea. Next base: position 1,034,591 of record OZ037745.1, on the reverse strand, counting down.
GTTTTACTTTCAGCAAAGGGGAATTGACTATGAAAAAGCAATGGCAGCCATGATTTCTGGGTTTTGCCGAGACGTCTTCAATGAGCTTCCTGATGAATTTGGTTCTGAGGTGAACCAGCTGATGAGCTTAAAGCTTGAGGGATCAGTGGGTTAAGCAAAATCTATGGCTTGGCCAAGTCACGAAATTCTCATCTTTTTGTCAACAAATTTGCGACTGATAAACTCTGTAAGGTTCACCTTGTAAATCCACCACAGAAAATGTTAAGTTACAGTTCCAGAATAACTCGTAAGTTATGAACGATGTAATCATAAGTTATTGTATCATAGACTGTAAAAAAAGGATGCAAGGATGAGTGATTTCTTGTTTCTTGTTCTTCAAGAGGCCATCCGTCTATGCACTGGCTTGCCTCTCATGGCATGAAACGTGAACAGTATTAATGTATAAGCTTTTTTTCTGGCAAAGAATCATGTTTGCTTACCTGACTGGTTCAACTTCATATCTGTGCCTTAGCCGAACCATGCTGAAGCCTGTAGCCGAACCAGAAGTAAGCCTCTTAACATTTGGTTGACATGGGAGAAACATGTTTCTGGATCAGTTGTTTCTTTCTTCCAATCCTGTTGGTTTGGCCAGTCACAAGTGGATAGTAAAAGAGGAAGGAAGCTCTTCAACAAGGTTATTCAACTCCTTGGCCAAAGATTTTTTTAAGTGCTTGGATTCTTGTTTGAGTTTTACGGGCAGGTCGAGGGTTCTATTTCTCATAACTTGACCTTATAGTTTCACCTTGTGAACCATATAGTAATAGTTATTCAAACTGGTCTGACTCGAGAAACTCTGCAACCTGAAATTTATCTTGAGTTAGGTTTTTAGTCGAAGTAGAAGCTAGTTGCTTTTAATATGCCAACAAAACCATCTGCAGCTTCTTCTTTTTTTCATTTTCATACCAGTTTATGCATTAATTAGAACTTTTTTTTTTCCTGTATTGTATATCTTCTTTAACTATAAGGTATATTATTCTCGATGCAAAATGTAAGGTGATGATATTCATGAATAAAACTGAAGTGATGAAGAGACAGCAGCTGCAGCGTGCAAGTTCAACCAGCAAAAACATTTACAGGCAAGAGATTCAAAAGCCAACGTTTTGGGCACGGGATTTTCCTCCCAGTCACTCAATCATGGTTAGCAGACACAAAAAACAATTGATTTAGTTTTTGAGTCAAAGATGCTTCATGCCGGTGGAAACCTAGTCTATTTTATACAGGGCGGCATGCTTATTTCCCTTTTGACTTTAGAGCTCAAGAATTTTAATAATATAAAAATGGCGGTGTGTATCCAGCACAGTTTTATACTCAGCTAGGGTTTGACGTATGCAGGCTGCTCTATTACTCTGAATATTTAATGCTAATGATTTTTTGTTTTGTTCTGTAATATAGAGCAATAATTCAAATAGAAAATTATTTATGACTATTAAAAACATTATTAATATCCAAAAATTTATTAAATCTCTATTTCCATATTTGATTTTCTTATATTTACTTATTTTTCCCCGTGATACTGAAGAGCTTGTCATATTAATTTCACGGGCAAATCTTGAATCATAAACTTTATTATATATTTCTAGTATAAAATGAAGGGTCTGAATAGATGGTCATACTCAGTGTACAATGATGTCCTCATACCCGTTCATGATAAATGATGTCCTCATACCCGTTCATGATAATGATATCATAGAGTGTCAGGAAACTCTCTGGGCTTGAAACTTACATGTACTTGTAGTGTCTTGTGCTTGATTTTTATAAAATAGAATAAGAGTTGTGAGATTCGAACTCGTGATCACTGGATCAATAAAATTCTGATACCATGTCAAGGAATCATCTCACCTAAATATTTAAGCTGTCAGATGACACGCCCATAATATAATTTATATTATTCTCCAATAAAGAGCATATCAATCCTGCATGCTTGATTAGCCACCATCTTCTCCCCAACAAAATCTGATCCAAATATCAATGGCTGAGATCTTTGATCCCAATATGATTCTCCCCTAGTTTTCCATCAGGTTACAACTGTTCACTTGCTTCTGTTAGCTAAATTGTTGTTCATTCCGGCCTGAATCAATATTAATTTTGGCATAAGCCTGCACCGAAAACTTGTCGAAATGGATTAAAAAATCAATAAACTAATGTCAGGAGCAGCAGCAGTTTTCAAACCTTGATGTAAGGCCAGCTCAAGGGGCCAACTTTCCCATTATTTCCTACCAAACATGAGTGCACATGCACTGCTTCATCATCAAATGACCTCCTCCAACTTGCCCCATCACACACACCACTCCCATCGCCAATCTATTCTTTTCAATTCACTATAAATATAACGTATCTCTCTTAAACTTGTCCAGAAACATTGTGCATTGCTTCTTTCTTTACTCTCTTCAAGCTTCCATTAATATTTCCTCGATCTCTGTTACTGTTTTTTTCCTGGAGCTAGAGGATGAGTGCTCTAGCGAGGAGGAGATCATCGTATGGCTACTCGAAGCTGGATAAAGAAGACCCAGAAGAGGTCATGCACAGAAGAGCGCGATTCCTGATCTACAAGGCACTGCAACAAGCAGATTCCCCGAGAAGAAGGCCATCTTTTTTGAGAGTCAGATTGCGTAGGTTGAAGATCAAGATCGGGAAGAAACTGAAGAAGCTGAGGAAAGGCATGCTGGTATCTATATCTGCTGCAAGAGTTAGGGTTTACGAGCAAGTTACAGGTCAATGGAAGAGCTTGTTTGGCAATGAAGAGGCCATTGCTAGTCTTCCTCCCATGATGATGGCCTTGAATGCTTCAAATTAGCTTAATTCCATCGAGTGCTTCTTTGTACCAATGAAAACCAACACATGCGTGCAGCAACATTAATTGTTGTTATCTTGCTCCTTTTATTTCCATGGAGATCTTTTCTTTTCAAAGGAAACCTTACATTAAACATATATATATTAATTGTTAAATCGAAGCTAATTGAATGATAATATGCCGAGATGAGCGTGTTTCTATTGTCCTGGACAAGCCAAGATGGTCAATCTTTGAAAAAACACAGAAATCATCACTGCCGTCTCAAAAGTAGTGGGAACCCAAAAACTTTGGGAAGTTTACCATTCATGCCGTACTGTCCTCTCATAGCTTGTAGCAGCTGGGGGCATCACCAGCTAGCCTCATTAAACCAACCCCTATGTTCCAGTTGTCGCAAATAATATTTTCCTTCTGATCCATTGAGTATGCTATTATGATCAGTGTTGTTAATTTTATTTAAAAAATAAGATAAAACGATGTAATTTTTATTTCATTTAAAATTTTGATTTTTTCCAGAAATTTCACTCAAATTTTGTCTGGAATGTTCGTTTTCGTTCCGATTGTTATGTTTAGGCTAAATAATATTTTTTTAAATAATGAATAATTTTACAATATCAATCATATCACTTAATCCGACCGTTAGATTGAGATAAATTTTTATGAGGAGTCTCTTGACATATTTATATATATCATGTTGAAATTTCAGAGCAATCAGATAATATAATGATCTTGCGAGATTGATGATGATATTCTCGTAATATTACACATGCTCATAATTTAGTTCAGAAACATCATTTTATTGTGTTTTCTTTTATATTAAATTGCACAATTCTAAATAATTCTATTTTTGAATTTGAACAAAAAATTTTTGAATTAATATATTTAATTATATATATACATACATAAACAGTACAACCTCAAAACGACACGTCGAAACACTCCAAAACCGAAACATTCGGTTCCAATTAAAAAAAAAAATACCAACCAATAAAAGAAATTGACAACCTTGATTACAGTAAAATGGTCCGAGGAATTTGAAACCCGAAGCTTGATTTAGTTGAATATTTTTTTAAGATTTTGATACTTGATAAAAAATAATTAACTCTAAATTATTGACATGTTAAAACAATCTGAAAACACTAAAAATATATATCATGAAATGTGATTTCTACTGCGTAAATAAACAATGTTTTTGCGTTTCAAATGTTTTTAAATAAAAAAAAATATTTTTTAAAAAAGCCCAACAATAACAAACAATTACTTATTACATGAATCTTAATCTAAATCGGACCTGATAAGTATAGATTTATAAAGCCTTCTGGATGGATCCACATTTATTTCCCAACATACATGCTCTGTACTTCTGTCCACACTCCACACCCTCAAAAGCTGTTCTTTTTTTTTTATTATTATTTTAAATTAATCTTTTAGTATTTTTAAATTATTTTAAAGTTTCCAATGTTATTTTTTTTTAATATTTTAAAAAATAACCCCATATGTAATTCAAAAATATTGTTGGTTCGTTCATTCATTCAAGCCGCCATGGCACAATTGGCTCGCGGCTTCTCTCTATCAACAGGTTAGGGCCACGTCGGGCCCACATGGTCAGATCAGACTACCAGCCAACAAAGTCAACGTATTCTTGAAAGCTTTCTTCTTGCCATTGATTGTATTGTGATTGTCACCTCCTTGCACTCATCATGTGTACTCAAATGCACGTTGGTATTTTTATGCTAGCCTTGTATTTGTTATTACACTACAAAGAAATTCTCAGAAATAGTTTTTGTTTAAAAATAAATTAAAATATCTTTTTTATATTAGCTCATGAAAACAATTAAAAAAATGATTTATTCAAGTCAAATATATTCTTAAAAACCACCGAAAAAAATGGACTTGTCTCAAGGTTGCACGTTACCACATCTTGGCCGACATCATACGCCCATCTTTTTCAGTGGAGGGTGTTAGACATGGGACACTTCATCTTCACGGGCTTAATATTGGGTTGGGCCTCCACTAAAAAAACTCAATCCACTTCAGTATGGCCCTACATGAAATTTATATTTTCACGTAATATTTACAAAAAATAAAAGAATTACAGATAACTTTTCAATACTGATAATAAGTAAATAATTAAGAAATCCACTTACATCAATAAGCTATGTATCGAACCCGCAGTATTTTTTAATTTTAAAACATATCAATTTGATATTATTTGAGAGTTTTTTAAATAATTTTAATATAAAAAATATTATTTTTTATAACTTTGGAGGGTGACATGGCAAATAAAAGAGAAAAAGAAAAAGTATAAGGATCAAGATCATATTTTTAAAATGCAGGGACTATGTTTATGCAAACTGAAAGTTCAGAGCAGGCATGTATCAAATTAGGCAGGAAAGGAAAGAGGGGAAGGAATGCCACTTCATATTCAACAAATGACATGTCGCTCCTGATTTTCCCTGTTAACTTTGGAAAGAAGCGATCTTCAGAGGTATTTTAATAACCCAAACAAGCAAACAGTCCTTCTACAATTTCTCTAAAGTCTCACCCCTTTGATTCCAGGTACAATCTCTTTTAATTTCTGCTTGATGACTGAAAAAAATGTAGGAAGATGACATTTTTCTTCTTCTTCTTGAACTCTCTTTTAAATGACTTGCATGCTATAATGTAACAGTGATTTTTGGTTGCTTAGTGTAGAAAAGAACAGTTTTTCAGCTCAATTATTTATTGTTTTTGTTGATTTTTTAAATTTTTAATCGAGAGCTTAATGGTCAATTTAATGATTTTCTTGTTAAATTGAATTGATTTTCTTATGTGGGCGATGCTTAAATGCACAGAGAATTAAGCTTCAAGGTGGAAAATTTGTAATCTTTAAGCTTGTTTTATACTCTAGTGCGGAGAATTTAAGCTTCAAAGGGGCAAAGTTGTGATTTTTATGATTGTTTTATGCTTCAATGCAGAGAAATTAAGCTTCGTTGTGGAAAAAGTTGTGATTTTGATGGTTGTTTTAAGATGGGATTTGAGGGATTTTTTATTTAGGTGATAACCAAGAAAGTTGAGGAAATGTTGGTTTAGTGTTTTAATTATTTTGGTGTGAAGTTTGCGAGGTTTAGTGAAAATGAGTGTGGTGGGACTTGATTTTGGGAACGAGAATTGTGTGATTGCAGTAGCGAAGGAACGTGGGATTGATGTTTTGTTGAATGATGAATCGAACCGTGAGACACCAGCTGTGGTGTCTTTTTTTGAGAAGCAGAGATTTATGGGTTCAGAGGGAGCTGCTTCTTTGACTATGAATCCTAAATCGACTGTTTCTCAGGTTAAGCGATTCATTGGGAGGAAGTTTAAAGAAGTTGAGTTTCAAAATGATCTTAAATTGTTTCCTTTTGAGATTGTAGAGGGCCATGATGGTGGGATTTTGATTAAGGTGCAGTACTTGGGTGAGATTCACGAGTTTAGTCCAGTTCAGATTTTGGGGATGTTATTTTCTCATCTGAAACAAATAGCAGAGAAGAGTCTTGAGATGCCTATTTCTGATTGTGTTATTGGTATTCCATGTTACTTCACGGATTTGCAAAGACGTGCTTATTTGGATGCAGCTGCAATTGCTGGACTGCGACCTTTGCGGTTGTTGCATGACTGTACTGCAACTGCACTAGGATACGGCATCTACAAAAATGATATCTCCGATGCAGGCCCAACTTATGTTGTATTTGTTGATATTGGTCACTGTGACACCCAGGTCTGCCTGGCATCTTTCGAGAGTGGACAAATGAAGATATTGTCACATGCATTTGACAGGAACTTGGGAGGGAGAGACTTTGACGAGGTTCTTTTCAGTTATTTTGCAGGACAGTTCAAGGAGAAAGATGGCATTGATGTTTGTACTAATATGAAGGCATCTATTAGGTTGAGGGCTTCATGTGAGAAATTGAAGAAGGTCCTGAGTGCAAATGCAGAGGCGCCACTTAATATAGAATGCTTGATGGATGAAAAAGATGTTAGAGGTTTTATTAAGAGGGAGGAGTTTGAAAAGCTGTCATCAGGTTTGGTGGAAAGCATTAGTGTTCCCTGTCAAAAGGTCCTGGCTAACTCTGGCCTGACTGTAGAAAAGATTCATTCGGTTGAACTTGTTGGTTCTGGGTCTAGGATACCAGCAATTAGTAGAATGCTAGCTTCTCTATTCAAGAGAGAGCCAAGCCGGAGAATAAATGCAAGCGAGTGTGTGGCTCGTGGCTGTGCTATTCAGTGTGCAATGCTGAGCCCCATATTTCGAGTTAGAGAATACCAGGTTTGTGCTTTACCATGGACAAATGCACATTAATTCCTTCTCTCTCCTGGTTGTGTGGGGGGCGGTTGTCATTTATTAGCATCCATCCCTCTCTCCCTCTCTCAGGCCACATGAACACTTCATTTTGACCATCAATAAATTAACATCATATTTATGTGCAACTGCATGCACTGGCATGCCCATTTTCACATGTATGCTGCTATATCATGATTGTAATTTGTTCAATGTTGCCACTATCAGGTTCAAGATTCATTTCCTTTCTCCATTGGATTCTCATCAGATAAAGTTCCAATTTGCATATTGCCAAATAGCACACTTTTCCCAAAAGGCCAGGCTTTCCCAAGTCTTAAGATACTTGCTCTTCACAGAAATAATATGTTTCAGATGGAAGCCTTCTATGCTGATCCGAATGAACTGCCTTTTGACATAGCATCACAAATCAGCAGTTTTATGGTACGGATAGCGAGCAGCAATCAAAAATAAATATGCTTCTCTTCACAGATATAAGCAATTCTTCTAGACTTGACTGCTCTTACTGTTTTTGATTGACATTTTGTTCATTGTGTGCTTAAATTTTCTGTTAATGCTTCTGTAGATTGGGCCTTTTCCAGTTTATCAATTGGAAATGGTGAAAGTTAAGGTTAGAGTTCAGTTAAACCTTCATGGAATAGTAGACCTAGAGGCATTCATGGTAAGTGGATCTTGACAAATTCTGGAAGCATCTTGACTTATTTGATTTTTTAGTTACACCCCTACTAAATGAGTGTCTTCTTTTAATGCATTAGCAAATTGAGGATGGTGCTGAGATTACGGATGTTTGTTCAGAAAATTTGGTGGCCAAATCCGACCATTCACCTTCTGATGAACAAAATGTTGCTGAAGTTACTAATTTTGCACAGTCAGAATCTTCATCCATACCTGTGGTATGTGTTGGTTCAATTGCCAATTGTATGCATGAATTTATACACTAATTTTTCACTGTTATTCTTTTGGCTTAATGTATCTGAAAAAGATTGTAATAATGGAAAAAGAAGAAAAGGGTATTCTATTCTAATATTAGTTTTATATCAGATTTATATTGTCTGGCTTTGTTCTAAAAACTGACAAATGATGCCTAGTTTTTTCCATTCTTTTTTGGACTGCTGTTGTCATATATTCTTGGCAGACATATCATTTAGATTTTGCAATACTACAAATTGAGGGTATTATGAATTCAAAAAAGTGCAATAGGCTGGAAAATATTGATGTTGGATTCACTTTCTCTGTGAAGGATGGAATTAGGAAAGGAAGAATTTTCCAAAGGCTTGAAATTCCAGTCAGTGAGGAAGTCTATGGAGGAATGACAAAGGCTGAGCTCTCAGAGGCTGAGAAGATAGAGCTTTGGTTGGCACAACAGGACTTGAAGATGGAGCGGATAAAAGACAAGAAAAATGCTTTGGAGTCCTATGTCTATGAGATGCGAGATAAGGTATATAGCTACAAAAATCTAGAGATACCAGTCAAGTTCCCTCTTCCCAGTGCTAACCTTTTGTTATCAGCTTCTAAATTGGCATGCAGAATCCATGCCATCTTGGCTGTCCAATGTATTTGTGGAATGCACTGTAAAATTAATTTACCCATGTAAATGCTGTGTGTTGATGTTCTTATTTTATTCTTTCATTCTTTATACAAAATGTGAACTAAAAAGTTAATTTGGTGCGAGCTCTTAGGCTTGCTTTGAAAGAAGGCTTGGGAAAAAATTGCTTGAGCTTTCCCTCTGTGCTTCACATGTTTGGGCGTGACTTTATTGGAGCATGCGCAGTGCACCTCAATAATTTTACTTAAAGAGCATTCACTGCTTTCTGTTTTATTGAAACTGATTTTCTATTATATAGAATTTCATTTTTCATTTTTTATTTCACATGTAAGATGTCAGAGTTATGGTAATAGCTGCAATCACTTACTAGGATTAGTACTCTCTCACTCACACACACACAAAATAGTTGCATTCTCTTTTCTGTTATATTTTTTTCTTGTAGAAGTGAATGTGTATGCGGAAATTGCTAGCTTGTTTGTGTTTTTTGTCTAAAACTCTATTTAATAGGACATTGCAGAAACTATTGTTGTGAGGAATGTTGAGAATTTTTATTTTAAACCAGGCCCATCTTTCCTTGATTCCATATTCTTATATGTTCTTTCTTAGTTTGTAGTTAAGTTCATTGACAGTGAGCCTTTAGAGCATGTTTCACCCTTTCCCCCCTCATGAGTTGCATGATGGAATAACTTGGTAATATGAATAGATTTTCAGCAAGTACGAGAGCTTTGCCACTGAGTCAGATAGGGATGAGATCTCTATAAATCTTCAAAAAACAGAGGAGTGGCTTTATGAAGATGAACCTGATGATGAATCAGAAAATATTTATAATCAAAAGCTAGAGGATCTTAGAAAGGTACTTTGACTAGCATTGTCTTTTGGATTTACCATAATTTATTGCTTGATGGAAACAACTAATAAATTTTAAATATTTAATAGCTTATTGATCCTATTGAAATTCGATATAAAGAAGATGAGGCCAGAGAAAAAGCAAGAAAGGATCTCCTAAGTTGCATTGCGGATTATCGAATGAATGCTAGGTCACTTGCAGCTAGTGAGAGGGATGCGGTATGATCCTTGTCCTATAATAGGATGGCGGTAGATATTTTGGTGATCAGTCACCGAATCTACTCTTTTGACATTTCCCCCATTTTTCAGGTTATAGATGAGTGCAACAAGGCTGAAAAATGGCTGCAAGAGAAAATTCAACAGCAGGACTCATTACCAAAAAATGTTGATCCAGTGCTGTGGTCAAGCGAAATCAGGAGAAAAGCAGAGGGTTTTGATGCGTACTGCTCTCACATCCCTAGACTTGCAATATTTATCTCTGCAGTAGAATCAAAATATCTAGTTTACTTTTTATCTCTGCAGTAGAATCAAAATATCTAGTTTACTCTACTTTCAGTGTCCTTTGTTATAGTGTAGTTTATATTCAATATCTAAATAGCATAACATGCTGAACATTTTTGCTTGTTGATTTGATCTCTCATGGACACTGCTTTGAAGATTGATCTTGTCAAATCACCACAATGTCAAATAAATGACAGCATGTGGTGCATCAAATGATGATTGAAAGCTTCTAGTTAAATAGCTGTGCAATATTTCACTCAAATTCATGATCTGAGGTTTGAGTCCTCAAAAAAAAGAGGCTGGATCTGTATGGAGACAATGTTTTTGGGTCTCTCTCATTGTCATAGAGATCGATATCAACACGACACGTAGTTTTATGACACCCTTACACGTTGGATGACAGAATTTAAAATTTAATTTATTCACAGATATAATTGGATGTAGATTTGATATGATTCTTTCTCCAAGGATTTCACCTTCGTCGAAGTAGTTTTTTCTTCCAAGTTTGTTGACTGTTGCTTCTTATCTCTTACTTGTTTTTACTCCTTTTGATCTCTTCACAGAAGCTGATGGGTATTTTTGTTTCAGGACCTGCAAATATATAACAAAATCTCTCCCAAGAACAGATGATTCGGGTCACATAGACAAACCAGATGACAGGGAGTTAGATTGATGCTGTTTTACGCCGTTGTTTTATGTCATCGACCACCAACAGCAGAAAAAACAACCAGAATATTTATCCTGAACTAGGTCCATTTTATCAGCTGATCAGCTAGTAACATATTTCACAAGCATGGTTCATTAATTTTGCTTGAAAGTGAGTTTTTGTATCTGCATATCCAGTTGCTTGCTAAGATTCTTTTGCCTTCATGCAGCATTGGTTCTCTTGAAGGGTTGAAAGATGGTTCGAGACTGAGGTGGACTGGAGGTTCAGTACTTATCCATACAAAAAAAAAAAAGAGGAAAAATTCTAAGACAAAAATGTAATATCCAGGAAGGATATGCTCTGGTCATCATGCATTATTCTTATGTGTTTTACCTAACTTGTGTTACCTTTTTTGCATGATGAAGTGAGAATTTACATATTTGATTTTGATAGATACCTTTGCTTTGTGTAAAGACGGTGATGCTTGTTGAAAAATTATACGGTGCTCAAGCTATAATTACTGATTCTTGCACCAATAAGGTGGACAGGAGAAGTTTTTTTTTTTTAAATCCTTATCCATAACATTCTGGATAGGCTGTTTTGTCCTGCACCAAGTCTGCAATGATGTTTCCTCTAGTAAAACTAATGAATTTAAGCACAGATGTTCAGTTTCAGAAAATCAATCATCTTCCCATCTGTCCAAACGATTCTTAGCCTTCACCTGAAATTGGAACATCTATACAATCAGGAGCTTCATCATTGAGAAAAGTTATTTCCAACTTCCATGCCATGCGCCTGCATGTCAAAGTTGCTGGATTCATATCAACTAGTCAACTCAAGAACATCAGCTGCATTTGATTTTTGTTTAGTGTAGCAGTCAAATTGACACAGACAAATCTCAAGGTGCTACGGCCACACGAGACCTATCTTTTGGTTACCATTGTGTTAATGGTCGTGTGGCCTCTTTCTATCGATAATACTTGTTGCCATGTAAAAGCTTGGCAAGTCAAGCCAGTCAATGTGCTTGAAGGAACTTTTTTCTGGAAAATTCACTGCGTAAACAATTCTTTTTTTTTTTGAGATGACGTTGAAAATACTAAAAATGACACAAATATATATATATATATATATATATATATATATATATATATATTTCTCTTATTGATTGTTACAAATAAACTGAATAATAGCGATTTAATCTAATTAAATAAATTGTATTTATATTAACGGCAATACACTTGCATTGACTCAATTCTATAAATAAAGACATGTTATTTAATAAAATAAAACATATTCTTTTCTTTTTTTTCTAGAGGGTTTAATTACTTCGTTATGTTACGAGGCAGTAATCTCAATGTAAGATAAATAATTATCTTAAAAACAACAATGTCTCTCACACCTTCAAGTCATTATTTATTTATCTCCTTCCCAAATTAATTTAATTAACTCAAGTCCACTCCAATGTCTTTTTAATCACTCCTTCAAAAGAGGTTCCTTCATGTCATTCCAAGTAAGCAAACGATTCTGTGCCTTTTCCACCTGAAAAATCCAAAATTTCCCACTTATATATATAAAAAAGGGTTGCCTTCTATTATAAAACAAATATAAAAATCCAAAATACATTTGGATTTCTTTAACCAAACATAAAACAACGTTTATACCTCTTTTTCCCAGTTTGTCCGAAATGTTATCCATAACAGCACTATGGTCTGCATGATGGTGCCTCCCAACATCCCAGTCCATATTCCCTGTAAACAAATTTAGTATTGGTCAAATTCGTCTTCTTTCACGTGAGCAAATAGAAACTGCAGCATTAACGGTACGAGTTAGAAAGAAAAAAAAAACCAGATAAAATTAAATAAAATGAAAAAAACTAAACCATTAAAAAAATTGATTAGAATAATTTTAAAAACTTCTAATCCGATTTGGATTTTTTAAGATTAAAATCGGTAAATCACAATTGAACTAGTTTAAATTAAAAAATACACTATAAAAAATCTTTCTATTCTAAAACCAGTTCAGTTCAGGTTTTTTGTTATTATTTTATTTTGGTAAAATGAAAGAAAGGAAAAACTTGACTAAAATAAAAAAATCTCTAAAAAACAATGTATCATTTTCCGGTTTTGTACATAAAAAACCAAACTAAATCGAAACTGATCGGTTTATACTGGTTTCAGTTCAAATTTCTTTTAATTATAATTATAATTTAATTATTTTTATAGATAAAAATAAAAAAATCAGAATCGAAGAAGTATACACGTATGTACCTTTGTACCCATGTCGCATGTAAAACCAAGAACGCAACCCAATGGGATGCCGATGACGTAGTAACATGCAATATTGACGTAAGCCACAAGTGCTTGCCATCCACATCCAACCGCCACTCCTTCAAGAAATCAAATAACCAGTCAGAAGAAAAGTGTTCTCACCGCTAGTCGCAGTGATCTTCCATGATTAACAGCTCGTGTGAAATACAGTAACCTACCGGATAAAACAGGCTGGACTCCGCCTAAAACGATGGTGCCTGCTAGGAAAGGAGATAGCTCCGCAACAGCTTCGGCAACTTCTGTACCGCCGGTGAAGGCATAGCTTATGAGATGCCGCGATAAGAGCATCAAAACAGCCAAGACCACTGAGATGATCAGTGAGCATGAGCTCACGACTACAACAGCAAACAAGGATGCTTTGGGATGCCCAGCACCTAATTCATTGCTTACTCTCACACTGTAATTAACAATAACAACAAATTAAAAGTGATCATCTTGCTGATAGCTTTTTGTTTGTGTGGTTTTGAAATGAGGACTTTCTACAGGGATTTTTTTTTTACTCAATTGGATATGCATTTAAGGTGTTTGATAATTTATCTCAAAGAAAAATCATGCCTTTTTGTATCTCTTGATATATATATATTTTAGAAAGATAAAATTTATAATTTCTGTCCACTAACCGAATACAGCTTTAATAATAATAATTTTGTGTTAATTCCATGAAGCACAGTTAAAAATATTTATCCCTATTAGACTCCTCATCTAAGGACAAAACCTTACTCTTTCACTTACTTAAATGGGGGAGCTAATTCAGGATTTATTTCATCTGGGGACAGATTGAGAATTTGATGATAGTTGGGGGAGAGAGAGATGAATAGAATTGTTAGTCTAATTGCAACAAATTTCGAAAACATAGCCTCAATTTTCTAGGAAAACTAACCTTGCAGCTGCCTGAAAACCGACCGAGATCATAAAGCACCAACCATTTATTGTCATGCTGCATTCAATTCCATGTCGAGATTATGCAGAGTGAGTTATCCAGGACAATAAGAGATTGATTTAATACCAATTTCTTTTTTGACATTTTATTATAAAAACAGTATAACGAAAAATCAGAAATTAATATACTTCCTTCCGATCTGAACCACAAACAGATCACAAGTGTCTAGATAGGCTAGTCAGATATATAAGCAATTAACCAGTAGCAGATCCTTCGCTTACCAGATGGACAGAGCATCCAAGGAAATTTCAGCATTTTTTAGCAACCCTGCAATCAATGTTAGTATCTGATAGTACCAACATTCAAGACATAGCATAACACCTGATGCAAGAGACAACTTGAAGAAATCCCATAACCCAGAGAAGGCCTGGATACTGAAACCCCTCCATGTGTGCTTGAACTCCTTGCTTGCTAGAATGTACACAAACTGGGCCACCACTATAATCCACCATGAGAGGCTCGTAACCAGCGCCGCACCCAGCAGCCCTCCTCCGAGCTTGAAAATCACGACCCAGCTTAGCACTAGATGCAGTGCAAGAGTACAAGCTGATATGCATGCACTGGGGAAAATCACACTTTGAGCTTGTAAGAACTTTTGTATGGGGAAATTGCAAGCGTAAGCAAAGATTTGTGGAATTAGACCGTAAACAAAAACTGCAGCAGCAGATGCAATGGCAGCTGATTCATGGAGGCCAAGCAAGATGGGCTTGCAGAAAATGTAGATAAACATAAGCACAGTCCCAGTTAAAATGAGGAGAACTGTAGATCTTTGCATATATATGCCTAGCATTCCATACTTCTGTGCTCCATAGGCTTGCCCACATAGTGTTTCCACCGCACTTCCCATTCCAAACTGCATATGGGAATGAATTTCTTTTGTCAAATACATATAGATATATCACAATGCCATAGACAAATTATTTATTGAGACCATACCATAACGCCAAAGACAAAGCCTTGGACACCAGTATTGCCGAGCGAGGCAGCAGCGAGTTGAAGATTGCCAAGATGGCCACAAAAAACTTGGGTGGATATGGTAATTAAGAAATTGAGCAAGTAGACCACAATTGCTGGTGCTGCTAGACGAAAGAGGATTCTGAGTTCAAGCCAAGTGGCTCTTAGGATTCGTTGGGATCGGGATAATTCCAAGTCAGATAATATTTCTTCAAGTTCAGAACTCACCGGCTCCCGGGACAATGATGTTTTGTCATGCAATACAGTCTCGTAAGACTCATCTTCAGCACCCTCTATTCTGTTGTTATCTTCACTGGAGGTGGCCATGATCGTTGACCTTTTCTCTCTATATGACGAGCCCGACAATTTTGGAGGTATATAACTTTAAAGATTGCTCTTTTGAAGGGATATTGCACATACGAGGAAGCACAAAGATACGCTAATTTCCTGGGAGTGTGAATGTGAGGAGGGAAAAGGATGGAAATAAAGGTGAATGACGACAGATGCGATTATTTTTCCAGGTAGCTGAGAGAGAGGCAGCGTGTGAATCATCTAACTTTCCTGGTTTTAGAAGACAGCTAGCTAGCTACTCAGTGACGTAGACCACTTGTTTCGACTTTCGATGATTTCTGTGGTTGATGTGCGTAGGCCCTTTTTGTCGAGGGTATTTATTCATACAGATGTTGAAGAATATATGACGATGATTTTTTTCCCGCGTTATGGGGGGTTATTTATTTATTTGTAATAAATAAAAATTAGATAATGTGAGTGAATTCGGATTAGCTTGACTAATTTATTATCCAGATAATCCTAAAAAACAAAAAGAAAAAAACGAAAACCAATGAAGTAGTAGCATGCAAAATTTTGAATAAGAAAAAACTTGATGATAATGATAAATTTTGAAGTCAAGAATATTAAATGGTTCATAAATAGGTATTTACCTTTGCACCCATGTCGCCTGTAAAGCCAAGAAGGCAACCCACTGGGATACCAATGAAGTAGTAGCAGGCAATATATATTTTTTTTTTTGGATCGATCCTTACGAGGGAAACCTCACTCCCCGGAAAGCGCACTTTGTGGACCCAGGTGAGCGGTTAAAACTCCTGGCTGTCCCAGGCTCTTACGATGGCAGTTTTGCTGGCGCTAGGCGTCGAACCCGGGCATCACCAATTGAATGGCTTAACCCCGGGCTGTCTGCCGTTACGCCCCACCCTCGGGGACAGCAGGCAATATTGACATATGCAACAAAGGCTTGCCATCCGCATCCAACAGCCACTCCTTCATAAATTAATTCAAATAAGTTTATAACCATAGTTTTTATTAACATAGTTTTTTTTAATTACCTGGTGACCTACCAGAGAGAACCGGCTGGACTCCACCTAGTACAACGGAGGCGGCCGGAAAAGGGGAAAGCTCTGCAACAGCACCGGCAACCGCTGTGCCACTAGTGAAGGCGTAGCTGATGACATGTCGCAGCAAGAGCACGACCACGGGCAAGATCACAGATATGATCAGTGAGCTTGAATTTGCTATTATAACAGCAAAGGATGCTGCCTTGGGATGTCCAGCTCCTAATTCATTGCTTACTCTCACACTGTAATTAATATATTATTATGTTAATTATCAGGTTGTGTATTCAAGATGATTAAAATATTTATCTACCAAACATCACTTGATTCTCAATCGTGTCCCTAAACAAAGAAAATTCCAAATTCGATCAGACAAACCTTACCCAATTAACCACACCGTTAAAATTGATGACAAAACAGACAAATTGGTCCCTTTCTTTTATGAAAAATGCAATTAAGGCAAAATAGGTCGACATTTCTTGAGTCTTAAGTCACCTAACGGTTGATTTTTCAATTTTAAAAGTGGGGTCATTCTATTATAGGGTTTATTTTATTAATTTAGATTTAAATACCACCAGTTATCCTTGTATTTTTAAAATTTAGTCAAATTGAACCCTCTACAAAAAACAATTTGATCATATCGAAGCCCTTACTTCCAATTTCTTGTTATTTTAAACCTTGCATCCTTTTTTGTTTGTTAGATTGAATGTAAGGCATTAGTGGAAGAAAACTCTAAGATCTTAACAAAACGACCCCCAATTGTAAATAGATCGAAGTCTTAGGGGATCATCTCTTACTTTTTCAATGGAAGGACCAAGTTTGAAATGACTTAAAATGTAGGGACGGTTTGACCCATTTTAAATAACATGGCGCCAATTATACGAGAAAACGAACCTTGCTGCTGCTTGAAAACCAACAGAGATCATAAAACACCAGCCGTTTATCGCCATGCTGCATTCAGACAAGGGTTGCAATCATGTGCATGAAGTTGTTCAAGAAATCATGAAATTGGTTTGACATCAACAATTCAACATCGATGTTTTTGGATTTTTCCTAAAGAAAGTAGATCTGGATTACCAAAAACTGCAGAGCTTCGCTTGCCAGATTGACAGAGCGTCCAAGGAAACCTCAGCATTTTTGAGCAATCCTGCGATCAAAGTTAGAATCTGATAGTACCAGGTCTCAAGGCACAGCATAGCAGCTGATGCAAGGGACAGCTTGAAGAAACCCCACAACCCAGAGAAGGCCTGGATACTGAAACCCCTCCCCAGGTGTGCTTGAACTTCTTGCTTGCTAGAACGTACACAAACTGGGCCACCACTATAATCCACCATGAAAGACTCGTAACCAAGGCTGCACCCACCAACCCTCCTCCGAGCTTGAAAAGTACGACCCCAGTCAGCAGTAGATGCAGTACAAGAGTACCGGCTGATATGCATGTTAAGGAACCATCTCACCTAAAAGCTTAAGCTTGTAAGTGAGACCCCATAATATGATTTATATTATTCTCTAACACACCCCCTCAAGTGAAAGCCCTTTGGGTTTGAAACTTGCACAGGCCCACATCACCTTGTGCTTGATTTTTATCAAATTGAATGGGAGTGGTGAGATTCGAACTCGTGACCGCTGGGTCAACAAAGTTCTGATACCATGTTAAGGAACTATCTCACCTAAAAGCTTAAGCTTGTAAGTGAGGCCCCATAATATAATTTATATTATTCTCTAACAATGCAGGCACTGGGAAAAATCACACTTTGAGCTTGTAAGAACTTTTGTATGGGGAAATTGCAAGCGTAAGCAAATATTTGTGGGATTAAACCATAGACGAAAATTGCAGCAAAGGAATCTGTTGCTAATATTTATTAGTAATGGAATTTGCAACGGACATGTTCTTTTGTAATTATACGATAGCAAAATCGCTTGCAACGGATAATTCATTGCAAATTAATTTGCAACGGAAATTCTGTGTGAAATTTCCAATGAATGTTCCGTTGCAAATTCAAATTTGTTTGAATATGATTTGTAATTAGTTCTGACGTAATTAAGATGTGATTTGTTTTTTTATAGTTTAATGAGATAAGGACTCCTCCACAGAGAACTACTCCTCACGGGAACTTCACTCTTAAGACTGGGCACCACATGTCCCAGGCGATCATTATCATCTCTATCGCACCTAACCTTCTTCTATACTTTCTGGGCCAACCACGAAAAAAACTTTATCGCCAATTCACCCATTTTAATTATTTTTTATTTTAATTAAATCTCTTACATATCAATGAATTCTCCATTACATAAAATTAATTAGCGGTTAACAATAGACTAAAACATGCAGGAAGCATAAATGGTTTAGATAGATATACAGATGAATAACAGTGAAACCAATTGATGTGATAAACAAGCATTTAGTCCTTGAAGAAGAATGTGAGGTGATTTGCGGCAAGTTTACACGAGGATTCAAAGACCCAAAAACAAATTCAGTTCACCTACTAATAAACGTTAGTGGTCGTAATAAGATCTGATAGGTCAGTTGCTTTATGTCTTTTCTCAAGACTTTTTAATTTCTTTTTCAAAAACATGTTTTTGCTTTCGTTTTCTAAGAGCCCGTTTGACACTGTGGTTAAATTGTTGTTTTGTTGAAATTTAATTTTTTTTTTATTTTAAATAAATATGTTTTAGTAGTTTTAGATTATTTTGATGTGCTGATATCAAAAATAATTTTTAAAAAATAAAAAAAAATATTATTTTAATATATTTCAGCATAAAAAATACTTTAAAAAACTATCACAACCGCTCTACCAAACAGGGCCTAAGAATGATTAATTCGGGTCAACTTTTCTATTTTCTAATCTAAATCCTAGGCTGATTTATAGACCAAACTAGATTTAATAATTTAGTATAAAACTAAAATGATAGAAAATATACGACGTGGCTACTATTTTCTTCTTTTTTTTTCAATTAATTTTTTAGATTGTTTTGATATACTAATATCAAAAATTAATTATAAAAAATTAAAAAAATATTTTAATGTATTTTTAATAAAAAAAAAATACTTTAAATAATATTAAATATTATCTAAGAATTAGGGTGATAGGCAATTGATTAGCTAAAGTTTGGAACTTGGAAGGCCTCACTCGTCAGTCGTGAGATAAGACTTCAGAAATTAGGAGAATGGCTGACAAAGTTTTTTCCAAGGATCATGGAAAACACATCCCATCGAAAGTTTTTCATTGCTGACAGTTCATTTCTTTCGAGTATTGACAAACTGCTTTACAAGCCGGTCCCTCATCATTCATTAAACACCCACACACAGAGGAACACCCTTCACAAATCCACGTACGTTACTCCAGCAGAAGAGGCTGCCTCTTCTCATCCCATGTACTCAACCGGCTTTGAGCATTCTGTACCTGTAAATTTTGACAAGATTTGTCACTGCTAATTTTACTTTCTTAGCTAAAAAGTTAAAATCAAGGATGGAATATGATAATATACACTAGATTATTCACATTCTGTGAATAATGGCGTTAATTAAAGTATAATTAAAACTGTGTTGCTGAAATGGGAAGGGTGATGTGCATTCCCAGAAAATTGATTATCACCACCGACTGTATCGATGGATTTGTTAATGAAATCTATAGATATATTGCCACACAGATGATAGTTGGAAAACACAGAGATTTGAGAGAAACGGGAGGAATCAGTTTTACCTCTTTCTCCCAATCTGCTCTCAGAGTAACCCACAGCAAAATTATAGTTTGCAAAATTGTGCCTCCTAACATGCCAGACCATATTCCCTGCACAAAACACAGTAAATAACTATGTTAATTACCTTAAATTGACATGAACAGCTCTGATAGATCCACTATGAACACTACTGTGTTGTTGTCCACTTTGCTGAGTCAATTACCTTGGCACCGAGGTCGGATTTGAAACCCAGAAGCACTCCCAGAGGAACACCAACCAGGTAGTAGCACCCTACATTCACATATGCGACGAATGCTTGCCATCCACATCCAACAGCCACCCCTTCAACGCAGACAAGTTTATCTACAGTTAGATATTTGCTAGCTATTAAGCTTTGAGCACTACAAGGATTGACGACATTCATGAACGTTGCTCTTCTTTATGTGATGAAAAAACAAAAATTAACATGGTTTGGTGTTTTCGTAGTTGTGTTCTGTCTCCTGTAGTTAGAATAATATTTTGCTACCATAATTTAAAGCGATCATTTTTTAGAAACAAAACCAGCCAGCATATTATTTGAGCATGATCAGAAGAAAACGCAATATATATATATATATATATAAACTCACCTTAGTTCTCCCTCACGATTTCATCTTCCTCGTTCTTTTTTATTGTTCACCAACACCATTTTTATTAATATTTTTGTTCCATGATCTCCAGTTATTTTTAAAACATAATGACAATCTTGTACATATTTAAATTATTTTTTGTTGATTTTCTTAAAAGAATATAAAGTGTTATTCAAATATCAAACTACATTATAAGAAATTTCATTTTTCAAACAATAACAGCAAAATGTTATTTAGGTATCAAATTACAATAATTAAAGTGTAATTTTTCTATTTATGGAAGCAAATTTTAATTACTATGAAGGCAAAGTATAATTTTTACCAAACCGTGTGATGTTAAATGTAACTCCCCCCCCCCTAATCCCACAAAAAAAAAAAAAAACTAATGCAAATTAACAGCAAATGTCCGTAATTGACTACATTAATTATTATTTTTGTCAAAACATCATTATTTTTCAAAAAAGAAAAAGAAAAAACAGATATATTTTGTGTTAATCCTGTTGAGCCCGTCGTTGAAGCAAAAAGAAACGATGTTTGCTAAAGATTGTTACCGGACAGAACAGGCTGAATGCCATTTAGTATGAGAGTGGCGGCGAGGAATGGAGAGAGATCAGAGACAGCTTCAGCAACAACTTCACCTTCAGTGAAGATGTAGCTGATGGAGTCTCGAAATATCATCACAACAATGGCTGCCATTACTGAAATTATAAATGAACATGACGTCACTACAAGGACTGAAAATGAGGCTGATTTTGGATGCCCTGCTCCTAGCTCGTTGCTCACTCTCACACTGCTAATTTGAAATCGAGCAAATGTTAGTGATTGCCTGCAATGCCATGCTGCAGTAAAACAAAAGATCGAAGAAAACAAAAACTGACCTTGCTGCAGCATTAAAACCAACAGAAATCATGAACACCTATCCTGATAATGTCATGCTGCAAACAGGGAGGAGTAAAAGGTGTCAATGAATTATCTCATATAAAAGTTTAAGTTATTATGTGTGGTCTCGGAATATGATTTATATTATTCTTTAACACACTTCTTCAAGTGAAAACTCTTTGGGCTTGAAACTTGCACAAGCCCACAATACCTTATGCTTGATTTTTATCAAATAGAATGAAGGTGACAAGGGGTCAATAAAACTCTGATTCCATATCAAAAAATTATCTTACCTAAAAACTTAAGCTATAAGGTGAGATTCTAAATATAAATAACTCATTCAAATCACATATAAGAAGAAGCAAGATTTTTTCTTGAACTAGGCAAGGTAAATTAAGAATAGGAAGTAGACAAGGAGTTATCACCTACCAAACACTAAGTGCATCCAATGCAACCTCGGCGTTCTTGAGCAACCCAGCAATCAGCACTAAAATCTGAAAATACCAAGTCTCCAAACACAGCATTACTGCTGATGCAGCAGACAATTTGAAGAAGCTCCAAAGCCCACTGAAAGCCTGCAAACTAAAACCTGTCCATGTCAACCTGCACCTCTTACTTGTTACGATGTACACAAACTGAGCCACCACTATGATCCACCAAGAAAAACTCAGCACGAGGCCAGCCCCCATCAAGCCCCAGTTCCATTTGAAGATCGCAAGCCAGGAGAGCGAAACATGAACCACGAGAGCACCAAATGATATGTATGCACTAGGAGTAACTATGCTTTGGGCTTGCAAGAATTTTTGAATGGGAAAATTAGCAGCATAAGCAAAGATTTGTGGGATGAGTCCATAGACAAAAACTGCAGCTGCTGATGCTATGCTTACTGGTTCACCTAGTAACATCAAGAGAGGTTTGCTAAATATGTAGATCGCCATTAGAGGGAGAGCTGTTGCCATGAGGAGAATTGTCGATCTTTGAAGGTATACACCCAGCATTTCATATTTATGTGCCCCATATGCTTGGCCACATAGAGTTTCTACTGCACTTCCCATACCAAGCTGCAAGAAAAGCGAGGCCTTCTTTTAACATAACTAGAGGAGAATACTCCACTTGATAGAGAAGGTATGAAAGTTTTTAATCAAAAAATTTGGAAAAAAATTGGAGAATAAAGCATAAGTGTAAGTGAGTACGGAGAAAAGAAACGAAAAACAGAGTGATCTTTTCTTCTTGTGATACTCCTTTTCATTAGTTAATTCATCATGATCATGAATTCATAATCATCCTTGAAATATAAATGAGAGTCATGAGAGAGAGAGGGAGGGTATTACCATGAGGCCATAGGCAAACATCTGGATGCCATTGTTACCGAGAGAGACAGCAGCGAGCTCAAGGTTTCCAAGATGACCACAAAAGATCTGAGTAGACATGGAAATAACGTTATTCAACAAGTAAACTATTACAGCCGGAGCTGCGAGTTGGAAAAGCAATTTCAGCTCAACCCAAGAAGCAGAACGTAGTCTCTTATAGTAGGGTGCTTCTGTATCTGCTAGAATTTGTTCAAGCTCGCTGCTCGCTGACTCCTCATGGAAAGAGAGCTTGTTGCTCATTTTTGAAGGATCAGAGTTGATCATGATCCCTGATAAATTTTCGTGCTCCATTCTCTTCGCTTGAATTTGAGCAAATCAAACAAATGCTTTGTCCTGAACTGCGCAACACATAGTATCAATATA
Organism: Salix caprea; assembly: GCA_964035475.1. NCBI lineage: Eukaryota > Viridiplantae > Streptophyta > Magnoliopsida > Malpighiales > Salicaceae > Salix > Salix caprea. The sequence goes on along the minus strand of OZ037745.1, from coordinate 1,011,418 downwards.
CTACTGTTTATATAGAGGAAGAAACAAGGGTGTCAATTCCGCGCGCTGTTTTGAGATTGTATTTTTATGTATATATATATAATTAAATATATTAATTAAAAAATTAGTTTAAATATAAAAAAAATTATTTAGAATTCTGTAATTGAATTTAAAAAAAGACATAATAAAATGATTTTTCTGAACAAAATTATAAACATGTATAATATTATAAAAATATCATCATCAATCTTGCAAGGTCATTACATTCTTTGAATGCTTTGAAATTTTAAAATACTATATATAAATATATCAATAGACTTGTAAAATTTCATCTCAATCTAATTATTGGATTAAGAGACATGATTGAAATTGTAAAATATTCATTATTTAAAAAAAATATATTATTTGATCGAAACAGAATGGACAGAACGAAACTAGAACGTTCATGCTGAAATTTGAGTAGAATTTCCGGAACTAACCGAAATTTTAAATAAATTAAAAACTGTATCATTTTATCTTGATTTTTTATCTAGTATAAAATATTTAGACCATTTTAACTAAAACGAAACGAAATTAACAAAATTAACATTACTGGTCACTGGGATGAAGAGATCTGTAAAGAATCCTTTTTTTCCATATTATCTGGTCAATATAATACACTCCTCAAATGTGAAGCCAGTGTGGTTATTTTTGCTTCATTTTCATAACCACACCTCGTGAGTAGCCTGCATGATTGGCTCGATGTCATATATTCGATCGAGCTATGTTCAAAAAGGAATGTAAACTGTCCGAATTTCTAAAATTAAGTCATTTTTCTAGAATTTCGGGTTCACGTATTGAATGGGAAAGCAACGATAAAGATGGAGTAAATTATTAATAAAACATAAAAATCTACACACAGTAAAAGACATGATTGATATCATGAACAGGTGCCACTCAGCTTCTGACAGACACAAGCCTCGCAAAACAAAAGTAAATCTATCAAACGCCATCGTTTTCTTCAGAGGGATGAAATGACATGAACAGAATTTCGTAAATCCCAGCTCGAGGACGACAAGTGCTGAGCCATCCAAGCTGTCAAAACCAGTGTTATGATTAGGGAGAGAAGTATGGAAATATGCATTGCAAGCTCATCATCACATACCTGAGGTCGAGGACTCGTCAAGATTGATTTAAACGAAAGCAAATGACAGCACAGAGAATTCAGAAAAGCGAAGCGAGCGACGATAATTTCAGTAAATTTCCATTTTGTATTTGGAGAGCTTCCATAGTAGTGTTGGAAATAAAACACCTAAATATTTGCATGGATCTTCCTGATTAATTATACTTTTATTAACATATTTATTATTTGGAAGACATTGGATTTATATTTATAAAAATGTTAATTCTTTAATTATCATAATCTTATTATAAATCCTAATTAAATGAGAATTTTAAAAAAATAATCTAACAAAAATCTCTTTTTTAACAAGAGACCTCAACATCTTTTAGAATTTTATCTAATATTATTAAGACCCGAAGGATTTTTTTTTTTTATCTTGTTTTGAATTTTCATTTGTCGCCCATGGTTTTTTATCAAAAGCTTTATCAATTCTTGAGTATTGTTTATTAATTGTATTAATTTTATATATTTTCATTTTATATTTTTGACATCTTCAAAAATCATATGGGATCACAATATATAGGGTTTTTTTTTCTGACACGTTGTGATCATTATTTACTGATATTAAAGTGGGCTTTGCTTATCTGAAAGAGGTAATATGTTGAAAATTTAAGTTATTATAAAAAAAAATACATTTATTTTCAATTTATTTTTAACCCAAAACATCTAAAAAAAATAGCTTATAAAACTGGTTAAACCAATCCTTAACCCCGAAAAGTTGAAGTTAAATTATTTTATTCAATAAATATAATTACCTAAAAGGTAAAAATATATTACAATAACGTAATTATCGTTCCACTAATTAAAGTAGCTAGCATTGCCAAGGTGTCATCATTAGTTGTTTCATCTCATCTTTCTATGCCAAAGATTTGGATATAAAGGGCAGATGAGACCCTCCTTCACTGTGTATTCCAAATCCTCCAGCCATCACTTCACTCCGGCAGAGGAGGCTGCCTTTTGTCATCCCACGTTTTCAACCGGTTCTTGGCTTTCTCCACCTGAAAATTTTGTCACCAGTAATTGTTGCTTTATCTGCTAATGAAATGAAAACATTATGATAAAAATCGCATCATGTGAGTACTATTAATTATGAGATTCAATTTATATATAAGTTAAGTTTTTGTGTCACAAAGGGTGATTTCGCATGCTCTTAATTAAGAAAGAATGATATATATCATCATGGTTTTTAAACTCAATCTTAGAGACAAGTTTCGAATTAATCTAGTTTTTTTAAGAAAATAAATATATATTAGAAAAAATAAAAGAAAAAAACTGTCGAGTCTTGAAGGAGTGGCATTTTTTTTTTTTTTATCAATTCTGTAATAATATTTTTTTATAATAAATATAATTTATGATTAGTTTAGACATCAGTTATTACTAAATTTTTTTTAATGAATTTTTAAATTCTGAAATAAAAAAGAGAGTTGATTTAATGAGTTAGCCTCTAATAAATCCCAACATGTCTAATTAGAATCCTAAATAAAAGCATAAGTTCAACTGTTCAAGATATAAAAATTATTCCAATAAGCCGATCACTATGCTGTATATGATGTCTTCCATTTGGCACCTGAAAACTTTAAGAAATTCACTATAGTCCCTGCAATTTAGTATATGTTTCAGATTGGCCTACATAATTTAATTTCTAATTTGCCACCTTCACAAATTATTGTTTCTTTTTTCTTTCAAGCCCTATTGTTTCTAACTTGCTACCAATAATTTTAGTTACCCTCCAAGTGGTGATAAATGGCCAGATCCTTTGAAAGGGACTCACTAGCTTAGAAAACACACTTTTTTTTTTTTTATGGAGAAATCTTTGTGATAGTAATATTATTCTTTATGTCGTGGTAGGTTTTTTTTTTTTTTTTAATTATGGGGTATTTGGAAGATTAAAATATATAAAATTAACAAAATAATACAAAAATATTAAAAAAAATTACCTCCTTATTCCAATCTGTTCTCAAAGTAACCCATGACAAAATCATAGTTTGCAAAAGTGTGCCTCCCAGCATGCCTGACCATATTCCCTACAGAAAATATAGTAAATATAGTTATATTATTATAGATATATACCTTTAAATTGACAATTAAAGATTGCCCTATGTTAAGCCCTTGGATATTTGTACAAAAATGAACATAAATTTAAATTCGAGGATACTCATATTATGTATGTATGTATGCATGCATGCATGCATGTATGTAAAAGTAAGAGAATATCTTATGAGAAACCCTTTTACGTTTTATCAGGCTGGAGAAACATAAAAAACCATCCAATAATGATAAAGTAATTAAAAGAAAGCAAGGCAATAATATTACCTTGGCACCGAGGTTAAATTTAAAACCAAGAAGCACTCCCACTGGAACACCAACCAGGTAGTAGCACCCTACGTTCACATATGCAACGACCGATTGCCATCCACATCCAACAGCCACCCCTTCAAAACAAACAAATTTATCCACAGTTTGATTTATTTTCTTCTTCTTCTTCCGATCACAGTGCACAGTGACGACTGTAATGCAGATGATATGAAGTTCAATTGAGTTTGTGACCCTCATCATGACAACCATCATGTTTCTTTACTCTAAGTTTGGTCCTCAATCGAAAGATATGATCCCACTTGCTTTATTATATATATATATATATATATATATATATATGTATATGTGTATATATATATATAGTTCCCAATACATATTGTTTTACTGCAAGGTTTTGTTCTGAAAAGACATCTCTGAGTTGATGTTTCTTAATAGACGTTGCAAATGATGAAGTGTTTCAACACCTGCACATGGTACGTAAGATATTGAGAATCGCATGTTAGGTTTTATCCTGAAAATGTGTTTTTTTAGATAAGATGTTTTTTTATGCTTATAAATAATTAAGACCCTCGTTACCCACCATGTGTGATTACCCAAGCTTTTTGCCTAGGATTCTAGAACTGGATTTGCTAGCTCAATTATGGAACGGTGACTTCTATGGGCTGGGTTTCTTGACCTTGAGCTTCTGGAAGCGTACAACCAGCCGCCAATTCGGCTTCACCATGTTTCGAAATTAGCTCAATTGTTTGAATTTTATGCCTTAAGCTGGCAGCTTTTCTCAGCTATTGTTCTTGGCCCTGTCCCTTAAGCATTCATGCTAATATTTTATGATTACAAACCTTTCTTGCTTACTAAATCACAGAGAAAGGTAGACGGGAATACCAACTTGACCTCCATTGAAGATTGTTAAAGAAAAAGAAGCAATTCTTTTGTTAAAGATTGTTACCGGACAGAACAGGCTGAATCCCATTTAGTATGAGAGTGGCGGCAAGGAATGGAGAGAGATCAGAAGCAGCTTTAGCAACAACTTCACCTTCAGTGAAGATGTAGCTGATGGAGTCTCGAAATATCATCACAACAATGGCTGCGATTACTGAAATTATAAATGAACATGAAGTCACCACAACGACTGAAAATGATGCTGCTTTTGGATGTCCTGCTCCTAGCTCATTGCTCACTCTCACACTGTTAATTTGAAATCAAGCGAATGTTGTCAATTTATGTGTTCTATGCAATAATATATATATATATATATATATATATTGGATAGAAACATGTTGGAGCACAGTTTTGATATGAGAAAAGCCAAGATAGAAAATTTTAACTGGCCTTGCAGCAGTGTTAAATCCAACTGAAATCATGAACACCCATCCTGATATTGTCGTGCTGCATATAGAGATGAATAGAAAGTGTTAACATTCTGAAAATGTCAGTCACAGAGCTTTTTCTTTATTTTCCTGAAGTGCCTAGCAAGAGACAAAGAAAACCTGAAAGTTTCAAGTCTATCTCATAACTTACCAAACAGAGAGAGAATCCAATTCAACCTCAGAATTTTTAAGCAATCCAGCAATCAAGACTAAAATCTGGAAGTACCAAGTCTCTAAACACAACATTACTGCTGAGGCGGCAGACAGTTTAAAGAAGCTCCAAAGACCATGAAAGGCCTGCAAACTAAAACCTTTCCATGTGTTTCTACACTTCTTACCCATTACAATGTACACAAATTGAGCCACCACCATGATCCACCAGGACAGACTCAGCACAAGGCTCGCACCTAACAAGCCCCAGTTCGATCTGAAGACGGCTAGCCAGGTTAGAAAAAGATGCCCCACAAGTGCACCTGCTGATATATATGCACTAGGTGCAATTATGCTTTGGGATTGCAAGAATTTCTGGATGGGAAAGTTTGCAGCATAAGCAAAGATTTGAGGGATGAGTCCGTAGACAAAAACCGAAGCTGCCGATGCTATGTTGACCGGTTCACCTAGTAAGATCAAGATAGGTTTGGAAAATATGTAGATCACCGCTAGAGGGAGAGCTGTTACCATGAGTAGAATCGTTGATTTCTGGAGGTATATGCCGAGACTTTCATATCTATTCGCTCCATACGCTTGGCCACACAGGGTTTCCACTGCACTTCCCATTCCAAGCTGCAGTAGACACAAATTAGCAAGGGAAAAGAGACCTGGATAAGAGAGCTAGAGAAGGTGTTACGTACCAGAAGGCCATAAGCAAAAACTTGGATGCCATTGTTGCCCAGAGAGACCGCAGCAAGCTCGAGGTTTCCAAGATGTCCACAAAAGATTTGAGTAGACATGGAAATGACATTATTGAGCAAGTAAACTATCACTGCCGGGGCGGCAAGCCGGAAAAGCAATTTCAGTTCAACCCAAGAAGCTAAACGGAGTCTCTTAGAGTATGGTGATTGATTATTTGTCAGTATTTCTTCAAGCTCATTGCTTACTGTCTCGTCATGGTGAGACACTTCGGAGCTTAATCTTGAAGTTTCAGAATCCATTCTCCTCCTCTTTTGCGCTTGTAACTGGAGCTTATATATATATCGAATAGATACTGATGAATTGCTCTTTAGTCCATGGATTTGAGCTTCGTTATATCTTAGTCCCTCATATTTGAAAACCAATAGTTCAATCATAAATTAAAGGGTTTTTTTTATGATAATCCTAAATTAAATAAAAACAACAAGAAATCCAAGAATTAAAAGGAAAATAACAAAACTGAATCGAAGAGCATCTTTTGATTTTATCATGCGACACTGGCTTTGTGTTAGTCTATTAGATCATATTCAATAACCATTACATATGATACATACTTAGTATGACTTCGACTTGATGTTGCATACCATCTACTCCCATCATCAGATTTGAACCTAGTATTATAAAATACAATTTAGCCAAGGTAATAATCGAACACCACCAGAAAATTGGAAAAAATCAACAGAATACTTCTTAGGAGTTTGCGTTCCTCATCGACTCTTCTAACAATTTATTTTTCTAAGAGTATCATCAATGAAGTATTTGTGCCAAAATAATTAGAATTTGCCACTCATTTTTCATCGATTACTTGGTAGCATCCTTAGTTGCAAATGAAATAGTCCATGGAAGACACCTGAGTTGTCGATGGAATGTTCCACCATTAATGTTTATTCCATTAGAATATTGATTTGTAGTGATGTTCCCTCTCTTTCTTAATCACACTTTTGTTTTCCACTTCAGAGCAAAGAATTTTCTTAAGAGCCAATTTCTACATGAATTAGTTTTCATAATCTTAAAGTTCTATATATTATTTCTCTAACCTTATACTCTCTCTACCAATCATCTACCATATTCATCAATTTAGGATGATCTAGTAGTTGACTCCATTGAAATAATGGCTCTTCAAATGATGGTTTCATTATCGATGTGATCAAATAGATCTCTTCAATATTGGTAAACTTGTAAATCAATTTATTGAAATCATTTTCATTTAATGTAAACATAAAGAAGTCTAAACATTTACCAAAAAAATAAATAAAGAACTCTAATGAAAACATATAAAAAAAAAACTTTTATATCTTATCATTAATGAAAGGAACTCTCCATCTATGCGTTAAGTGCATATCTCATTAGAAATTAACATGTAAGAGTCAAGTGACGATTTGTTGGGAACATCATAATATTCTCCTGATTTTTAATGAAATCATTGGAAACCCTCAGATTAGTCTCCAATTTATATTCACTAATTTTGAATTGAATCCATAAACTAAAAATAATACTCAATGGATCTATAAAATATTTCAAGCTAGATCTTCCATCATATCCTTAAATATTTCCCATTGTTTTGTTCAGTTTATTAAGAGAATTATATCATTCAGAGGAAAATCTTACACTTCGCTTCTAAATCATATCGATTAAAGTCTAATATATTAAAGCCTAAAGAAATAAAATTGAAGGGATGAAATCGGGTAATACGTCATGAAGGGGTGAAAATGAAGGGTTCCCCTGCTTCTAATTGCTGTCATGAAACAAAAGAGTGCTGAAAAACACTTCATTTAGTGAGAAGAGAAATCACTTACTCCTCTCCCAATAGTTTTCTTCAAAACACTTCTTTTAGTGAGAAGAGAAAGCACTTACTCCTCTACCAATAGTTTTCTTCCCATTATTCTTGATATGACCATACAATTTCACCACCACAATTACATTACCCTAAAAGCTAAATGAAGTCGTGGAATTACTATAGCAAAATTACTATAGCTTTAGACTTAAATTACTATGGATTATAATAGTGCAATTACTATTTTACATCTTCATGCACAGTAATTTAGGGAGAAGCGAAAGCAGTTACTCCTCTACCCATTCAATTATTCTACTTATGGATTGTCCCCCATTATCGCAATGGTTTTCTTCCCATCATTCTTGATATGACATACAATTCCACCGCCACAATTACACTACACTAAAATCTAAATGAAGTCGTGGAATTACCATAGCAAAATTACTGTAGCTTTAGACTTAAATTACTATGGATTATAATAGTGCAATTACTATTTTACATCTTCATGCACAGTAATTTAGGGAGAAGCGAAAGCAGTTACTCCTCTACCCATTCCATTATTCTACTTATGGATTGTACCCCATTATCGCAATGGTTTTCTTCCCATCATTCTTGATATGACGTACAATTCCACCGCCACAATTACACTACACTAAAAGCTAAATGAGATCATGGAATTACTGTAGATTACTACAACAAAATTATTGTAGCTTTAGACTTAGATTATCGTAGATTGTAATAATATAATTACTATATTACCCCTCCGTGCATAACAGTTTTAGCCTTGGATCCAAGGGTATTTTTGCCTTTTTACGTTTCTGTGCACGGTAAAATAACCATAATACTCATATATAAGACAAAAATATACAGTTACCACCGGGGGTATTAAGGATATTGCATATTTTTTTATATGTATAAATACAAATACACCCTTATATAAGACAAAACAGAGCAGTTAACACTGAGGTTAGAAAGGTCATTGCACAATTTTTTAAAATGAACAAATACGGATATACCCCCATATAAGACAAAATCTAAGAGTTGGTTGTAGGGGTGTTTCAGTAATTTACTATTTTTTAATTATATTTTTTGTTGCGGTACTGTTTGCGCGTCGCCAGACACGCCGTCAAGTACCGCGCTCACGCACATTTCGAACGGCACATGTGACATTTTTCGACGAGGAAAAATGTCCATCTGGCGTCTCCAATAATTCTCTGCCATTTTCTCTTTCGCATGGTGCGACGCGTGGAAATCCATGGTGGCCAGATATAGTTGAATCCCCCCTCCCTTTTCTCTCTCTTGCAAGAGAAAGTACATGTCAGACCTCGTTGTTTATTGGGTTTTCATTGTAGTCCCTAATCTTTTGATTGTTTTGTATGATCCTTATTTCTATTATAGAAATTTGATTTGTTTCAATTTTTCCTTCAATTGAAATTGATTATATATTGTAGTTTCATTTTGGTCCTTAGTCTTTTAATTTTCGGATTGGTTTTAAATCCTTAATATTTTCGATATCAAAGTTTAGTTTTTTTTCTTCAATTTTTTCCTTTCAAAGAAATTATATATATTTCTGAAATGGTTTCTATTTTTTTTCCATGTTTATATGTAAATGCTCTTAGTTTTTATTTTTAGTGTTTATTATTTTCTCTGTTGTTAAAGTTTTGTTTTAATTTAATACTTAAATTTGAATTTATGTTGGTAATCATTTGAAAATTGATATTTATTATTTTTTCCCTAATTATGTTTTTATTTTTTTATTGTTCAAGTCAAATAATTTTTTTAAATATAATAATATTTATTTTTGTTTTGTCATTTATTTTGTTTTTTATTTTTTTTGTTAAAATTTTTAGGTGTTAAAATTTCTAATCATATATATAAAAGGCATTCAAAATAGTTATTGTGTAATATATATATATATATATATATATATATATGACCTAACTATTTTTAATCAAAATCAAACTAATCAAAAATCAAACTAGAAAGCACTTCCTCCTCTACCCTACCCTTCCATTATTCTACTTATGGATTCAGCCCCACTATCGCAATGGTTTTCTGCCCATCATTCTTGATATGACGTACAATTCCACCGCCAGAATATTCTCAGCTATTGCAAGACATCTATGAACGTGACATCAAACAAAAAAGCTTGCAACGAGTGAGAAAGGGATCGCTTCGAAATTCCAAATTGAAGTGTCATCGACACTTGTTCATATATAAGGTTCGATTCCTGGACGTGGGTGGAAAACCGTGCATGATCATATCTCTGGCGACATCTTGATAATGGAAAAATTCCTCGATGACATCCAGCTTGCTAGTCTTGTTTGGAAGAAGAAATGCTATTTGCAATTTTTGGAAGTGCTTGTGCTGTAGAAGGATAGAACCAGAATATAATTAATTGTAGGAGATAAAAATGGCAATTGAATTTGGGCTAGGTAAGTTTCACCCATATAGATGAAGTAAGATCAGTTCTAAGGAATAGAGGGTTTCATTGACAACTTTGCTTACCCCACACAAAAAAGAGTGACCACTCTCGTTTTCTTTTTTTGCATGGAAAGCACCACAAAAAGATACATTCCAAAAAAAAAATTATATTCTATTTATTAAGCTAATTGTAAACAGTAATTGCAAAAACAAAATCATAGAAATATAATATGAAGTACATGCACTGAAATATGGAAGACGAGCTACTATAATACTGATTATTTCTCAATTATATATATTCACTCAAAAATTCGACCATTATTACAACACATGATAATGCTTAATGCAAATATAAACAAATCAAAATATGGGATTAGATAGAAAAGAGATTAATATGGAGAAAGATGAAAGAGGTTCATAATATGTTGAATGATAGGGTAAGATTGGATCTAGGTGACAAAGAGGAATCCATGTGCCCTTTTTTTTTTAATGAAGTTATAGAAACTGTGAATCATGTTTTCACACATTGTTTAGAAATTATGGAATAGTTTTATGAAATGGTTAAGCATCCAATGGTGCATGTCTAGCTAGAATTGTTGATGAACTTTTTCTTACATGGTCTTTAGCTGTAGAAGGGAAGTTTCATAGCAACACAATACTAATGCTAGCCTTTGGCATGGTATGGAAAATTTGGTTGGTTTGGAACAAGTCGTTTTTTTAGAAAAAGATTTGCGATTGGGATGAATTATCCCATATGCTGTTTGAGCTCATATTTCTTTATCATTTTACTTTATGGTTGAGTACAATTTGTTTAAAGGTCTTGAGGGGATACTTTTGTTAGAGAATAATATAAATCATATTTTGGAATCTCACTTAACAACTAAATTTTTTAAGTGAAATGATTCTTTGACACCTTTTATGTTCTTCCAAATAAAACTATGGTCATAGGCTCATAAGGATTGTTTAGGTACTTCTTTCTTGTAACCTCTTCCTTTCTCTTCTGTTTCTTTTCCTTTGATTTTATTTTTTTGGCTAGTTAGCCTTTCATTGTGGCTCTAGTTTCTTTTCAATAATCAAATTTTGTTATATAAAGATAATTCGGTAGATAGCGTTTGGTGTGTAGAATAATTTAAAGCTCGGTGCGAGCAAAGAATTCGGCAAAGGGGAAAAGCCACTAGAAAGAAAACTCAGGCTTTATATATATATATATATATATATATATATATATATATATATATATATATTGTGAGAGAAGCTCTGCCTTCTCTCCTTCACCGATGGTCACTATTTTGGAAAATCCCAACAAGCACATATTCCCGTATCCACCTTGAATACTGGTTCTAAGAGAGAACAATCCTCCAGCCAGATGAATGCTGGGATAATTTGATATTGAAGAAGAGGATTATGCTTGTCTAAGGAGATGTCTTCTTGGAAAAAAAAAAAAAATGGAATCTTAATTACTCTTCTATACGTTTTCTTGGGGGCATCTTAATTTTTTATAACAGAAACATGTTAATGGAATCATGGAGGAAGAATAATGAATGCTGGGATGTTCTTGAGGAAATACACCCTTGGACTGAGACGGACACAACTTTTGAATCAGATGGCCTGAATAACAACAGCAAATCTACCCATTATATAGTGGAATAACCCAGATGATAGGTTATGATAAAACTACACTCCAGCATTTTGAACTATCATAGTCACGGATCCTCATTGGTACACAACTGGATAAGGTCAATGTCTTGCAACTCAATAGTCAAACATATCACGTTAAGTTGTTGCCTATATTTCATACACAATGGATCGGATGATTTTCAGACATCTCTAGAGCAAGGGGATGATAAGGAAGACTCAGTCGATGTGGCCGATGACGTGGACACCCTAGTGATGGGGAAGAAGACGCTGTAGATGATGATGATGAGGATAGAGCAGGCGTGTTTTAAGCAGTCACGAAGGAGTTTAGAACCTTGATATCGTTTACTATATCAGCTAGATTGTTTAAAACTAATCTAGCTTTTGTATTTATTTATAGAACCATTTGCATTAATTTTGGTTCGATAAAGACATGGTGGATATGATTCCCCCTTGTTTCGGTCATTTTGAAGGTCAGTTCGTTCTTCCTTTGCCCCTTTGTTTTGTCAAGTTGTTGCCCTATAAAATCCGAAGCAATCAAAACTTGTTTTCAAGGCTGTCAATATATATCTCTATATGTATAGCGTTACAAGATGTAACCCAACCAGAATACAGCTTCGTATTTTGCTGACATGAGATCTATATTCTAAGGAATTCTGTCAATGTAGAGATAATTTAGAAAATATGGCTCTACTACTAAAGAAAGTTATAAATGCTCATGGTAAAGTCAGATTGATCAGCAATCCAATTCTTTTACATGGTACAGTCAAATAGGGTACATACAACATCATATATTGATTTTGCTACATACAATATTATCTCTTCTTTTTTTGGCTAGCATTTCTATACAAAAAAAATATATATTATTACACTTGGTTGGACGATAGTCAGGCATACGAGACCTCCTTCTATCTAGCTTCTATATGATTACCCTCATTTCACAAGCAACAAATAAAAAATTTGTAATATGCAAACTAACATTCTTGATGTCGAGAAGAAGCAGGGATGGCTCAAACAAAAGACTGCAAGAGCATCATGGTAACAGCTGAGGCAGCAAACAGCACGTAAAATATCACATCTTCGTTGTAAAGACCTGTGAAGCAACAGATGTTTAGTCAGGTAGAGGCCATTGTGAAGTTAAAATCATTCTTGGTGAGGAAAATGAAAGTCCTTCCTTTTAATCCAGTATCTAAATTGTGAAACCAACTAGGACAATTGAGGAACATTCATAAATAAATAAATAAATATACATTTTAGGGATAGCACACATCTAGATGGGCTGCTCTTTACTGAATTACTGAAGTTTGTGGTATTGATAACAGGGGGTAGGTTGGATATATCAGGATGGGATAAATTTTGTAGATACTATAGATATCCACAGGTTGAGCTTATATTATTAATTTTCATGGGTCGCATTTAAAGGCAGCCCTATATGAATTGTAGGTGCCATAGCACCCTCAATTTTAGGTGGTCTAAAGATTTTTGACTCACTATCATCTGTAATATCCACAATATCCAACTTTAACGAGTTGTGTTGGGTCGGTTAATGCAAATTTTATGATGGGATGGTTTTTCTTGCTATCCCAAAGCAAGCTTTACAAATTCTGATGGTTAAACACGTGAGTTTTGTTTTCTGGATAGTGTTATTCTAGAGGAGGCATGAGCACAAGTATATTCTTACCAATTTGAGCATTTGCAGCAGCAGGAAGTGCTGGGATTTTGATGGCTGCAAATCAAATAAGTTCAGGTAAACATCAAAGATTATGGAAGAGATGAAATAAGAACTTAAATAGCCAAAATAACTTCAACCGTAAAATGAAGAACCACCAACGAACTAACAATCATGACTGGGACATACTTTTATTACACGGCGCTGATAGCTGAGACTTTGATGGCCAATGAGCAGGAATATTGTCATTCAAATCACATATGAAGCTGATTCCCGAGGAATGGTCAAATGTTGCATCGGATGGCAAGCTTGGTAGAAGGCATCCAGACTCTAAAGGAAAAAGAAGTGGATGAAGCAAACAAATAATTCAATTATATACAAATAATGCAAGCTACAGATACTCTGCAATTATAATCCACTTGCCACCGCTAATCATGGTAACAAGCACAAGAAAATTGGTTAGAATCAACTGCCCACTACCCAAGACTGAAATCAGATTTTCTGTCAGGAGCTCAATGGGCACTGTTAATTTTGGCATGCTTATGTGGGTGCTAAGTTTGCAAACATCAAGAAAATTTCATAGAATTTTTCCACAAAGTACATTTATTACCTTGTTTTGCAACTGAGGTGTGCCATTGTCAATCACCAGTCATTCACCAGAAACGTATAAAAAAAAGGAAAAGAAGAAAAGAGTCCTGCATTAGTATCTGATTTAAATTTGTCTGACAGAAAACGCTCAACAGTTTATCAAGAGAGGGAAATTGAGATTTGAGGGAGGGAATATAAAGAAAAAATGAATTGTAAAAAAAGTGTGAATATCAACCTTGAAGGGAGAAATCCTTAAGGGTTATGTGACAAAGGCTATAAACATCTTTTGTAATATTAGACCTCTGTAACTTCATTCCTAGAGTTGTAGCACAATCCAGAGCTTGCAAGTTGGTTATAAGACTCTGCTTCTGCAAGTGAGACACATAGTTCTCCATGGCACTACAGCATTCTGTCTTGTTACTAATGTCATTCCCACAGCCCTTTGCAACATGTCTCATGTCAGGGAAAACCAGAGGGCAAACTGAAGCAGAAAGCACAAAAAAAAGAGAAAAAAAGAATAGTTACTGGTGAGGCCTGCTGAATGGATTGCCACTACTAGGTAAAGTCAAGAATCAAGAACAATGTGCCAACCACCATAAAAAAACTAACAATGAGCAAACATAAAGGAGTACATCTCATATGGAAAGTTAGCATTTTTTCTAAAGAATCAAAGATATTACTTTCAACAAAAGGATAGGTAGGATCTACTAGCACCTTCAATGAAATTCTGCTTCATGTACATCGTGGTGGCAAGACTGCCAATGCACAAAGCACCAAAGAGACAACAAAAGACATTAAAGATGCACCATGCTGATGCACATTACATGCTTGCATGCACGCTAATAGATAAATAATCACTTTTGGAGTCAAAAGGTATCTATTAGAAGAATACTTGACTAATTATTTGAAAATCCACAGAAGCCATGTGCCACATGCAATCATCACAGGATTCTCCGCAACTGAACAAATGCCCTTTCTGGCCACATGAGAAAAGCAAGTTTTTGACATCCACATTTTAAAACTCACCTCTATTAACTTTGCAATTAGATAGTCCTCTGAGAACCTCCTTTGCACGGGAAGGCTCAAGTTTACCAGCCAGCCATCGAAGTGCAATATGTTTACAATCATCAACCTTTGTTGAGTGCTCAGTTATACCATGGGACCCAGCTATGATCAATACTTCCGAAGATTTGAGTGCAAGTTTTGTAGCGGTTTCTAATATGGCATTTTGACAAACTTGATCACAACATTCTTTAACAGGATCGATATTCTCACATGCAGAAAGAAGCTTAGAAGAATCCACAGTGCCCTCAAATTCATTGACATCCTTAACAGGGCAAGACCCTTCTGTGAGATTTGATGGACGAATTGAGCATATCTTATTCACATTATTTGCTGCGCCTTGACCAGCCAAAATTTTCTCAATATCTGAAAGGCAATGCTTTGAAACAGTCTCATTTAAAGCAAGAGTTCTGGTATCTATACTGGATTGGCCCATAAGAATTGCAAGGGTGGCTTCTAACTGGGGACAGCATATAGCATTAGCCAGCAATGGCGCAAAAATAGACCAACAATCCGTTGATGTCGTGCCCATCAAACTTTGGGCAGAAGTGAAATTCAAAGTGCATTGTCCTACAAAAAGATGACATCACCATATTTAGAGCGAAATAGGGCCTTTCAACTCAAATGCCACAAAAAATCAATATTGACCAACCTGATAACTTTGGGATAATACTGTTTGTGAAAGGTGCTAAAGGAGAAGGTGCAAGAAGAGGAAGAAAGGGCTGAGGAGCTGAATTTGGTGAGATCACAGGCAGATAACCATCCACTCTTCTGTCAGTTGACAATGAGCCACCAAGATTATTGAATGGGCTGCAGTGACATTCATTCAGACCTATAACAGAAAGATGGGATCATTATGAGGCGAATGTTGCACCGCTACATTGTCAACCACTCTTGAAAATCAAGAGCAATTTAAAGGGATCATTTGAATTTACATTTACAATCAGACAACCAGTGAGAGATCTGAAAGCAGATCATAATACTTGATTGTTTGCATACAGGAAAAAAACAGGCTAGGAAGGATATTTCCAAGAGCAAATGTAATGCATCAAGATAAGCACAGCTTATAAACAAATGATGCTAATTTTGCCGAATAATCACATTAAATGAACTCACTCCAAACCTGACTAAAATATTTTCTCTTTATTTTTCATGTGCATATGAAAGGAAACCTAAATGAGCACTGAACCTAGAACCGCATCACATTATACATTACCAAAAACAAAGCAAAAGCACACTACGCTCAAACAACGATCATAGCTCAAACTATCTACAGGAGATAAAACAACAATATAAAGGGCAACAAGTTAAAGAGTCAATATTGCATATCAGCTAACATCAAATCGATCACCCTACACGAAGTCTATAACTTTAGGCTACAAAACCATTAAATTAACAAAGCCCAGAAACCCCAATTGCACAAACCCTTCATTGGAAACCATAAAGTTACCAAAACCCAATTACTCGCCCCACAAAAACATCAGCTTGAAACGACCGAGCTGAGAAAACTCATAGATCATGAAAAAAATAAAAAACCCATTTAATAAAACAGAAAATAAGATCTAAAAATACTCACTCAAAATCAAAAGAAACATCTCCACAAAAACCATACTCAGACTCATCTTCACCTTGAGGGACACCCCTTCACTCATTCCTCCACTGAAATCAAAAGAATGAAAAAAAGGACGGCGAGAGGCCCGAGACTAAATGAATTGAGAAGTATGTGACTTGGAATTCAGAGAAGGGTATAGTATAATGGGTGTCGACTGAAGAGAGAAGAAGCCATAAATGCAAGCTTGTTAATGTCATGACTCTTGAGTGAGCGTGTGGGGACAAGTGCAGTTTCACACTAGAAGAGTTTCTTTACTATTTACTATTTAGCTCGTACATGCATGGGGCCACATAATATTAGAGAATAGAGATCGCTGGAAAAGTTATATTAGTTATGTATTGTTTTTAAATATTCTTTATATAAATATATTAAAATAAATAAAAATATATTAAAATAATATTTTTATTTTTCAAAAAAAAAATATAAACACATTTAAATAATCTAAAAAATTATATATATATTATATAAGAAAAATTAATTTTTTTTTGTAGAAAACTATTTAGAACACAATTTTAAATAGCACCTTTCTTTTAAAAAAAAGTTAATCTCAATTTTATATTATTTTAATATATTGATAAAATAAATAAATAAAAAAACATTCTACCTTCCGAACAATCACTAAGTTTGCGGAGGCACAAGAATGCAATCAATTGCCTTTTCTTATCCTTTCCCCACTTCTTTGCTTGCCAGCATTATAGTTTTGAAACCGGCAAGGAAGACTTTTGTGAAATTATATATTTTGTGTTTAATATTAGGTTCAGTTTATAAAATTTTATTTTTTAGAGTTAATATAAAAAAAAATACAATTCTGGTCGATATACAGAAATATATATTTAATATCAATTAAATAAAAATTTAATTTTAATTGACATATAAATTAATTTGAAAGTATTATGTATGTTTTTCATTTATGAATCATATCATATATTTTATATTATAATTTTTAATATTTTTCAACGATTGAAAGACAATCCAAACATTCAAACAAACATAAACTCCATAAGATTTTTTGAAATTGTCGTTATTTTTGTTAGTAATTGTAAAGTGAAATCATACCTTATAATTAAAAAAATACCTTTAAGTAATTTTATAAATAGATAATAATTTTACTATTAATGATCTCATATGATATTTTGAAAGGTAATAGCGAGGGAAATGTAACCTCTTTAAATGCACAAAACATCATTAAATTTTTAATCATTAATATTCCGGACCATAAAGTGGTAGGTCTTACATAAAATACATGAAAAGATTGATAAAGAGATGGAGTTCTCATCAATTAATCTTATGTTGATGTGATGTTTTTGAAAGAAATCCCAAAATCAATTTGATTTTGTTGATAGTTGTGGTGTTTTCGTTGACGATTGACATTAGGGCTTTATAAGTATAAGTTGGCTTGGTTAGACAAGGAGCATGTACATACTAGGTTTTTATTTGGTATTGTATTTCAAAAATATTTTTAAAAAAATTTAAAAAAAATTATATTTATATTTTTTATTTTAAATTATTTTTTTAATATTCTTAGATCATTTTAATATGTTAATTTAAAAAAATTAAAAAAATATTATTTTGATATATTTTAAAAATAAGGACAAAGTTGTTGGTTGTTAAGTACTAGTTTAGACCAAAAGAAATAGTGAATAGTTTTATTTAAGTAAGTGTTTCATAAGACTAAATTCCTTTCACATGGTCACGTACATGAACAATGATTTATTTAACCTAAATCAATGAATATTCATCCGAACCCATCTAAATGGGTTATCTTATGATAAAAAGAAAAAAAAAATCTCCTCTCTTGCTGCTACAGCCACCACCAATCAGCCCATAGTAATGATAGCTTTGGTTAAAAAAAGAGATTACTTTGCTTAAAGAGAGAGGAATAAATGAGAGAAAGCAAAGAAAACCAAGACTTTGGGCAATTTGATTTTCTCTCGTGAGTGGTAATAAAGTTCATCGCGGACATAGGAAAGAAAAGGAAGGAGGAGGTGGTCGTAGTGATTATTCTTCCTGATCAAGATAGTTAGGAATAAACTAGATGGAAATGATAAAGAATGTTTAAAAAAGAAGATGGGTGTTGTCACCTAGTATTGTAGTTTTTAAAAACTTTAATTAGTCTCAAAATTCAGGTAGTAAAAAAAAAAAGCAATAACACTTTTAATAAGTAAATTATATTATTTATTTCTTTGATATAAATTGATTTATTGTTGTGTTTCTCTAATAATAGGTTTGTTTAAGGTTTAAGAAAAGTTATTCTCGGCAAAACAATATTTATCTTATCAAGTACGAACCTAATTGTTTTAATGTGAAAACATAAAATAAAATAAAAACTATTTTTTTTTATTTAATATCGGGAATACATCTTACATATAAGTTCATAATCTCAGATACTATTAGAAAAATATTTTTTGGTGTTTCTAAAATTAATATTGAAAATACATCTTAGATATCAGTTCGTGGCTCTATATATATTAAAAAGGAACAAAATGATTTTTTAGAAATGTAGGCCAAAATCCTTTTGGATTTTTATAAACCTATTGTAAAATTCATGCAAAAGTATTTCATATTTGTTTTTAAAAAATAAAACATAGAATTATTTTTGTAGGATTGTTGGCCATATGCAAAAAACAAATATTTTTTTCTTCTAAATTTTGTTTGGTGAAAAGTTATTTTTTCCTAAAAAAAAAACTACAAAAAAATAAAAGACTAAAGAGAATTTGTCAAACACACCCTAAAAAAAAACATTTATTAAAATCATGGCAAAACAAATAGGGTATAACTCTTGTGACTCAAGATTTCTTTCCCTTAATCAATTGGGTTGACCAAGGACTTTTGGTTCGATCATAAACTGAACAAAACATCATGGCTTAACCCGAAAATAATCTAGAAATAGAATCAAAGATAATAAAAAAAAAATAGATTAAACACCTAAAAACATAAAAAAATGAAAAAAACTTGAACAAAATAAATCAAACACCCTCAAAAAATTAAGAACAAGAAAACAAAAACAACCCAATAATGTGGTTTCCAGAATAGACCAAATTTGGAGGGAAAAAAACATATACATGTTGAAAATCATGCAAGATAAAAAAAATTTAGCATCCATTCACTTGAATTACCACTAAAACACTAAGGTTTTGTCAAAATGAGTTTTGATTCAAAACTAGAACTCTAAGATTAAAAACCGTCAAAAACATGTGATTAATGACAATGCACTCAAGATTATCTTATAATCATGCATAATTAGGGTTTCTATGCAAATAAATGAACCCAAAATCATCTAAATAAATGGGTCAAGGCAATGTTCTTCCTAAGCATAGGAAGAACATGCCCATGATACCTATAAAAAACTTAAAACTCACATTCACTAACAATCATAGAAATTAATATTTTTATCCTTCAAAACATGCTTTATTCATCCAAAAAAGTCACAATATCACATATAAACATATTAGAATAAAAACTAACTAACATAAAACATCAAAAAAATCAAGCATGAGGTACTAAATCAAAAAATAACAATGTAAAACAACCTATTTTGATCTTAAAAGGGTTTATATGTGAGGAATGTTTATGGTTTTGTGAGGCTTTTAATTCATTTCATACCTTTTGATCTTGAAGGGCATTTTATAGAACCTTGATAGGAACCCTTTGACAAGTCTTTCAGTATGAACAATAAAGAATATGTCAATTTTTACCTAGTGGTTTTAGTGTGAAGGATGAGGCTTTACTGTGAAGGATGACGAGTTGTCAATCATGATTTTTGTGTGTTAATTCAATTTTGTCTAGGGCAAAAAAAGTTTTTATTACCTTATTTTCTTATCATATTATCAAATTAATCATGATTTAATTCAAATATCAAATTTCTTTAATTTTTTTTAAAATATAATTATTTCTTAAACTATTTGGGCCCACAGTTTCGTGCCACCAATCTAATTATTGGCCAAATCATATACACTTCCATCTGTTTATGCTTTTAGATTACGCATAGATAGCTAGTTTACTTCTTGCAAGGTTTTCTTTTTCACGGAACTCGATCGATCTTTCAAACTTGAAAACCCAAATAACAAGTTAAGGGAAAAAAAAGAAGAAACCCCCCCGTAAAACCTGTTGTTACTCACTTGTTCAAACATTTGCAAATTGAAACTGCTGAATATTCCTTTTTGCCATGATGTATCTTGTTAGTATTTCAAAAAAGTTGGGAGATCATTGTCATTATTTTTTAGGCTTTTAAAGACACCCTTGAGCATCATCAAGCATTTTCGAGTTCAAGAGTTTATTCTGTCTTAAATTCATTTCACTTTTAAGTCAGAAACTACAAATTACATAGTTAATTAAACTACAAGAGATGGCCCTTAAATAATGTCAAGAGATATTGTAATAATACGTATATATATAATTATGTTGATAAAGTCATTGTTGAAGTTTCATATATAAAAAAAAAACCGATTGGATCAGGCCAACTAATTGTAGAATATCTTATCTTATCGATCTGGCTTTAGCTATGAAAAAAGAAAAAAAATAATCCATAAATGTGGCAAAAATAAATTATTATAATTAAATCAGGAATTGATGTGATGTTAATTTTTCTTTTATGATGTACATGAACACTAACAAATATCCAGCCTTCCTAAATTTACAAATATACCTCTAGGATTCGGGAACTTCCCCTGATAAAAACATGAACTTGGTTTCTACATGAACAATCCGTTAATTAATTCACCTCAGGAATGCTTTGCAAGGCAGGCTTCCAGTGTTTATGATTAAGGTCCATTTCAAAGTTAAGATCAGCAGAGTTGACCAACCTAGCCAGGACTTGTTCCATGGAGAATCCCTGAAGATTAACCCTAGCCATGATCTCTTCTAGCTCCCTCTTTGTAACCCTAATCTTCACCTCTCTCGTAGAACCTGAAGACAGGGAACCTGTGCCCAGTAGCCTCTGTCTTTCCATGTCAGCACCATGTTCTTCATGGTCATCAGCTCCATCAAACATTGTAGCATGACGATGCTTGTGATGTGCCACTGATGACCAATCGTCGCCGGCCCATACGGCCGCCGCCGCCGCGCTTTTGCAACAATTTCCCATGTACGGTGTTTGATCTGATCAAGTATGCAGAAAGATTGAAGATTTTGAATGAATGAATGGAAGGAGAGATTTCGGACAAGGAAAAAGGTTGTGATATTTATAGGCAGGAGAAGAGAAGTAGAAATTTGTGGCTGGCTGGCTGGGCTCGTTAATTTCCCAAGTTACAAGGAGCATGTAGGGCAGGATGAGATATGGTCATACGTGGCAAGGTAAGAGGCTGTTTGTTGACCAAGAAAAGCCAACCGGCTTCTTCAGCTTAAGCTAGCCATGACGTCGGTGTGATATTTGACAATTATAGGATAGGCATAGGCCAGCTCAGCTCAGCTCAATCATACATGGCTTCATTACCTAACTTTTTTTTTATTTCTTCTTGTTATTTTATGCTCTATTGACTTGTTTTATAGATCCAAAATTCAATATGAATAAAATAAGCTAAATGATTAAGTTGGAGGGTGTGAATTGAATTATAGATGGCATCTTTGGGTTAGACAAGTAAGTGTGAACTTGTTTATGCAAATGGTATCTTGGACCTGCATCGATTCCTTCTCCACTTGGGGGCTACCATTTCAACTCCTAACAAGCATGTAGTTTCCTCCTATATATAATTACTTATTCGATTCTTAAAGTATAGGGTTTATAGCGTTTCAAGTTTTTCTTTTTTTTAAAAAAAAAAATTAAATTATGCGAGGGAACTCATCTCGTGTAAAGTATACTTTGTGGGTCCAGGTAAGCCAATAAAATTCCAGTTATTTCATGTTTTTATAAAAGATACATGTCCTGATTTGAACTTGAGATATGTTGTTTAAATCGCAATTCATCTATCATTATGCCATACCTCTTGAGAACTGATTTTAGCAAAACCCAATCTTTTAACTTGTTAATTTTCTTAAAAAAATAATCAAAACCATATCATTTTATCAATTTATAATCCGGGTAATTTATAAACATTACAGTTACAATTTAAATATTCTGTCGCTTTCTTTTTTAACCTACTATTATATTGTATAGGAAGATAATACGTGGCCACGAAAAGTTTTACACATGGACACACGTGAAATATCAAACTATTCTATACGAGGATCAGGACGGGAAGAAATTTATGGGAGTGTTTTTCTTGTAAGAAATGCGATGTGTGTTTGTCAAACCTGCAGACATTTTCCTTCACGAGAAGTTATCTAGAATATTATTCAAGCCCATTGTAATGGTGAAAATGATCAATCAAAGCCAACTAACGAAGCTTAAGAAAAGAAAAACGACCGGCTATGAAAATTATATGGTTTGGACAAGATCGCCACGCGTCAAGCTGGTAGTTGAAGGCAAGTTTTCTTCAATTACTCACATAAAGAAAACATTTTAAACTTCTAGTTTATTAAAGTACATGTAAAATTAAATACATAGAAATTAATTATCAAATAGCTTTCAATTTAGAGAAAATCTGATCAATTTAGTCATAAATGAGTGATGAATTGTTTATAAGCTCGAATGGGGACTTAGTTTTATTTTAATGAATGATGGATTGGTGAGTTTTATTTTTTTTATTAATGTAAATGTTCGAGTTAATATTGTTTCTTGAGATGGACCGTTCTCTTGGTAGATCGCTTCAGTCTTCATCGTTGACCAAGTTCATTAATTTGCCACATACATGTAATGAGGTACAAATATATGATTAGTAGTTAAACTTATCGTAATTTAAAATTTGAATTATCTGTATTAAACACTAACCCTGTTTTAGCGAGATTTTCCACAATGGTCCCTGTATAAAAAGAAAACTTGTCATTTACTTTTAAAATGGAAATTGGATCCTACGGATGATAAAAATAAAATTGAACTTTAACTCATTTATTTTAATTGATTTTTAAAGCAGTCTTGACAGCTGTCATTTCATTTAATATACTTTGATAAGATATGTTAATTCGATCCATATAATTACCACATGCTCAAAATAGGTAAAAATAATAAAAATCTTATTTTTATTTTCACCGAGGCCTTTTGTTACTTGTCATGTTTTTTACGAGAGAGAGAGAAAAGGAATTTAAGAATCAAACAAAATATAAATCAAGTGACGGAAATACCCAGAATTAAATCAACAAATAACAAATTCGTGGGTGATTGTTTTAGTGGGGCTTTGGCCAGAGGATAAGAAGGATGTCTTGGTTTTGGCCGGAGACAGTGGGTTGGGAATAATGGCTATCGTCTTCAAGTTTGTAGAGAGAAGGCGAAGGTTCGGATCGAAGATCTTCGCTAGACGGCCCATGAAACTCGAGAATCGAGCGTGGGGCTTACGGACCCTACCGCATTCCGGCGACCGTAGATGAACTTGGTGGTGTTTTGAGGGGTGTCTGGGCAGTATGGATCAGAGATATTTTTTGTGATGCTAGACTGTGTATTTCTAATTGAAAAGACTCTGATTTTTTAAACAGTATAGTTATAATATTTTTTATTTGTGTATTCTAATAAAAAAAGCTATTAAAAAATTTAATTTTATTATAAAAACAAAGCTAAAAAAATGGTATGGAGGTTACGGTTGGTGTTGTGGTGGTGGTTCCTCGAGGAATGGTGGTTGTGCGGAGGAAGAAGATGAACACTGCAGTGGTGGTTAGGTATGGAGGAGATGATGCAGTTGCGTGTTTTGCACGAGTATGTCCGCGAAATTGTTCGATGAAATGCTTAAGAGATTGTGTTCATAAAATTATAAAATGAATGACAATTTTATTATTTTAATGCTCTAAGAACTTTTTAGTTATTAAAATAAATATAATAATTTATAATCAGTTTTTGTGGGTTTTTTTTTATATATATATAATAAAGATAATGATAGATAGGATAGGAGTGATACTATGTAAAGAGACAGTGATGCCAATACGAGTTAATAAAGAAAAAAATAATAAAAGATTCAATTATTTCCATAAAATATGAAATTTACTTTTTATTGTTCCTCTGCATTAAGAAATTCTTTGAACCGCAATCCTCCGTATCCCAAATTAAGATTCTCAAATCATCATATCCTTAATCATTTTTCCTTTTCATTTGCTTGGGTTTCTACAGAATTAATAACAAAAGGAAAATTAATCAAGGACTAAATTAAACTTCTCATGGGAACTTTAAAATCATCGCCTACTGTGGCACCTTTTTTTACTTTGGTCCTCCTTTTTTATTTGTTTTTCTTAGGCAAAATACTTGACTCAATTGTCTTTTAATTTGACAAAAAAAGATGCACCCGTGCAAAAATAAAGTTTGAAAACCATTTTTTAAAAAAAACAAATTAAATAATACTGATTTGTGTCCTGGGCACAAATGAATTAAAAAAAATCTCAAAGGTTACAGTACTTTTAGTAGTGTAAATCATGATAGTTGTTTTCAAAGGTTAGGTTAGTTTTTTCTTTCTTTCTTTCTCAGGATGCACTACTTTTAATTGTGCAATCTATTAAAACTTAAATTTCTAAGAGGTCGGGCTGGTTTGAGTAGCAAATTGAAAAACATTATGGTGTTAGAGCATCAAAATAATATTTTGTTTTTAAAAAAATTAATAAACAAACATTTTAGTGAGAGATGTCATCGTGGGGCCGAAACCATATGCTATAGCAACCAAAAAACAGAAAACAAAACACATGCACACGTTATATAAAGGAAACAGCAGTCCCCCTAATCAAGAACAGAAATCTGGAAACTCGAGCCTGTTATGTTTTTGGTTCCTTCTGCCAACTGATCATCTCTACCATCTCTTCTAAATCCCTGTCTTTCCTTCTCTGTGTTTCAAATGGGATCAAGTACACAATTTGCTAAGACCAAGATATGAACTACACACGTGGGGCTCCCCCCCGCCGCCGGAGGAACACCATCTGCTCCGTTCGCCGGAAGCTCAAAGCCCCGCCAACCCCCTCTTCGCATTGGAAGTTTCTTCAAGATGATAACAAGAGCAGACACCCCGCCTCCTCCGGCAGTGGTGCCAGCGGAGTGAAGGCGGCCGGAAAGGGAGGTGTTGGTGTTGGTGGTAGTTTTAGGCCTGCAGTGTCGGCTAGGAAGCTGGCGGCTGGGATGTGGAACCAAAGCTTGGCGGGTGGTGGCGGAGGTGATAAAGAGCTGAACTTGAAACATGAGCAAACTGATAGATTTGGGTTAAAGGTATGTGTTTTATTTATGTTTTGATTTAAAATTTGACCCTTTTTAGCTGGGAAAGTTTAATTATTTTCTGGGAAATTAGTCCCAAGAAGGTCTCTTTTTTTTTCTGGCTGGCATATTTTCTCTCCCATCATGATAGACTTGACAGATAGCACTTTGTTGCATTGAGGATTCAGGTGATAAATGGAATGCAATGGGCCATATGTTTTCTTGTTTTCTTATAATTGCCTGTTCACTTTTATTTTTCTTAATGGACTGTTATTGATTTGTCTAGACTCTAGATGGCTAAGAGAGAGTAGAGGAAAAGGGAGGTCTTTAATTTCTTCTACCCTTTTTTTTTTTAACTCATTAACAAAAATTTAACAAGAGGAAAATTGCAAAAAAAATTAAGAAATGTGGAAATGGATTCTCTTTTTCATTTTGGGGCCGGTGTAATGAGTTAGCCTTGATCTGCCTGAATCTACATGTTTGTTACCTTGATAAAGTGTGAAAAAAAATGATCAACTTGTCTGATTATTTTTCAAGTGCATCTGGGCTGATTAAAACTCATCTAGCAACGAATGAGCTCGTGAATCTCTTATTGGTCAGTAATAGTTTGCGGTTGTGCATTCTCATTGTCCTATTCTTGGATATTTGACTTGTCCCATCAAAGTCAAGATCAACAGGAGTACTTAATGTCTAACTGAGATTAATAATGTAATGGTCTTATTGGTTTCGTGTGGATTGGTTCATGTTCTATTTGAATGTCCATCCACATGCTGTTGCCATAACAGTTTTGGGACTTTGGAACGATGCCGTATTTCACTTGCAGCCTGGTGCTGGGCAGGTAAATACCATGTTTCCCTCTCATCACATTAGCACGATGCAGAAAAAATGGATCTCTTACGGACCCCTTTTTTTTGTGTCCAATTCAAAGCATGGGCTCCTGTGCAAGGTGTTCATTATTTACCAATGACAGTTTCCTTGCTCAACCTTAAGCTTTCTCAAAAGGGTAGCCTGGACCCTTTAAAAATGTCTGAATACAGATATGCAGTCCCAACTTGAGCTAATATCATAAATAGGAGGTTATCCATGGTTTGATTAGATTGAACTTTGTTCGTAGTATGCCCTTACCGTCTTGTTGAATCATCTTCGTGTTGTTAATAGCATTCATGACATCTTGAACAAATAATAGACGGAGAGGTTGTTTTTATTTATTTTTTCTACTTTCAATTAACGACTTGCTTGGTAACCAGAATCTACAATGTGGTTTCTGGTTTTACCATTTAGTTTCAGTTTGGTGAAGTCAGTTTTGTATGTGCTCTTTATCTTTATTATTATTATTTTTTATTAGATTGAATCCCCATTACTGCATTCTAAGCATATCATGGAGGGTTCAATGAAGAGGGATCCGAGATGCTCAAGAATATCCAGCTTTTACAGCCATACAAAACTTCTTGAAAATCAAGTTGCTATGGTGTCTGCTTCTGCCATTCAAGCAGAACTAGTGCAAGCTCGATTGCGCGTTCATGAGCTAGAAGCTGAGTGCCAGTCTTATAAGAAGAAAGTCAAACACTTGCAGAAGAAGCTGGGAGAAGAAAGAGCCTCACGGTTGAGCAGAGAACGTCAGAAAATTCGTGCAGTTATAGATGAATGTGAAAATCAAATAAGCAGGGAAAGAAAAAAGGGTCAAAAGCTGGAACTTCTCAATTATAAATTGGTCAATGAATTGTCAAATGTCAAATCCTCTGCAAAGCAATTCAGGAAAGATTATGAGGAGGAACAAAAGGCTAGAGAAGTAATGGAGGAAGTTTGCAATGAACTTGCCTATAAAGTTGCGGAAGATAAAGCTGAAGTTGAAACATTCAAGACTGAGTCCATCAGGATCCAGGAAGAAATGGAAGAAGAGAGGAAGATGTTGCAGATGGCTGAGGTATGGCGCGAAGAACGTGTCCAAATGAAGTTGATTGATGCAAAACTGGCTCTTGAAGACAAGGATTGCCAAATGAATAAATTAATAACAGACCTTGAAGCTTTTCTAAGGTCAAGAAGTGGCACCTTGGATGTGAATGAGTTAAGGAAAGCCGAGTTGATCAGACAAGCAGCTAAATTGGTAAATGTTAAAGACATCAAGGAATTTTCTTACGCCCCACCAAAATTAAGTGATATATACTCTATTTACGAAGAACTCAAGCAAATTGAAAGCAATGAAAGGGAGATTGAAGAATGCAATAAGAGCAGCCCTGCAAGCAATGCTTCCGAACTCCAGCTCGCTAGTTCTGATTTGAATGCATATAGCTACCATTCTTTGCAGCAAGGGTCAACTATTATTAATGATGGTAGCTGTCATTTAGAAGAAGATGTAAGAGGCTACGATGCAGTGACTCATTCCGAGGGTCAAGGTTCAAGCTATTCCCATGGGAATCTGATCTCTGTTAGCAGGCTTAGCCAAAGCAAAAATGCTTGGCAGAGTGCAAGAGAATGTGAGGGGAATGAAGCTCAGAAGTCTTCACACACTCAAAGTGGTGATGTCTACTCGGTATCAGGAGAATCAATGCATAAAGCAACTTCCATATCTAAGCTTTCAAGATCTGCCCAATATAACAACAAATGCTATGAGATAACAGCAGATGATAGTGATGGAGTGGTCTTGAATGGAAAAATTTCTAACAAGGAGATGTCTCCCAGAAGAAAGTCATGGGAAGGTATGCTTCAGCACCAAGATTCTGTGGAGCAGTGCAGCTCGCCAGAGCTCGTGAATCCACAAATTACTCGAGGAATAAAACAGGGAATTAAATGGTCCCGAGGCATCCAAAAGAATAGTTTGAAGGCCAAGCTCTTGGAAGCTAGGATGGAAAGCCAGAAAGCTCAGTTGCGCAGTGTTCTTAAACAGAAGATTTAGGTGAAGTAACTTCCCAAAATTCTGTTGTTTGAGCAGCTTTAACCAGAAGAACAATGTGGCCGTCTGCCCCAAACCCTCGTTAATGCCTGGGGTTTAGGGGAGAAAACTGTAAAACCTCAAGTAGACATCGACCGACCTTCATGGAAATGCTTGTTTCATCGATCATTATCAGCCCTGGTAATATATTCTCTGCATCACTTGCCAAATTACAAATTGCCATGTTTCATGAAGGAATTGTTTGCCCTTATAGGACTCTGCTTATTTTCATACAAGTCATTAAAGATAGAACGCATTAGACTCGGACGCACTCGCTGCGTTGTCGGATAAATTCTCAATGAAAATATATAAATCCAGCATCTGTTTCATGGAAATTAAAATTACAGGGACGAAGTGATTCGTTTTCAAGTATTTTCTCTCTTGCTTTCATGCTGGTGTGGGGCAAGATGCTGTTATGTTTGTCAAGTTCTATCTGCTAACTTTAGGTCCTTGTCCCAAAGAAAGAACAACTTGATATGTGTGAGATTCTGCAACATCCAGATAGAGATAAAATTAGAGTTGTTTGGACATAGTTTTGCCTCTTGTTTGCTCCCCACTTGCATGCATGTTCATGCCCGCCGCTGTGTCTCCCCGTATAATTGAACTCCAATCTAGTATTAAGAACCTTGTCCGAAATACAAGAGAAAATTAACAAAGAGTGTCGCGACAATCATTGTTGCAAAACCAACAAAACTTTTTTTTTTCATCTTTCAACAATATAATCTAATTGTTTTTTATTTTTATCTAGTTATATATCAGTTAAATAAATTTATATTTTTTTCTCTTAATTTCAACATTAGATTTCTTGAAAATGAAGCTTCTCATTTTTTTCCTGATTTGATTTCAATAAATTTATTCCAATCTTATGATTCATTTCATGAGTTTAATAGGTTGATTCATGATATTTCTAACTGAGCTTGTTTTTACCCATAAACATTGAGTTTATTGAAAATCAAACTTTATAAAAAAAAATTATTTGTTCTCTATAAGGTTATCATGGTCTGGAATATGAGTTTTTTAGATTGACTTTATTTATTTTTGGGTTTTTTTAATGAGTATCTTTTAAAAAAATTAAAATTGAGTTTCATATTTTTTATTTATTTACTTTTTATTAGTTATCTTGATCTCATGACTGAGATCGTGAATTTGGTAGATTGAATTTGTTTATGTTTTAATTGATTTTCTTTTTAACAAAGAGTGTCGCTACAAAATCATTGTAGTAACACCCAAAAAAACTTATATTTTTTTTTATCTTTCAACAATCTAATCTATTTTTTTAGTTTTATTGTTCATTTTTATCCCTTTTAAGTTATTTTGCGAATTGTACTTCATAGTTGTTGTTTTTTTAATTTTTTCCGAGTTATATATCAATCTCATAAATTTATATTTTTTTCTCTTAATTTCAATATTAGATTTATTGAAAATAATGCTTCATGATTTTTCCCTGATTAGCTTTCAATGAATTTATTCCAATCTTATGATCCATTTCTTGGGTTTAATTAGTTGGCTCAAGATTTTGTTTTGTTCTAAGTGATTTGTTTTTATCCTTCAACATTGAGTTTTTAAAAATTTAGCTTCGTGATTTTTTTATTTGTTTTCTATAAGCTTGTCATGATTTGGGTTGTGGGTTTTGCAGATTGACTCTATTTATTTTTTGGTTTTTTTTTTAAATGAATTTTTTTTTTCAAAAACAAATTGGGTTTCATAATTTATTTTTTTATTTTTTTATAGGTTATCTCGATCATATAACCCAGATCATGAATTTGGTAAATTGAATTTGTATTTTCTAATAAAATACAAACCATCCATTGGCATAAGTTTTAAAGTTTTTTCTTTCAAGTATAATTTAGTCATTTTGCTAGAACTTAGAAATGTTAAAAGATTAATTTATCCCTATCAATCTAATAATGACCAATTAACCTTGAATGACCATATTACTCCTAATAACCATTTTAATGAGTTTTTGCGGGAATGAAAAAATTGTTATTACACAATTCTATTTGAACAATGGCTGTTTAATGCATATTAGTTTCTTTTAATATTTTTATTCCTTGATTTACTAGGTTGAATCCTTGGGGATTAAATTATAAAAATATCTATTGAATCTCTAAAGATATCATATTGATATTTGAAGGATCATTTTTAAGATTATTGGGAAAAAAATATTTATTCTTTGTGAATGTATAAGTTAATCTACAAACATTCTTTTATCATTAAAAAAAGAACGAAAACATACCTAATCTAAATAATATTTTTTAATAAAATATTTATAAAAAAAGTAGCATTAATTTAGAAGGGAAAAAAAGGCAAAAGCTATTGAGTATGGCAAGTCAAGCTAGCCTTGACCCATGTCTTTAGGGCCAATATACGTATTTGCCCTAGTAAATCTGATTGACTAGATTTTTTTATTATTACGCTTTGAGCGAACAACATGTCATTCATCTCAACTCTTTTTTTTTTTTTTTGAAAAAGTAAGACAATAGATCACCTAATTTTGCTTGGATTCCAGTCATTGTGATGATTAGAAAATTAGTGCTTAAGTTCATTTAAACCCAAAACTTGTTTTTCAATACATTTTTAACTTGAAAACAAAAAAAATCAATCTCAACTCAGATTTGTTATTTGTTATATATTTTTTAAAGGTAAAGAAACACTAACTATGAACTCCACTCATAAAAAATACAATTTGATGGCTTGAATCGATGTAAACAATAATTTTTTTCTCTCTATTATCATAATATACCACAAACTTGTATCTCTCTCCTCTCTTTATTAAAGACTTAAAAAGAACAAAAACAAACTTTATACAAAATTGAATTGGGAAAATATAAGATATTAAAATTACATAATTTGCATGAAGTTGATCCAAAAGAGAAGATATACAATGTAGCCTTACATAGTGAAAATCTCATACCTACCATTATAAAAACAAGTTACAAAGTTCATCATCCACATTAGTGGAGTATTGCACACTAAGAAAACCATATAATATAAAAAAATTATTTTCATAGGAACATAGTTCTTACATAGTTGATTGTTCAATATGCATTTGGACAAAGAAAAAACTTTCCACTGATAGATCCTACGCACATTCTCTTAGGTGAGTTCATGGATAGACTATCTCTTAGTTTTTTTTATCTATTGGGCTCTTGGGAGCTTGGCGTAGAATAAATGTTACATTGTCTAGTATCCATCTCATGGTAACTAAAAGAAGTATTATTTGGAGTATTTGCTTTGTACATAGGTATCACAATAGAGCGATTGATCCATTAAGGAACTCTCCATCAATGTCATTATACCTAGTCTCCTCAAGGTAGTGTAATCGTGTAGTATCTCCTAATGCAGCAAGTGATTGTGGTGCTAGAGCATTATGTGTCATTGAAGAGGTTAAGACTTGTTGGGTGAAAAAGGTTTATTTTGTCCTCAAGTTACCAACATGACCTGAATGAGGAGTTGCACCTGACTAGTGAGTTGTTGAAACTTGAGTTGGGTATGAGTGTTAGTGGAAATGAGTAGACTCGTCTCATGTTTTAGCAGATATTGGCATTAGATGTATCATAGAATGAATTGGAATGCCAAAAACAGGTTTTAGAAAGAAAAAAAATCAATGACTTTTTTTAATAGTTCCCCATAAACAACGCAAGTAATGATGTCCTAAAAATTCAAGTGGCTTGAGAACAAAGCTCCTGGGTTAGATAATTGATTAATGAATTGGTCCTAGTAATCTTGCTCATTCTTCCTAGCCAAAATGGTTAATAACTTATACTTGATGCTTAGTAGGACGAGGTGACTTGTGACTCATACCTGCAAAAGATTATCTTTGGTAGGTGTGAGAACTCTCAAATATTTTATTATGTATTTTTTAGAAAGAAAAAGTACAATAATATTTTAAAGAGAGATTTTCTCAAATATATGTTGAATCTGATTAATTTTCAGATTTATGGTACTTGGATTTAGATGACGGTTAAATCCAAGTGTATTGGATATAACAATTCATCCAGTCGAAGTTATTTTATGTTCAATTGACAGCTAAACTCATGTGTATTGCAATCATTGTTATTGATCAATGAGATTAGATGTGTTCGCTCTCGTAATGCTGAGAAAAAACTTAAAATAGAGTGAGAATTTTCAATGATTGGTGCAAAATCAAAGCATATTGGCAACCAAGATGTTATATAGTATGTTCATTTGATTTTGTTCTATATTTTTTTTATTGATGAAATCTCACATTTATTATGTTTTATTGCCTTTTTGTTTAGCAAGTGAGTTTCCTTTCAGCTCCAATTTTTTCGTTTTCTTTTCCTTCCCTCCTGGAAACACAGTATTAACTGGCCCAAAGCTAGCACTAGAAAATGAAACAACAATATGGAAAAAGGAGGCATACAGTGGAAGGTGGGTCAAGATTCAGGAGACAAAATGTCGTGGAAAAAATAATAATAAGCTTAAATCAGTAAACAGAAGAGCATTCTTTAGGATGAAGAAAGGAGCAGTGCTTGGTTCGATTTCGACACTACTTCACACCCACGTCTCTTCAATTATGGCTTTCATGTAAGCCTGTCGAGTAATCGCTATCATCAAAATGGTTTTCAAGATGAGAAAAATTAGACACAGACATCCAACTGTTTGAAAGAAATAGAAAATTTACTCCGTGCCTTTCTCTTGAAGACATCAAAATGTTTTTCAAGATAATTATCTTCTTTGAAATTATGGTAAGAAACAAAATTGGTTCAAATCACGACATCATTCATCAACTATTAAATCGGTGAAGAAACCCAATAAAACATTGTTCTGTTAACAGAAGAAACAACAATATAGAAGGCCAAGTAAATTATTGGTCCTCATGAATCCATGACCCAGTTAAGCTCGGAAAGATTTCTTGAATGGCGTTAATATATCCCATGAAGAATTTCCACATTAATTTTAAAAAAGCCAAGACAAAACATAATTGAGGAATCCCTATCCTAGTGGTCATGTCTCAGCTCGTAATGACCTTCTTGAGCTCAAAGCTTTACGCTCAGGGTGACTGTGATTTGATAAGCTGGGGACACGGTGATCTTCGTGAGCTACTGAAATACAAAGATGCCAGCCAAATCAATCAATCAATCAATCATTTTTATCTTTGTTAGAGTCCAAACAAGAAGTACAGTGTCAAAATTTGATGAGTGAAAAATTCCCACTTGATGAAGGAAGGGACCGGCCACCACAGCTGGAGCCACAAGGTCAGGTACCATCCTATGCAAGTGGGAGCGGCACTTCATAACTGGCTAGTAACCCCATGAAAGGGAAGTATGCAAGCTTTCTGTGAACTGTTATGGCGACTTCAAGAAAGTGAAACAGTTAATTGTCATAGCTATATGTATTAATTGTTCATCTATCATTTCGAAAGTGACTCTACACCCACCAGGAGTAGGTTCCGAAAAGTTATTTGAATCACGCACTTATTTCTGTCTTCAAATGTTATAGAATGATGAATGTTTGGAAATGGAAATCTCAATTATGCATTACCAATTTGTGCTAGTGTTTTTGTTATTACAGTTTTAAATTTACTTAAAATGTAATAGATTTACAGCAATTACAGTATTGAAATGATATTAATTTACTGTTTTTTCCCAAGAAAAGAAAAGAAAAGAAGCTTCTATTCCTATCCCTCGTAATAGATTATCCCTGGTAATAGACTATGCGCGATAATATCTCAAGCACATCGACTGACTAACTGATAGTAGGGACGAGGAAGGAAAGCATGACATTAATGGCCAGCATTGCTCCAAAATCTGAAAGGGAAAGATTCCCTTGTAATTGTTTTTTAATCACATAAAAGATATGGTAATCAAGTTCATCATGGAGTAGAAAACATATGAATCATTGAGCTAAAAAGGAAATTAATAATTTAATTATTTGTATTTGTAAAAAAAGAAGATTCCCTGATGCTAGTGACTGGTAGGAAATCATGATTTTCTTAGAGAGCACCTCGATGCAATGGCCCTCTTCATTCCATGTATATACTTGACTCATTAGATTCCATTATAATCCAAAATCATGTTCTGCATAATTGCTTCCCACCCATATTTAATTTCTCTCCTCTGAAGAAGTAATCACTCTTACGGATTTCAGATTTGGAGTTAAGTTCTTAATTATCATATGTAATTGCTGGAAGTGAAACGTATAATTTTATTGAATCTCTAAGATGGTTAGCCTACACAATGAATCCCAAAATGATGAACCCAAATTTAACTTCCAGTTTCTAGCTTTATCATGCTTGAGCTAGCCCTAGTAAGGTGCCCAACCTGGATTCCCAATCATGCCATTTTTTTTTTTCTAATTACGAGGAGAACATCAAAATCATGCATGCATCGAGTTTAACTTTTGTGAGCGAAGCTCGTAACATAGATAACTATGAACCATGGAGGTATTTAATCACATCAAACTCTTATCAAGGTATGCTCAATTATCTTATTGTGGCGGCGCCATCAATTCCAAAGAGACGAGCTAGATGGCTCGAAATGTAGTGACGTGATGTTATAGAGTTTGAGATTTGATTTATAAGTCTCGAGTTCAAGTTAAAGAATATTTATCTTGTAAATGTTTGTAACAGTTAATATTTTAATCATTTAATCTGAATCCACAAGAGATACCTAAAAGAATATCGGATTCTCTCAAATAAAAAAAGAAAAAGAAATGGGGTGGCTGGCCCAATTTGAAAGAAACAATTCGTAAGTAATTAAGATGAACAGTGAGTTAGTTGTTTAATTTAACCTATCATAGAAAAAGAAAAAAGGGATCCTACCACCTGAGCTTGCAATCACTAAAATTGTTAACAATTTGCACCGAGTGTCAGTTGTGGTGGACTCATCTTCCGATGATAATCTTTGATCATGAGTACTTGTCGTGTTAGGCCTCCCTAGAAAGGGAAAAAATTCTCTCGTCACCCCTGGATATAATTGCTCTGTGGAGAGAGATACGCTATTGGGATTACATGTAAGATATTAATTTGGTGCAAACTGTAAGAATTTTTTATGAAAACTTAATTAACGTTGTTTTGAAGTTCAGATAAAGCCATTTATCCTTATCATCAACCTCGTATTGTCGGGAGCTGTAACTTAATTAACACTTACATCCCTCTTTTTCTTAAAATACTTCAAGTTCAAATATATCTTTTATAACCACACACAAAAAAAAAGAATTTGGAAAGCATATAAAATCCATTCTGAGTGAGTATGGTAATTTGGTCAAACTTTTCTTTTTTTACATTTTATAGTCTATTTGTAATTGTGCTGGCATGCATACACAAATTTTTGTTTCTTCAACCTCCTTCCCAAGACGATAACATGGAAAGTAAATTGATTTGCCCTAAATCCTCATGTGGTTGCAAAACTCCATTTCTCTTGTACACAAAAGCTTGAATAGACAATGCACTAGCTTGTTTTTATGCGTCCCTTTTCATGACACTAAAACTTTCTTTTGAGCTTTTTTACTTTTACTTGTAGAAGTCAATGCTTTTTCTATAATTCTTTCAGGATTTTTTTCTATAATTCTACTGTATTAGTTATTAATTTTTATTTTATCATTTTTAACTAGCAATTGCTCGTGCATATTAGATTTACAGGCGGCTAATTAAAAAGAGAGTCAGTGCCATGCACGAATCATAAAGGCAAGTACAAGATCTAATCTCGATTCTAAAGACAGTAAAATAACCTTTTTTTCTTCTTTTTCCACTGCAATAATCTGCTGGTGTAGCTAGCTCGTGCAAGAACCGACTTTCATCCACTCCTGACAACCCTAACCCTAACTATCCGACAAAGCCTCCAGCAGAAATATTTTCTATGACATTTCCTTCGTACGAGATACCCACTTGTTCCATTTAAATTAATCATCAACAGTGACCTTTCAGAATTTTTTTAGCTCATTACCAGCAATATGAGAATCCCCCTGCAATCCTCCCTGGTACAATCATTACCAGAACCTTTGATTTGATTAATCGATTTAAAGAATAACCACCCAGAGGTGCTTCCAAATTCTGATTTCTACGGCTTTACCTTCCATTTACTGTATAAAAAATGTAATTACTGTGAACCACGAGGTCCCATGTAATAGATGTTTATATAGTTGGTTTAAGGTTGATATATTTCGATTTTTTTGTATAGTTAGGGTGATGGTGGATGGTAGGGCTACCATATTAGCGTGATTTTTCATTAAAACTAACTTGAGTTTAATTGAATTGTTTTTTTTTTTTTAATTTTGATCAAAGATTTTGGTATGATTGTGTTAGATTTAATGAGATTAGCTTTAAGATAAAAAAATTTAGCTATAGTCTTTTAGTTTCGAAAAATTATTATTCATAACAGGTTTTATCAACAAACTTGTTTTTATCCAATAACTTCATCAAGTCCGTTGAAAGTTCTAGTTTATTTCAAATTCATGTCTTTATAATTCTTATATAAGAAACTTTCTGATTTAATAAAGTTAAGTGCAATTCTCAGTAAATTATAATTTTGTTCGTTAGGATTTTTCCAGTTTTTCTTCATTGTTTTTACTGTTTTGATTCAACAGTAACTGTTTAAAATCGTTACTGTTCAAATCATTACATATTCAACAGATTGTATGGATTTTAGATTTAAAAAACAAATTTAACTTGCCATTTTTGTTCTTTAATGCCTTGGAGTTGAGTTTATTTATTTTTTAAATCAAAACTAAATCATTCAGATCGATTAATTCTCACTTCTAACACGGGTTTTTTTTTGCTGTTTAATATAAATACTATAGTAACAGGTCAGATTCTGATTGGAGAAAAAAATAATAGCAAACGAACAGGATTACCTAGATCTTTGTCTCTGCCATCCCAAAGCTCAGGCTCCTCCAATTTGCAGCTCAACTCTCTCAATTGAATATCAAATTATCAAATATTGATGTCGGGTTTTGAGAGTAAGGACAAGAGTGGTGGGTCATACAAAGTTTAGGGTGTGCCATTGAGTTCCTCTAAATTCTACTTTAATATACATTATGAGAATCTTAAGATACTGACTTTGCTGGCAAATCTATTTTAAAAGAATTAAATTTATTCTCGTATTATTGTTTTGGATTCGATTTCCTCCTTTGAGGGTTTGGTTAAGGTGAAATCTTAAGATTTAATCAATTTGAAGCATTACTGATTTTTCTTATATATATAAAATATGTTTCCTTACATCCTGTTTAGCTTATAGCCGAGTGGCTGAGTTTTTATTTTAGATATATACATAAAGATTTGATTTTAATTTTTTTTTTGATGTACTATGTTAAAAATAAAATGAAAAAAAAAAGATATTATTTTAATATATTTTTTTTAAAAAAATATATTAAAAAACAATTGTTATCGTAACATTAACCACTGTCTTAATCTCATTCTTAATGCTAGCCGGTGTATATAGCCTACATTCATTGTATATAATAACTTGGGTTTGATTTAAAAGGAAGATATGATATAATATAAAACCTCTCGTGAATTGTATAATGCCTTGATTAAAAAATTCAGAATACTCTAAACATATCATAGTAAATTATAAATCAATGTTTGTTTTTTAGAAATGAATAAACTAGTTCTCTCGTTTCAAAAATTAACAACTTTAGGTTAATGTAATTTTATTTAAAAAACGTCCTGTTTAACTATCTTTTCATATTATCTATTTTTTTCATTTTTTAAATAAAAACATAAAATAAGAAAAATGGATAAAAATAACTATGATTTTTTTAAAGTAACTTATTCATTTCTCAAAATCCAAAATTAAAAAAGTATAATTTACTCGGATACACCGATTGGTGCTGAATTCTGTGGGAGCAGCCATTCTCTCTCTCTCTCTCATATATATATATATATATATATATATATATATATATATATATAATTGCATAGAATGGCTGCTCCTACAATATTGGGTGTTTTTTATTTTATCTTATATGCACATGGCGTGAAAAGAATCTTTTGAAGCCGCCGAATGGGGTTGGAAATTTGAAAGATCCAGACGAAGGCAAATCACTCACGTACGCTGGTTCATTTCATTTACCCATTTTTCATCAGAGCATTGAAACACGTTCCTTCACTGTGAATTTGCCGACTGATAATTTTATTGCCCTACTTGACTACTTTCTTTTACTTTTTGCTCATTTACTAGCGTGTGGAGGCCATGAGGTCTTCCAAGAAACTATATTTCATGCTGTCCCATCAACATCTTACGTCAACTTTCACCTTTTTTCCAAGGATGATAAGACTCAAAACATGGCGATCGATCGTTGGGTGAGAGGCTCAGCAAAACATTTTGATCATTTCGTTTAACATGAGGTGATTTGATCCGATGATGGCGTGTAAGTATACTAGATTCTCATTCAAAACTATATAGGTCAGGCATTAGTCTTAGAAAATGAGATGATTATGAAGTAAAATTATAGAAATCTTTTCAGAATATTGAGAAATATATTTTTCGTAGGCATTATGGTCAATTAATTTTTTACTTAATTCAATTGATTTATTGTCTGCTAATTTCTGTATCATATAATTCAATGGAGCGAAATTATTGAACTACAGATTATGCATTTTATTATTCATAGAAAACAGGCTAGGTGTGCCTAAATATTATTTATTTCAGAAGATAATACAATAGGAACCAACTACCATGTATAAACAAGTGTGATAAACTAAGTGATTGGTTGAGAGTACTACTAAGATTATTATTGAAAATGTTTTTCGTTTCAAAATACATTAAAATAATATTATTTTATCCTGAAAAATTACCTTGAGGGTAACATGGAGAAGCCAAATGAGGAGCATAGGATGCTGATTTCAACACTGAGAGGTCCTGCACTGATTCAGCTAGAGTTGGGTCAGGGCCCACACCCAGCAAACCCAACAAGTAAAAATGGGGCCATCGCGTGTCTTGCTACAGGCAAAAAAGAAAAAAAAAGAAAAAAAAAGAAAAAAAAAAAGAGGAGGATCCCACATCAATAATACGACTATAGCACTCTGCTATTCCATCATCAAAGCGAGCGAGCAATGAATTCTCAAAAAATGGTGATGATTTATGGAATTCCCATGGGCTTGGACTGTTAATTGATAGTGAAAGATGTACATGAATTATGATAAGGTTTCTTGTTCAATTCAAAAAGACAAGTCTTTGTGGTGCCCCCCACCATTTTCATTCTCAACCGCCCAATGTGCCCATCAAGAAGACACAAAAAAACACTTAGTGGAGATTATTCTAATCCTTTCCCAAATTCAACTTAACACTCTCTTATTATATTTAAAATCAACTCATGATATTATAGAATAAACTCGGTAGAAAAAAAATCAAGTTTAATTTTACCTCGGTTAACCAAATCATCGATTGGATTATCATTATCATGTATTATAATCGATTATGCAAAATAGTGGCTTCATTAAATCTAGTGGCACTGCTGATTTTCTTAATAAATGGTTTTAGAAACGGTTTGTAATTGCATTTTAAAAATATTTTGAAACAAAAATTATTTTTAATTTTTATTTAATATTTTATTTTTCATATATTAAAAATATTTTTTTTTAAAAATACTTTTAAAAATAACGTTAACTATTCTCCTAAATATGCGTTTAATATTTGTAGGTTGCTGACTGCCCACGTGGATGATGGTGACATGGCCGTGGGCCTACTTCAAGCGGAAGCGTACACGTGTTTGGATGTGGATGGAAGTGTAGAGAGAGACGAGTTCTAGTGTGGCTATCCGCGTGGACGGTGGGGCCTGGCTAGTTGGGATTGCAAATCAACAATTCAACATGGCCAAACAAGATGGGCGGGGCCCATTGAAAGAAGAATGAAAAACGATGTGGAATAAAAAAGTTACCTCAGTTGTCGTGACTTGTTTGGATTATCAAGTAAAAACAAAACATTAGCAAGGTGGATTAGTCATTATAAATAATAATTAATTAGTGGAGGGCGTAATTTGTTGGTTTATAACTGAAATTAAAGTATTTGTTTAAAATTATGGTGATACATGAAATATCATGTGATGATTTCTTAATCTCTAATTAATAGAAAACCCTGATAAATTATAATAGAGTTTAACCAGAAAATCAAAATATGGAAAACTAGAAATACATTCATTTATTTATCTTGAATCAATCAGATTATGGGAAGCTAGAAATATATTTATTTAAGCTAATATTCTATTCGATTAAAAAAACCCATAGAAGCTTAGACTTCTTGGATCTAATCGAATTAAAAAAACGATGACGTTTAAACATGGAAGACAAAGATGACATTATTGTGATATTGGCAGGTGGAAATTACCACATGATCAAAACCAAAAATAGTAAATTACCCACATTAATTCTAATTGAATATCCGAATTTGGCAAGTTTCTTTCATGTGATCTCCACTCTCCTTGACACTCAGCAATCTTCTTTCCTCGGCCAGCCATTGGTGAGTGCACTCCACTTGCTTCCAAAAGTAAGTGAACCCACCAAACATCCAACTCCATTGTCAGTTCATTGGCAATCTTGGCGTCTTCCATTCTCATGAAATGAACTCCAAATTCACATGAAATGAAAACTATCTCCCTTTTAGTGAAATGCAATTGCTATATATACATGTCTCCTTCTTCGAAGCTACTTATGTCGGAGCCTTTCTCTAATGGACTCTTGACAGTATTATTTGCTCTGCTCTCATAGCTATACGGTGTCGTCCTCTCATTCTTTCCCCAAGTGGGTTCTTCTTCTAGCTCAATTTTTGTTTTTTTATCTTATCATTAAAATTTATATGACACTATATGGCCAAAGGTAGGAGGCTAACAGCGAGTCGCAGTGAAAGATTGCTAGGAAGTAGTTATAACTATGGAGGCGGCCATGGACCGATGGTGAGTGATGTGTCGGAGCTGGGCGAGGAAGATGTGTGGTCGATGGTGGATGACACGGCAGATCGGAGCGAGCATGGCGCTCTTAATTCCAACGGAGCGTGGAGCCCACGCTCTGATCTTGAGAGCAGTTTCGATAACATGTCTATTAGCAGCGGCCGCCGGAGGCTCCCACGGGATGACCGCCAGGTGGGCGGGCTGTCATTGGCCTTCGAAGACTCTTCTTCTGGAAATAACAAAACAGCTTCCTCGAGAATTGTGCACCAGTTTCGCGGGAATGACCTCGTGGCATCGCAGTCTCCCCGCAACATGGCCACGTCGGCTCCCGTGAACGTGCCCGATTGGAGCAAGATTTATCGAGTCAACTCGGTCGAGTCGTGCAATGACTCGGATGACGGGTTCGATGACAACGAGTCCGAGATGGTTCCCCCGCACGAGTACTTGGCACGCGAGTATGCACAGAGTCAAAAAATGGGTGGCCCCTCGGTGGTGGAGGGCGTGGGCCGGACGCTTAAGGGCCGGGACATGAGCCGCGTGCGCGACGCCGTGTGGAGCCGGACTGGGTTTTACGGCTGACCGTTTCGCAGATACATGGAGATCGAAGCTCCTGTTACCACTGCTGGAAAAAAAAAAAAAAAAGAAAAAAAAACCAACTGCTATGATTTTTTGTTGGGCAATGATTCGGCCGAGTTGATTCGGCTTTGAAATGAGTCAACTCAGTAGCGAGTGAGCTCGAGCATGATTCTGAATGATGGATGATGTGAGACTGTCATTGCTTGCTTCTACCTGTCCTTTGATTGGAATTTGTACCCATTTACTGTTAAGTGGCAATTTGGTGATTTCAGCCGTCAATAAGTAATGCCAAGGGCATATGTGCATAATTTAAGAAACGAAGGACCAAATTTTTTGTTCCATCCGTGTGAAAAACACTGCCACTTTTCTGGGTTAGGATTGACCTTGGAAGGAGATTGTGATTATTTGTTAACCTTTATAGAACACGGAAGTACATACAAGTACCAAATTATAATCTCTTTACTTCGCGGTAACACTTGTCTCGTCACCAATAACAATAACAATAATAATAATAATCTTTTTCCTTATATGTGATTTTCCTATGTATAAGAAACCATTAACAGGAGTGTTTCTTGCTTATTTTGTACTTGAACTGACACTAACTCTTTATTTTTAATGACTTAACTGTAATAAAACTTTTATATTAATAAGATCATGGTTTTAATGTA
This sequence comes from Salix caprea, assembly GCA_964035475.1. Lineage (NCBI taxonomy): Eukaryota > Viridiplantae > Streptophyta > Magnoliopsida > Malpighiales > Salicaceae > Salix > Salix caprea. Next base: position 968,712 of record OZ037745.1, on the reverse strand, counting down.
ATAATCTTGACGTTTAGATTTAAGAAATTAAGGGAGAGAAAAGGACTCTTCTTTTTTGCTGTAATAGTTACAGAAATTCAGTTTAATAAAACTTCTAGAACATGATGCGCACTTAATTTGCATAACGAGATTCAAAGTACGGCGAAGTCTTTCATGGCACTCATGATTTCAAAAATCACTATGAAATTGTCGATAAAAATGACGGGAAATTGAGCAATGATGATTCCAATGAATGAATTTTTTTTGATATAGAGCAATTGAGTTTCTATTATATAGTCTAATTAAGACAAGGAATATTCCTGAATTAGTTTTGAACGTGAATAGTAGTAACCAATTCTAAAATTGATTGCAAGGAGTGCGAAACTTGTTTTTGTTTTTGGTCTGAAAAAACATTATTCCCTTCATTACCAAACATACAACGACAATGTTATCTTCCCTATTAAACTAAAAAGACATCTTTTTAACACATTTAAAGAAACAAATTACTTTGAGAATAGATCCTAATATTTAAAACCATAAATTTGAATTATTTTTTTATCAAAAAAAACCCGAGAAAAGAAGAGCATCTTGTTTTGGCTAAAACCAAGGGCACAAGCGGTTCGGAGTGAGGTAAGGAGATAGAGAAGAGGGACGGAGAGGGAAGGGACAGGGATGGTGGGAGCCAGCAGCACCTGGAGAGAAGCAAAAACAAATAGCTTTCTTTTAATGGATGACGAGAGATGGTGGGAGGGGGGGGGTCAGGAGTGAAAAAGAAACAAGAAGAAGAGGTGTCTGTACCTCATGGCTTACCTTTTTCAAGAAAAGGACTCGACTCTTTTTATTGGGTTCACAGATCACAGGTGTCTTCAGCCATTCGTTTTTTTTTTAAATAAAAAATAAAAATAAAATTATATACTATTTTGCCTCCTCTAATGCCATAGGACGTTGGGATATTTAGAGGGTCCACAAGATTTCATGATCATCACCAAAATCAATGATCTCAAAAAAACTCCCAATTCCTTTGTGATTCATGCAAGTTGACATGACCCCGGACAAGGAGTGGACGATCCCGTCTTCACTTTAAGTACTTGAAGGAAGAAGCGGCACATAGTTTCACTTCGGGTTCTTTGAAAGGATGATCGATCCCTTGAAGATATTTTTTTTTGAAATTTGATGGCTCTTAGCAGCAACTGCAGCCGAGAAGGCATATGCAGAGGTAAAAAAAAAACCATGATTATTTTATTGTTTTTTGAACCAGACTGAGTTGGATATATCAGGTTGGGCTAAAATCTTTGTAGATATTATAGTTATCTGCAAGTTTAGTATATTAATTTTATTATTCTTCAATAATCCTAAGAAAAACATATTTTGCTGAAATTGTTAGAACTAGAAAAAGACTCTAAAAATGCATGTATTATAGACATCATACAAACAATAATAATTTCCAAATAGAAAATATTTTATCAAATAGTTTAAGTGCAATATAATACAAAGACAATGAACCTATTGTTGTACAAGATTTTAACCTTTATATATTTCAGGGATTAAAAGGTGAATTTAAAGATTAAATGACTAGTCTTTCTATCAAGTCTCAACCATTTAATTATACTGATTTATATAGTCACTTGCCCACACATGAATTCCTTCATTAAAATCCTTTTCAACTAATAATTGGATCCTCGATAACAACACCACCATTATTGACACCTACATATCACTCTTCAACTTCTCTTGCATAATGATATTCTTATAAGTCTCAAGGTAGTTTTATAGGTTCTTATAGTGGTAATCACAATCATGATATTAAAAATAAGTTTAATGGTGGATGAAAAAACAATATTGACAATAATGATTGTGGTTCAGGTTAGAATGATGATTCATTCTCTTCCTCAAACCAATGGTCAAATATATATATATTCTCCTACTAATTATTGTATAGGTCTGTGTTATACCTTATCTTGTACACATGTTTTTTATGCTTCTTAATGAACTACATGACCTATTACAACTTTAACCTCATCCTCACCATCCATTCATGTTATGTCAATGCCTGGATTAAACTTTATGGTTGGTCTCTTTCAATTTTCTCTCCTTTTTGTTTTTGTTTGTAATAGGCATTCTATTCCTCCTGCCCCACGACAACATCTTATGGTTCTCTATTTATGATAATTTAAAAAAATTACAGTCTTGATTCCTCTTTCTTTTCAAGAGTCCAACCACTTCTTAAGCATGAAAGAGGATATTGATGGTCTACATTCTAATGGTATATGTTTTTAAATTTCCACTCATCTTTTTATGAATATTATTGGCATTATAAAATTAAAAGGTTAATTGATGGTAGTCTTGAGTGATATAAAACTTGTTTGGTTACTAGAGGATTTACATAAAAAAGGTATTGATTATTTAAAATCAATTGGTCCTGTAGTAAAACCAATTAACCGATTACTATTTAGATGGTGCTTATTATTGTTGTCTTTTATGTTTGGAAAATCCATAAGCTCGATATCCATAATTCATTATTAAATAGTACACTTCAAGAAGAAATAGTTATGGAATAACCATATGGTTTTGTTCATATTTTTCTCTCCTCTCATATGTCTTACTCGTATAATTCTGTGTATGGTTTTAATAACCCCTCAAGTATGGTAAAATCATTTAAGTGACTCTCTTCTTTCCATCAGCTTTTATGCTTTTAAAGTTGATACACTCTTATTCATCTTTTCTATGGGTGGTGATATCTCCAATATACTTGTTAAAATTGATAATATTTTGTTTATTGGGAGTAACTTAATTTCACTCACTAAATTGATTTTCTTACCAAACTTATATCTTAAGCTTTTAGATCTCAGATCAGTTTATTATTTCTTGAAAATTGAAGTTAAACCCACTTTTATAGATCATAAAATGTGTCATTTTATGCATGATTACATTAATACTACAACCTTGAACTATCGTGAACTACCAACATCCTATTAAATTTCAAATCCTCAAACGGTATGAACATAAATTTAAATAACAATGTCAAGAAAATAAAAAAGGAAATTGTCACTTGTAAAGCTTAAAAATAACAAACCAGTTATCTTTGATTCCATACAAAGGTATTTGATGAAATGAAGTGATAATTGTTGATCAATTAACTCGCAAACAAATATTTATTTTGAACTCCAAAATCTTTTAAAAAGGATATTCGATAGAGTTTTATTGTCAGAATTTATTTCTGAAATACCATGCTATTGTTCTTCGCTCATCACTTCCACACCAACCAAATGTAACCTAAGTGTTTTTCTTAGGTAGCAGCACGTGCTTACGGTATTCACCCAAAGCCCAGAGTGGGAATATGTTCCTGTAGGAAGCATAATGTAACATAGAGGTTTTCACAGAGGCCCCTGAGATTTCCTGTAATATTGAAGAATACTTTGTGGTTAAGTACAAATAAAGGAAAAGAATTAGAGTTGATAGAGAATATATATATATCAAAAGATTATCATAAAACATTTTGATTTCAGGTCCTTTCATTATCAATCAAACTAGTAAAAGTAAATATTTGAACTAAAGTTTCATGAATTATATCCATCTGGACGAAAATTACCATTAAATGAAATATATATTATCAAGTGCATGAAGATCTAGCTATATATAGTGAACTTTTATCTTTATCTTTCAAATAAATTAACTGTTAAATGTGGATGTTTTGCTTAGAACCTAATTTAAGTGAGGACATGTATAGTTTCAGTAAAAAATAAGACCCAATAACAAAGGACATAACTACAAAAAACTTCTTCATATCCAAACTATAGTCAAATTCTAATTACCTGCTGAGGAAATTCACCACTTTCAAGCTGTGAATTGATCAATAATCTTGCTGCTTGATGTAAAGGTGTTGCATCCCTTTCGGCCTTTTTAAGAAATATAAATTTGGAAAATATACGTTAGATATTGATTTCATAACTTTATATATACAGCCTATCATCCATATTACTATATTGCTTCATAATAGTATTAGAAAATTATGTTCTGATGCCTAACCTGCCCTGCATGAATCAAACCCACCATTGTCCACGCGGTTTGTACTAAATTTGATTTGTTTCCTTCAAGCGGTGTGTATTCCTGAATTACCAAAGAAGAGAATAATAACTATGTAATATCTTTCTGTCTAAGCTAATTGCAATTAATCACCAAAAACATTCAATTAAAGTAAAAAGATTTACCAAGTTTCGGCAAGAAAGATAGCTCTCTCCCCATCCTCCTGACTCGAGCTGTTTTGAGAGTAGAAAATCACAGCCTCTGCACACAGCTTCGCTGTTGCGATGTGTCTTTCCGACTGCTGCCAGTCCACGAAGCACGAGATATGTCGCATATGTGTAGCAGATCCCCCAGTTTCCATACCTGTTGGTAGAAAGTTACAGGGCCACAAATCAATAATTTTTGGATCAAATTCATAGCTTCAGCACGTAAATGCGTGTGAGAGGAAAAATACTGCACCAGGAACCATCGACCATCTGCATATTTTCGACGTAATGTGTTGCTTTAGCAACCGACGTTTCTATCTCTTTCCTTCGGTGTTCGGGATGCAAATGAGTAAACAAAGCAAGAGCTTGAATGATCGATGCTGTGCAATCAACATATCTAAAACCACCAAATTAAACAACAGATATGAAAAAATGTCAATATATATGTCTCATCATTTTTCGTATCTGTTATGCGCTTACTTGTGCAGTACTCGTGCATGCACGCTAAATATAATAAAATAACCAAAGTTAATGCAAGGAAGAAGTGGATAATTTCATACTCAGTTTCCACCATGACACTACCAAATACTTCTGTAGGATTCAACATCTAAGAAAAAAAGAAGAGTAGAGAGAATTACTTTTTCTTGTTTCAGAGAATGTTGTGTTATATATATATATATATATATATATATATATATATATATATATATATATATATATATATTTTAAGCTATCAATCACCTCCATCCATTGTGGTGATGTTGCTGGCTCATAAGCTGAAAACCCACCATTTTTGCTCTAGGATCAAACACGGTTAATTTAGGGAACGAAACAAAGACCTTATATATAGACAGACGATATCATACACTGAAATCAAACATGACAAGTCAAGTGCACTCAATTTCACCTGCAAGGTAAGAAGGAAATCCACTGCTTCATATAACTGCTGATCCACTTCAAGTGTGTCGCCAACAATATCTGCTGACATCTGTGATAACAAGAGTAAAGCCTGCAATTTCAGTGCGTCCAGAGATTAGTTGTGGTGCGTGTAAGCTGGCTCGAAGACCCCGCTTATAAAAAAAAAAGAAAAAAAAGAGTAAAGCCTGCAATATTTGTTAATCATTTGTGTTACGCAGAAAATAACAACAATAATTATAAGGTGTTGCTCAATATTAGAAATACCTTTAGTGCCTCAGCTGTGCAGTCTGAGACTTGCCAACCTTGATCTTTGACAGAAACAGACCATGATCCTTTACAAATTGTATGATAAGTACTCTGGAAATCTCCTGATGGGTTTTTCCGGATCTATGATTTCGTATTGAAACAAAAAAAAACATAGATATCTAATTAATAGATTAATTAAATCTATAGTCGTTAATTTTAATGTTTATACAAATTAAACTTTTATCTTAGAAAGTTAATGAATTAACTTAAATGGCCTTGAACCAAAATAGTTTACGGATTCTATAGATATTTATTCACATAAATAATTTACTCCACAAAAAGAAATATGGGAAACCAAATACGTACATATTCTTCCATTAATTATTAGACAATGCTAATATAAATATATATGAAACAAGGTTAGCATACCAAGTTATGTGGTTTATAAAAACCAGCAGGACATAAATTTAACCTGTGAAAGCTTGATGAAATTGAAGGCTTTCCGGAGAGTTGAGCCATATTCATCAGTGAGATTGCTTGCAATAATTGCTTGAGTAAAAAAAACAGAATCCCACAGCTGGGCACCCAAATTCTGTGTCCCCCCCCCCCCCCCCCCCAAAAAAAATAATATCATAATTAGCACATTTAATATTCATCAATTCTTCGATGTTGGAAAAAATATTCTAATAAACGAGGATGAGATCAGATAACCTGAACTTTCATTCCATCTTCAGCGACCCACAAGTACTCAGGGACTGTAGCTTGGTGTCGCTTGAGTGCATCTTGAGCAGGATCCTCTGCCCAATTGGCGATCATGTTCAAACTCTGAAATTTTTATATGTGAACCAAGCATGAAATGACTGGTTATGAATTTGAGACAGTCATTGATGCGAACATTTTGAATCAATGGAAGTTAATTTCATCCAGGAAATAAGCCTCATTTTTAGATCCACAGAAGCGATATACCTTTTCCACAGAAGCGTGAGTCAAATATCCAGTGTGCTCATCTTCATATCGTATAAGCCTCATTGCTCTTGCCATTGCTTTCTCTCTTAGCTTCGAGAAAGGCCAAAGTGTAGAGAGTGGCTCCACTAAGTAATAGAGTGCACTACTTAAAACATTTTCTGTGAGAGAGTGAGGCTTGTATAGATCCTTCTGCATCCAAAAGAATTTCATTTTATTTTATTATTAACTACCGGCTTGTTTGGAAAATATTTCTCAAATGCTTCATAAGTTTTTTTATAACAACCCAATCGAAGTAAAATATTATATCTGTGAAATGATATGAAAACACAATAATGATGGTAAAGTCATGATAGAACCTGCTCGCTGGAGAACTAAAATTCTAAGAGATAATATTCTCTTAGGGTGAGAATGAGCCACAATTTTGATAAAATAATTTTTACATTCATTATGATCTCTTAGACATTTCTTATAGCCAATAACACTACCCGGACCCTCTTAGCTGCTCACAGTAATCCCAAACACACGTTCTACAGAAGGTGGAGAAAATGCAACAGAAAGATTAAACATAATGCAACATTTTTGGCTTTGTATCTTGAATAAATTGGCTATAAAACACTTTGTGTCTAAGAGATATGTTACAATGTGATGATTTAAACTATTTTTGTGTTAAGAAAATAAATAAAGTTGTGACTCATTTTTTTTATTATTAACGTGGGTGTCCGGTCGAGTTTGTGTACACCTCGACTAATCTCAGGGATCCTCAAGTTAACGACCATGTAAACTTTAATATCTAGATGAGGTTTTCTTATCATGAGATGACATGGTATGAGTCTTTATGCTAAAAAAAGAGAGTAATATATCCATGTTTGTTATAGTTTAGTTTGTTTGGAATGCTCACAATAATGTGATTTTTAGTAAGAAACAAACAAATTGGGATGATATAATATGGAATCTTGATCTTCATGATCCTCTGCTATAGTTTAGCTTGTTTGGAATGCTCACAATAATGTGATTTTTAGAAAGAAAGAAACAAATTGGGATGATATAATATGGATTCTTGATCTTCATGATCCTCTCCTATAAGTGTGCTTATGTGGAATATTGATGCATTTTCAAATGGCAAACCAGGACCTTCAATAATTGGAAGTTTACTCTAAGATCATGAAGGAACATTTCTTTATTTCTGGAACAGACTGAGATTCTAAACGAGATAAAATTTGTTTGGATTTGTTTTGTTTTTAAACTGGAACGAGATATACCGGTAATTTCAGGCGGAACATAATGACATTGAGAACCTTAAGTTAAACTAGTGTAGAGATCAAAGCTCCTTATCATGGATACTAAGTATATATAAAAAATAAAGAATAATAGATTAAACATAAAGGATTCTAGACTGAATACTATTATTTAGAAAAGTGAAAAGGAAATGAAAGAAAATTAGTGCATGTGTAAAATACTTACCTGTAGAAACACTTAAATTTTTACTTGCCATAAAAAGAAAAAAAAAACCTGACAATTCTCAACTTTAAAACTAGATATTTGTTCTTTGAAGGAAATGTTCACAAAGATGAAGAAAATAACTCTTCAAATTCCTTATTGATGGGCTAGCTAGCTATACATAAATAAACTGGTAAAAAATAAATATTTAGGGTCAAAGAGTTATCATGTAATAAACCCAAATTTAAGTTCAAAATAGTTTAGCAAAAAAAAAAAAAAAAAATACAAATTCAAGTTGAGGGCTTGAGCGCCAAGCTGGAGCCCCAATAGAGCCAAGTCAAGCACATGCATGTGGGCTATACCTTGCTGTTAAGGAATCATCTCACCTAAAAGGTTACATTATTAGATGAGACTTCAGAATATAATTTATATTATTTTCTAACACATACATTTCAAGTGAAAGCCCTTTGGGCTTTAAATTTGCACACAGACCCACACTACCTTGTGCTTGATTTTTATAAAATAGAATGAAGGTGCTAAGAGATTCGAACTCATAACTGCTGGATCAACAAGACTCAAATATCATGTTAATAAACCATCTCACCTAAAAACTTAACCTTTTAGGTGAGACCCCGTAATATGATTTATATTATTCTCTAACACTTGCTACTTTATTAAAGTTTATTTATGATTTTTCAAATTTTCATTATTATAAACTAAAAGAAAACATCTTTTATTTCTAAATGGGATATAAAAGGGTCTTGGATTTCACAATGTCAACCGTAAGTTTTTTAAGATCATTTTTTTACTTAATCATAATTTATTTTAATTATATTAATATTCCATATTAAAATTTCCAACAGAATTTTAATCATAAAACAGATTGACTTCCACTTTAAATTTGTATTCAAAAGTGCCCATTAACAATATTTCAATAAAACAAATTTGAAATGTTATATTAACGGTTGCTGTAAGAATGACAATGATCAAATAAGGAGGGGAAACATGGTCGTAGATGGTCCAGTAATAAGGGTTTGGGACTAAGAAGTTTTCTCTCCTGTAATCTTAGGTTTGAGTTATGTGGTTGCTATTATGATGACCACTGGAGGCTTACATGGTCTTTAACTTCAGGGCTGGTGGGATTAGTCGAGATGTACGCAAATTGGCCTAAACACCTAAATTTATAAAAAAAAAATAATGAGGGGAAAACAGTAGTAGTGACAAATTAATTACCTTCAAACATGAATTGCGAGCTGTAGTCCAATCTACTTCACCATATGGTTCAATGTAGAGTTCTTCTCTTAGTGATATAACGAGATCGGTGATTGGTGCCACAAATTTCTTACCATACAAGTAACCCAAGGGAATGTAAACCGTGCGGAAGTAGCACCATAAGTTTCCTGCATTGTGTGAGTGATTAATTAATTAATTAATTAATCAAAGGGAGAAGATGCATAAAGCACTCAATATTCGAGAAAATATAGAGTATTTAATCTCCTTAAGATATGGTGAAAGGTATTTTTGTAGCATTTTATTCAAATTTTCACACTTTTGAATAGTAAGAATAATTGTCGTACCAAGATGGGCATTGTAATTTTAATTTAGCAAGATTATTATATGAATCTGGTCCAATACTGTACTGCACTATTATGGGTTTTGTTGTCCGATGAACAGGGTTCATTTTTTAGAAAAACACTGAATTTTCTAATCGTGTTTACCATTACAATTTCTCACAATATATAGCTGCAGTCTAAACCTTCTTTACCTATATTGAAAGGAAGGAACGATGGGAGAAGCAAACATTCCGGAGGCACTGGATTGCAGCCAGACCACTCATATAATCCAATCAACTACACAATCAATAAATATTTCAATGCTTAGTTTTATTGGAAAATAAATAAATTCAAAGATTTGACTAGCTGCATAAATATAGTCATGATATAGAGATGGAGGTAATCAGACTGAGTATATATATTTGCCGATCATTTACCGCAAGAAAATATTTTCCCCAGATAGATATCATTGTTACACCTCCATGATCAAGTATCCATTTACGGGCCTTCGCCGCAGCTCCATCTTTGCCTCCCTCAGGTTCTTCTCCGAGCAAACGCAAGGACACATAGTTAAGTGCTGTGCATAGCATTATGCTCTGGCTTTCAACATGTAAGCCCCATCCCCCATCGTCATTCTGCAAATCAACCACTCCTAATTGTTAGTGTCTGTATCTGTGTTTATATTATTTTCTTAGGATTCGAGAAAACCCCATCCCCGAAAACTGTACTTTGTGAGCGAGTAAAACTCCGGTTATTCCAGATCTTTATAAGAGGTGCATGCTCTAACTCGAACTAGAGAGTGTGTCTATACACATATACGCTTCAAACCCTAAAACATGAAGTGTACGGTGGTCTCCATGGTGGAGAAGCAGGGCTTTCTCCTGTTGATATCATGTACTTACTTGATGATTATAGATGTATCGAACCATTTCCCTTTTATGTTCAGATGAGAGGATTGTGTTTAGGGTTCCAGTAATTTCCATAGCGATAACCTGCATTTCAAACACTTAGCCATCACATACTTCTTCTTTTTTCGATGTACCAACAAAAATGCCATCACTTAATGAATTATAATAATCCCTTCTTAGATCTTAATCTTTTATAATATAAATTCGGGGCTGCAGCTTACTTGATATTCAAAATATATTTGGAGGAAGTGCTCAACTTAATATGTTTTAATTAATTATTTAAGTGTAGAATACGTAAGGCAGTTGACTTTTAAAAGGAATGATAAATAATATCGAAAAATAACAAGAAAAAATGAAGAAAATTATGAGCTATTAGATCATGATTTTAATTTGTGAGACCTGCATATACAGTAAAACAAAATAGGTGCAATATTAATTAATATTTATTGACATGAATTATTTTTTCAAGTACAGAATAAATGTGAATATGCACCTGAAGACATTATATATTTAAAGATTGTTCTGGGGAAGTGAACGAGCACCTGAAGACATTATATATTTAGAGATTGATTTGGGCAGGGTGAAAAGGTTGTCTCTTTTTAAATGATTATTTTTTTTATTTTTTTAAAAATATTTTTCACATTAAAAAAGCACTCTTAAATCAGGACGTACCAAAAAAGGCTGTAAGAACAGGAGGGCTGAAAATTCGGAAGGCCAGTGCCCATCCTTTGCTTGTAATGCTGAAGTGAAGCGAACAGCTTTCCTCAACGCAATCTCTGCTTTTTCACAGCTTATTTCCTCTCTGTCTCCCAGTCTCACTGATGGTATACTCAGATCGATCCCATTTTCTCTGATAAGCTGCATTTTCGAGCTCAATTAAAACACAATAAATGATAAGATCGATGAAATCTGCTGGACAAGTTCATGATCAGAAAGAGTATATATGGTAATTAATGATCTTAGTTGGGCACGTAAAACTTGAATATATATATATATATCCATTGAACTACTCAACGAGCTTGAAACAGCCATTGCTTGAATTAAAGAAGAAAGGTATTAATTTTCAATATAATTTGACATGTAATTGAAGCTCTAGAGATGATGCATGGAGCATGCAAACACACTCAACTCAACTCAACTCAGCTCAGGTCTGGGTTTGCTTTATGATCACCTGACAGGAGAGTTTCTGAAAGCGTGAATAATATGACAGGAAAGTTAGAGACATCACCTGCAAATTCTTGAGAACATCACTGCTTCCTTTGACATGAGATCGGTTCTGAGAGAATTTCTCTCGAGCTTTTTCTACCTCTGCACGTTCCTCCGGGGTTCCGAGATCAGGATCGAATTTCCAGACTTGTCTTCCAACAAAATTATTGGTGCTAACCAGCCATGGATCATGGCGCTCTGCCTCCTCAAGCTTCCACATTTCCTACTCTCACCTACTTTTCCGGACCTTAATTTGTGCTTCAGTTTACCACACTGTGCATGTCAATAAATGGCTACAAACTGAGTAGGATGTTTCGTCAGGTTATAAGATATTTATATTATTCTATAAAGTCTATGTTGTTTGCCAACTAACCTTGATGTAAGGAATGCTTATTGAATATAGTAAGATTTAAGTATTGTTTGTCACTGAATTTTAAATATATTTTTTTAAAAAATTGATTTTATTTTATTTTTATACTTTAAATTTTAAAAAAATAGTGTTTTTAATTATTTTCATGTATCAATATTAAAAATATTTTTTTAAAAAATAAAAAATATATCATTTTAATATATTTCTAAATAAAAAATATTTTAAAAAATAAATTCAACCGTATTTTCAAATTAAACTGATTATCTTTTGGTCATCTAGCATTTTAAAAGAATTATTTTGCTTATCAATTTAAGTTCTTAGTAAAACTCTAGAATTTAATTTATATTATCATCTAATAATTAAATTATAATCGGGTAATCTATCTACTTGAAAGTATAAATGTATCAGAGCATTTCCCTTTCACATTAATAAAGTAATTAGTCAGTGGTTGTTGTTTCCATTAATCTCCTCTGCAACAACTAGCTAATAGCTAATTATTTCATTAATGTAGCAACAATTTATCTGTTCATCGCACAATCGACCCTTCGAGAATTGTAATAAACCACAACTACCAACCGTACAAGGTCGGTGTACATCTTGTCGATGAATAGAGATGGCTACGCGGGATTACGTGTTTTTAGAGTGTTTTTGATAAAAATAAATATTAAAAAATGTTTTTTTTATTTTCTTAAAATATTTTTAATTTTTAAGTATAAAAGTGTTTTTTAATTAATGTTGTTATTGTGTTTTAAAAATATTTTTGAAAAAAAAATTATTTTTTATTAATTTTTTTTGTGTTTTTAAATTATTTTTATGTGTTGATTTAAAAAAAATTAAAAATTATTATTTTGATACATTTTTAAACAAAAAACACTTTAAAATAATATCAACCACGCTTTCAAATATTCAACTAATAAGCTTCTATCTATGATCCATTTCATATATATAAGTCCTTAAACAACCGTTGTCAATTTCATTTTATTTCAATTGAAACAATAAAAACATTTCATATTAATTAAAAAAAATAAAATAAAAATAATATTATTTTTATCCTAATTTAAATTTTAACTCATTCTATATTTTTTAATTAAATATCAGCCAAAATATACCGATATCATCTAACTTGTGCCGTTTCAGCACTGAAACCAAAAAATCAAAGAATTAAATGCAAGTCTTGAAATTGTGGACTTGTAATTTCCGTAAATGCTAACCATAGGTAGCTTCAACTTCCACCAAACCCTATGTAATATTTGACAGATAGAAAAACACCACCACTCCTTTTTTCAGATCCAAGTACAACTGTCTATTTAATTCATGTTTTTCATTTCAATTTAAAATTGTTTTTCAAAAAAATTTAAATCTTTATTACTGATATTTTCTTGAATTTGGAGATACAAAAACATCTTTGGGATATATATTTAGAGGGTCCACAAGATTATTTCATGATCATCCCCAAAATAAGTGGTCTCAAATTCCCAATTGCTTTGTGATTCATGCAAGTGACATGACCTCAGACTAAAGTACTCGATGGAAGAAGCGATTTCATTACTATCATATTTATCTAAAATAAATTATAATCTTACAACAATTTAAAACACCTGATAAATCATTGTTTTTTAAGCAAGATGTAGTTGTTTCTAAATAAAGTTTTTAAAATTTTATAAGGAAAGATTTTTAATATATGATATCTCTACGAGTATCTTGTTGTAATAGATTAATATTGGAATGCACCAAATTACCATACCTCATTATGAATGATTTTAACTATTAAATACTATCAATCTCTCTCAAATCATAATATTTAAAATTTAAATCTTTATACAAACGACTTAATTTTTCACGCACGAAGATACAAAGCTTCTATATAAAAAGACAATCATGCATATAAGATGGGAAAAATATTAGATATTAATCTTAACTATATTCCATCTAGAGTGCTCATGGATTTAATGGATCAAGTTATGATACATATTAATTGTATCCAATTTACCTTTTAATATTTTATAAAATACAAACATGATTCGATTATATTAATACTAACCTTCTATTTAAAAATGTGTCATTTTATGCAAGATTATATTAATACTAAAACCTTTAAACTATCTCCGGAACTACCACCATCCTATAAAATTTCAAATCCTCAAACGGGATGAGCATAAGGAACATAAATTTAAATAACAATGTCAAGAAAAAAAGAAGGAAATTGTCACTTGGAAATCTTAAAAATAACAAACCAATTATCTTTGATTCCATACAAAGGTATTTGATGAAATGAAGTGATAACTGTTGATCGATTAACTCGCAAACAAACATTTATTTTGAACTCCAAAATCTTTTAAAAAGGATATTCGATAGAGTTTTATTGTCATAATTTATTCTGACATACCATGCTATTGTTCTTCGCTCATCACTTCCACACCAACCAAATGTAACCTAAGTGTTTTTCTTAGGTAGCAGCACATGCTTACGGTATTCACCCAAAGCCCAGAGTGGGAATATGTTCCTGTAGGAAGCATAATGTAACATAGAGGTTTTCACAGAGGCCCCTGAGATTTCCTGTAATATTGAAGAATACTTTGTGGTTAAGTACAGATAAAGGAAAAGAATTAGAGTTGATAGAGAATATATATATATCAAAAGATTATCATAAAACATTTTGATTTCAGGTCCTTTCATTATCAATCAAACTAGTAAAAGTAAATATTTGAACTAAAGTTTCATGAATTATATCCATCTGGACGAAAATTACCATTAAATGAAATATATATTATCAAGTGCATGAAGATCTAGCTATATATAGTGAACTTTTATCTTTATCTTTCAAATAAATTAACTGTTAAATGTGGATGTTCTGCTTAGAACCTAATTTAAGTGAGGACATGTATAGTTTCAGTAAAAAATAAGACCCAATAACAAAGGACATAACTACAAAAAACTTCTTCATATCCAAACTATAGTCAAATTCTAATTACCTGCTGAGGAAATTCACCACTTTCAAGCTGTGAATTGATCAATAATCTTGCTGCTTGATGTAAAGGTGTTGCATCCCTTTCAGCCTTTTTAAGAAATATAAATTTGGAAAATATACGTTAGATATTGATTTCATAACTTTATATATACACTCTATCATCCATATTACTATATTGCTGCATAATAGTATTAGAAAATTATGTTCTGAAGCCTAACCTGCCCTGCATGAATCAAACCCACCATTGTCCACGCGGTTTGTACTAAATTTGATCTGTTTCCTTCAAGCGGTGTGTATTCCTGAATTTCCAAAGAAGAGAATAATAGCTATGTAATATCTTTCTGTCTAAGCTAATTACAATTAATCACCAAAAACATTCAATTAAAGTAAAAAGATTTACCAAGTTTCGGCAAGAAAGATAGCTCTCTCCCCAGCCTCCTGACTCGAGCTGTTTTGAGAGTAGAAAATCACAGCCTCTGCACACAGCTTCGCTATTGCAATATGTCTTTCCGACTGCTGCCAGTCCACGAAGCACGAGATATGTCGCATATGTGTAGCAGATCCCCCAGTTTCCATACCTGTTGGTAGAAAGTTACAGCGGCACAAATCAAGAATTTTTGTATCAAATTCATAGCTTCAGCACGTAAATGCGTGTGAGAAGAAAAATACTGCACCAGGAACCATCGACCATCTGCACATTTTCGACGTAATGTGTTGCTTTAGCAACCGACGTTTCTATTTCTTTCCTTCGGTGTTCGGGATGCAAATGAGTAAACAAAGCAAGAGCTTGAATGATCGATGCTGTGCAATCAACATATCTAAAACCACCAAATTAAACAACAGATATGAAAAAATGTCAATATATATGTCTCATCATTTTTCGTATCTGTTATGCGCTTACATGTGCAGTACTCGTGCACGCACGCTAAATATAATAAAATAACCAAAGTTAATGCAAGGAAGAAGTGGATAATTTCATACTCAGTTTCCACCATGACACTACCAAATACTTCTGTAGGATTCAACATCTAAGAAAAAAGAAAAATAGAGAATTACTTTTTCTTGTTTAAGAGAATGTTGAATGTTGTGCTCTATATATATATATGTTTTGTAAGCAATGATCACCTCCATCCATTGTGGTGATGTTACTGGCTCCCAAGCTGAAAACCCACCATTTTCACTCTAGGATCAAACACGGTTAATTTAGGGAACGAAACAAAGACCTTATATATAGACAGACGATATCATACACTGAAATCAAACAGGACAAGTCAAATGCACTCAATTTCACCTGCAAGGTAAGAAGGAAATCCACTGCTTCATATAACTGCTGATCCACTTCAAGTGTGTCGCCAACAATGTCTGCTGGCATCTGTGATAACAAGAGTAAAGCCTGCAATTTCAGTGCGTCCAGAGATTAGTTGTGGTGCGTGTAAGCTGGCTCGAAGACCCCAGTTATAAAAAATAAAAAGAAAAAAAAGAGTAAAGCCTGCAATATTTGTTAATCATTTGTGTTATGCAGAAAATAACAACAATAATTATAAGGTGTTGCTCAATATTAGAAATACCTTTAGTGCCTCAGCTGTGCAGTCTGAGACTTGCCAACCTTGATCTTTGACAGAAACAGACCATGATCCTTTACAAATTGTATGATAAGTACTCTGAAAATCTCCTGATGGGTTTTTCCGGATCTATGATTTCGTATTGAAACAAAAAAAAACATAGATATCTAATTAATAGATGAATTAAATCTATATTTGTTAATTTTAATGTTTATACAAATTAAACTTTTATCTTAGAAAGTTAATGAATTGACTTAAATGGCCTTGAACCAAAACAATTTACGGATTCTATAGATATTTATTCACATGAAACAAGGTTAGCATACCAAGTTATGTGGTTTATAAAACCAGCAGGACAGAAATTTAACCTGTGAAAGCTTGATGAAATTGAAGGCTTTCCGGAGAGTTGAGCCATATTCATCAGTGAGATTGCTTGCAATAATTGCTTGAGTAACAAAAACAGAATCCCACAGCTGGGCACCCAAATTCTATGTCCCCCCCCCCCCCCCCCCAAAAAAAAAAAATCATAATTAGCACATTTAATATTCAGTAATTCTTCGATGTTGGAAAAAAATATTCTAATAAACGAGGATGAGATCAGATAACCTGAACTTTCATTCCATCTTCAGCGACCCACAAGAACTCAGGGACTGTAGCTTGGTGACGCTTGAGTGCATCTTGAGCAGGATCCTCTGCCCAATTGGCGATCATGTTCAAACTCTGAAATTTTTATATGTGAACCAAACATGAAATGACTGGTTATGAATTTGAGACAGCCATTGATGCGAACATTTTGAATCAATGGAAGTTAATTTCACCCAGAAAATAAGCCTCATTGTTAGATCCACAGAAGCGATATACCTTTTCCACAGAAGCGTGAGTCAAATATCCAGTGTGCTCATCTTCATATCGAATAAGCCTCATTGCTCTTGCCATTGCTTTCTCTCTTAGCTTCGAGAAAGGCCAAAGTGTAGAGAGTGGCTCCACAAAGTAATACAGTGCACTACTTAAAACATTTTCTGTGAGAGAGTGAGGCTTGTATAGATCCTTCTGCATCCAAAACAATTTCATTTGATTTTATTATTAACTACCGGCTTGTTTGGAAAATATTTCTCAAATGCTTCATAAATTTTTTTATAACAACCCAATCGAAGTAAAATATTATATCTGTGAAATGACATGAAAAAACAATAATGATGGTAAAGTCATGATAGAACATTTTCTTATAGCCAATAACACTACCAGGACCCTATTAGCTGCTCACAGTAATCACAAACACACGTTCTACAGAAGGTGGAGAAAATGCAACAGAAAGATTAAACACAATGCAACATTTTTGGCTTTGTATCTTGAATAAATTGCCTATAAAACACTTTGTGTCTAAGATATATGTTACAAGGTCATGATTTAAACTATTTTTGTGTTAAGAAAATAAATAAAGTTGTGACTCATTTTTTTTATTAACATAGATGTCCGAGCGAGTTTGTGCACACCTCAATTAATCCCACAAGTCCTGCAGTTAATGACTATGTACACCTTAATCTCTAGATAAGTTTTTCTTATCATGGGATGACATGGTACGAGTTTCTTTTGCTAAAAAAAAAGAGAGTAATATGTTCATATTTGTTATAGTTTAGTTTGTTTGGAATGCTCACAATAATGTGATTTTTAATAATTAAGAAACAAATTGGTATGATATAATATGGAATCTTGATCTTCATGTGCTGAAGTGGAATATTGATGCATCTTCAAATGGCAAACCAAGACCTTCAATAACCGGTAGTGTACTCTAAGATCATGAAGGAACATTTATTTATTTTCAGAACAGGTCGAGGTTCTGAGCAAGATAAAATTTATTCCGGTTTGTTTTGTTTTTAAACTGGAATGAGATATACCGGTCATTTCAGGCGGAACACAATAAAATTGAAAACCTTGAGTTAAACTAGTGAAGAGATCAAAGCTACTTATCATGGACACTAAGTATACATAAAAAATATAGAATAATAGATTAAGCATAAAAGATTCTAGACTGAATACTATTATTTAGAAAAGTAAAAAAGAAATTAAAGAAAATTAGTGTAAGTGTAAAATACTTACATGTAGAAAAACTTAAATTTTTACTTGCCATAAAAAGAAATAAAAACCTGACAATTCTCAACTTTAAAACTAGATATTTGTATTAAAGTTGAGGGCTTGAACGCCAAGCTAGAGCCCCACCCGAGCCAAGTCAAGCATATGCATGTGGGCTACACCTTGCTACTTTATTAAGGTTTATTTATGATTTTTCAAATTTTCATTATTATAAACTACAAAAAAAAATCTTTTATTTCTAAATGGGATATAAAACGTTACTGGATTTCACAATGTCAACCGTAAATTTTTTTAAATCAATTTTTTATTCAATCATAATGTATTTTAATTATAGTAATATTCCATGTTAAATTCCAATAAAATTTTAATCATAAAAAGATTGACTCTCACTTTAAATTTGTATTCAAAAGTGCCCATTAACAATATTTCAATAAAACAAATTTGAAATGTTATATTAACGGTTGCTGCGAGAATGACAGTGATCAAATGAGGAGAAAACATGGTTGTAGATAGTTCAGTAGTTAGAGTTTTGAACTAAGAAGTTTTCTCCCTGTGAGCTCAGGTTCAAGTTCTGTGGTTGCTAATATAATAGTCATTGGAGACTTACATGGTCGTTAACTTTAGGGCCCAGAGGATTAGTTGAGATGCACGTAAACTGGCTCGGATATCCAAATTTATAAAAAAAATGAGGGGAAAACAGTAGTAGTGACAAATTAATTACCTTCAAACATGAATTGCGAGCTGTAGTCCAATCTACTTCACCATATGGTTCAATGTAGAGTTCTTCTCTTAGTGATATAACGAGATCGGTGATTGGTGCCACAAATTTCTTACCATACAAGTAAGCCAAGGGAATGTAAACCGTCCGAAAGTAACACCATAAGTTTCCTGCATTGTGTGAGTGGTTAATTAATTAATTAATTAATTAAAGGGAGAAGGTGCATAAAGCAATCAATATTCGAGAAAATATATAGCTGCAGTCTAAACCTTCTTTACCTGGATTGAAAGGAAGGAACGATGGGACAAGCAAAAATTCCGGAGGCACTGGATTGCAGCCAGACCACTCATATAATCCAATCAACTACAAAATCAATAAATATTTCAATGCTTAGTTTTACTGGAAAATAAATAAATTCAAAGATTTGACTAGCTGCATAAATATAGTCATGATATAGAGATGGAGGTAATCAGGTTGAGTATATATATTTGCTGATCATTTACCGCAAGAAAATATTTTCCCCAGGTAGATATCATTGTTACACCTCCATGATCAAGTATCCATTTACGGGCCTTCGCCGCACCTCCATCTTCGCCTCCCTCAGGTTCTTCTCCGAGCAAACGCAAGGACACATAGTTAAGTGCTGTGCATAGCATTATGCTCGGGCTTTCAACATGGAAGCCCCATCCCCCATCGTCATTCTGCAAATCAAGCAGGTAGATAATGGAAGAACTAGTCCCCTCTGATCAACTATCTTTCGTCAAACCCTAAAACATGAAGTGTACGGTCCCTTACACTCTCCACATTGGAGAAGCAGGACTTTCTCCTATTGATATCATGTACTTACTTGATGGTTATAGATGTATCGAACAATTTCCCTTTTATGTTCAGATGAGAGGATTGTGTTTAGGGTTCCAGTAATTTCCAGAGCGATAACCTGCATTTCAAACACTTAGCCGTCACGTTTTTTTTTTTCGATGTACCAACAAAAATGCCATCACTTAATGAATTATAATAATCCCTTCTTAGATCTTAATCTTTTATAATAGAAATTCGGGGCTGCATGCAGCTTACTTCATATTCAAAATATATTTGGAGGAAGTGCTCAACTTAATATGTTTTAATTAATTATTTAAGTGTAAAATACGTAAGGCAGTTGACTTTTAAAAGGAATGATAAATAATATGGAAAAATAACAAGAAAAAATGAAGAAAACTATGAGCTATTAGATCATGATTTTAATTTGTGAGACCCGCATATACATGTGCCAATTTTAATTAATATTTATTCACATGGATTATTTTTTCAAGTACAGAATAAATGTGAATATGCAGGCTTATTAGACGTGCATCAGATGCCCCTCGAACTTCTCTCTGCTTCTCTGATCAAGTGGCTGGAATTCATTTAGCCAACTTGATCAGCCGACTTAGGAAAAAATCACCATTATATGGGAGAGATATTAGTTTGTTTCTAGTGTGTTTTTTATTATTTTTTATGTGTGGTACAACCACCACTTTATATATATATAAAAATTCTTCTTCAGCGTGAAAGCATCACTTCATAACATGACAAAAAGAAAAAGAGTTTGAATTAAATAAATTAATTGTAGATTATGTTATAATATAAATTATATTTTGGACCCTTCCTTGATAGTTTGAGTTTTTAGATGAGATGGTTTCATGATATGGTATCAGAATCTTATTAACTTAACGATCACGAGTTCGAATCTAACAATTCTTATTCTATTTTATAAAAATCAAGCACAAGGTATTGTGGGGTTTGTGTGCAAGTTTCAAGTCCAAAAGATTTTCACTTGAGGGATTGTGTTAAAAAATAATATAAATTATATCTTGAGATCTCACCTAATAGCCTGAGCTTTTAAATAAGATGGTTCTTTGACAAACTATTTAATTAAAAAAAATAGTTTGTTTGGTGAGAGAGTTTTAAATTTTCAAATTGGTACTCTCTTTACAGTAACTAAAAATCTAATATATATATTTTTCTCTTTTGTTTTTAATTTTAAATTCTTTATAAAAAAAAACGCCGAAAACAATATAAATACGTTCAAAATATATTTTTGAGATTTATTGTTTTATGAAATTTTAATTATTTTGTAAAATAAAATAAAAAATTGAATACCAACAAGTCATATCACATGCAAGACGCACCAAGCTGGTACAATATTAATCACAATCAGATCATACATATCACATGCAAAATGCACCCAACTAGGAAGTGGACGAGCACCTGAAGACATTATATATTTAAAGATTGTTTTGGGCAGGGTGAAAAGGTTGTCTCTTTTTAAATGATTTTTTTTAATTTCTTATAAATATTTTTCACATTAAAAATCTGTATGGACTGCATTCTTATATCCGGACGTACCAAAAAAGGCTGTAAGAACAGGAGGGCTGAAAATTCGGAAGGCCAGTGCCCATCCTTTGCTTGTAATGCTGAAGTGAAGCGAACAGCTTTCCTCAACGCAATCTCTGCTTTTTCACAGCTTATTTCCTCTCTGTCTCCCAGTCTCACTGACGGTATACTCAGATCGATCCCATTCTCTCTGATAAGCTGCATTTTCGAGCTCAATGAAAACACAGTAAATGATAAGATCGATGAAATCTGCTGGACAAGCTCATGATCAGAAGGAGTATTATATATATGGTAATGATCTTAGTTGGGAACGTAAATTAAACTTGAATATATATATATATATATATATATATATATATATATATATATATATATAGCCATTGAACTACTCAACCAGCTTGGCTTGAAACAGCCATTGCTTGAATTAAAGAAGAAAGGTATTACTTTTCAATATAATTTGACATGAAATGGAAGCATGGAGCATGCATGCACAAGACTCAACTCAACTCAACTCAGGTCTGGTTTTGCTTTATATGGTAATTAATGATCACCTGACAGGAGAGTTTCTGCATGCGTACGTGAATAATATGACAGGAAAGTTAGAGACATCACCTGCAAATTCTTGAGAACATCACTGCTTCCTTTGACATGAGATCGGTTCTGAGAGAATTTCTCTCGAGCTTTTTCTACCTCTGCACGTTCCTCCGGGGTTCCGAGATCAGGATCGAATTTCCAGACTTGTCTTCCAACAAAATTATTGGTGCTAACCAGCCATGGATCATGGCGCTCTGCCTCCTCAAGCTTCCACATTTCCTACTCTCACCTACTTTTCCGGACCTTAATTTGTGCTTCAGTTTACCACACTGTGCATGTCAATAAATGGCTACAAACTGAGTAGGATGTTTCGTCAGGTTATAAGATATTTATATTAATTATTCTATAAAGTGCCCATTGAGATGTAAACTGATTACCATTTGGTCAGCATGTATTTTTCGAAGAATTATTTCACCTACCAACTTCTTAAGTTATATTATTTAAAATTTAACAAATATTATCTTCTGATAATTTAATTATACCTACTTGAATGAGTATAAATGTATCAGATCATTTCCCTTTCACATCAATAAAGTAATTAGTAGTGGTTGGAGTCTCCAGTAAAGTAATCTTCACTCCAACTACTAGTCAGATACTAGCGAAATTGCCCACGAGCTGTGGTTTTTTTCAAAGTAGGAAATTGATTGATTTTATATGTGTTGTAATTGGTTATTTTAATATTTAATTAGTAAAATTATAATTGATAGAATTTGTTAGAAATGAGTTTTTTTCCCCGCCTAAAAGTCATTGAATGTTGCTACTGCTAAAACTGTTTAGATAATTATTTAATTGGCAGATTGTACAATTGGAATTGAAAAAATTCTGTTAAAATGAACCACGTGCTACGTGTAACAGACTGATTGATTGTTGTGTATGTTTTATTTGTTTCATGAATTCTTTAATTAGCAAATAGTAAAATTATAATCGTTGAATTGTGACACAGATGAGTGATTTGTTTTATGCAGCAAACAATTTGATTGATGGTTTTGTTTTAACTGTTTTGGTAATAATTTAATTGGTAGATAGCAAAACTCCAATTTATCAAATTGACTAAAGATATATTATTTGTTGCCTACAATATATTAATTATTTTTTGGACATGTTTTAACTATTTTTCGAATAATTTATTTGACAGATAGCAAAAATTGATGAGACCATAATTATTGACGAGATCAGTTTTTATCGTAAAGACTAAAGAGAACGTATAAGTCACAAAACCTTAGCTAATCTTGAATTGATATTTATTGATGTTTGGGACCCTTTTCTATGTGTTTCACTAAATATTTTTGCTATTTTTTTATTTTTATGGATGCTCATACTAAGTAAAATTGTTTTTTTTTCTTCCTGTTAGTTTCCAAATTTGATGCTTTTACTACTTTTCAAAAATTTCAATATACTTGTTTATATTGATAATATTTTGCTTATTGGGAGTAATTTGATTTCACTCACTAAATTGATTTTCTTACCAAGCTTATATTTTAAGCTTTCAGATCTTGGATCATTTTATTATTTCTTGAAAATTGAAGTTAAACCCACTTTTATACATAATCGTCTCACCTAACACAAATATGCTCTGGATGTTTGATGCTTTGTACTCTAATTATGCATGATTATATTAATACTAAAACCTTTAAACTATCTCCTGAACTATTAAATTTCAAATCCTCAAACGGGATGAACATAAATTTAAATAACAATGTCAAGAAAAAAAAGGAAATTGTCACTTGTAAAGCTTAAAAATAACAAACCAATTATCTTTGATTCCATACAAAGGTCTTGATGAAATGAGGTGACAATTGTTGATCGATTAACTCGCAATCAAACATTTATTTTGAACTTCAAAATCTTTAAAAACGATATTCAATGGCGTTTTACTGTCATAATTTATTTCTGAAAAAACCATGTTGTTGCTCTTTGCTCATCACTTCCACACCAACCAAACATAACCTAAGTGTTTTTCTTAGGCAATAGAACATGCTTACGGTATTCACCCAAAGCCCAGAGTGGGAATATGTTCCTGTAGGAAGCATAATGTAACATAGAGGTTTTCAAAGAGGCCCCTGTGATTTTCTGTAATATTGAACAATACTTTGTGGTTAAGTACAGATATAGGAGCAGAATTAGAGTTGATGGAGAATATATATATCAAAATATTAGCATAAAACATTTTGATTTCAGGTTCTTTCATTATTGTTAGGATTGAGAGTTTGCAGATTATTGAAAGAGAAAGAAGAATTAGTTTAGAGAAGGGAAGAGGGAGAAGAGAGAAAAGAGAGGGAAACTGAAATTTAAAATTGTATTGTATTGAATTATGTTTTGCATACATTTGTTGTGTGTGCACTTCTCTATTTATACACATTACACTATTCTAGAATATTCTTCTATACTCTAACATCCCCCTTCAATCTCATGCTTTGATAAACGAAGCATGAGATTGCAACAATGAAAATGAAATACAAGAGTACTTAATTCTTTTGACAAACAATATGTAAACGAGAGAAGAGAAGGAATTTCATTGGTCTATTTCTTGACCAGAATTTCATTTGTCTTTGTAAGACTTTGAGAAGAGAGGGATGAGAAAAAAGAAATGGGAGGTAAGAGAGGTGATAGAATGGGTTTGAATTTCATTTATCTACTTCAGTTTTTCTGAAGGATTTCATTTGGCTTCTTCAGTTTTTCTGAAGTTTTTCCTTTGCCGATGAATTTCTTAATCTGTGTAAGAATTCATTTTCTTCTTCTTCTTCTTCTTCTTCATTGGATTAAGTTTTTCTTAATCTATTTTTTTTATATCAAAACGGTAGGATGAGAGACATAAAACGGCACACAAAACACAAAGCACACAAAACACAAACGACATCAACACACACAGACGACATCACGACACCAAAATATAAAATCTAGGTTTTCACAGCTTATTCCTCTCTCAGCCACGCCGCAGCCTCATCTCTTCTCTGCCAAATCGATTCACTTCATTTTGCCAGCCTTTCTTTGATCTCTGTTGAAACGGATAAACGATCCTTGCGTCCAGATGAAATGGCATCTTTCGCAGAAGCACGTCCTAGTGATTCAAGTCTTGCAAGACAAGGACGCTGGCCTGCCAAGTCTGCCAGGTTCATCATGGATTTGCTCAAGAATGCTGAGAGCAATGCTGAGGTCAAGGATTTGGACGTGGATGCAGCCAGAGCTTCAATCTCCACTCACAACAGCGTTGATCCAGAACCACCATCTCACGCCAAATACCGTGCCAGAGACTCCAGGACCGAAGACTGCCCACACCTCTGGTAAATTAATTCTCCTCTCCCTCGATTGCTCTTTTTTTTTTGTCTTCTTCTTCACTCTGTTGCTGCTCTGTTTAATCTCTCTCTTTTTTTTTTACTCTGTTGTTGCTCTGTTTAAGCTTCACTTTTGTTGTGCAAAATTTGAATCCAGTAATTTATTGCACAGAGACTAAAGAGTTGAGAGTATTATTGAGACTAGATTATGATTTTTGTGTGTGTGTTGCGGTAGACTCTTTGAACACTAAATGCTTGATTTAAGGATTGGAGACAGTGGAGAGAGGAGGAGGAGTGGTCAAAGAGCTGATCGAGCTTTAAAGAAACATCAAATTTGCAGAAGCAGAAGACTGTATTGAGGTAAACTTACAGGACCAAGAAGTTATGTGTTTGCTCTGCTGCTCAATTATGCAATCCTCTTTACGATGCACGATGGTGCTTGCTCTGCTGCTGCTTTTTTTTTTTTTTGGAATGATCCATTGAAGGATCAGTTTGCGGAAGATTGGATCAAATCATGCGCTAGCATAAAACAGCTCTGATACCATGTTAGGATTGAGAGTTTGCAGATAATTGAAAGAGAAAGAAGAATTAGTTTAGAGAAGGGAAGAGGGAGAAGAGAGAAAAGAGAGGGAAACTGAAATTTAAAATTGTATTGTATTGAATTCTGTTTTGCATACATTTGTTGTGTGTGCACTTCTCTATTTATACACATTACACTATTCTAGAATATTCTTCTATACTCTAACAATTATCAATCAAACTATTGATTCAACTAAAGTTTCATGAATTATTTCCATCTGGAAGGAAATTCTCATTAAATGAAATATATATTATCAAGTGCATGAAGATCTAGCTATATATATTGAACTTTTATCTTTATCTTTCAAATAAATTAACTGTTAATTGTAGATGTTCTGCTTAGAACCTAATTTAAGTGAGGACATGTACAGTTTCAGTAAAAAATAAGACCCAATAACAAAGGACATAACTACAAAAAACTTCTTAATCAGGACGCACAAAGGTGGTACAATATAATAATCACAATCAGATCTTACATATCACATGCAAAATGCACCCAACTAGGAAGTGGACGAACACCTGAAGACATTATATATTTAAAGATTGTTTTGGGAATTTTTAAGGTGTTTTTTTAATTTATTTAGAAATATATTAAACTGTACGAACAGCATTCTTAAATCAGGACGTACCAAGAATGGCTGCAAGAACAGAAGGGCTGAAAATTCAGAAGGCCAGTGCCTGTTAGAGAATAATATAAATTATATTATGGGACTTCACTTACATGTTTAAGCTTTTAGGTGAGATGATTCTTTAACATGGTATCAGAGTCTTGTTGACCCAGCGGTCACGAGTTCGAATCTCACCACCTCCATTCTATTTGATAAAAAACCAAGCACAAGGTGATTTGGGCCTGTGCAAGTTTCAAGCCCAAAGGGCTTTCACTTGAGGGAGGTGTTAGAGAATAATATAAATCATATTATGGGACCTCACTTACAAATTTAAGTTTTTAGGTGAGATAATTCTTTAACAGTGCCCATCCCTTGCTTGTACTGCTGAAGTGAACCGAACAGCTTTCCTCAACGCAATTTCTGCTTTTTCACAGGTTATTTCCTCTGTCTCCCAATCTCCCTGATGGTATACTCAGATCGATCCCATTCTCTCTGATAAGCTGCATTTTCGAGCTCAATGAAAACACAATAAATGATAAGATCGATGAAATCTGCTGGACAAGTTCATGATCAGAAGGAGTATATATGGTAATTAATGATCTTAGTTGGGCACGTAAAACTTGAATATATATATATAGCCATTGAACTACTCAACGAGCTTGAAACAGCCATTGCTTGAATTAAAGAAGAAAGGTATTAATTTTCAATATAATTTGACATGAAATTGAAGCTCTAGCGATGATGCATGGAGCATGCAAACACACTCAACTCAACTCAGGTCTGGGTTTGCTTTATGATCACCTGACAGGAGAGTTTCTGCATGCGTGAATAATATGACAGGAAAGTTAGATACATCACCTGCAAATTCTTGAGAACATCACTGCTTGCTTTGACATGAGATCGGTTCTGAGAGAATTTCTCTCGAGCTTTTTCTACCTCTGCACGTTCCTCCGGGGTTCCGAGATCAGGATCGAATTTCCAGACATGTCTTCCAACAAAATTATTGGTGCTAACCAGCCATGGATCATGGCCCTCTGCCGCCTCAAGCTTCCACATTTCCTACTCTCACTTGCTTTTCTGGACCTTAATTTGTGCTTCAGTTTTGCCACACTCTGCAAGTCAAGATATATTATGGCTACAAACTAAGAAGGTTGTTTGGTAAGGTTATAAGATATTTATATTATTCTATAAAGTGCCCATTGAGATTTAAACTGATTACATATGATCAACATACATTTTTCGAAGAATTATTTCACTAATTACCAACTTAAGTTCTAGGTAAAACTCTAAAATTTAATTTATATTATCTTCTAACAATTTAATTATAGTTGGGGCTATATACCTACCTGAATGAATGAGTGTACATGTATCCGATCATTCCTCTTTCACATCAATAAAGTAATAATTAGTTAGTGGCAAGGTTATTGATACCGTTTCGTTTCGGCCGAAACGACCGAAATGTTTCGTATCAAGCAAAAAAACGAAACAAAACAATATCGTTTTTGTCTCGTTATAAATACCGATCCGTACCGGAAATACCGGTCAAATACCGGCCGAAACACCCCGGAATCACTCTTGGTGTTTCGTTTCGGCCACAGGGAAAAAATCATTTCCCGTTTAATGCCTTAATGGCTTAATCTATTGCCAGCACTTTTGCATTGTTACTTGTTAGTGATGTGACCCATCACTATATATATATATATTGTTTATGAGGTGTATTGAAATTTGAAAATGCAAAAATTAAAATTAAAAAATATATATATATTAAAAAAATTGTTATAAACTTTGATTTTATAAAAAAATTATATTTAATTTTTTTGATTTTTAAATTTTTTCATATATATAATTAATTATGAATAGTACAACCCCGAAACGGCACGCCAAAACGCTCCAAAACCGAAACATTTTATACCAATAAAAAAACAAAACAGTAACTAAAACGGTATTGACAACCTTCATTAGTGGGGTTGGAGTCTCCAGAAAAGTAATCTTCACTCCAACAACTAGCTAGTTATTTCGTTAATGTAGCAACAATTTATCTGTTCTTCGTACAATCGATCCTTCGAGTCTTACACAAAGGGACATGTAAGTTGAGGTTTATAATTTTCAAGTACAAGTATTATCTATTTTCTGGTTTATGTTCAAACAATTACTTATTGTTATTTTATAATTGTGTTTTTCTTTAATTTTTTTTAATTCATGATTGCTAGTTTCATGCCTTGCAACTATACTTAGATCAAGAAGAAGAGTGTGATCAAAATCTTTATTATTGATATTTTGTTGAATTTAGAGATCCAAAAGCATCTCTGATGGATATTAGTTGTGGGGATTAAAGGTATGTCTTATTTTCTGCTGTCAAGTTCATCTTTAATTTTAGGCATTGTCATAATTAATGAAGCTAATGAAGCTGGGTGTGGCGTGATGAAAAACGATTTGCGATCTGCATAGACATGGTTAACACATTTGCATTATAGCTTGATAGATCTTGTCGCGATGATTTTTTTTTTCATGTTTCGCGCTCAGGTTGGGGAGACAACGGCGCGCAGTGAAATGGAGTATGTTTTATAGTCATAAAAATTACGATTATAATTATTAGAAGTCGCCACCTAATATTAAGGTCACTAGGAAACCTATTGGTCTGCGAAAAGTTAGGAAAGGGCATTTGTTGTGCAAGGGGAAGACGCATCACTCCTAGTGCACCCTATCTAGGGTAAACTACATCGTTGTTTGATTATTTTTCTTAAGTCATTTTTATTGGTCTTTTTCTAGGGTTTGAAGTAGATTTCTCCCCGTGAGAGAATCTCTATCTCATTGCGAGTTGAAAGACTAACCCAAAATAATTTTACACTACATTTTTAAAACCATGTTTTTAATTATCTACGAGTGTACTTTACAGAGTAATTTTTAAATAATTACATTACAATTTTGTTTTTTTCTATTTCTAAAACAATTTCTTTCATTGATTGTAGAAAATTATACCATTACATGGAGTAAAATACAAATTTATTTGACACTGAATTATATGTTAATAAAAAAATAGCTATAACACTTTTTTTATTAGTTTTATAAAAACATTTACCATTCTAATTTATAAACAAATATTTTTTAGGAATATAGTTTTGGTAATTAATAATAAAGTTCAAGAGATTGACATGCTGCTAGGGAAAACTGTTTTATTCTTTTATTAAAAAAAATATTGGAACTATTGTTCAAAACAAATATTAAATTATTTTAAATATACTTTTAAAATGATCAAAAATAATTGTTAAATTATTTTTGATATTTTGCCCGAATTCCAACGGATAATCGTAAACCAAATCCAATTTTCATTTCAAAATATGAGAAAGATGCAATATATTTATCTAGAAAAACCTTGAAATTCAGTCGTTTGCAAGAAAACAAAAAATATTTTTGTTTGTTTTTTTCATTTTTTTAATAATAATAATAAGGATAATAATAAGGATAATAATAAGGATAATAATAATAATGATGATGATGATGAAATATTTTTAATGCTAATTTATATTTTTTAAATTTATTTTATATATATATATATATATTTTTTTTTTTTTTTTTGGGATGCCTGCCCGGCCCTGATGGGCCGCGAGGCCCACCACTTGGGGCTGGGTTATCATCCCAAGTGGGTTGGAACCCCACCTCGTATGGACTAGGCCTCCAGTTCGGGTGGACTGGAATCCCAGCTCTCTCAGACGATTATGTCGGGTATAGAGCCCGACCCACCTCATTCAGTGGTCGGGCTAGACACAAAGTCCGGCCCGACCACACCACTGTTCACCCATGTGAACACTGGGATGCAGATTACATCCCACTGTTCACATGCAGTGAACAGTGCGAGGAAGATGATGAATAGTGATTTTTCGAGGGTGATGAATGGCGTACTTGTTAGTACTATTGGGTAAAGGAGGTCGAGGTGGTTCTTCCTGTGGTGGTGGTGTCAGAAATGGTGGCCTGTGGTGGCTGGAGAAGGCTTTGGAAGCTGTCGGGTTTATGGTGTTGTCACTGCTACCGTCTCTAGTGCTTCACCGAAGATCGTGGTTGGGTTGCTGGTGTTGAGGGGGAAGCTTCCAGTGGTGATGAGGGTGGTGTTGGGTGGTCGGTCAGCCGCTACTAATAGGGAGAGAGCTGTCGAGCGATTGGTTTTAGAGAGAGAGGGGCTGTCAAACCAGAAGAGAGAGAGAGAGAACTGGTGTCAGGGAAGATGAAGGATTTTTGTGTGATATCTTCTATTTTGCTTTCCTTTTTTTCCAAAATTCTCCCGTAAATTCCCTGTAATTTTCCTTCTCTATGTATTTTCTCCTTCTCTGTTACATAAAAATTTTGCCCGTTGCCTCTCCCTGTATGTTGTGATCATGGCGTTATTTATAGGGGAAAGTTGCCTACATCGGGGGCTCAACTACTATAGTTGTTGGCGGTGTAGTGGTCTGCCAATAACGGCGTGCTTGTAGTGGTGGCTGTCGGCAATGGCACAGGTGGGCTGGCGGCAGGCGATTTAGGCGAAGGCATGCGGCGGGACTACAGTTTTGGGAGAAGGTGGAAGTACAATTTGGACCTTCAATTTGTAATTGTTCTAATTGCACCCCAATTGGCTTTGAGCTTTTAATTTTGTGCAATTGTATCCCTGTCAAAATTTCAACAGCAACCCTAGCTTTGTGCGCATTTTTTATTTCGATCATTCGCTTCTGATTTAAGCAATTTGACCCTCAATTAACCATTAAACTCTCAATTATTTTCAATTTGACCCCTAGCTTTGCACAATTGGCTTGGAAAAATTCAATTGGGTCTCCGAAAATTTCAATCTTCTCAATTGAGCCCGAATTAAACTCAAGAACTTGATTTTCATCAATTAAGCCCTTAATAAAATTAATTTGACCAATTTAAAGAATAATTAAGTCCTTGTACTTAATTAAATCCTTCAATTGGACCTTAAATTAATTTCTAAACATAATAATACTTGAAATTGGCCCATTATTAAATCAAATTGGCTTATAAAAAATATAATTATGATTTCTGGCTTAATACTTACCTCGAATTTGCATTTTCTCTCATTTTGGGCATAGAAGAGGTACGATCGGGCATTCGAAAACTTTAAAATTTCCACATTGATTTTTCTACCAACGATGACCTTTTTATTTTATTTTTGTTATTTTTGGGTAGATTTTCGGGAGTAACCTAGAAATTGGGTTATGCAAGATCTCACAAGCCATTAATTAACTTGCGTAGTTTTATGCTAGACTCCATGAATAGAATTCAAGATCTAAAAAAAAAGAACAAAAAATCTTCTTAAAGCTTATCTCAATACCATAAATCCTAGTAAAAACTCTAATAAGAGTTCTACTTGAAATGGCTAGAGAAACTTACTTTTTTATAAGTTCTTAATAGGGTTAAAAAAAAATCCTCTTAGCAATTAGCTCATAATTCTAGGTCTCAAGTATGAAATATATGAAATAAAAAAAGAAAAATGAGATTTAAAATAAAAGATTACTTATTTAAAATTTGATGATTAAGATAAATCCTCCAATCAAAACCCATAAAAATATACTTTTAATTTCAAAGATGTTACAAAAATCTTATATTAATAGTATGCAATGAATCAATATCATCGATAAAGTTATCACTTAGAAATGGTATATTAAAATCACACTTGTAATCATTAAAACTTTTAGACTAACCATTAAAGTTTTAATCGATTCAGAAGTTGTTTAAATTGCATGATTTACAAACCAATTTGTCCAAAGAAGAGATAGGATACAATCACATTGAAAATGACTAGAAAGGCTTGAAGTCCAACAAAACACTGCCCAACTTCATGATAGTTAAAATCTTTAGTGGAATCCACAATGATTTCACGCACACAAAATGTTGTATTAGATATCCATAATGTATTAACCTATAAAAGAGATATTGTGTTAAGAATCCATAGTATAATCTTCTTTTAGGAATTTGTTTTTTATTTTTTTCTTATTATTTTTATGTTGCAGTTCTCGTTTTTTTCCTCTATTTAAAGGGAATATTTTTCCTATTTTATTTTTTTTTCTTTCCAGTATTATTAAGGTTTTCTAGATTATACATATATATATATAGGATTGTAATAGACTTTTGCCAAATGGAGACTTTAAGGAATACAACTTGAATATGTAATTTATTTTTTTATTTCAATTTTGATATTCATTCTTTCAATTGTTATTTTTCTAAATATTTGTTTTTCTATTTCACCTTTCAATTCAAAAGATTTAGGTATCCTCTAATTTATTTTTATTTCTATGTTGACCCTCATTTTTATAATAATTATTTTTTGTTTTGGATTCATTTGTATGATTTTTTTTATCCTTCAATATTTAATTGGTTGAAGATTAGATTTTTGCTTCTTTTCTAATGACTTGAGTTATGAATTTAAAAAGCTAGGTTGGGTTAATATCAATTAGTATTATTTTTATCATTTTATCATTTGACATTAATTTTATTTAAATTAGCTTTATAATTTTTTTTCTATTAAATTATTTTAGTTTTATAATTTAAATTATAAATTTAGCAAACTAAGTTTAATTTTTTTAATAAAGTCTTCAAACATATATTTTTTAAAAAATAATAATAATCCCACCACGCAGCTTTAGCCGTTGTCGACACCCAGTTGAGAACAGAAAAGAAATAATCACAAAATTGAGTGGACAAAACGCAACTATGCTCCACACGGCATGAAAAAACAAATGAAAATAACAAACCTTAGTCTTCCTTGTAATGATGGGAGAAAATGCATCTTCTTATCTTCTGGTCTGGATTGTTTTTCATTATTTATAGAGCAAGGTAGTGTTTTATCCAACTGTACTTTTTTATGTTTTTTATTTTATTTTAAAAAGATAAAAATTATGTTAAAATAATTCTACATACAAATTTATTTTATATTTTTATTTTCATTCCTTCAACCATATATATTTTTATCTTTCTTATATTTATCCTCTTTTTTCTAGAATGAGTTGAAGAGTATGCTAGATTCACAAGTGTTAAAGCTCCATGAAAGTCTTGATTTATGGAAAGAAAAAAGAAAAAGAAATGAAAGGGATTAAACCATAAATTTCTCAATTATATCAGCAAATATAAGACAAGAGGTAGCTTCCTAGCTTGAAAGTTATGACTTGTTTTAAGGGATGGTAACTTGATATCATCATGATGATGGATGGATATTGATTTGATTTGACCTAAATTGATGTTAGGTATTGATTAAGATGAATAATATAGATATTGTCAAATCTGATCTAAATTTTATTTAAAAACAACTTGAAATATATATTTATATTATATAAATATATTTGTAGAGTAATTATATTTTTTAATACAATATAATACCTTAATATTGATATAAAAACATATATATGAATATTTATTATTTTATCATTTAATATAAACATACACATTTCAAATATATATTAACTATTTTATTTTTTATTGATTAATAAATAACAATGGATAATAAATATCTATTGAATATTTAAAATTTAATAAATAATTTATTTATATATAGAGAGAGAGAGAGAGCCACATATAATCATTATCATCTAAAAAATTGGTGAGAGACATGGGAAATGACAGGCAGAAAAAGAATACTAGGTAGGTTAGATTAGAATATTGCGATGTCATTGTCTGGGATTTCATCTTTTCTTATATATATTTTCCACACGCAACTTTTACTGGATAACAATTAATTTCCAAATTAAAAATATTTAAAGTTTGAACATGTTAACGTTCGTACAAGAAAAGGTATTGAAATAGCTTTCTATCAAGATATCATTTATGAAGGAATTTTTATGAAACTATAAACAAAATCAATACAAATCAGATGTATCTTTGAGATTTTGTTTCGATAAATAATAAATAGATTTATTTTCTATATTATCATTTCAGATCCAAATTCTAGAAAAAAAATGATAAATAATCTCTTTGTATTTAAATATATGTGTACCAATATGGATAATTTGCTAAAATCTCATTGAAAAACTTTAATTCCTAAAAATGCTAGTAAGATTACTCTAAACCAGAAATTCAAAGAGATGGCTTAGCCCATTGTTTACAAGGTTAGTGCATTGTGATAATTTTTGTTTTTCTAAAATATTTTTCAAATTATTTTTTAACCTAAAAAACATTAAGTAGATATTTTTGAATAGTATAAAAAAAATTTAAAAGATACTATTTTAATATATTTTGTTAAAAAACTATTTTTTAAAAGTAAGCTCATACATAAAAAAAAAAAATGATATACTTTGTAGTTAGTGTCAAGGAACCATCTCATCTAAAAATTTAAATTGTTAGGTGAGATCATAAAATATGATTTATATTATTCTCTGACACACTTCTTCAAGTAAAAACCATTTGTGTCTGAAACTTGTACAATCTCACATTACTCCGTGCTTAATTTTTATTAAATAGAATGAGGGTGATGAGATTTGAACTCGTGATCATTGAGTCAACAAGGCTCAGATACCATATCAAAGACCATCTCATCTAAAAACTTAAACTATTACGTAAGGTCAGATAGTATAATATGATTTATATTATTCTCTAGAAAAAAATCAAACAAATTATACACATCCATTATTGTTGAACAAAAGGAAAGTTCTAAAAAAACTAAATATTTGCAGGACCTTAATATTCCAATAGTATACACTCTGATGCACTCCATTCCTTTCCACTTCCCAATAATCTTCCATATAGGGTCTCTATTCATAGCCCCCCTTCCTCTCGAACCATATAAGTTATTCTAACTATAAACCTCCTATCCGAGGATTGATCCCATACCACTGAGTCTGCACTCTCATCCTGCCTAGGAGGAATGAACCCAACAATACCCTTTCCGCCACTGTATAGTTTATAGTATCCATCTGCGTTCCCGGAAATACATGACTTATTAGAGGACTAGAGCTCTCCAACCATCTATCTTTCCAAAATAATATCTTCTTGTCGTCTCCCAAATTCCAGTTGACATTCTGATGCACCACTTCCCATTCTCGACATATGGATTTCCACAACACTGAGTCTCGTGAGGTTGTCACCGACTGACTTTCTCCCCTATTTGAGCTCATATATTTGTCTTTTAGGAATTTCACCCATAGACTATTATCGTGCATCATTCCCCAAGCCAATTTCATTATAAATGCCTTATTCATCATTTCCATGTTCCTTAAGCCCATACCACCCTCCTCCTTCGGTTTACACATCATCGTCCAATTCACCAGATGGATCTTGTCTTTATCTTCCTTTTGTCCCCAAATAAATCTCCTGCATAATTTCTCTATCTCCTTGCATGTCTGCTTGGGAATAACTGCAGCTTGTATAGGATACAACGGAATAGTGGCTAAGACAACTTTGTATAACGTGATCCTGCCTGCTAGAGACAAGTTGCTAGCTAACGTGATCCTGTGTGCCTTGACTTTTCCCCCTTTCATCTTCTACACTCACCATCCTTCCTTCATCCATCCATACTGTAACGTCTGAGGGGTCTGGTTCCAGGTTTCTCTCCTTCGGCATGTGCACCATTACAGTGTCATCCTTGTACTCGTTGTTATCTGTTGACAGTAGTTGCAAGGTGTGGGACATTACACCCACATTATTGTTGAACAAAAGAAAAGTTCTACAAAAACAAAATATTTGCATACAAGAACCTTAATACTCCAGTAGTATTAAATGCCAATTGTGCTGGTAGAAATTCTGGTACAACCTTTTTGTAATTACTCATAATTTTATAATTTAAAAACAAATATATAGAGAAAACTCTAAGTTAATAAAAAAAAATTCTCACAAAAAAAAACATCTTATTTTTTAAAATGAAAATATCTCATATTTAATACTCCAAGATACAATCACTTGAATAAAGTGTAAAATAAGAAATATTTAAAATTAAATTAATTATTAATATTAATTATATATATAAACCTCCCTAAATTCCTTTTTCTTTAGAGGTCCAGCCTTTCTATCTAACCTGATATAATATAAACACAAAAATATTGAAGGACTACTTTACTCATTGTAGCTTTGAAGCGAACTTGCAAGAAAACACATTAATATGTGTTGCATCTCTCTAAAGATTCAGCATTCAAAGCGCAAAACTTGGTCGGGGTTTTGCTCAAATTCTCTCGAAATTTAATTATTGACTACTATTTTTTATTTTTTATCCAAAGTCTCAATCTTTGACACCTTTTCTTGGAAAAAGTTTCAAATCTTGAGATGGGTTGTTTTATTAGCAAAGAAAAAGCACCAAGACCAGATGTTAATGGTTGTACTTATAGACCATCAACAACTGGTTATTCTAGGCAAACAGATCAGCAACAGCAGCCTCAATATCATCAAAGCCAACAAAAGGCCGTAGCCCCTCAAATTGAGACACAAACCCCACCAGAACGACCTCAACAGATACAGCAACAAACCCCAACAAGGCCAGTTCCAAAGGTTGATACTATACTAGGAAAGCCTTTTGAAGACATCGAGCAACACTATGCACTTAGTAAGGAGTTGGGTAGAGGTCAGTTTGGTATTACTTATTTGTGCACCGAGAATTCTACTGGTCATAGTTACGCTTGCAAGTCAATTTTGAAGAGGAAGTTAGTGAATAAGAAAGATAGAGATGATATAAAAAGAGAGGTTCATATTCTGCAACACTTGTCAGGGCAGCCAAATACTGTGGAATTTAGAGGGTTTTATGAGGATAGGCAATCTGCGCATCTTGTTATGGAGCTTTGTGCAGGCGGGGAGCTTTTTGATAGGATTACTGCAAAAGGGCATTATTCAGAGAGAGATGCTGCTAAGATTTGCAGGGAGATAGTGAATGTGGTGCATGCTTGTCATTTAATGGGTGTGATGCATAGAGATCTCAAACCTGAGAATTTCTTGCTGTCTACTATAGATGAGGATGCTTCTCTGAAGGCAACTGATTTTGGACTGTCTGTTTTTATTGAGGAAGGTTAATTTCTTAAATCCTCTTTACGATTTTCATTTTAGTTCAGTTATTGGTTATAAAATATACGTGATGTTGCATTACGCTGAGCTGTCTGAGAATTGTGCTAAAACCTGCTGTGTTGCCTAAGGTTTGTGCTTTATAGTTTTGTGAATTTCAGAACTATTATGCATAACATCGTTGGAGTTGTTCAGATTCTGGCCTGGAATTAGTTCGAGGAGTAGAAAAGAGGAGTTGAATTTGGTGTTAAGTGATAGAATTGAATATTTTCTATTAGAATGTGCAGCTACAAACAGAGAATTGGGTCAGTTTATATATATTCTATTTGCTGGATTGTGTACCTTTTCTTGTTGAGCGTTACATGGTAAGAAACAAGACTCCTGTTTTTCTGTCTCTGCAGTTGATCTAGCTCACGGGTTTGGTATACAAGTGAATGTATTTTCGGTAGGGCCAGCCTCCGACTGAATTTCTATTTGCGAATAGCAGACCTGACTACTTTCTGTGTGTTATTAATTTTGATGCGGTTCTGCCTCTGACTATTATTATGGGTACAAGCCCAGTGAGGCTAGCTTGATTAACCATTAAAGGTGCTCAAAACAATGTCTTTCAAGAATTGTTTTCAGATACTATGAAGGCATCTTTTGTTTATTAGAAGACATTTTGAGCTCAGTGGTGAGATTAGAAAAACTAGCTAATGATCCTTTTCTTTTACTATTTTTTGAACACCTTGGGCTAAGCTATGTTGAGGAAAATCTATCGCATGTAAATAGAGCAGGATGGATAGATTTCTGGATATGTGACGGGCTGTTTCCTACCAGCAGTTGACAAGAAGTTATATTTGATCTTTGAAAAGTATAGAGTGGAAAACACTTGTTTTCCTGCTCTTTCTGTTTTATCTGGCTGGCAGTTAGGTTTGCAAGTCAGTTTATTTCTGGTAAAGCTATCCCCTGCTGATTTCTATTTGAGAATAGTATATTCAACCTTATTTTGCATGTTGCTAATTATGAAGGGGTTCTGCTTGTGTCTATTACATGAGTAAGCCTAGTGAGGCAAGCTTCAGTAGCATTAAAAGAAGTTAGATACACTACATTTCTCAAGAGATTTATTAAGAGAGCATTCTGAGGTTGTAGTGGGATCAGGTAAACTCGGAATGAGGTTTTGGTGGACTTGGGTAATCAATAAATGCC
This sequence comes from Salix caprea, assembly GCA_964035475.1. NCBI lineage: Eukaryota > Viridiplantae > Streptophyta > Magnoliopsida > Malpighiales > Salicaceae > Salix > Salix caprea. The sequence goes on along the minus strand of OZ037745.1, from coordinate 929,988 downwards.
TAGTGGTCTTTTTCCATTTCTTCTTTGACCTTGCATGTGTCATCTAAATTGAGATGATAAGGTGTATAAATAGAGCAGGGTGGACTAGTCTTAAGAAATGTGATAAGCTGTTGTGGAACCAGCAATTGACAACAAATTACATCAGTTCTTCCATTCATTTTACTTGTTTGTATGATCTTTTTGTGAGTTGTTGAATTTCTACCTTTGCTGCTCGTTTGTAACTCCATTCAAGCTTTAGGATTATCTCAACTTGTTCTTAGAAACATTAAATCGACCACAAACTATTTTGTTGACTGAGCTTTTCCAAAACATTTTGAAGGGAAAGTTTACCATGATATAGTTGGTAGTGCGTATTATGTTGCTCCTGAAGTATTGCGGCGCAGTTATGGAAAGGAAATAGACATTTGGAGTGCCGGAGTTATCTTTTATATTCTACTCAGTGGTGTACCTCCTTTTTGGGCTGGTAAAAACAAGTTTTGGCCAAATGTTATTTGTTTAAAATATCTCTTTTATAAATTTCTTTAGATTTCCACTTTAAAGTACTTTAATTTACTAAATTTGTGTTGTAGAGAATGAAAGGGGAATATTCAATGCCATTTTACAAGGAGACATTGACTTTGAAAGTCAACCATGGCCTTCAATAACAGACAGTGCAAAAGACCTGGTCAGGAGGATGTTGACCCAGGATCCTAAAAAGCGAATCACTTCTGCCCAAGTTCTTGGTAAGAAGCTTTATTTTTTGGTTAGTTTCTGGTATCGCATCTGACTTTCGTGTTGCGTTTGCATGCTTTTGTGCCTTACATCAATCAATATGCGTGGTTAGAGCATCCATGGATTAAGGATGGAGGTGCTGACAAACCGATAGACAGTGCTGTTCTCACTAGAATGAAACAATTCAGGGCAATGAATAAGCTAATGAAGCTTGCTTTGAAGGTAAATTTTTAATTTATCTGATATGCCCATATTGTTCTCATGATTCTTTCTGAAGATCTGTGTTGTGATTAATGGTTGTCCTCTATGAAGTATTTGCTTATGTGTCTAAAGAAGTGCTATGGTTGAATGAACTTTGTTGATTGTATGTAGAACTTCTTTTGCAAAAACTATGTAAATATATCAAGAAGAGTTATTGTAGCTTTTGGCATTTCATTTAGCAGTGTTCAGCATGTGTATATGTCCATATCTTCTGCTTCTGTAGTTATTCACCACCTATCAACACAACTGGTCACCCAATGCCTTGGATCTTTACATCTGATTTTCTGTTTAGACAGAGTTGGGAGACCCTAGGCACTGGACAAACTTTCTCCCCCATAGTATATGTATTTGTATATTTCAATGGGATTGGATAACATATAAACTATAGGTGCTAACAGTAATGGGTAAATGAAAGTTTTCTAGTTTTTCTCGTTCTCTTGACTTTAAAATGCTCTTATTGTATTTCCCGATTTAAAAATGCATAGCAACCACCTCCCAAGATTGGACACGTTTAACGGACTACCACCCTGCAATTCTTTTTGAAGTTGAAAAAAGTGCAAGGAGTATTTTGTTTCTAAATGGCAGCGGAAATTTTAAGATATATTTTCCAAGTTATGAGTGATAAGAGTCTACATGGGAGTATTGGATTGTTTTTGGTCTTCTTCTCATAACAATGTATACTTTGGAAATCCCATAGGTCATTGCTGAAAATCTTTCTGAAGAAGAAATTAAAGGTCTTAAAGCAATGTTCGCAAACATGGACACCGACAAGAGTGGCACCATCACCTATGAAGAACTGAAGACAGGTTTCGCTCAACTTGGGTCAAAGCTCTCTGAAGCTGAAGTCAAGAACCTCATGGAAGCTGTAAGTAATAGAGGGACCTAACACCACTGAATTTTCTGATTATGTCTGGTGCCTCTTTCTCATATAGCCTGAATGCGTTCAGGCTGATGTGGATGGAAATGGAAGGATTGACTACATTGAGTTTATCTCTGCCACCATGCATAGATATAAGTTGGAAAGAGATGAACACCTGTACAAAGCATTTCAGTACTTTGATAAGGACAGCAGTGGGTGAGTTCTCATTCCCCTGTTCAAAATAGCCACATTTCTTGTTTGGAAACCATGGATTTATATCTTTCCAGTGTTTGATCAGTTTCAACTAGTAGAATGCAAAAATGAGTGCGATCTGTACTTTCTCCCTTGCTGTTTGTACTTAAATGTGATTACTGATAATTTTTTTATACATGTCATTGGAAGTCTAAGAACTCTTTTATCTATTTTATGATTACAAGGGGGAAAATAGATTCTGTCAGTGCCGGAAACCTATGTTTTTTGCAGCCTTAGGCGACGTTGTTGATGAATCAAGAAAAGTTCATTGTTATAAATTTCATGACAGGTATATAACAAGGGATGAATTAGAGTTGGCAATGAAGGAGTACGGAATGGGAGATGAATCCAGCATTAAGGAAATAATTGCCGAGGTGGACGCAGATAATGTAAGTGGTCGTCATAATTTGAACTCTTGTAACTTTTATTATAATAACAGTATTGGTTAATAATAATAGTTTCTTGGGAATGAACAGGATGGGAGGATCAACTATGAAGAATTCTGTGCAATGATGAGAAGTGGAACTCCGCAGGCAACGAGCCTGTATTAATTGCCAAGGTCGATGCAGATAATGTAAGTGGTCATCATAATTCGAACTTTTGTAACTTCTATCATAATAACAGTGTTGGTAAATAATAATTTCTTGAGAATGAGCAGGATGGGAGGATCAACCATTAATTCTGGGCAATGATAAGTGGGAACTCTGCATGCACTGGGCCTCTATTAATTCTAAAGGTGAGAGCAGAACTATCACTTAAATAGTTAACTAGAACCAAAAAAATCTCACTGAGAATGCAGAAATACACTATCCAATATGCCATTTTGAATCCAAAAACCAGCACTCTGAGGAAAAGTTTGGATTGCTCGGATTTGCATTGTAACGTTTGTGCATATCTAGTACCTTGTTTGTTCCATTTTCTGGTTCATTTTTCACTTGTTTTTCCCCCAACAAGCTGTACTCTCTTGAAAATTTATGGTGGATAATGAATAAACACTAGTGATACTTCAACTGGGAGTGCTTTGCCGCCTGTTTTCGTCGTTCCTTGCATAGCAGGGAGAGTTTATTCTCATGTGGGTTTTACAAACTCATTGGTGGCATTAATCAATCACCACCAAGCCATCAGATTTCTGTGACAGACTTACACTTGATGTCACGTGGGAAGAGATAAAAGGAGAACAATTTTATCACTTCAGAAGCAATGAGTTCTGGTCTGCAATTGAGGCCAGGGAATATCTGCAGTTTTCCCTCTGATCTGAGTGTTGACAGCAAAATAAAATCTACAATTTAAGGTGCTGTTTGTAAACGATTTTGAATGATGTTTATTACTGAACTCTATGGAGTTATTTACACAACTCTCTCAAATAATAGAAACGCAGGATAAGCTTCTTTATAGAAGATAAACTTATTCAAATTCAAACTCAGGGCTCCAAACTATATCAGCAACTAATCTTCCTGAAGAACACTGTTGACTCTTCTGCTTTTCTTGGATTCATTTAGCAGGATGCTTGATTAGACTGAGTATGATCTAGTTACAAGTAAATTTGTTTAGATTTTATCAGTTCATGTTTTATTTTAGTTTAATGGTTTAACTTGAAATTTAAATCATGTTATGAGATATTCTGAGTCGCGAGAATCTAAATTAATCTTTCAAATGTGATAATCTTCTTCAAACTCCAAAATTTATATCCATTTGCATAACCTAAACCTCCTAATTTGGGGATGAATTACAAAAATGAAGAAATTCCGTCATTAGTAAAAAAATGAGGGGAAAAAAGGGGGACAGGTTACTTATAAAACCTTAAATAATTCCTCATTTCGAAGGTAGGAAAACTCGAACCAGACACCATGTGAAACTAATAAATAGGGAGCATCGGAAATTAACACCAATAACCTTATAAAACACAATTTACTAGGAAGACAAAATATAATCTAACATCAACTTGCCTTGCCCTTTAAGGTTATCTCAATTATTATACTATATTGTACTGTAATCTAAACAAGAAAAGGCAACAATTTAAAAGGAGCTGCTTATCAGTTCCCTTCACAGGCACACCTTTCATAAATGAAAAATTAAAGCCTGTTAATTAATCGAGGGGTTGGGGTCCCTCTACTATAGATTTTTTTCTTAACGATGTCCTTTATCTTTCTAATTTCTTAATCCAACTTTTGTACTAGTAATCCGTCCATGGTGTCGGTCTCTTCATCACTTATGATGTTATTTGACCATTAACTTTGAAATCTTCTTCAGAATATACTTTTTATATTTGAAAAAAATCATTTTTCAAAAAAATGAAGTAAGAAACGAAAAACAAAAAAAAAATGAAAATAAAAAAAGCAAGTCCCAACATTTTTTATCTTTCCTTGACTTGTAATTCGATTTATTAAAATTAAAACATTATGAAATAAAAAATGAATTATGAAAACTCAAATAGTTTAAAAAAATTGAAACCATATTACAGATTGGATTTAAAAAAAAAAATCAAATGCATTAGGATTTGGGTTTGAGGTTTGTGATAGCTTGGTTTCCATAATAAAAACTATGATTTTTAGCCTCTTTTTTTTTTAAAAAAATGTCTGCCTTCTATTTTTTATAAATTCTTTCCAAATATAATAAAGCATATTTCAAAGTTAACATCAAATAACACAGTTAACGTTGATGATGGAAGGACTGGTGAGCAGCAGAATCATAATTTAAGAGCAGGATTAATATTTTTATAAAAACGAAGGACTTGGTAAAAGAAATAAAAAAAATACATGGACCCAAATGTAATCCAACCGTGAATTGAGCAACCCCCAAAATCATTGGACCAACTTTCTCTTGTGTTCATCTCCCTCGATCACTAAGAATTTGAGGCTCGGAGGGGCAGGTTAGTGTCTTAATTATAATTATAATAAATACAGAAGGTGGCCATAATTTAAAATTAGAAGGATAGGTATCCAAGGTTTTTAAGCTCCATATTCTCCTGACACAAAATTTCATTAGAGACAAGCATTTAGGTAACCTTTCCACGTGAGGTTGGATTTGTATATTGCAAAAACTAGGGTTAGAAAATTATATGCACGTGTGCACACTATTTCTTTTTTGCCTTTATACATGGGGAAAAGGTTCATGGACTCACCTGTAAAGACAAGCAGCAGATAGATCTTTTCATTTTGCAGTATTTATAATCATTAGTCCATGTCCATTCTCGTTTATTCATTGATAATTAGGGCACATCTCTTAATGATGGACAACTTGTATATATATATATATATATACACTACATGCAACACTGTTATAAAACCTATAAATTATGGGGCTAATGATAGAAAGAACATCGATCTTGTTCATCTTAAAATAATTTTACAGGTTTATAGTAATTTGAAAAACATGGTAATCAACATACACGAAACTATTTTTCATTAAACCTCAAACCTAGCTACAGTTTTAACTAAACATTTTAATTTCAATTATAAACTGTAAATAAAATTACTTTTGACAACACTATTTTTGTAAAAAATCTCAAACACAATAGCACAAACCCTAAATAGAGCCATCAATGGCTGCCCACATCGTCCATTAACAGCATGTTCTTGTCTAGTTAACAGTAGTTGAGATATAATTAAATTATTTCGCTAAACATGTTAACCTGCAGGAAGAGTTATAACTTAACTATCTAATCAGTAGCGTGATGAATGCCTAGGATGCTCCTAGCTTGCTTAAAAACGGGGCGCACACACACACACCCCACTTGTATAACAGGACATTGCTGTATTAATTATATCAGAATTGCAAACTGTTTCCTATAATTTAAGAGATAATTTTCTCGATCAAAGACTATAAAATGAGGCCATGAACCCTAAGACAAGGACAAGAAAGCACAATGCACCATCTTAAACAAAGTGGTGTGTTGGTAAAATACAGTCTTTTAATATATGGAGACCTCCTATTTTAAGAGTAAGTACCTTCTTGTAAATGTTAATGACTTTGGTCTGTGAAATTTAAGATCAAATGAAAAGGAATCCTATGGCCGATGTTGATCAAGACTAGGTTTATTGATCCAATCAAACACAAGTTATTTAAGCCAAGACTGTCCGAGTGATTTTATAGTCCAATTTTCTAGGTTTAAGAAATTGAATTGAAACATCTCTCTATATGGTATCAAAAAAGCTTTAATGATATAACGATCATGAGATTAAATTATTTTATGTGGTGGGTCTAAGGAGATGTATTAGAGAGTGATGCAAGCATTTTTTTTTTAAAATAAAATATTTTCCTTAATTAGTTTTGTTTATTTTTATATTCTCTATCATTATGTTTTTCTAGTTTTTATTTTTAATTCAAGGGAATATTTTCTTATTTTATTTTTCTTATTAGGTATAATTAGTACTTTCTTTTATATAAAGGGTTACAATAGAATTTTAGCAAGTGAAGACATGAATGAAGAAAAATAAATATGTATTTTTTTATTAATTTGCTTTTTTATTTAAAGGCAACAATTTTTTTGATATTATTTCCTACATAAATAAATGTAATATCCTTTTAACATGGTTAAACATGATTAAATATTCTAAGATCCTTAAAAGTTTTATTTATTTATTAAAGATTTTAATTTATAACAAACTCTATTATCTTTATCTCGAAAGTGTTATATAAAATTATTCTTAAAATCTCATCTGAGACAAATGCTAACATTTTTTCGAAGAATTTCTTTCACGTGACCTAGTATCTTCAACTCAACCATCCTCTAAACTAAAAAGAATGGTTTTGCTCATGATTTTGAGTACCCAAAAAACTTTAAGAAACAAAAGGAGTGTGAGAAAGAGAGAATGCAAGTGGTATTGCATGCCTCACCTCTCGCCACTCTATTTTGCTTTTACAAAACCAAAACAGAGAATCAAAAAGCCAAAAAAACTCCTCTTTTTTCTCTTCCAAGTCTCCCATTCACTTGTGTTGTTTATATATCAAACATTCTACTTCAACTTTCACAGTTTCACTTGCTACTCAATCTGTAAACATTAATGAACCCTTTTTTGACAATGGTTTGCTCTCAAAACCACCTTGTTTATCTAGGCTTTTCTCTGAGAGTGTAGTTCTTCAACAGTCCAAGAAGTAGCTTTGCATTTAAAAATGTTTCTCTTCTTGAAGTCCTGATCTTTGAACCATTTCTAAGTGTTTTTGATTGGTGGGTATCTCACTTTCTCTCTGAGAGTTAGCTCTAGGCTATAAGTCCTGGAAAGTATATAGACTTCTTATACTGTTCGGGCTCAATGGTGGAGGTTCAATCATGTGCTAGCTTGGTCAATGCTTCTGCATTGTGTTCAATAGAGCAAGAAGTGAAAGAAGGGAATACTGCCAATGTTATTGCAGAGATATCTGCAGAACTACAAAGGGAAAGAGAAAAGAACGCTGATCTTATGGAGAAAATATCAGCACTTGAAGCTCAAATACAAGAAAGAGATCACAAGGGGTTCTTAAGCACGCAGAGACAAGTATGATCATCAATCTCATATTTGAGTCTTTTCAATGTCAAAGATGTTTCGTGTTCTTTTCCATTTTTGAATAATCATTAGTGTTCTAGTTTAAGCATGAAACAAGTCTTTGTGAATGGATGGTTGAGGATAGTTTAGGACTTAGGAGCTTCTTTTAATTTAAAAAATTCTATTTTTCCTGTTTCTGATGATCAGCCTCACCTGTTTTTGAGCATTTTTCTGTGAAACTATCCATCTATCTATCTATCTTTGATCAATGATCCTGGAACTTTTACAGAAGAAGTTTGTAACTAATGGATTGGTATATCAATAAGTTTCTACTGTAAAATTAAGTCTCTTGTGCTCTAAATCTATCTATCTATCTATCTTTGATCAATGATCCTGGAACTCTTACAGAAGAAGTTTGTAACTAATGAATTGGTATATCAATGAGTTTCTACTGTTAAATTAATTCTCTTGTGCTCTAATGTTATGAGAGATAAATTTTAATGGGCAGTCTTTTGTTCACTCTCAGGAAAGCTCTGTCAATACAACAGAAAGAAGACTTAAGAGGTTCAAAAGACAGAAATTAGAAGTGGTCCAAAATGATGTTCAAAATGGAAATACAGTCGATTTTGGGATAGTTTCACAGATAAATCATGAGATTCCATTCAATATTCCTCCCAAAGATGCAAATCTTGAAGACTGCTTGGTCAATTGGATGAGCATGGATGAGACTCAGTTTTTGCAGATTGAAAAACTGAAAGGTGATGACTCTGCTGCAGATTGTAATGATACAGACGATACAGATGAAGAAGATGAATGTGTAGAAATTGATAATAAAACTGACCACAATAATGGACAAATGGATTTGGTCCATGTGGGATCTATTGAACTAAAAGAAAATCTTCATGAAGATAGTGTTTGTGAGGCAACAAAGTTTTCATGCTTTGAAAGTTCCTTTGGTGGACAGAGTGAGCAAACATTTCAACATCTGAACCAAGAAAGAAATGAAGATCGAAAGAATGATGATTGTCTTCCACCAGATAAACAACCAGTTCATCAATGCGCAGATGCTCGAAATCATGACAATAGAGAAATTAAAAACAAGGAATCTCGCAAGACAGAAACAGATGATTTTGCACCTAAGGAGGCTTGCCATACTCGACCTGGAAGTGTATCATTGCTTAGAAAGCCTCCGAAGATAGCTTTCTGCCCCAAGGAAGTAAAGAGGATACTCGAGTCTGAAGTCCTTCTGCTGAGAAATGCTCAGTCCCACACCATAAGAAAAATCATAGTGTTTGCCTCTCTAGGTACAAGGCATGGCTGTGATGATATTTATGAATTAGACTTCAATCATTTTAGCGTTCTTCGGAAGGGTGAACCTTACGTATCACCTAAAGATCCAGGGGTAAGCGATTCTATTCTGAAATCTGCAGTTTTTCTCCTCCATATAATGGTATCAGAATATCTGCTATGGTTTCAGAATTAGTACTTCATCCTGTTTTTATTAGAAGCATTTCATTACTTGTAATAGACCATGCTAGCCCTCCATCTCTACAATTGTTTCTATGTAAATCAACAACAACAAAAAATCAGTAATTGGAAGTAATTTGTTGTCAGGAGTACGTGCTATATGAGAATCCAGGAATTCAAAGGAAAATATTTTATCCAAATCGGCAGAATCCAACGCTGTGTCCAGTTCAGATACTCGAGGAAGAGAAGGCCATGCGCCGATCAGATCCTAGCTGCCCATCATGCCTTTTTCTTTGCATTAAGTACGGTGGTAGGACAAGAAATCTTCCTCAAAATGAGTACGTAGTTCTCTTCCAGCGTTTCTGCTAGGTTCTTATCGAGCTGTTTCCTCTTGTAACCTGATCTAAGGATATCTGCATGATCATTTCTTTTCAGATATGTCAGGCAGCGGATGGGACGAAACAAGCTCAAGTCTTTCGGGCCACTCATGTGCAGAATGGCAATGCTAGTTCACATACGCAGTGGGAGCTTCTTCTTCAAGGCCTTAGGAATCACACTTTTATTCATGGCTGGCTTTCCTGAAGACGTTGTACAAAGAGAAACCAAATACCGGAGCTTGGACTTGCTGCAAAAATATTACAGGTAGATGAATGCTCGGAAGATTGAAGCTTAAGGCTACATATTGAACCACGTTCACTGAGCTTCTGTTCTGGTGTATCATATACATAGAATTATGGCAGTCTTTCGAATATTATCCACTGTAAAGTTGCAGAAGAGAAATAGCAACATTGATTGAGATGTCCCCAAGAGAGCGTGGCGTGATGACAAAGACTTAGACTTGAGATCTATACAGCAGGTCTCGAGTTCGAGTCAGGTCATGCACTTCTTGTAAGAGCCTGGATAACCGTGGTTTTACTTGCTCACCTAGGTCTATAAAGTGCATTTTCCGGGGGTGAGGTTTTCTCGAATCTAAAAAAAAAAAACATTGATTGAGATGGTCATGAACAATGCAGTGAACCATCTCTTCTGATTCATTAGGAAGGACTTCAGGAAAACGTCAGGACTGAGGATTTATGAAGATCAATAAACTTTTCTCTTGTTTATACATGCTCTTTGCTCAGCACCTACCGACTCTTAAACTCATTCATCTTCGAGAGCATTACTCACATAATCTCTTGCAGGTCTGATGAGGATGCTGAAGGAGAGGAGCTGTTTCTGCCACAGGAAAAGACTTGTGATATAGTGAGATCATCCCATCTCTTCGGTGATCTTCTCTTAAGAATTCAACTGCTTAAATCTGATCTTGCTGCTTTCTTGCTCTTTGGCAGGCCAGTCTAGGGTCAAAGAAGTTAACAGTGAAAACAACTTCAGCAAAATCAAAGGGTAAGAAACAATCAAACTCCTCAAGTAAGCCTCCTAATCTACCAGGATCATCAATTCCAGAGTCTGCGCCATCAACCTCCGCACCTCCCACCCCGTTTGGGCATATGGGATATTCCTTAATGCAAGCTCCTGCAATGGCAGCATTCCAGTCCATCCCATATCAAGCTCCACCTGAGAATCCATCAGTCCCAGGCCAAGTAATTAACAGTCCTAATGTCTCTTACCACAACCAAACCCCATATCATATGTTCCCACCACATGCAGCAAATAGTTTCATGCCTATGATATATTGGTCAGCACCAAATGCATTTCCTTCAAGTCCTTATGCCAGCGCATATGGTTATCGACCTTTTCCATCTACTGCAAACTACATCTCCATAAACCATCAGCCTCATCACAGCCATCCTTCTTTGTGCTCTCTGATTCCCAAAGTGCCAGAAAAGAATGAGAAGAATGAAGTGGCCCTGAAGGAATCTGATACTGGCTCTGATAGCAGCTCGAGCAGTACAGAAACAAAAGACGCATTACTAAGCTGAAACTATTGGATCGGTAGCAATATTTATATGTCTTAAATGAAACCATCTAAAACTTCTAGGAAATAATCTTATCATAGGAAGCTGCAGTGTTGTGCAGTTTTTGTCTTCTCTTGCACAGCTGGCATGCAACTCAACTCGTTGTAATTGTTCCATGGCAGTTTATAGTGAGATGCTGCAGCTTAGTCACTGCATCATTGAACAATATATAAACGAACTGGAAATGCATCTTGTGAAAATCAATGTCTTGGAGCAAAAGAACCAGATTCAGAACAGACAGGAACGTGTTTGATTATAGCGACAGATGAAAAACCCAACTCTATTAAACTGATATTTTAGCATCAAATGTGTTTTTTATCGGCAAATCTGAAGAAATAATGCTCACAGGTTAGGGAGAAGAATTGATCTTTCTTATTCCATATTCTAGCCTTGTAATAGCCTCATGTACAATATTCTTGTTCCTTACGTTCCGGAACTACAGCAATCTTCTTCCTAAAGTCTAGGAAGTATTGACTCTATCTTTGGTAACTACTGGGGAGACTAAAAAATATACAATCCCACAATTACAGAGTGTTACAGGACTCTTGTTTCTCATTATCATACAGTATTAATCAACATGATCTGCAACAAAATCTCACTCAAAAAACTCTGAAATAGAGAATCTCCTGCCTCCCCAGTAAGCAAACTTTGGATAGATGCATTCAGAAAGTTTAGTGTTGAAGAAAATCTAGTTATATTGCTTGGCATTGATGTAGCCCGTTAAAATTGTTTTTTAAAATGTTTTTTTTTTGTTATAAAATATATCAAAATAATTTAAAAACATAAAAAAAAATAAAAACAAAAATATATAAAAGATATGTTTAAAAAAAAAAATTCCAAAACATTTTTGAAAAACAGTAAAAATGTAAGTAAATTTATGCTCAAATTAAACTCTTTGTTTCGGATTTTTTCTCTTCTTCATAGTTACCTTCAGATTTCTTTCTTGTTATTTTAATAATATATATAAAAAATTGTTTTTCAACTTGTGTGTGTCTGTGGAGTTATTTTTAAAATAGTTTTCAACATGATGCTTCACGTATATGAATTATGAAATGAAACCACTTGAGAATCCCACCAAAGAAGAAAGAGAAAGTAAAGAAAGCAGAGGCCATCATTTCCTGACGCACTCCCGCAAGGCTCACTTCCTTTCTCTCCAAGTGTGTCTGAAGCTGAGACCCACACCTCTTCACTACCCTACACAACTGCGTGATCTGTATATTTTCACCTAACAAAATGGACATCTACTCCATAAAATCCCATAAACAAACAATTTTCTTAGATAAGGGAATCTTGCCCTTCCTGTTTCTCTGCCTCCTTTCGCTCTTTCTTAATTATTTATTTGCCTTTTCTTATTTTAACCATCTTCTTGCTTAATGTCACCTCGAGCTATACATTGTGGGGGGGATGGGAGCAGTGCTTCACTACATCACAATTCAATTAAGTTATTCAAATAGGCAGCAGCCATCAATGGCGACCTGTGTGATAGAAACTCAAAGACATGAATCATCAATTAACTTATTATAATTTCAAAATACATGCACCACACACACCATCACCACCATCCATCCATCTATACACGCATCCCACCATGCCCGTCACCAACATTAAGCTCACAACAACTAGAGGAGCAGGCCTAACCAGAGGCTAAAAACAGCGCAGTTTACCAACGTAGATACCACAACTATCTTAATTGCCGCTAAATAGGAGTAACAACTTCCATTTCTAAAGAAAACATCTTATTCTGCAAATCTACGACTCTTCTCCCTCGTTATAAACAAGGAAGAGAAGCGCTTGGGTTTGACATGCATGCGGCAAATCAAAGTCTCTAGCTAGTGGTGCTTGTTGGCGACGGTGCACTGCTTTCTGATCTCACCCTTGGTGCCGGTGAGAGGGTTGTTCTCAGAAAGAAGGGTGATGGCCCTGGAAAACTCCTTGAAGAAGTAATCCTGGCTCTTGGCCATCTTCTTCACGTACGGCTTAGTCCTCTTGTCGGTGGCTAGCTGGTGATCAACTAGCAACAAGCCCTTGTTGTCCAATATGTTTCTGTAGTAGTTGTTGTCTAGAACCATGGGTGTGCCCCTGTCATTTCTCACATACTGGACGGCTTTAGGGTCTGGGATTGCATCAGGGCACTTGTACAGCATGTGCTCAACATGGTCAGGGTTCAGTGCTGGGTCAACTTCCGGGTACAAACGGTGCACCAGCTTCACACAGTGGGTTCTCCCAACACTGTGAGCTCCTGTTGTACATTAGAAAAAAACATCAGTACTACAGAAACTTGGATCCATGTCTATCATTCGAGGTTTATATGTTAAAATATATACCTAGCAAGGCAACCAGACCAGGGGTGTCAATACCCATGGAAGCAAACCTGTCAAGAACAACAGATATGCTTTCATTGTGGTCTGGCAGATACTCCTCGATCACATCTGCTCTGCTCTTCCTGCCATCTCTTCTTCCAGTTTTGAGAGGGATGTGAGGTCCTCCTAGCTGAGATCAAGAAAATTTCAGGCCACATTAAACCTCCACCTTTACACTAACTGAATTCCAGGACAAATTGCAGCAATCATTCTACATACAAGCTACAGTAGACTAAAAATTAGACATCCTGGCAGAAATAGAGCATCTAAGATCCTGAGAAAGCCTGTCAAAGTGACCTGAAAGGGAAAAAAACTGACACTGGAGACACCATATTCAGTAAAAGCTGGCATGCAAACTACAAGAGAGCCCAAATCTGTCCCAAACATGCCCACTTCTAGACCGAACAGAGAGGATAATGAGAGGATCGCTTTAAAGAATCAAGGACAAGACTGACGAAGTTCAAATCAGGGAAGTACCGAAACAATGCCATCTCTTCCAGACAGGACAAGAATATCAGCGCAGGAAACAACTCCAGGACACTCCCTTTCAACAGCTTCTTTGATCTCGTCAAGGTATCTAAAGTTCCTGAGGCCAAAGCTCCTGTCGGTCTCCTTCTCGGACAAGGTCCTCCTTGTTGAGTCCAGCAGCAGTGATGCATCACAGGACTACAGAACAAGACATGCATGATCATCAGGAACTAACAAAATCGAAGCGAAAAAGGAGGGGGGAAAGCAAAACCTAATTACCTGAACAGCACAGTCATGGAAGATGTTTCTCAGCCATGAAAATGCAGTGTTTTTGTGTCTCTTGTAGAGAAGTTTAACTTGTTCTTTGATAATGTCCTCAGCTTGAGGGCATGTATCCTTGTAAAAGTTCATGACAAGACCAGGGTCTTCTTCATTTTCTGCAAAAGCTTGCCTGACCGACACAGCTGAGAAGGATAAGAGAGCGAAGAAGAAGAGAGCTTTAGCACCCATTTTTTGTTGCTTCACTAGGTCACTGACCTTGCTTTGAACCTCCTTGGGACAACTTCTTAAATAAAGAAATGATGGATAGATTTTCGAATAAAAAAAAAGCCAGTTGTGATAAATTTATCACTTTGGATTTATGAGTCTGATTCTGTCTGCTGCTGGATAGTATTTTATTATCTTTTTGTGTTGAAAGTTGGGAAATTTTTGTTTTTGAGCGCTATTTATAATAGAAGATGCTGAACGAAGTCACTGCCATTTTCTGGTAACAAAACAGATCCAAATAAACATAGTTTTATTATTTGAATAATCAAATTTCTCCAACTTCACGTGATGGTGAAGATTTTATTTCCCTAACTGATCATTAGTTTTCAAAATTCATAGTAAGGTTTAGTTTATCACTGTCTTTAAAAAGTATTCATGGAAAAAAAATATTTTTCATTTTAAATTATAAAAAATTGTTGTATTTAGATCATTTTTATGTGTTGATATCAAAAATAAATTCTAAAAAATAAAAAAAAATATTTTAATATATTTATAAATAAAAATTATTTTTAAAAACAATCACAGCCATATTTTTATATTTTTATAGTAAAGCTATGCTTTAATTTTGTGTGGATGACTTTTTTAACTGTATAAGATTTTCATAATATCTCGTGACAGAAGATGTATAATTAAGTAGATTAAATTAAATTCCAGTTTAGAATTCTGAGCCATTATTTTATTTTTAACGAATTTCGAGCCACTAATTTACTTGGAAGTTGGACGATCGGAGTATTACTTTATTTATTTATTTATTTAGTGTGAAATTAAGATCTCGAAGTAAGCATATTATAGATTTCAACAAACTCACTAAATTGCACGCAATGTAGAAGATTTGGTCTTTTTATTTATTTATTTATTACAAGTTGATATGAGAAACAGATAATAAGACAAGGAACTAGACATGCATGTGCTCCACGTACACACACCAGTTTTTGTAACGATATTAATTTTCTCCCCTTCTTTTATAAAGTAGATCATCCATTTATATATAATTACTTTAATATATATATATATATATGCATTTATATTTATTATTTTTTCTCAGTAAAAAGATCTGGTTGTTTTTGCATTAGATTTTTTTTTAATTGTTTTAATATATTAATATGAAAAATATTTTTTTAAAAACAATTATTGCTGTAATATCAAACACTAACTTGTAATACTGTTGCTTTTTAATACAAAGTAAATCAATATAAAATAAAAGAGTATTTAAGAGTATTTATTGATTTTTTTTTAAATATATTAAAATGATTTGATAAATTATCTATAATATTTACATAAAAATTACTTTAATTCTAATTGATGCTTCAACATCAAATAAAACAAGAAAAGTTGTGTTTTCTTAAGCTTACACGCAAAAGGGGACCATCGATAGAATTACAACAAATGACAGACAAGAAGGTGGGGTAGTAATTAATACTAGATTCAAAAATATAATTGAATATGAAATCTTTTACTTGTGAAAGAAACTAAGACCGTAATTATTGATTGTTATATTAAAATATTATTTTCTTTATTTTTATAAAGTTATTTTTAAAATATTAAAAAAATTAATTTAAAGTAAAAAAATAAAATAAAAAGTAATAGTTTTCAAAATTATTTTTAAAAACAAACAAGCCTCGTTGTTGGTATACTGATTTATAAAATAATATTTTTCAAAAATTAGTTAGACATCAATCCATCCAAATAATTTAAAAATACTAAAGATATTAATTTAAGTATCCTCGAAGGAGGCTTCTTCAAGGTACCATGTAGTGAACAGTGAAAATAAAGCTCCACGCCCTTTCACTTTCAAGTGGGGATGCCCTATAAGTACAAATTTTTTTTTTTTTATAATCGGGGTGTCCGGGCTAACTTACATGTATTACAACAAATCCCTGAATTCATTGAATATCTTGCAAACCCAGTGAGCATGTAAAGTATTGTGAGGGTGATAGGTGTGCATGATGGGATTTGAACCCTGATGCAGAGAAAGAAAACAAGTTTCTTTAACTGTTAGCTCAAAAACCCACTTGTAAGTATAACTATTATTACTTTTTTATGGTAGGGGTGAGAAAATACTTTAAGGAAAAATAATTTTGTTAAAACCCAACTCATTCAAACTTCACAAGGAAGGTTGCGAATGCTGCTGATTACAGATGGAATATGATGATGAGAATATTTGATGTAGTTTCAAGCAAGGGTGTACCAGTGCTCATCATGGACCCGCAAGTATGAGATCTTTTGAATAAGGGTTTATTTATTTATTTATTTATTCCATTCATAGATAATTGAGTGGTGCTTGTGAATGGTAAGCTCCACTCCTCTATAATATATAGCATGAAAGGACAGCAACAAAAATCAAAATGATGGAAATGTATTTTCCTTGCTTTGCAAGACGTGAATTCAATAATATATAGTGCCGTTCCAAAAGTGGGTCTTAAAAATATTAAAAAGAATTAAATAATTATTTTCTACCAACCCCACAACCACACTGCATCAGAACTTTTATGATCTTGAATAAGAGTGCTTTGAAATGAAACATTAGCCAAGTGGTGAAGCAACTTAGCAGGGCCCCGTCTTCCGTGGCTCCAGGGAAAGAAGCTGGATGGCTTCCATTTTCGAATTATTTCTCATGCGAGGAGATGGATTTACTTTAGGGGGGAAAGAAAAGAAGAAGAAGAAGGAAGAATCTCAAAAGAAGGGTGGTGATGTCTTCTTGCGATGAATTTTATAAGAGACAAAATGGACGATGCAAATAACTGAAGCAGCAGCCCCACCAAAATGGCTACCGACACTAAAGCTTCCGGTGCCTGGTAATGGTGATGACTCATTATGAGGTTCTGTGGGGTCCTCTGACTTGTCGCCGTGGATGTCTACTCAACCTTATCTACTCATATAGGATGTGCTTTTTATTTATTTAGAAATAAAATAAAAACTACTTCTGCAACCCACTTCTGTGTCTCCTATTTATATCGTGATATGTTAATCAATAATCAAATACAAGTATCGTGGGAATGAGTTGTTTGTATTTGAAAATATTTAAATTTGAAAATATAATTTATATAAAATAATATCAAAGTTTTATTGACAACAAGAGAGCCCTATCAACATGCGAGATATTTTTTTAAACCTTAAATAGTAAAGTAAAAATAAAATAAAACAAAACAGTTCGATGCTCTTTATTTCTTGGTGCATGAATTCCATCAACATTTGCCTCAAGATCCACGAAATGTGGGACCTTCTTTATTTCTCTTGACTACGAGACACGTGGGTCTACCACTCTTAGAAAGCCTCAGATTGGAAATTTGGAATATATTCCTATATTCTTACCCCGTGTCTCGCATCTTCTACTTTTTTTTTTTTTTTTTTTGATAACGTGAAACCACGTGACCCGGAAAATGTATTTTATGGGCTCAAAGCATGTGTAAACCCCCGGCTGTCCCAGGCTTTTACAGATTTGGAATAGGACGCTAGGATGGCTCGAACCTCGCTCCCGTGTATAAGAGCGAGGCTTGTTGCCGCCAGGCTGGCCCCTGGAGACTGTGTATAAATGGCAGCATACTGTCACTGTGTATATGATGCTTTGCGCACTACATATCAAAATTATGAAATCCATTTTATTCCATGATTTAACTCATAATTCAAGTTACATATTTAAATCCCAAAAAAATACCATTTAAGTATTTTAAAAAATAATTATAAGAAAAAAATTGAAAGTGCATTATTTTGGATTCTTTGGTTGTATGTGATTCAGGAATCACAATCATCTCTGCTGTCGCTGGGGACAATGGGGGGTCGAGGAAAAGTTTGGTTCACAGGCCATGGGCCACCCTTATAATTATTAAAGTTTTTGAAAAAAACATAAAACTTAAAACAAACTACCAAGTAACAAGAAGACCCAGCCATCGCAAGTATGCCTTACATGTGAGTACATGGAAGCTCTCTGACATCCAAAGGCTTGTGATTTTTCTACATCCAGTGGAGCTAGAAAAAATATTCATCATCATTGGCTGCCACAGGTGTGGGCCCTGTTCGTTTAGTAACAAAGTACAAAAGACCAAGCCTGCCATGAGAATATAGAGAATTCTAAGCTCTCCCTTTGTGCAATTCACTCCTCAAACAGAATAAAGTATGCGGAGGGAGTGCGGGGTAATCATAATACACCATGAACAAAGTTGATGGCACTGTTAATTAAAGTTGTCGCATGGAAACGAGTCCACATGCACCACACCTTTCCATTGTCTCAGTCTCAAAAATATGCATGGAAGTTTACAAAGCAAATACCTTTTCTAAAGTGTTGCATTCTTCGACAGATCTCTACAAAAATTGAGACTGCAAGAATGTTTGAGCTACTAATCTCTCCAGCATCCACATGATGTTTCATAACTCTTTTGAACTCCTGGAGCTCTAAACCCCACATTTTGTAATAGGGGTAATACCATAGGGTGATCAGCATGGAGCTTGTCATGTGGCATCTTCCAAATACTGCCACTCTCCTGGCAGGAGAATAATTTGTTGTCCTGAATGAGGAGAGTGTTTCTTGTGCTATCTTAGAAGCTGATGCACCTCACATCTGCAACTAGGTGGCGGATGTGAGGGGCATACCATTTTACTCGTTCCACATGTTCTATTGAAACCTCCCAACGATGACCTGCAGATAAGCAGCATATTAAGACTGAACCTTGACATCCTTGGCATTGCATACTCCTGTAAAATGAACTTCAGAGGGAGACCCGAGTCCAGAAGACCATACCTTCGGATCTAGCGATTTCGTCAATAGATTTCAAAAGATGTGCGGTCCACAAAGACTCCTGTGAGTCCTTCACATTCCCATGAACATGTAACATCCCACCCTCACTCCTGCATTATTAGTGCTAGCATCAGAAGGGAGAGAAGGCAGGCACTTTAGTATGGGCTCAGAAAGGTCAAACCAAAGTGGACAAACCCCATGGAAATCCTTAACTGCTAATGTGGCTTAAATCTCGAAGGATGTTTAAACATTTTGTGGGCGATGAAAGTTTAGAGCTAAGAATGAACTTGGTATGAAAGTTTCATGTTTAGATCATTGAGAGATGAGCAGTGTATAACGTTAGGATAAAATCACCTTAATGCCCTAACAGCAGTAGCCCAACTGTCCTCACTTGTTGGAAGAAGACCAAGACAAACTCGATTAGCAATTCCCTGCAATAAAGAAACTAGATTAACAAGTAAAAGTACAGCCACCTAGTAACTGATGCACATCTTATCGTGGGAGGATGTCTGCTATTGACATGATTGAAAAGAAAAAAAATGTACATATGGAACCACATTGGATTGCATCCAACATATCAAAGAATCAAGCCAGGTGACCTAAAAGTTTGGTGCATGCTTCAATATAAATCAAGAAAGTAGACAAACACACCAAGTCAACTCCCACCAGAGAAGCAGCACAAAGAGCAAGAACTTTAGTAGCCAAAAATCTAAGACACACCCCTTTCGCAACAACTACAAATAAAAACGACATTCTGCATAGACATACCCAAAAAACTTGAGAAATTTGCAGGTAAAACATTAACAATGACCAGAGCAAAATGTACCTTAGGAGCTGTCATCCTATTATCTCCTTCAAGTACAATACACCGATCAGATACTGAATTTAATTCAAGATTACGTCTGAGTGCCTCAACAGCATGAGGATTCCATTCACAAGCACAAACCAGTTTTGCTTTGGCCCTAATCAGCACATCATTAAAACTCAAAATCAAATACAAACAAAAGTGAAACAATGAAAAGTAGGCTTAATAAATTGGTAAAATTGAACTAAACTACAAAACTGTGCATTTCATGAATAACTTCCACCATTTTTATTGAAGTTGAACTTAGGAGGTGTTCAAGGCTAAAACCAATCATCAAACCTTTGAAATTATCTTCACAGATTTTTACTTCTCCGGACATTGATAAGTAAGAGACCAAATGAATTTGAAACAATCAGATTTTCTATAAGAGAGAAAGGTATTACAAAATGAATTGAGTTTGTACGCAGACTAAGAATCTGTTTGGGAGTGTGGTTGAGGTTGCTTTTCAAAGTGTTTTCATTTAGAAATATATCAAAATGATGTTTTCTTATTTTTAAAAAAAAATCATTTTTAACATCAACACATCAAAATGATCTAAAAACACCAAAACAAATTAATTTAAAGCAAAAAATAAAATAAAAAATATTTAAAAAAAGTACTTTTGATATGTAGCGCCAAACATACACTAAGATAAATCACATAGTACCTAACAAGAAATGGTAACGTGAAATATCCTATTCCAGCAAATAAATCCACTATAACTTCATCTTTGCACTCCAGATTTCCCATACGAAGCTTCTCAGAAAGATTGCCCCAGGAGAACATGCACTTTGTAGCATTGAAGGAATAGAGAATTCCATTTTCTCTATGATCAACCCACCCATTATCTCCTATCAGAATCTCCAAAGTGCTGTCCCTTGTTCCAGTGGATGCAACTCGCCCCTAAAATACCATCAGATTCACAGAATGAATCGTGAATCAACAATACTTTCAAAAAATTTGTACGCTTAAGAAAACCTTTATCCAATTGAAATTCAAGAAGTTTTTTATGGCATATTGTTTATGAGCATATCACAGTAATTGCATACGATTAATAAAACACACTGGGAAATATGAAGATACATAACAATAGCAGTATGCACTAAAATAGCCATGATATTCAGTCCTTTGCACATAGACATGCAAGAATTATGCTTATACAGCAAACTACCAAAAGAAAGTATGTATAACTAGATGCAATAGCAAGATGCTGCCTGATGATTATGCATAGAGATTCTTTTAGAAGTGAAAGTTACTACACTAAAGTGTGATGATACAAACATACATCAATGCCAACATTTCTAAACTCGTGTAGAAAAATTCATACTTTCGATGTTGGAGAATCATGGCTCAAAGAAATGTATGAGCTTGGCAATAACAAATTATTAAATAAGACACATTACAAAATAAAATAAAAAAACATCAGTAAGCACGCAAAATATCAACTCCAGTTTATAAATATTTCACGATCTATCATACTTGGCGAGCAACACGGCGAGCCTTAAGTGATTTGGCTACGATAGGCCAAAGCTCCTCGCTGATTGAGTCCCAGATTGGATCCTTGAAGGACGTTGCTGGAAGCACCACAATATCCCCAAGTCGCTCCCATCTGGATGTAGAGAGAAGTTATCAGGGTGAATGATATAAAAAAGGTGAGCAACAATCTCAACAAGTGTATTACTCAGTAACAAATGGGCGTGATCTCAACTTACAGAACTTCAGCACAACAACAGACGCCAAAGATATAAAGTTCCAGACAAACTAACCTGTTTGGCAGCTCCTCTAATAGTGTTTCTGCTAGGTCTTTCTGCTTTATCAACAAGGCAATTGATTCATTCATTGTTTGAAAGGGAGATTTGGAAGATTTTCTAACTTCACCAACCTCATTTGCTAAATTAGTGGCACCACATTTCTTGAGGAAGTTCAAGGCTATTGAACAGGACACCTCATTTAAAAAGACTCCTCCTCCTGTAAATGGTTTGCATACATAAGTATCATTCCCCTCTTCAAAAGCTTCCACATACTGATCCTGCTTTTCCAGAAACATGGCAGAGAACTTTTCAGTGATAGGAAAACAAATATATAATCCATCCTCCTTAGTATAAACCTTCCTCCCAAGATCTAACCATCCAAAATTCTTCAATATGTCTTTCCCCATTTTCGCATACTTCTTTTCAAGTTGTAGTACCCGATTATAAGAAACCAACTGATGTTTCTCAGCCTCAGAGTTCAAGACAGGACTCTGAGTTAAGACCTCTGCATTTTCAGCATGAGTAACACTAGCATTGGCATTCTTCTCTGTTGGCATAAGTTTGTCTCCTAAAGGTACCAGTGGAAGCAAGTTGACTTTAAATGGCTTGCTGAATTTCGTTCCAAATGCATAACAAGCTGCACCACCCCCAATGATCACAAGATCATCACCAACAACATTGGCTGTAGTTCGCACAAGCAACTCTTTGCCAATATAATCAAGTGTTATTTGTTTCCATATATTGAACTGCAGATCAAGCAATGCCAACTCTTGGAAATGTTGTCCAACAGGGCAACCACCAATGACTCCAAGAAAATCCTTATAGACAAACATTGAGTGGGAAAATCTAGCATGTGGACTTCTTCCAGCTGTCTTTTCTAACTCCCACGTGCATGTTTGGACATCAAAACTGTATAAATCTCCAAGAGCTTTCTGGCCATTGTATCCTCCAAACACAAATACTTTAGACCCATATGCCAGCATTGAGTGAGAATGGCGAGCACATGGTTGTTCCCCATCACTCGAAACTTCTTTCCATTGCAGATCCCCAGTGTTAAGAACATGCAAGGATGATAAGATTGTATCATTGTTGTTAAGCCCACCATATACATATATGTTTGAGCCAACTGCTGCTGCTGCATGCCGATGCCTGCAAAACATACACAAGGAATTCAAAAACACAAATATGACATTCATTCTAAGGAACCCATTATAAGAGATTTTAAAGATGCAAAGACAGGTGAGCAAAATCAACAGTTGTTTTGCAAGATGGGATACACTCTTCTATTTCTTTGACAAACATTTATGAAAACCTGTCATTACATATCAAAAGGGAGAAAAGAAATGGGAGACTAAAATGTGAACTGAAGAAAGTAATATAAATGTGCTCAACACTTCACCTTGGAGAGAAAACACTGCCAGTGCATTGTATCAGCTTCCATTCCATATTAGCTGTATTTAGAACCCATACATCATTCAGAATGTTAGAAGGATCAGCTCTGCCTCCAATAATAAAAACTAAATCACCAACCAAAGAAGCTGTATGACCCAATCGTGGAGATGGTGCACCCTCAACATCAGTTGCCTTTAACTTGCCACTGAATGGATCAAGCAGAAAACAATCATTTCTTCGAGCATGCCTTCCAATCCCTCCAAAACCACCAAATACCAGAACACTTTTATAGCTATCATTATCCAATACACAAGTAGAGTGACCCCAAAGCAAAAGCTTCTCTATAGGTTCACCAGCAACTAGGATCGAAGAAACAGGTAAGCTGCAATCAGCAGCTTTTTCTCCTCCTCCTACCATCCCTGTCAATTCCAATGATTCAAAGACTCAAACTTTGCTGTAATATTAAAACGAAAAGTCTCCTGCAATCACACGTGTATGATCTGTAAAAATCCCACACATCAGACATCTACAATATACATCACCATGTAACAAAACATTATAACATTCCAAACACTTACACAGAAAGATAGCTAAATTCGGAATTGCAAGAATATGCTAAAATCAATACAATAGACAAAAAAAAAATATATTCTATTACACTTTCAAAGTCAGAAACTTTGACATGTGTTCTATTGAACACACAAACTTTCGAAGTCAGTCTGTATTTTCACAATAACTCAAGAAATATAAGCTATATAAAACTCAACAAATTAATAAAGATTACCAATATGAGCATCCCCGTTTGATGTTCTCTCCGATTGATCATCATCCCCATCTCTACACTCAACATTCTCTGAAACTGCATGCGTCTGAAACCCATTGTCTATCAAACCACTCAAAAACCCTTGAGTTCTCTTCCAGTTAGCTTCCATTTTCTGATTAGCCAAGTCAACAAGAAACTTCACATACTCTTCTGACACCAAAATCCTATCACTATCACCTAAAGGAACCTCCATTCTTATAGAACACCTGATCCCCGCAATAACCCTCTTGTTATTAGCACTTGTAATCCCTGACTCTCTAAACCCACTCCTTATAGCAAAAGACACCAAACACTGTGCAGCTTCAATGTCTTTACACTCCACAGCAATAATCAATGGCTCGAACCGGAGCACCAACTCGGTTACCGACACAGTTGCAGACTCGGAGGGCCCATCTGCTGAACTGGCAGACTCAGTGGGAAACTCGGTCGACTCAGAGGGTGACTCAGTGGGGAAGAGGAGGGGGAGGAGGGAGTTGGGATTGGCCAGGTCGTGGGAGATGTAGAGCCAGGATCCTCCACGTGCTTTCTTCTTACTGGTGGGTGGTGTTGACGTCCGTTTCGGTTGGGAGAGGATAGAGATACGGCCGGAGCAGGAACTTGTGGTGAAGTAAGAAGGGTGAGAGTTGATGGTGTTGATGAGTGGGATTATGTGTGTGTCTAGCGTTCCTTTCGGTGATTTATCTGTCTTGGAAGATGCTAGGGCGCTCAACGTTGCTGCTTTTCTCTTCTCAAACTCCATGCTTTTCTCTGTTCCGTGTTTGTGTCTGGAGAAGATGAACTAAGCTCCTTCTCTGTCGAAGAAGGAGGAGGGGAGGGTTTTAGGGACTTTTCAGGTTAGGGTGTTTTGGGCTTTCGATATTTAGGGTTTGGGCCTAGTCAGTTACTTGCAGTTCGTTTGGGAGTGCGGCCAGCCTCCCAGATGGTTGCCTCAAAACATGATATCAAAAATAATCACTATTTTATTTGTTTTCATGATATCAAAAATTGATATTTTTATATAGTTTTCATGATATCAAAAATAATTTTTTAAAAAAATATATTTTACTATATTTTTAAATAAAAAACACTTTAAAAAACAATTAAAACTACATTCCCTCCCAAACAAGCACTTCATTGCCATGCTCTTTGGTGGAACTGAATTTAGATGTCTCTACCAAGGATTAGAGACATTTTTTTGTTTTTTTTTTAATATTGGGTCGCTAAACTGTCGGTGACAAGGAAGAAGAAAACGGGGATTGTTTGGGTGATTTTCAAGTTACCTGTAGTTTTTCTTGTGGCGTTTTTGTTTTTGGTTTCTTTTCGTTTCACTTTCTCTACTCCTTCATCCTCTCTTTTTTGTTTCCCCTCCCCCTTGTTCCAGTTCCTTCTCTACTATTTATAGAAGAAAGGGAGGTCATCCTTTGACTAATTGTTGTGTATAGCGATGGGTTACCTCTTCTTCTACAACGACGTGATTGCACTTTTCAAACTACCGAACAGTGCAATTGCACCAACAAATCTTGTAGAAAAAAACAAATTGCACTTTGATCTCTTGATTTATAATTATTCAATTGCGCTTCTAATTGCCCTTAAACTTTTAAATTTATGTAATTTTGCCCTCGTCAAAACTTCAATAGCAACCATAAATTTACGTGTTTTTTTTATTTCGGTTCTTGGTCTTGGATTTATGCAATTTGACCCTCAATTGTCCATTAACTTTCAATTGTCTTTGATTTTGCCCCTGATTATAAACAATTGACTTGGAAAAAATTCAATTTGGTCTCCAAAAATTTCAATATTCTCAATTGAATCCGATTAGGCTCCCAAACTTGATTTTCCATCAATTAAGCCCTTAATAAGATTATTTTGACTAATTTAAAGTATAATTAAGTCCTTGTACTTAATTAAATCCTTCAATTGGACCCTAAATTAATTTCTAAACATAATAATACTTTAAATTGGCCCACTATTAAATCAAATTGGCCTATAAAAATTATAATTATGTCTTTCAACTTAATTTTTACCCAGATTATCTAAAAATAAATTATTTTAGCCTTGAATATGCATTTTTGGACACAATAGAGTTATGATCAGGTCTCGAATCCATCAAAAAATTTCAACTTGATTTTTCTACCAACATCAGCCCATTTTTATTTTATTTTTGTTATTTTTATTTATTTCGAGTAGATTTTAGGGAATAATCCAGAAATGATTATGACACACGTATTGTGATATATCAACCAACAAGCAACCTTGCCTAAACAATGATTTTTTTCTATACAGAAAAGCATGGACAACATTGATAAAACACTATTTTATCCTCCCATGAATGATCAACCCGGCAATTAAAATTGAACACCAATTTCTTTATTATTGATATGATCTCCTTCTTTGTTATTAAATTCTAAGATCTAGATTTATAAATACATCCACGCACCAAGTAATCAAGCCATAACAAGGTTAAGTTTACAAGCCATAACCTTTCTAGCCATGAAAGCATTCATAACCATAAAAATCACTCTTAATACATTGAAAGCTAACCAAACCTACACCAATGAAAGTCAAACTAAATCAGGCTAGGTCAATAGTTTTTAGGCCACACATGGATATGCATTCTCTAAACTTTTATTTTATATTTTCTCTTCTTGCACATTTTTCTTCTATTTATAGATTTATTAACTTAAGCATTAAAGAGTTTCAAGTCTATTGGGAAACATCTTTTTTATAAAAGATTTTTTCATGACATGATTACCCCTAGATTTTTGTATGGAACAAATAAAAGTTAGGCGGTGTTTGGCATGATGAAAAATACTGATTGGACTGAAATGGACAAATAATTGTCATATCTGATGTTTGGTGTGTTTTAGACGTAACTAAACAATTTATCTTTATTCTTTGTTCGGCAGACATTAGACAAACCTAGCCTACCTGGGCTTAAGCTAGTCAAGGTTAAGAAAAATACAGAAGAGCTCAAGTTCATGTACAATGATCAACCCTAGATAAAACACGGGGCGATATCCATTGACTCTTTAAAAAAAAATTATAACAAGGTCGCTTTGTTTTATTATTATTATTTTGGTCAAATCAAGTTGACCCTTCCAACCTCCGATCCAAGTTTTGTGTTGGATCGACCTCTAAGTTAAGTTTTAAAACTATGATAATAACTAATTTTATTTTATATTGACTCAGATCAACCTAGATTGACCCTCCCATCTTATGACTCAAATTTAGTTCAGTTAGACCTCAAGTTAAGTTTTAAAACTATGACAACAATTATTTTTATTCTTATGTTACCTTGGGTTAACCCGGGTTGACCATCTCGATCAATGACTTGAGCTTGGCCCTGGATCGATGTTTAAGTTGAGTTCTTACAACTATAATAATAACTATTTTAATCATTATGTGTGAGCAAAGTTAGTGGTCAACCTAACTTGTGACTTAATACTTGCCGCATATTGACCTTTAAATTGAGCTTTTTAAATTATGATAATAATCACTTTTATCTTTATGTTGATTTAGATCAATAGTCAACCTAACTCATGAACTGAGTCAATGGTCAACCCGATTCATGACTTAGGTTTTGCCTAGGGTTTACCCAAATTCATGTTTCAAAACTTTGATAATAAATATTTTTATTCTTACATTGACTCGAGTCTCAAATGTAGGACACAATTTAAAAAAAGTTGATAATATAGATATAATAATTAAATTATTTATTAACTTAACATGGAATCCTTATATATATATATATATATATATATATATATATATATATATAACATAATAAAAAAAATTCTATTAATCTAAATCTTAGTTAAAAAGAATCAAATATAAACACTTGATTTATGAGTAAAACATATTAACTAGTTAAGACTAGATTGTTTTTAAAATTTTATAAACATCCAAGTTTTCCTTTAACATTCTCTCATTCAACTAAAAATGATAACAATGATAATCATTCAACTAAATTTCGCACGATATTAGAATAAATTTATTTGTCTCTTTTGACATGTATAAATACAGGGCATCTATATGAATACTTAAAAGGATTTCATCATCCAAATACATTAGTGTTAAAAATAAGTTTTATAATTAAGTTCAATGCTTGATTTGATAAATCAAAATTCAATTTTAGGAATCTAATCTTAAATTTTAAAGAAAAAAAATGTTTCACCCCGCAACATATCACGGGAATCAAACTAGTGGAATCTTGTAACATCTTACAATAATTACACATAAATATATCTTGTTTATTTCCCTCTGAAATCACGCACATATTACCCCCCCGAGCTAGCTTTTCCCTAACTCCAATTGAGGAATTGGGAACTAAGAAAATCGTATGAGCTGTAGTTGCTGTAAAATACTATTTAATTGCTGGCTTTATCCATGGAAGGCAGAGCTCAATTCTCTATCAGAGCCATGCATGCAGTACTGTACCGCCAGTAAGTTTAATAATAGTCATCTTTGTTTTGATGATCTATTCTTTGAAGTCCAATAATTCTCAATCTCCTCCGCTGTTCTTCCTGGTATTCTCCCAGCAATTAGTGACCACCTACAGATGCACATGGCAATCCAAAGAAGTTGAAAACTTTTTACGCTAAAAGATCAGTAATTCGTAATGGAAAAGATGCCAAAAACCAAACCTTTTCCCAACCAAGCGAAACATTCTAGCAATGAGACTCACTTCATCTTCAGAGAAATCCTGCAGGTTGGAATCCTGGTTAGCACTGCTCTTTGCATCTGAAACAAAACAATCCATGTCAGAAAACAAGACCATAGTATAGTAGCTAGCTAGGTGACCCTAAGAAAAGGAAAGGAAAAGAAAAGTGACCCTTGGTATCTTGATTTGTGTAATTTGAGGTGTGACCCGAGTCTGCCATTTTCTAACAGGAAGTCTTTGCAAGTCATGGAGGTGTAGGAGAAGAGCATGCAAGAAGAAGTGGATTTATAGCCATGAGCATCGTTTGGTTGTTGAAAAAAGACTGGTAGCTTTCAAACTTGGATAATTCGTTGTGATATATCATTGTTTGTTGGCTTGGCTTCTTGTGTTTTGTCTCGAAATGAATGAAACATGAAGTATCCAAGAGATTTATCCTCTTGTTTTTATCAATGAAGCTTGCCAACCCTGTCATCTTCAATGTTTATATCAGCTTGATGGAGTCCTTCGGTGTTTTCTGACTGCTACTTTTTGATCTTTTACATATTTCAGCATGGCCTCTTGGGGGACAGCCGGTTTTGTATGTTCATCCCCATCCATATATTTATTCTGCTATATTATTTCAAGACCCCCATGATGAGTCATGATGATTTGGAGACGGAAATCTCTTACTTTATTACCAATTATTTATTAATATTATATACATTTTTTCCTTAGAGTAGTAGGGTTAACAATAACATGGATCATGGATGGCACATGCAATATGAAGGTGCTCCAATTGGCCGGAATCTCTCGCAATTACCTCTCACGTAGAGCTTGATGATTAGCTAGTAGTATTATTGACGGTAGAAATTGTTTCAGTTTTCAAAAGATAGAATTGTTTGAAACTACTATTTGTGAAATAGACTAGCTGTCAAGAAGATGTGATAAAAGCAATGGATTATACGGCATGGAATTGTTTGAAAAAAGAATTCAATTTTTTTTTATTTTAAATTGAATTTTTTTTTGTTTTTTTAGATTATTTTCATGTGTTTATGTTAAAAATATTTTTTAAAAAATAAAAAAAATATTATTTTGATATATTTTTAAATAAAAATTATTTTTAAAAATAATTAACCACACTTTTAAACAGACACAAAATAATTAAGGTATCCAAGCTCAATGAAAATCTTGCAGCTCAACCCACAAGAAAACATCATCAAAAACCGAGGGAGAGTGTTCGTGAAAATATCCCACTTGTATTAAATAAAAAAATTCAAAGCAATGTAAAAGGGGTCAATCTTGACGCTTGGAGTTTTGACCGACATATTAACAAAAGGATAAGCAAAGGAAAAGGCCTTTATCACTAATAAATGTCGTGGCATATCTTCCATTGAAAACACTATATTTTTTGCTTTTAATTTTTTTTATCAAAAATATATTAAATTTATATTCTTTAAATATTTTTGAATAATTTTAATATACTTAAAAAATTTAAAATATTATTTTAAAATATTTATAATTAAAAATATTTTTTAATATAGTAGACTTTTTAATTTAAAATAAAAACAATTAGAAACAAATTCTCTAATATATGAGGAAGAGCCGAGGAAAAGGACTTTCCAATAAGTACCAACACTACGAAAGCAACGACGACCCTAGCTAGAAAATATCTTTCCTACCCATCTTTTTTATAGATCTAATTTTTATATATAGATTTGAGTCTTACTCTTAGAAAATAACACCATTTATTCAAATATATAAAAAATATTGAAGTCATGAATGATATTTTGAATTTTAATAAGCTAGGAATAATATTTGTTTTTAGTGATGGGATGGTGAATTAATTAAATATTCATTCAAATATCTCTCTTATCTAAAATATTATAAAAATATATCTTGATAAGTGTATTTAAATACTTAAAAAACTTACTTTTTAGATATTTGATGACTTTTTGATGATAAAGTCTATAATATAGGAAAAATGAGTTATAAATATATTAGAGAACATTAAATTATAAGAATAAAATTGTTTTTATGTTGATATAAATGTGTTTTTTAATATAAATTGTGAACCTTTTACATGGGTAGTCAAATGGATATTTATAACCTATCAATCTTGATTTTTTCATAAATAAAAAGGTTAAGGAAATATTTTATCATATAATATTAATAATAGATAAAAAATTGTTAGATATGTATTAATTAGAGGAGATAGCCTATACACATGTGATTAAGCTTAAGACTTTGGCCCATGAACATGAGGTGATGTCATTGAAGACGAAAAGATCAGGGCCCATGAGGGCCGGATACATCCGTAGCAGTTAGGCATGGACGCATTACTTAAGCTCCAAAGATGAATGATATGGGCCTAATAACCAGGTTGATGATTGTTTTTGAAATTTATTAAGAGCTTAAAAGTAAATATACTTTCATTAAATATTAAAAAACATCCAAATTTTTTGTTCCATCAATCACAAACAATAATTAAATATTGAAGGTGTCTTTATAATCTTAATTTTAGCTTACAAGGTGTGAAACCAAATGATTTTTCTTAATGAAAATTTCAACTAATAAAGCATTTTTTTATTTTGGGTTAATTGATGGATCTATTCGTGTATATATATTAGTTGTATTCTCTTATATACCTTCCTTTAAAATAAAATAAAAACATATTTGTATCCATTCAATATTTAAAATTTTATCTTATATACCTATTTTTTTCATATCCTAAATGAAAATGTCAAACAACCACCACACAAGAAATACTTTTGAAAATCCTAAAACAAATTGAATAAAAAAACTACCAAACTCATAACCTCTTCTTTATTTTCATTACTAACATCTCACACCATTAATAAAAGTTCTCATTTATTAACACCATCCAATATCATTACTCTAACGCCACCATTTGGCACAAACTAAGTCAAGTATGAATTTAGCTTTAAAATATGAGTTGACTAGTTTTATGAAATCAAGTATATCTCTCAAATTATGGATCAAATTGAGTTGAACTTTTCCATTGATATATTAGATATATAAAAATATATTGTGGTAAAGTCTTAGATCAAATGGAGTTTATGAATAAATTATTTTA
The DNA here is from genome assembly GCA_964035475.1 of Salix caprea. NCBI lineage: Eukaryota > Viridiplantae > Streptophyta > Magnoliopsida > Malpighiales > Salicaceae > Salix > Salix caprea. The sequence goes on along the minus strand of OZ037745.1, from coordinate 898,393 downwards.
AAAGATCAAAATTACTAGATAAATCTTATTGAATCTATCAAACTAGACATTAGTATATTGTTATGAGACGTAATTAGAGATATAAAATGATTTTTTTTGTTTTTCAAGTTGAGATGGGAATTGGACATCTTAAGATTTCAACGATTTATGGTAAACCTGATAATTCATCCATACAATAGAGAATGATTTGTTTAAAGACAGGATTGAAATCTGTTAAGAATGTGCAAAAAGTGGAGATCTGGCTACATGGAGTAATTTTAGCATGAAAACTTTGTTTTTAATATATATATATTTGAGTATTTATTTTAAATTTGGACTCAGTCTAGTCCATTAGATATTATTTAAGAATTTATTTCATTATTGCTAGTTTAGACCCATAGTTTGCAACCAAGAAGAGGTTTATTAGAGTTAATTAAAAGATATTATAATTTTTTAAGCTGTAAATTTGAGCACCAAGTTAAAAAGCATATATGAGTTTTTTCATTTTATTTTTTTTGTGACAAAACAACCTTTATTTATAGGTATAAAAATCAACCTTTAAATGGGCTTACACCACAGAAAATAGGCCAGTTACATTGTTTGATACATGAACATGTTCAGCTACTTGTTAAAGTATTCTCTCTTCGCATTCTTGATTCTTCCTGGCAACACCTTGCCTCTCTGGTTCAGGGATTAATTTCTGAGATGCTTCGCCAAAGTGATGATGTAATAGCCTGCAGGAGTGTTCCATATCCTGGTATTTTCTTTCGTCCTTCATATATATGCCCGTCTGTTTCAGATGAAATGCCCAACATCTGGCAGCGTTTTCTGAATTCAAGTTCTGAAATATGGAATGAAAAGGAACCACTATTCTACCTTCCTCGTTCTCTGTTATTAGGTGAGGCAATGGTGAAGTTATGAGAGGAAAAATCCCCCCTGCTGCCTATACATTGTCATCCTCACCTGGTCAACAAGCACCCAAGAAGACGTGGCTGCTTCCATTATTGAAAGTACCAAGAAGAAATCAATTGCATTTGTCCCAAAGAATATTAGCAAGTTAGCTCAGCGATTTTTTCCACTGTTCAGTCCAGCTCTGTTTCCACATAAACCACCGCCTCCAGCTGTTGCAAATGGAGTCCTTTTTACAGATTGTGCAAGAATTGTAGTAACTGCTGCCAGAATTAAACTAAAAGGCCTTGCCATTTTCATGCCTATTACTACTTTATGCTAAAGAAAATAGGGGCTCCATATATTTTGGTCAGTAGTAAGCAACTCATAGGTAGGTTCTTAATTTTTGTTTTGGTATGCCCCTGATCAATACACTTGTATCTGCGTTTTTGTGAAACGAGACTGGAGACCATTGTCTAATACTTGTGTTCCTGATTGTAGGCCTTGTTGTAGTATTTGTATCACCGCTTTAATACTTTCTAGAGCCTTTAATTAATGCTGTATTTGATGAGCGGAACTCATAATCTGTTGAATTTTTATGATCTGAACAGTAACTGTTCTAAACAATTACTGTTTGAATTAAGGAACAAAATTTGCAGAATTCCTGAAGAACACAAAACTGAAACTGGGATCAAATCACTTGAAATTTATTGAATTCGAAATGCCTACATATAGGTTTACAAGATAATGAATTAAGAACATAAAACTCTCAACAAACTTGAGAGATTATTGGAACAAAATAGATTTTGAGAAAAAACCTGTTAAGAACAGTAAATTTCGAAAATTCAAAAACTTTGACTAAATCCTATTATCTTAGATGCAAAACTCACTACTTCTAACATAATCCACTATCCATTGGCTGAGATGACCCTGATCCACCATTTGTGCCAGCTGATCCAATGAACGTTGGGCTTCAAGGAACTCATTTGGCAAATTTCCCTTCACCAGCATTGATTTATCCTAACTTTTAAATGTTTTACCTTTTTGGTTGGCTGTGTAAACTTTTTTCATAATTCAACTCTTTCCAGGTCCCCTGTTTCACCAAACCAAGATATGATCACACCCACAAACTCATCGACTGTAGTTGGAGTTGCCTTTTTTCTCTTCTAATTGTCCAGAATACATTTGCATCCTGCTGAGTATTTTATTCCCCCGAGTAACCACTGGTATGCCTTTTTCAGAAATTTAGGAATGCTGGCTCTACTGTATAACCATTGAAAATTAGAATTGTACCTCTGGTGTAATCTTGCTTATAATTGCTCTCTAAATTTATCTGGTTCTGACGTTGAGCTAGTACATCATTTTGCATGTCCCCCCCAATCTCCTACAGCTCTGCTTTTTTTTTTGGTTAAATCTAATGCAGTGGGGGTATACCTATGTTTCCTTGTTGATTGATGTTGCTGTTCGGGGTTTTGTCCAGCCTCGGTTGTACTAAATTCTGTCAAATTTCCCTTTTTTAATTACTAGTAAACAGGATTCCCAAACTTTTCCAACGCAAGAAGAAGTTGCCGGTGCTGAAAATTATGGTAATCAACGTTGTGAGTTGAGGAGCCCTGTTCATTCTCATGGCTAACTTTTATTAAAGTTGAGTCTGACAAGCTTAGGGAAGGAGACCACAAGTAGCTCCTGCTTAATTTTAGATTCACATGCGCCTGTTGACTCTCCAAAAACGAAGCCCGTGAATGGAAAGGGTGAAATTAATGAATGCAAAGCTGCCAAAAATTTATCTTCATGTCGTCCCAACAGATTGTGCAAGAAGACTGCACTGGGCGAAAAAGTTGAAACACAGAAGGATGTTTGTGACATGGCACTGTAAATTTGTCTGGGTCCTCTTGCTTTTTCAGCACTGAGGTAAGCAAGGAAGCGTACTTGCCGGACAAATACAGATTCAGGCACCGGAACAGCAGCTGAAAATGACAGATGCGATCAAGATAAGTTAGGTTGATTGCTGCTTTTTCAATAATTCGAGTAGCAGGTTGATGAACCTGGGTTAACAATTTGTGCTCCTTGGAACTTGCTGAAATTGACAACTGAGAATCTCTTGGCGAGGCTGGACGACAGGTTTGCTTGCTGAGGCTGTTAGTGATATTTGAGGACTTGGTCCTTCCTGATGTATTGTTTTCTAGCTTAACGGAATTTTGGTTTTCTTTAAAATCTTCAAATTGGTTCTTCTTTCCAAGTTTTATTATCCATAGCAGATAAAAGATTAAAATTTTATGGGAAAGAAAGTATATTTTTCTTGCTAGAGAGATAATATCTTGTTAAATATTGTGTTGCAATTAGATACCACTAAAAAACATTATGCTATACGATTGATCAGACTAATCTTTTTAAAAAACTTTTAAAAATTTATTGGGAGCATAAAGAATTTGTTTTTGGTAATATCATCAAATCTAATCAAATGATTTGATCATGAAATTTATTAATCCGATTCTATGTGCGGATCGAGTTATCAATTAAACCATAAAAGAGTTGATCTAAAGTGAATTAAGAATTATTAGTAAAAATATAACATAATTTAAAAAAAAAACTTTAAGATGATAATTTTTTAAATAAAGATTAAATTAAAAAAACAATAATTCAAAAGAGAGCCAAGATGAAAAAACACACACCATATATTACCGTTGTAATTCATATTGTTAATAGCGTGGAAATAATGTTTTCTCCGCACTTTTAGCTTTATATTTAATACTTAATTTGTTTATTCGGGGAATTGGGACGGTGTTGATATCATTTTAGTGTCTTTCATTGAGTTTGTTAATAAGAATGCATCTAAATAGAAGGAAAAAAAATCTCTTATGGCTAGTTGAATTGCCATAGAGGTGGATCACATGGTGGGTTGAAGTTAATATTTCTTGCTTCAAAAGCATCCTAGTCGCATAGCAGCATATTCCTTTTTTTTTTTTTGAATTCAAGTAAATCTCATCCTCGGAAAATATATTTTGTGGGCCTAGATGAGTAAATAAAATCCCAATTATTCTAATATTTTATAAAAAAATACATACCCTAACTCGAGCTCGAGATCTAATATATAAATTTTAAGTTCTTTGTCAATACAACATATCCATTTGCGGAATATATATCCTTCAATAATGTGTGGCATTTGAAGCGACTGCTGGCCACCGCTACTCACATCAGGTTATTAGTAATTTAATTTGTCACAAAAAAATGAATTAAATACCACCATAATCATTCTTAACCTCGTATTAGACTTAAAAAATTCGTAGAAAATGATTTAATGACAAAGAAAATCCATATCTAGTTAATGATTTGATATCTCAAGCAATCTCCAAACGGTCAAAATCCTTATCACAAAACCTCATCCACTCTCTTCCTTTCCCTCCACTCATTTCTCCTCTCTTTTCCTCCATACCATAAACGCATAAACAAGAAAAAGATAAGCCAATCACAAAAAACAGCTCCTCACCATTGCCAAAAATCCCTCTTTCCCTTTTCTTCTCCTCTTGTGGTTGCCTGGCTAGAGCCCCAACAAGTTCATCATCACGATGTCTTGCTCGAATCTGACAATGTTGGTGTCCTCAAAACCTTCTCTTTCTGACACCACTTCACTTTCCTTCCGCTCTTCTCTCAGCCCTTTTCAGCTTCCAAGCTCGCCTGCTGCAAACAGCCCTTCAAGATCCTCTTCTGTGACCCCAATTCACTGTGGTCTTCGTGAGCTTAGGACTCGTATAGAATCAGTGAAGAACACCCAGAAGATCACTGAGGCTATGAAGCTTGTTGCTGCTGCTAAAGTGAGGAGAGCACAGGAAGCTGTTGTTAATGGTAGGCCTTTCTCTGAAACTCTCGTTGAAGTTCTTTATAACATCAATGAACAGCTTCAGACTGATGATATTGATGCCCCTTTAACTAAAGTTAGGCCTGTTAAGAAAGTTGCTCTGGTTGTTGTTACTGGTGATAGAGGACTTTGTGGGGGTTTTAATAATTATTTAATCAAGAAAGCAGAAGCAAGAATTGCAGACTTGAAGCAGCTTGGAATTGACTATACTATTATTAGTGTTGGAAAGAAGGGTAACACTTATTTTCTTCGTAGGCCCTATATTCCAGTTGATAGGTTTCTTGAAAAAGGTGGCCTCCCTACAGCTAAAGAAGCTCAAACAATAGCAGATGATGTCTTTTCACTGTTTATAAGTGAGGAGGTCGATAAAGTGGAACTTCTGTACACAAAATTTGTGTCACTTGTTAAGTCTGAACCTGTTATACATACCTTGCTTCCATTATCACCAAAAGGAGAGATTTGTGATGTGAATGGGGTGTGCATTGATGCAGCTGAGGATGAGTTCTTCAGGCTGACAACGAGAGAAGGGAAATTGACTGTGGAGAGAGGTGTTAGTAGGACTGCAACAACAGATTTCTCACCAATTTTACAGTTTGAGCAGGACCCAGTTCAGATTCTTGATGCCTTGTTGCCTTTATATTTGAACAGCCAGATTTTGAAGGCACTGCAAGAATCACTAGCTAGTGAGCTTGCTGCTAGGATGAGTGCTATGAGCAATGCTACTGATAATGCATCAGAATTGAAGAAGACCCTTTCCAGGGTTTACAATAGGCAGCGTCAGGCCAAGATTACTGGAGAAATATTGGAGATTGTTGCCGGTGCCGATGCTTTAGTCTAATCATGCTAGCCCCCTCCAGAATTCTGCATCTTTGTAGGTAAAATTCAAGGATGATTGCTTATTCATTCAAATATTCCTGCTGTAAGAGTTATGAGATACGATGCTGCCCCCCCCCTTATAATTCTATAAATCGCGTATAAAAATTATGTGCAAATGAGATATGCAATGTATTTTGTAACAGGAACATTCTGCTTGTTGATCTCTGTGCTTCAGCTTCTTTTCCTCTGATATCTATACTACTTGTCCTTTTTAGAGGTTTCATTAAAGGGATGTCCTGTCTTAGTCTATGTTTGTTCCACTATATGTATAGAATAATTCTGCAGATCTTCGTCCTCGTTGTAATTTGATTTAGTGGTCGTTTGGTAACGCTGTGCAAACTGCGTTTTAAGAAAAACGCCAAATGACTGTAAGATCCATTGAGCTCAAAGAAGACTGCTAAATATTTGAGTTCAAGCTGTAAATTCCAAAAAGCTGCTGTTGCTCATCTGTTCACACAAAGATGCATCTTAGTTTTCCAAAGAATTATTGCGAGCCTTGCGATTGGTTTAATGGAAGTAACTTGTGCAAATCATTTAGATTTTAAATGCTTTCAGAAAGTCAGTACTCAGAACGCAATTGACAGGCAAGTTTTTGAGTCCTCACTATTAAATCTGGCAGCCCAAAGAACAATTAAATTTTCAGCTCTTCTGATACTTTCAGATTATTATTGACTTGTTCACATTTTAGAAGCTCTAAGAACTCCCCGGAAAAGAAAATCAATGGAATTATTTTACATCCAAAACCTTCTTTCAAATAGCAGATTCCATAATCAATTAATGTTCTGTCCTTCCACCTCCATGTCTCTTTGTAACCAATGAAGCTAAAGTCATATACATCTGTTGCAAGCGTTTTCATATTCTGAATTGACCTCTTAGGCTCCTTTCAACCTCATATCATATTGATCATGTAGCTAACGAATATATTCTGTCCAGTTCAGTTGGAAGGTGGTCTCCACATTTATGTTACCTCAGCTCGTTGATAATTGGTTACACCTTCAAAAAATCCTCAAATCTTAATATATGAACGTTACTACATAAATCAGACACTCAAAACAACTTATGCATTGGTTAAAATGACATAGTAGAGACAAGAGTAGTTCAAGTGATGAAAGTTTGAAAATTTATTTGCTAGCAAAAATGAAAGATCTTTGCAACATCATCTAGGATTAGAAAAAACTGGTGCCGGTGGCGGTGCTGAAACAATATAGTCATCAACAACAGGAGGTGGTGCCACCGTGCCAGTGCATGTGAAAACCTACACACTAGGTTTGAATCTACCTCCATTCCCCCCTCCATCACCTTTACAACTGTTGACATGAGAGGCTTTTTTTCTGGATCATCTTGCAAACACCAAGCAGCAATCTTTATCATCCTGATAATTTCGTTTCTATCACTCTGCATATTCGTCTGAAAATTCCAAAATGTATTCAGCTTTGTTCTGCAACATTCTAAGCAAATGGAAGGCAGACTCTGGTTGCGAGAGATCAATGCTTTTGCGTTCACAAACTACTTCCAGTAGAACAATTCCAAAGCTGTGTACGTCAACTTTTACTGTGATGCGACCTCATGCTTGATGCCATTCTGGAGCAAGATATCCAGGGGTTCCTCTCATTGAGAGTTGAACTTGGCTCATCTCTCTATTTCACCAATTAAGACCATGATAAAAATAGTTTAACCTATTAAAAGTATATTTAAGAGCTTAGACCTAATAAATATTTTAATTTAACCCAAATTAATTATTAAACCTTAAATTTGGCCTATACATTTGAGACCCTTCGAGTCTATTTTTGTCAAGTTGTTAGTCTTTTTTTTTCAAAAGAAAAAATGTAAATTTGTAGGGAAATCTAAAATATAGGTTATGACATTACTTAATACTAATAATGTTGGATTACAAGTCTATTTGTAGATTTAACGTAGTACACAATTAATAAATTAAACTAATATAAGAAAATCAAACTGGAATTGTATTTTGCCTACCAAAACAATTCAACTAATTTCTAGAAAATCAATGTACTTTCAAAGAGAAACCAGCTTAAATATCAGTTACATGAGGCAATTTTAAAAGAATACTAAAAAATGTGAGGCAGGTGAAACCCATCTCAAACATTACATCCACACATCTGAAAAACCCTCATAGTAACTAGTCAAAATGCAACAACTTTGAATAATCAAATGTTGAAAATTCTGAAAACTATACTCAATACACCGGAAAACTAATTGAGACATGCGATCCATGCAAGGCAAGTTCTGGAAAGCTGTGGTTAGCTTACGATGGTATGGAAAAGTGATAGGAAGCAGAAGGATTTTATTTCTTCCAGAAGAGAGTTTTACAACTACATCATCTAGGATTGGAAAGAACGGATGCTTGAGGCGGTGCTGAAGAACTATGGTGGTTACCGGCTGGAGAAGATATCATTGCATGCGAAAACCGATAAACGAGGTTTGAATCCACCTCCATAACACCCTCCAACACTTTTAAAACCGTTGACATGAGAGGTCTTCTTTCTGGGTCATCTTGCAAACACCAAGCAGCAACCTTTATCATCCTGGTTATTTCTTCTCTTTCACTCTGCTTGTATGCATCTAAATTTTCCACGATGTCTATCACTCTATCTTGATCAGCTTTCTTCTGCAACATTGTAAGCAAATGAAAGGCAGATTCTGGTTGTGATTCGTCTACATTTCTGCGTGCACAGACTATCTCAAGGAGGACAATTCCGAAGCTATATATGTCAGCTTTTACCGTAATACGACCCTGTGGTTGCCGCCATTCTGGAGCAAGATATCCCGGGGTTCCCCTCATTGAGATTTGAACTTGGCTCATATCTCTATCGATTAGCTTGGATAACCCAAAATCAGCGATTTTGGCATGGAAATTCGAATCCAAAAGAATGTTCTGCGGCTTTACATCAAGATGTATTATGGTTTGTCGGCAGTCTTCATGAAGATAAGCCAGCCCTTTTGCTATGTCGACTATAATCTTCTTCCTGGTCTTCCAATCAAGGAAAGATCTTTGGACATCTTTGAAAACCCAATTATCCAACGATCCATTGCTCAAATACTCAAAAACCAAAAGCCTAGAGGATTTCTCTGCGCAAAATCCAATCAGCCGCACCAAGTTAAAATGGTGCAGACTTCCAATTGCCTCAGCTTCTGCTAAAAAAGCACTCACTCCTTGGCCTAATCTCTCCAACCTCTTCACGGCAATTTGTGTTCCATCTGCCAATTTTCCTTTGTATACAGACCCGAAGCCTCCTCTTCCAAGTCTCTCCTTGAAATTATCAGTTGCAACGTATAGCTCTTGGTATGAAAAACTGACAGGCATTCCTGGAACTTGCTTTATATGATCACCATCCACATCCTGCTCAGCTTGTCCAGACTGCCCACGCCTTTTTGCCCTCAAAATAAGAATCGCTACTAAAGAAATGATTAGAAGAACACCACCTATAACTCCTGCTATAATTGGTGCCTTAGACCTTATTTTTGGAGAAGGCCCTGGTTCTGGGATCCCTGGTGGCGAAGGGCTTGGTGGCGTAATCTCTGGTGGAGAAGGGCTTGGCGGTTTTTTAACTTGTGGTGGTGGGGAAGGGCTTGGCTCTTGCGGTGGCGGAGATTCGGTAGGTCCTGAATAAACAACTGTCATGTTTGTTGTCATGGGCTTGTATACAGTTGTGTTTCCTGTGATGGACATGTACGCATGTCAATTAACACATCTATGAATTGTGGATGAATTGTTTCTTTCAACGTGTAGTATAGTACAGAATGTGTCTTTGTGGTAAACTAACCATTAAAGAATAATATAAATTATATTCTGGTGTCTTATCTAATAGTTTAAGTTATTAGATGAGATAGTTCTTTAACATAGTATCAGAGCCTTGTTGACCCAGCGGTCACGGGTTCGAATCTCACCATCCTCATTCTATTTAATGAAAATCAAGCACAATTACTGTGAGCTTATACAAGTTTCAAGTCTAAAGAACTTTCACTTGAAGGGATATGTTAAAAAATAATAAAAATTATATTCTAGGATCTTATCTAATAACTTAAGTTATTAGATGAGATGAATACTAACCTCCATTTGTGCACGCTTTCTTAACTACTCATCAAACAAATTACACCACTCTCGTAAATGCTAATATGATTAAAAACAAAATACAAAACTCAGAAAACTACAAGATTGAGAAATGGTAAATTTACCTGCACAGAAGACAATTTGATATTCGGGTGATTCACAACTGAAGGTACTAGTCTCATTGTCAAAAGGATAGGTGTAAGTGCTTGGACACTTTTTCTTAAAATTCTTAGAAATATCAGTAGGCTTGCAAGTCGAAGATGTTTCATTTGCACCATCACAACAATATTGCTGTGAACCAAAGGCCTCACACGCGCTTTTGCACCCCGCAATCTTCCCATGATCAGAACTATTAACCTGAAGTTCTGGAGGACAAACGCCGTTCAAATCTACGACACATCCTGCGCTTTTGCAGCTCTGATTAGAAGGCAAAACAAGCAAAGGCAGGTTGTAGCCATCAATAAGACTAACATCAAAAAAATCAAGTCCATTATAGTTCATCGAGAACTCTGCCATCGTCACAGGAATCGAGCCATTTGGTGCTGTTGAACATTCTAATTGGCCAGAGCCGCAGTCGCCTGTGATGCAGGAGAATCCTCCTGTACTATCTTCAGTGCATTGTGTGCGACCCCATAAACGACCAGCCCAGTCATCCGGGGTTGTAATATCCTTCCACTCATTCTTTCCAAGGGAAAACCCAGTTGGGATCGCTGGGGTTACATATAAGCGAGGTTTTGGATCGTATGTTGAGTTTATTCCTGGCCATATAGTGTAGTCACAATTGTTTAATATTTGTAAAGTTGTTGAAACAACACCTGCATGCCAGCAATAACATAAGATGACAGCTTGATTAATTGTGTTCAAGAATCAGAGATGCGAACAGAAAAATTGTGAAAGATTTTCTGTGCCATACCTGATACGAGTAAATGATGAGCGACCAAGAAGGGAGATAAATGCATAAGCAGCATTAGTTGTGACATTGAAGCAGGGTTAGTTTAAGAACAAGAACAGCAAGAATGAAATGTTTGGATTCCGAGTAACAGAGTTTCTTCTTCTTTTTCTTTTATTACTGGGCTAAGCTTGACTTGAGGTTTTATGAAGAACAGGAGATATCTATTACGCGCAGGGGACTGACTTTGTCCATGGAAAAAGTTTGTGTTGAAAGTTCATCCAAGGGCATCCAACCACTTTCGTGGAAATAATTAATGAAAAAGAGGCCCCCACATATTTTTCTGGATACTCTGAATTGATTTTGATTTATTATTATAAAATATACTAAAAAAGCTTAGTATTTCACTGTAGCATGTGAGTGAAAATACTGTGGATTATAATAGTGTATTTTTTGGTCAGTTCGGTTTTCAGTTCGGTTGGTTTGGTTGGTTTGCCGATTAATTGAATTTTTTATCATTATTTGCACAGTAAAATAATATTTTTAGCCCCTGAAAAAGACAAAAAAAACCGTTGTTTCCGGAAGGGGCTTCACGGGTATTTCATAATTTTTTAAAATGGCTAAATACTATTTTCCCCCATATAAGACAAAAAAATGTTTCAGGTAGGGGAGGGGTACCTCGGGGATTTCCCATTTTTGAAAATGACTAAATACTAATGTACCCCCAATAAGACAAAATTGAAGAATTATATGTAGAGGTGTTCCGGTAATTGACTATATTTTTTTTATTATTATCTGCCGAAATTTGGGAGCACGTGAGACGCACGCGCACGGCGGTTTTCCGCCTCATGCCCTTTTCTAGAGGCACGTGCGATGGAAAATGCGCTTCTGGAGTCTCAGACGATGCGTCGTCGTGTGGTCTTCCTCCCGGTGTGGCGCGTGTTGACAGATCATGGCCGTAGGAGTGACGGTAGCTGGTTAAACGTTTTATTTCTGTTTTCTCTCTCCTGCACGCTAAAGTGCAGGAGAGGCCCCAGGGTTTATGTCTCTTTCACTTCAGTCCCTTTACTTTTAATTTTGTGTATGGTCCTGATTTATGTTATATAAGTTTTGATTTAGTTCAATTGGGTCCTTCTATTGAAATTAATTATATATTTAGGTTTCACTTCGGTCCTCCTTCTTTTAATATCCGAATTGGGTTTAAATATCTTAATATATTCGGTACAGAAGTTGTGATTTTTTCATTTTTTTCCTTTGATTAAAATTGATAATATATTTGATTTTCATTTAAGCCCTTATACTTTTAATTTTTTATTTTAATCCCTATATTTTTTTTATATTTTTGTGATAGTCTCTATTTTTGTCCATGTATATATAAGTGTGCCCTTAGTTTTGGTTTTTAATTTTTATTATTGTCTTATTTGTTGAGGTGGTATTTTAAAAAAAAAAATATTAGCTCTTAAATTTTATTTTGTGTCTATGATCATTTGAAAATTGAAATTTCTGTTTTTTTTTCTCCATTTGCTCTTGAATTTTTTTCACTTAATAATTTTTATTTTTATTTTATTTTTTTGTTTGATCTTTGCTAAAGTTTCTAGGATTGTTTAGTCTTTCATTTATTTTTGTTTCTTTCATTATTAACATAATAATAATAATAATAATAATAATAATAATAATAATAATAATAATAATAATAATTTAATTGTTTTTTCTTGCTTACTCTTTTGTTAATGTTTTTTAGTTTTTTTCTCTCGGGATAATTTGATAATTTTTATTATTTTGACAGTAATAACAATGATGATCTTTTTTTATTATTATTTTTTATCTTTTGTTAAAGTTTTTAGGATTTTTTTAGTGTTTCATTTATTTTGTTTCTTTCATTATTAACACAACAACAGCAATAACAACAACAACAATAATAATTTAATTGTTTTTCTAGCTTACTCTTTTGTTAATGGTTTTTTGTTTTTTTCTTTCGGGATTATTTGATAATTTTTATTGTTTTGACTGTAATAGCAATAATAATTTTAGATGTTAAGACTTCGATGTTGCTATTGTTATAATAGGGTGTGTTGATCTATTTTATTATATTAAAGTTTGCATATATATATATATATATATATATATATATATTAATTTTGATCCAGCAAATTCTATAAAAATTGTTTGCTCAGCCCGCAATGTAGGGCAGACAATATTTTTAATTTTCAAGTCAAATGATTTTTTTCAGCTAATAATTTTTATTTTTGTTTTATCATCTATTTAATTTTTTTTATTTGCTCTTTTATTAAAGTTTTTATGTTTTTTTTAGTCTTTGATTTAATTTTGCTTTTTTCATTATTAACGCAATAATAATAATAATAATAATAATAATAATAATTTTAGTTTTTGTTCTTACTTGCTTTTTTGTTAATTTTTTTGTGTTTTTTTCTCGGGGTAGTTTAATAATTTTTATTATTTTGGCAGTAATAGTGATGATAATTTTATATGTTAAGACTTCGATATTACTATTATTATAATAAGGTATGTTGATCTGTTTTATTATATCAAACTTTACATGTATAAATATTCTATTTTAATCTCAATAGTTATATAAATTGTTTGCTCGACCCGCAACGTAGTGCGGGCAATTAACAAGTTAACTTTAAAAAAAGAAGAAATATGAAAAATGGATAGCTCACTATTTTAGTTGTTCCCTATAATTTTTAAACTTTATATTTCAATGCTAAGAGCAAGTCCAATGTCAAAAGCCATTTTGTAGAGCCAAATCTCTAAAATAGTTTTTTGAATAGTATATATGACTTTTTTATTGATGTGTACTCCAATGGTAAAAACCATTTTGGAAAGCTATTTTTTTATATTATTTTAAATATAGTGTAATTATGTAGTTTAATTATACAATTAATAGGAGTAAGTTATATAATTAAATAATTGCATTTAAAAAACTCTCCAACAATAAAATTATTTTTTTTAAAATTATATTTAAATAAAAAAATAAATTTAAAATTAAAAAAAAACCCGCAAACTAAAAAAACAATTATCAATTACTAAATTAACACACTAAACAATATATTTCAAGTAACCAATAGGTTTAAACATAATTAATTAAAATACATTCCATTACAGATAATTCAATCAAATTAATTACAAATTAAAACCCATATTTGCCATAATTTCCAACTTTCTATTTAATACATGGAAAATAACATCATTATCAGCATACAAATTATGAATAAATACACAGCAACTCTAAACATAAAATTTAAATAGTTTATAAATCTAATAGTAAATTTAATGCACGTAATTAAGCTAACTGGCCAAAAAAATTCTAATTTATCAATTTCACATAATTATTTTTTATGCTAACTATTATTATTTTATAATTAATAATAATAATTAGCAAAAAAACCCACCAAACCCGTTTAATTCCCCTCCCCTCCTCGTGCCATCTCCATCTCCAAGAAACCCTTCTCCCCCAGCCCACCCCACACAGCACTCCATTCTCCCCCAGCCCCACACAAGCACGCAGGCCCTCCACCACACACACACACAGATTTTCAAACTTTTGGCTTATCTCTCAAAACATGTAGGAATGACATCTCAACTGAAAAGAAGTCATTTTGGCTACTAATATAGCTCTTCCGTTGAAGAGCTGAAAAAAATAAAAATAACTACATGGACAAAAATTTGGCTTTGTCTACCAAAATAGCTCTCCCGTTAGACTTGCTCTAAGCTTAAATTCTTCATGTTTCAGTTTGTTAGTTACTGTTTGGAAATTGCTTTAAGTCAAAAAAAAAAAAAAAAAGATAGAAACAGTTAATACATAGAAAAAAGACAAAAACAAATAAAGATAAAATTTTATTTTATAATAATTTAAAATGTAGAGTTTTATCGTATTTTGTTATGGTGGATAAGAATGAATAAAATATATAAAAAATTATTTTACCCTTTATTTGTCAAACTTATATATTTAAAAATTAATAAGACATTATATTTTTACTTTCGTTTATATGTGTCAAAATCAATATTATTATAATAATTATAGTTATTTTAAACCTAACGGGTTGACATGGAAACCTGGTAGTTTGGAGTTTGGAGTGAGGTAATAAAAAAAAATGGAAAAAGGTTTAACCTAATCTAACCCGGTTAAAAATCAGTAATTTTAAAACAAAAATTGGCCAAAACAAGGTTGCTTTGATTAAAAAGAAAAAACAGGTATCACAAGTTGATCATTCTAACTGAGATCTAGGTCTTGTCTCAAATTAACTTTTAACTTCAGGTTTTAAACTATGATAATAATAATTTTTATTTTTATATTAACTCGAGTTAACCGAAGTGACCTTCTTGACCCGTGATTTGAGCCCTGAACCATGACTCATCCATTATCTTAGTTTGACTATTGAAACGAGTTTTATAATTATGATAATAATCGTTTTGAACTATATGTTGAATAGAGTCGACTCTAGTTAAGCCTCTTAACACATGACACATGGCTTGTTTTGGTCAAACACCGAGTTGAGCTTTAAAATAATAATAATATTTTTTATTCTTATATTAACCCGAATCAACCGTAGTTAATCTTTTTTAATCGTGATCCAGTCCTTACCCAAGTCAACCTTAAAGTTGGGTTTTAAAATTATAATAATAAATATTTTTATTTTTATATTGATCCTCTCAACTTATGACTCGGGCCTTGCCCCAGATAGACCTTTTAATAAAGTTTTAAAACTAGGATAATAAACACTTTTATTCTTGGTTGACTCGAGTTAGTGGTCAACTCGTCCCATTACCCAAGCCTTGTTCCTAGTCAACTCCAATTCGAGTTTTAAAATTATAATAATCATTTTTATTCTTATACTGACTCGGGTCAACCTCACTCGTGACTCGGGGCTTGAATTGGATCGACCTCCAAATTGAGTTTTAAAACCATAATAATAACCATTTTTATTCATACATATATTAGTTTGATAATTTTGAAATTAAGGGTTGCTCACAATGATAATTTAGAAATAAAGAAACAAAAAATATTGTTTATGGAGATATGTATTTTCTTCCTTAATTTGATATATTTTGTAAGAAAAAAGTTAAATTAATACGAAAATAAAAAATTTCCAATAAAATATATGTTTTTTAAAAGAATTTAAATATTTTAATTTCCTATAAGTATACATTTTAATTGTAACATAATTAAATAAAAATTATTTTTGACAACTGTCCCACGGAAGATGAAATTTCTAGAGCAATATATCAATTATTATCATCGAAACCAAAGGTAATCACCATCAACAGTTGCAAACTCTAAAAAATTCGAACCTGCCACACCTCTTTTTTCCCAATAATAAAAGAGGATTTACTCCAACATCACATGGTGCAAGTCTAGGTATACCCTTTCACATGAACATTTATAAATATTCATCATTATCCCACAAGCAGAAAAAAAATGATCTCTTTTATATGACTCGGCCTTTAATGATTTTCTCATAGATCCAGTCAATGACATAATGATCGAAAATCCTTGAAAAATAAACATGATACTTTTGATCTTGCTGGAGGCTACACCCATCTCTCATCCTAAATCATTTGCGAAACTTTTGGCATTTAAAGGAATGTCTTGTCTCATAAATCAGCCTTCCGCCAATCAGCCATGTGAATGTCCCATCCACCAATCTCCATTGTCACACGGGGTATTTGAAACTGTATTTTAAAAATATTTTTGAAAAACAATTGAAAATTTTTATTTTTATTTTTTATTTTAAATTAATTTTTTTTAATCTTTTTAAATTATTTTGATGTGCTGATTTTAAAAATAATTTTTTTAAAAAAATATATAATTTTAATTATTTCTAAATAAAAAATAATTTTAAAATTAATTACAACCACATTCTCAAATACAAACTTAATGCTCACATAATTCATATTTTCATTAATTTTTGTTTGTTTTTCAATACAAAACTTAATAGATTTTGAGTTACATGATAAAAGTAATGCTCTTTGTCTCATAATCCATCATAAAAGTGGATACTCTGAATTAATTTATTATTATAGTATGTACTAAATAGCTTAGTCTTTTCATTTGTATTGTAAGTATTTTCACTATGGATTGTAATCATAGTTGTCAATACCGTTCCGGTCGCCGTTCCGGTCGCCGTTCCGGTCGCCGTTCCGGTTTTTCGATTGGAACGGAACGTTCCGGTTTCGGAGCGTTCCGGCATGCCGTTTCGGTGTCGTACTGTTCATATATAATTAATTATATATATATATATATATATATATGAAAAAAAATAAAATATTAATTTAACAAGCATAATTAAAATTTGAATTCTTTTTCATTTAAAATATTTTGGTGTTTTTAAATTATTTTGATGTATAGATGTCAAAAATAATTTTTAAAAAATAAAAAAAAATAGATTTTGAACCCGGAACGGCACGCCCGGAACGGAACCGAGGCGTTCCGGCCGGAATTTGACCGGAATTTCCGGAACGGACCGGAATTAAAACCGGGACAAAAACGACGCCATTTTGTCCCGGTTTTATGAGCGTATAAAAATTATGTGCAAATGAGATATGCAATGTATTTTGTAACAGGAGCATTCTGCTTGTTGATCTCTGTGCTTCAGCTTCTTTTCCTCTGATATCTATACTACTTGTCCTTTTTAGAGGTTTCATTAAAGGGATGTCCTGTCTTAGTCTATGTTTGTTCCACTATATGTATAGAATAATTCTGCAGATCTTCGTCCTCGTTGTAATTTGATTTAGTGGTCGTTTGGTAACGCTGTGCAAACTGCGTTTTAAGAAAAACGCCAAATGACTGTAAGATCCATTGAGCTCAAAGAAGACTGCTAAATATTTGAGTTCAAGCTGTAAATTCCAAAAAGCTGCTGTTGCTCATCTGTTCACACAAAGATGCATCTTAGTTTTCCAAAGAATTATTGCGAGCCTTGCGATTGGTTTAATGGAAGTAACTTGTGCAAATCATTTAGATTTTAAATGCTTTCAGAAAGTCAGTACTCAGAACGCAATTGACAGGCAAGTTTTTGAGTCCTCACTATTAAATCTGGCAGCCCAAAGAACAATTAAATTTTCAGCTCTTCTGATACTTTCAGATTATTATTGACTTGTTCACATTTTAGAAGCTCTAAGAACTCCCCGGAAAAGAAAATCAATGGAATTATTTTACATCCAAAACCTTCTTTCAAATAGCAGATTCCATAATCAATTAATGTTCTGTCCTTCCACCTCCATGTCTCTTTGTAACCAATGAAGCTAAAGTCATATACATCTGTTGCAAGCGTTTTCATATTCTGAATTGACCTCTTAGGCTCCTTTCAACCTCATATCATATTGATCATGTAGCTAACGAATATATTCTGTCCAGTTCAGTTGGAAGGTGGTCTCCACATTTATGTTACCTCAGCTCGTTGATAATTGGTTACACCTTCAAAAAATCCTCAAATCTTAATATATGAACGTTACTACATAAATCAGACACTCAAAACAACTTATGCATTGGTTAAAATGACATAGTAGAGACAAGAGTAGTTCAAGTGATGAAAGTTTGAAAATTTATTTGCTAGCAAAAATGAAAGATCTTTGCAACATCATCTAGGATTAGAAAAAACTGGTGCCGGTGGCGGTGCTGAAACAATATAGTCATCAACAACAGGAGGTGGTGCCACCGTGCCAGTGCATGTGAAAACCTACACACTAGGTTTGAATCTACCTCTATTCCCCCCTCCATCACCTTTACAACTGTTGACATGAGAGGCTTTTTTTCTGGATCATCTTGCAAACACCAAGCAGCAATCTTTATCATCCTGATAATTTCGTCTCTATCACTCTGCATATTCGTCTGGAAATTCCAAAATGTATTCAGCTTTGTTCTGCAACATTCTAAGCAAATGGAAGGCAGACTCTGGTTGCGAGAGATCAATGCTTTTGCGTTCACAAACTACTTCCAGTAGAACAATTCCAAAGCTGTGTACGTCAACTTTTACTGTGATGCGACCTCATGCTTGATGCCATTCTGGAGCAAGATATCCAGGGGTTCCTCTCATTGAGAGTTGAACTTGGCTCATCTCTCTATTTCACCAATTAAGACCATGATAAAAATAGTTTAACCTATTAAAAGTATATTTAAGAGCTTACACCTAATAAATCTTTTAATTTAACCAAATGAATTTTAAACCTTTTAGGGTATGTTTGGTATTGCTTTTGCTTTTGTGGTTGAGGTTTTAAAAAAACAATTTCATGAAAAGTACTTTAGCTGTGATTCTAAATAATTTTTAAAGTGTTTAGTTAAAATTGTGGTTGAGTTTGAGATTAATGAAAAGCAGTTTCAAGTGTTTGGTTACCAAATTTTTCATATTGTTTTTAACTTGTGAAATTACTTTAATATATATATATATATATATATATTAATTTTTAAATATTTTATCATTATAATAATACAAGAAAAAAATTAACTTTATTATTTTTCTAATTTTTAAAGTTTTTAAATTTATATATTTGTTTATGAATACAACTCAATTTGTTTTAAAAAAAACATCAATTAATTTGTTAATTAATATCAACTACAATGTATTATTCTTTTTTTACCCATAAATTAATTATATTAAGTTTTATCAAATACGAACTGCATGTTTAGAACAAAAGCACAAACAAAGTTAATTTTAATTCCACATTTGATTTGAGTTCAATTGATAATATATTATAATTTTTATGTTTGGAATAGAATACTAACTTATAAAATTAAATTCAATTATACTATTTAAAATATCATTTATAAGTTGAATTAACAATCTTTAATTATTTTACTTTTAAATCAAAAATTATTTTTTTGGATAAAAAACATTTCTTTTTGTTAATGTATAAATTTTATAATAAATCGTGAGTTTATTGCATAGATGGAAAATGTTTCTGGGGAATAATTTGAAGTTGATGTTTTCAGAGAAGAAAATACAGAGAGTGATTGACCTGTTCGGCTCCACTGCATCATAAAATTGAAATGTTTTTTATCCAGCCCCGTCCCCAGCCCCGAAACGACCGTGCAAGGCAGGTTTAGTATAATTTTGAGTTGGGCCCATATGCTTTTTTCAACATCTTTACATTAACCAAACATTTAAATTCTCATTTTTTTTGCAACCTCTGTTGAACCATAATCCCAAACATTCTCTTAATTTGGCCCATGAAATTAGCATATTAAAAATCTAGTTAAGTCTTTTGACTTAACTTTTGACTTATATGCAAATTTGTTCAAATAATCATTTAATTTAACCTTAAATATCATTTATCTATTCATTTTTTGGTACAACGGGGCATGATTGGGCTCTTAATTTTATTTTAAAACTCCAGCTTGCTTTCTCTATACATTTTAGACCCTTCGAGTCTATTTTTGTCAAGTTGTCAGTCTTTTGCATTTTTTATTTTCAAAAGAAAAAAAAGTAAATTTGAAGGGAAACCAAAAATATAGGTTATGACATTACTTAATAAGTTGGATTACAAGTCTATTTGTAGATTTAACGTACTACACAATTAATAAATTAAACTAATATAAGAAAATCAAACTGGAATTGTATTTTGCTTGCTAAACCAATTTCAACTAATTTCTAGAAAATCAATGTACTTTCAAAGAGAAACCAGCTTAAATATCAGTTATATATGGCAATTTTAAAATAAGGCTAAAAAATGTGAGGCAGGTGAAACCCATCTCAAACATTACATCCACACATATGAAAAACCCTCATTATCTATAAAGCTAAAAGAGATCGTGGTTTTGCATTGATCACATCACTGTTCATGTAGACTCAGATCACTGTGGACTTGAATAGTGAGATTAATTAATCATAATATTTTCATTTGGATACTACAGATGACCAAAGAATCTGCTCGGCCGAGTGGTTACAGCGCGCCCCAGCGACGCTGGGCGCGCGAGTTTGAATCACACTAACAACTAAATTTTGGAACATTTATTTTATTTATTAATATTATTACTATTGGTATCAAATATGTGCACAAACAAGTCCTTGGCGAAACGGTTACAACGACGATTCGTGGCCGGGCGCGGGAGTTTGAATCTCAGCAGCGCAATTTTGTATACTGAACAGTGAAATCACTGTTGGAAAGGGTAATTTCTTTTTTTTTTTCCGGGCTTCCTTTTTTTTTTTGCTGTTTTAATAACCAAAGTGTCCGGTACATCAAGACAAATCTCTGAACTTTTTTTTTTAATTTTTATTGTTCATTACTATTTTAAAATGTACTTTCCTCTTTTTTTATTGGTTTTTTTTTTATAATCACGGTGTCTAACCCAGTTTACGCGCACCATGATTTTTTTCCCACGTGTACATTTCTTTTATAACCGGGGTAGCTTACACACGTCACGTATAATCCTTTGACCCATTTTTAACTTTTTATTTTATTTTTTTCCACTTATAAATTTCTTTATAAGTTAAAATAACAGTGTTTTGCACTGTTCACCTAGACACAGATCATTGTGGACGGGAGCACTCAAATTACTCAATAATATTTTTATTATTTGTACACTACAACTAAACAAATAAATCGCTTGGCCTGGTGGTTAGACCGCGCCCCCCTTGGGGGGGGGGGGGGGGGCGCAAAGTTCGAATCTCTATAGCTACAAATTTTTGGAATAATTAAATTATAAAATTATATTATTATTATTATTATTATTCGTATCCTACAACTGACTAAAGAAGTTGCTTGGCTGGGTGGTAGGACCGCGCCCAAGTGGCAACGACTTTTTGGAATAGTTAAAAAAATATAAAATATTATAATTATTTGGATCCTACAACTGACAAAAAAAAAGTCATTTGGCCGAGTGGTAATGGTAGCATGTACGTGGTAGGTCGCGGGAGTTCAAGTCCCCCTGCCACCGAAAATGATTTTTGAGTAAAGAACAGTGTTTTCTACTGTTCATTAGTGTTTGACATGTTTTTATTTTCAGTCATTTTTTTTTTATAACTGGGGTGTAAGGATCAGCTTAAGCGCATCACAATAAATCTCTGAACTTATTTTTTTTAACAATCTTCACTGTTTATTAATGTTTGAAAATGTGTTTTCCTCTTCTTCTTTTCAAGCTTTTTTTTTTTTTTTGGTTTTTTTGATAATCGCGGGTTTCTGGGTCAGTTTACGCGCATCACAATTTTTTCTCACATATATATATTTTTTATAACCGGGGTAGGTTACACGTGCCACGAATAATCCTTGGACATTTTTTTTTCAACTTATAAATTTTTTTTATAACTAGAATGTCCAAGCTAACTTACGAGCACCATGACTATTATTTTACACATAGCCAAAGGAATCGCAATTTCAAACAGTAATAAACAATGATTTGAACTGTGGTTTTCGTTGTTCATTACTATTTAAAAAAGTGGATTGAACTGTGATTCTGGTGAGAGATGACAAGAGTGTTTGGTAATGCGTCTGGAAATCGCTTTTGAACAAATTTTAAATTTTTTAAATTTTACATTAAAAGAAAAAAGTGTTTCTAGATGATTTTGATGTGCTAATGTTAAAAATAATTTTCTAAAAATGAAAAAAAATTATAACACGTAAAAAATCAATTAATTTTCTACATAGAAAAAAGCCAAGCGCAACGCTCGGGCAAGTCAGCTCGTAATAGCTTAAATGAAAGGTGTTTTTTTATAATAATAATAATCATTGGTATGGAAGATTCAAACTTTCAAAAATTCCTACTGTCTATTCTATAGTCAAGGGTTCAACTCCCCACTTTTGATGGAATTAAGGTGTTTGACATTGTATTTTAAAAGTGTTTTTGAGAAAATTTGAGTTTTTATTTATACTTCAAATTAATTTTTTTTTGTGTTTATAAATTATTTTTATGTGTTGATATCAAAAATATTTTTTTTTTTTAAAAATAAATATCAATTTGATATATTTCTGAATTAAAAATTATTTTTAGTATAAATATTTAATTTAAAAATACAAGAATAAAATTAATTTGAATCACTTTTAAAACAAAAAAAAACAAAAAAACTCGGGAGGACTTAATGCAGCGATCGATCCCAAATGAGAATGGAATGGCCAACGGGTGTGATGTTACGATGAACATTTTTTTTCCCAACCACTACTCCACTGCATGCTTTAATTTGATGTTATGGAAAATTTCATTTTCGTAGCAACCGGACCACACAACAAGACAAATATATACTTTTCACATGCACATGCACATGCAGCAATTAAAGAGAAAAGGTGTTCGCCAAATTTATTGGGCTAAAAGGTTTCAACTGCCCGGAAATGAAAATAATTTATGGATGCTCTATATCAGTAGCATAGGTTTTATGATCCGCCAGAAAAAAATGGTGTTTTGATATCCAGCTTATCTGCACCTCACAACAATTGAGCTGTGAAAACCATGCATGAATCAAATTGATAGAGAATAATATGAATTATGTTCTGAATCTTCATCTAACAACTTAAATTTTTAGAAGATATGGTTTCTTAATATGATATCAGAGTCTTGTTTACCTAACTATTATGAGTTCGAATCAAACCACTTTCATTCTATTTGATACAAATCAAGCACAATGTTTTGTGGTTCTGTATAAGTTTCAAGCCGAAAGAATTTTCACTTGAAATAATATCTTAGAGAATAATATAAATCATATTCCAGAACTTCGTATAAGAACTTGAAAGTCTAGGTGAGATGATTTTTTAATACAAATTATGATTGCGTGGACTGGTTAAAACTGCAAGTGGGTGACCAGCAACAAGCAGTGGTCGTGCTTCTTCTTCTTGTTGTTTTTTTCTTGGTATGTGCAGGAGAAGAACACCATTAACACAGCTCAACGAACTTGCCGACCCAGGGTTTATTGCTGGGTGGTGTGAGAGCTTTTTGAATTGAATGAGGCTGCCAGTAAAGTCAGGGCTGCTTGCTGCTGCTACTGTACCATCCTCATTCAATATTTTAGGTATAAAAGATCTCTCCATTTATTTCTCGGTGGCGACATGCAACAACCAACCTCATCACTCTTTCTTTCTTCTAACAAATTTTCATCCATAAATAATGAGATATTCGTTTGCAGTTTGGCGTTGCCGGAGGTATCTTCATGAGAGGAGAAAGCTAGCAGTGCTGAAAGAAGCGACTCGAAGCCATATCTAGCAATGAAGATGTTGTAAAATTTATATTAAAATCTATTTCAAAAGTCAAACATAATTAACTTTTTGATTATAAAAAGTGTGTGTGTGTATATATATATATATATATATATATATATATATATATATATATATATATATACTTACTATCATATATTGAAAAATAAAATTTTTATCCAGTGTTTATATAATAAAACTTGAGATGAGATAGTAATCAATAAAAAAAATAAAGTGAACTTGTATATATAAAAATGAATTGAGTAAGAGGAAAGTTTTTTATTATGCCCTTATGCTCGCGAGGTAAGTTATGCAGAACGTGTCTTCATGGTAATGTTAGTGGGAATAGTGCAGTTATTATCTAGTGGGTTATGTACTGGGGTAGTGGGAGTAATGCAGTTATTATCTAGTGGGTTGTCATTGTAATTTCTATTTATAGTCTCATTTATTTTATTGAAAAGCATCAAAAGTATTATCCAGAACTCTCTATATTGGAGGCTTAGCCCCCTCGAAGTGGCTGAATAATTAGCTTTCCTTGTTAAGCACATTCCAATTGACATGGAAACCTAGTAACTTGGAGTTTAGAGTGAGCTAATTTATAAAAAAAAAAAAAATGGAATTAGCATATTTGGCCCATGAAATTAGCATGTTAAAAATCTAGTTAAGTCTTTTGACTTAACTCTTATGCAAATTTATTAAATAATCATTTAATTTAACCTTGATTATCCTTTATCCATTCATTTTTTGGTACAACGAGGCATGATTGTGCTCTTAATTTTATTTTAAAACTCCAGCTTGCTTTCTCTATACATTTGAGACCCTTCGAGTCTATTTTGTCAAGTTGTCAGTCTTTTGCATTTTTTATTTTCAAAAGAAAAAAATTAAATTTGAAGGGAAACCTAAAATATAGGTTATGGCATTACTTAATAATATTGGATTACAAGTCTATTTGTAGATTTAACGTCCTAGACAATTAATAAATTAAACTAATATAAGAAAATCAAAGTGGAATTGTATTTTGCTTGCTAAACCAATTTCAACTAATTTCTAGAAAATCAATGTACTTTCAAAGAGAAACCAGCTTAAATATCAGTTATATATGGCAATTTTAAAATAATGCTAAAAAATGTGAGGAAGGTGAAACCAAGGTTATTAATATTGTTTCGGTTAACGTTTTGTTTTTTTATTGGTACAGAATGTTTATGTTTCGGAGCGTTTCAGGTTGTACTGTTCATATATAATTAATTAATTATATATATGAAAAAACTTAAAAGAAAAAAAAATATTTTTTATTTTTTATTAATTAAAGTTGACAACAATTTTATTTTTTTACAGTATATATTTTTTTAATTTTTATTGTTTTGATTTTGGTTCATTTGTGATTTTGATTTTGATATATATATATATCCATGGGTGGATGGTTCGGTTTGTCACTTTGTTAAGCACTTTGTCTTCCAAAATAATCCCACATCAGATAAATAAGAAACGAGATAAAGTGATGTGTGTATAAATATAAAGCATGAAACAACATTGTAAATTATTTACCTCGACAAGGTCAGTGAAATCAAAATGTTCATATATAATTATATATATATATATATATATATATATATATATATATATATTGATATTGTAATTTATATATATAATAAAATATTGTATTGTTTGTGTGTGTGTGTGTGTATAATTAAATAAATTAATTCAAAAAACATTTAGTTCAAATCTAAAATTAAAATTATTTAGAATTATGCAATTTAATCTAAAAAAACACAATAAATTGATAAAATGATATTTCTAAACAAAATTATGAACATGTATAATATTACGAGAATAACATCATCAATCTTACAAGGTCATTATATTCTCTGATTGCTTTGAAATTTTAACATAATATATATATATATGTCAAGAGACTACTCGTAAAATTTCATCTCAATCTAATGATTGGATTAAAAAATATGATTGATATTATAAAATTATTTATTATTTAAAAAAAATACTATTTGGCCGAAACGAAACGGCCGAAATATTTCCGGAACGTTTCAGCCAGTATGTGGCAAAAAAATCCAGAATATACCGGAATTTAAACCGAAATAAAAATAATGTTTTTTTATTTTTTTTTTTTAGTTGGTATAAAAGGTTTCAACCATTTCAACCGAAATAGAACGACATTGACAACTAAGGATGAAACGCATCTCAAACATTACATCCACACATCTGAAAAACCCTCATAGTACCCCTAGTCAAAATGCAACGACTTTGAATAATCAAATGTTCAAAATTCTGAAAACTATACTCAGTACACCGGAAAACTAATAAAGACATGTGATCCTTGCAAGGCAAATGCTTGAAAGCTGTGGTTAGCTTACGATGGCATGGAAAAGTGATAAGAAGCAGAAGGATTTTATTTCTTCCAGAAGAGAGAGTCTTACAACTACATCATCTAGGATTGGAAAGAACAGATGCTTGAGGCGGTGCTGAAGAAATATGATGGTTGCCGGCTGGAGAAGATATCATTGCATGCGAAAACCGATAAACGAGGTTGGAATCCACCTCCATAACACCCTCCAACACTTTTAAAACCGTTGACATGAGAGGTCTTCTTTCTGGGTCATCTTGCAAACACCAAGCAGCAACCTTTATCATCCTCGTTATTTCTTCTATTTCACTCTGCTTGTACGCATCTAAATTTTCCACGATGTCTATTACTCTATCTTGACCAGCTTTCTTCTGCAACATTGTAAGCAAATGAAAGGCAGATTCTGGTTGTGATTGGTCTACATTTCTGCGTGCACAGACTATCTCAAGGAGGACAATTCCGAAGCTATATATGTCAACTTTTACCGTAATACGACCAAGTGGTTGCCGCCATTCTGGAGCAAGATATCCCGGGGTTCCTCTCATTGAGATTTGAACTTGGCTCATATCTCTATCGATTAGCTTGGATAACCCAAAATCAGCGATTTTGGCATGGAAATTTGAATCCAAAAGAATGTTCTGTGGTTTTACATCAAGATGTATTATGGTTTGTCGGCACTCTTCATGAAGATAAGCTAGCCCTTTTGCTATGTCGACTATAATCTTCTTCCTGGTCTTCCAATCAAGGAAAGGTCTTTGGACATCTATAAAAACCCAATTATCCAGCGATCCATTGCTCAAATACTCAAAAACCAAAAGCCTAGAGGATTTCTCTGCGCAAAATCCAATCAGCCGCACCAAGTTAAAATGGTGCAGACTTCCAATTGCCTCAGCTTCTGCTAAAAAAGCACTCACTCCTTGGCCTAATCTCTCCAACCTCTTCACGGCAATCTGTGTTCCATCTGCCAATATTCCTTTGTATACAGACCCGAAGCCTCCTCTTCCAAGCCTCTCCTTGAAATTATCAGTTGCAACGTATAGTTCTTGGTATGAAAAACTGACAGGCATTCCTGGAACTTGCTTTATATGATCACCTTCCACATCCTGCTCAGCTTGTCCAGACTGCCCGCGCCTTTTTGCCCTCAAAATAAGAATCACTACTAAAGAAATGACCAGAAGAATACCACCTATAACTCCTGCTATAGTTGGTGCCTTAGACCTTATTTTTGGAGAAGGCCGTATTCCTGGGATCCCTGGTGGCGAAGGGCTTGGTGGCGTTATCTCTGGTAGAGAAGGGCTTGGTTCATGTGGTGGCGGAGATTCGGTAGGTCCTGAAGAAACAACTGTGAAGTTTGTTGTCACGGACGTGATTTCAACATATGTTTTTCCTGTGATGGACATGTACGCATGTCAAGGAACACATCTATGAATTGTGTAAGCTATAATTTCTTTCAAAGTGTAGTATAGTACAGAATGTGTCTTTGTGGTAAACTAACTTCCATTTGTGCAGCCTTTCGTAACTTCTCATCAAACAAATTACACCACTCTCGTAAATGTTAATATGATTAAAAACAAAATACAAAACTCAGAAAACTAAAAGATTGAAAAATGGTAAATTTACCTCCACAGAAGAGAATTAGATATCCGGGTGATTCACAACTGAAGGTACTAGTCTCATCGTCAAGAGGATAGGTGTAAGTGCTTGGACACTTTTTCTTAAAATTCTGAGAATAAGAAGTAGGCTTGCAAGTCGAAGATGTTTCATTTGCACCATCACAACAATATTGCTGTGAACCAAAGGCCTCACACGCGCTTTTGCACCCCGCAATCTTCCATTCAGAACTATTAACCTGAAGTTCTGGAGGACAAACGCCGTTCAAATCTACGACACATCCTGCGCTTTTGCAGCTCTTATTAGAAGGCAAAACGAGCAAAGGCAGGTTGTAGCCATCAAGAAGACTAACATTAAAGAAATCATGGCCAGGATTGTTCATCTTGAACTCTGCCATCGTCACAGGAATCGAGCCATTTGGTGCTGTTGCACATTCTATTTGGCCAGAGCCGCAGTCGCCTGTGATGCAGGAGAATCCTCCTGTACTATCTTCAGTGCATTGTGTGCGACCCCATAAACGACCAGCCCAGTCATCCGGGGTTGTAATAACCTTCCACTCATTCTTTCCGAGGGAAAAACCAGTTGGGATCGTTGGGGTGACATATAAGAGAGGTTTTGGATCGTATGTTGAGTTTATTCCTGGCCATATAGTGTAGTCACAATTGTTTAACATTGTTAAAGTTGTTGAAACAACACCTGCCAGCAATAACATAAGATATCAGCTTGATTAATTGTGTTCAGGAATTAGAGATGCGAAGAGAAAAACTGTGAAAGATTCTGTGCCATACCTGATACGAGTAAATGATGAGCAACCAAGAAAGAAAATAAATGCATAAGCAACATTAGTTGTGACATTGAAGCAGGGTTAGTTTAAGAACAGCAAGAATGAAATGTTTGGATTCCGAGTAACAGAGTTTCTTTTTCTTTACTTCACTGGGCTATGCTTGACTTGAAGGTTTGATGAAGAACAGGAGATGTCTATGACGCGCAGGGGACTGACTTTCTTGACAATGGAAAAGTCTGCTTCGAAATTTCATCCAACCACTTTCTTGGATAAGGCGGGGGGGGGGCCGCGTATTTTGACCGGATACTCTGAATTAATTTATTGACTCTAAAAAAAGAAGAAATATGAAAAATAGATATATTTTACTACAAGGTTCTAATAATAATAATAAATAAATAAATAAAAACAGCAATATTCCTGCAATAACAGCAACTAGGAATAGAGTAATCTGGTGGCAAGTTTCCAAGGAAATGAGGAGCTCGTAACAATGGCGACAGAGCTGAATGACGTCAGTTGCGGGAGTCAAAGTGGAGCATAATATTACCGACTAACAAACACCAAAATGTGTGGGGAAGTTCCCGATATATTTTACTTGTGGATTTCAACAGTCTTTCCTTCTTCTTTTTTATTACTCTTCCGGATTATCTTTTTTTTTTTCTTTTTTTTTTTTACTTTCAGATTATCTTTCTTTCTTTGTTTTTTTTCATTTTATTGGTTTTTTGATGATTTTTATTACTTTTTTTTATTTTTTTAATTATTTTTTTGTTTCTTGCCTTTTTTATGTTATTATGTTTTTTTTTCTAATTATTTTTTTTTCATATTTTCCCATGATTTTTTTTGTTATACTTTTTTTTCTTTTTTGACTTATATATATTTATTTTATATAATCAGAGTGTCTAGCTAGCTTAAACGCACCATAATTAATTCTCAGATCCAATTTTTTTTACAGCATTTTTTTTCCTGGTTTTTTTTTCTTGATTATATTTTTTTATTTTTTCCATGAATTTTTTTCCTTATTATATTTTTATATTTTTTTTATTTTTCCACTTATATATATATGATCGAGGTGTCCTGGTAGCTTAAATGCACCATAATTAATCCTCGAATCCAATTTTTTTATAGCTTTTTTTTGTTGCTAAAGTGTTTTTCTTATATTTTTGTTTTGTTCATTTATATATTTTTTTTTTATAACCGGGATTTACGAGCCAGCTTATGTACACTACAACTAATTCCCAAACCGAATTTGTTTTTAAAACAATATAGATTGCTAAAGTGCTTTCATGCTTATATATATATTTTTTTTATATAATTATGGTCTCTACGTCAGCTTATGTTTTTTTTTTGTTTTTTTTTACTTATATATTTTTATAACCAGGATCTCCGTGCCACCTTAGACGCACGATAACTAATCCCCGGTCCAAATTGTTTTTGATAACCGGGTGTCTAGGCCACCTTGCGTGCACCGTGACTAATCCCCAGACCAATTTATTATTTTTTCTAATTTTTTTTCCTTATACTTT
The DNA here is from genome assembly GCA_964035475.1 of Salix caprea. Taxonomy (NCBI): domain Eukaryota; kingdom Viridiplantae; phylum Streptophyta; class Magnoliopsida; order Malpighiales; family Salicaceae; genus Salix; species Salix caprea. The sequence goes on along the minus strand of OZ037745.1, from coordinate 868,425 downwards.
TTTTGTTCACTTCTACATTTTTTTCCTTATCACCGGACCAATTGTTTTTTGGTAATTGGTGTCTCCGGGTCAGTTTAAGCACACCATGACTAATTCCTGGACCGAATTTATTTTTTTAAGCAATATGGATTGTAAATGGTGTAGAGAAAGTACTGTAGCTCCCCACACATAGTATTGTTGATTGCAATAGTGCTTTCCCACTACAATGTTTTTTTTCCTTGATTTTTACTTCTTCTTCTTTTTACCTTTTTCTTCTTCTTTTTTTTCCTTATTATGTTTATTTTTTTCATTTTTTATCTTATTATGTTTTTTTCCCAAAACATTTTTTTGCCCATTATACTTTTTTATATTCTTTTTTTCTTTTTCCATTTATATATTTTTTTTTGTTTTTTGTTTTTTTAACCGGAGTGTCTTAAGCGCACTACGATTAATTCACATATCCAATTTTTTTGATAATAAGGGTGTTCAAGCCAACTTATGTGTACCATGACAATCCCTGGACCTATTTTTTTTTCTAAAGTGTTTTCCCGCTGATACTTTTTTTTCTTATACTTTTATTTTGTTCACTTATACATTTTTTTATAACCGGAATCTCCAAACCAGCTTAAGCACACCATGACTAATTCCTAAGCCGAATTTTTTTAAAAATAATATTAATTGCTACAGTGCTTTCACGCTTATACTTTTTTTTCTTCTTTCACTTATATATATTTTTTTATAACCATGGTCTCTCAGCCAACTTAAACTTATATATCCCTATAAGACAAAATCCAAAAGTTGGCTATAAAGGTGTATTGATAATTTATCAATTTTTAATTATATTTTCTGTAGCATTGTTGTGGACGCCTCTTCGGGCATGACATCAATTTCAGAGCTCATTCACATTTCGGATAGCGCGTGCGGCGTCGTGGAACTTCTAAAAATATATAATAATTTTTTATATATTCATTTTATAATGTAAAATGTGTTTAAAATAATGTCATAGCATCAGAGGTATTTTCAATTTTTCTCATTTCTGTGCACAGTATAGTAATTATAATACCCTTAAATAACACAAAAACCAAGAATTGTTAGTAGGGGTGTCCCGATAATTTTACTTTTTTAGTGCACAGTAAAATAACTCTTGTAACCTCAAATAAGAAAAAACGAAAGACTCACCTGTGGTAGTGTTTCAAACATTTCACGTTTAACTATACATGTATAAAAAAAAATTTCACTCTTATTTTACACCACCAAAGTTAAACTTACTGTGTTTTTTAATGCGAGTTGCATTTAATACAAATAAAAATAACATTAAAAATTAAAAATCTGAACAAAGAGTAAAGGTGTATAGATAAAAAAAAAAAAAAAACTATCTTAGAAGGATAAAAAAAATCAATGGATTGAAACTAAATTAAAAAAATAAAAGAATAAAAACAAAAATATAAAATTATGTGTTAATTCTAGATAAAAAAAAAAAAAAATTTAATCCCTGCAGTGGAGCATGGGTTTACGGCTCGTAGCTCACTATTCTAGCTGCTCCCTGTAATTTTTAAATTTTATATTTCGATGCTAAGCTTAAATTCTTCATGTTTCAGTTTGTTAGTTACTGTTTGGAAATTGCTTTAGGACAAAAAAAAGAAGATAGAAACGGTTAATACATAGAAAAAAGACAAAAACAGATAAAGATAAAATTTTATTTTATAATAATTTAAAATGTAGAGCTTTATTGTATTTAGTTATGGTGGATAAGAGTGAATAGAATATAAAAAAAGTTTATTTTACCCTTTATATGTCAAACTTATATATTTAAAAATTAATAAGACATTATATTTTTATATGTGTTGAAATCAATATTATTATAATAATTATAGTTATTTTAAACTAGATTGCCCTAACGGGTTGATATGGAAACCTGGTAACTTGGAGTTTGGAATGAGCTAATTTAAAAAAAAAAAATGGAAGAATGATTAACCTGATCTAACCTGGTTAAAAATTAATAAATTTTAAATAAAAATTTAGTCAAAACAAGGTTGTTTTGATTTTTTTTTTTTTAAAAAGCAACACAAGTTGATCATTCTAACTCGTGATCTAGGTCTTGTCTCAAGTTAACTCCTAAATTTGGGTTTTAAACTATGATAATAGTTATTTTTTCTCTATGTTGATTGAGGTCAATCCTAGTTAGCCCTCCCAGCCATGACTCAAGTCTTGTTTTGCATTAAAACCCGAGTCAAGTTTTAAAACTATAACAATAATTTTATTATTATTTTTATATTAACTCGAGTTAATCCAAGTGACCTTCTTGATCCATGATTCGAGCCTTGATCCATGACTCATCTATTGTCTTAATTTGACTACTGAAACAGGTTTTATAATTATGATAATAATCATTTTGAACTATATGTTGAATCGAGTTGACTTTGGTTAAGACTCTTAACACATGACACAGGACTTGTTATGGTCAAACATCGAGTTGATTTTTAAAATAATAAAAATAATATTTTTTTATTTTTACATTAACCTGAATCAACTGTAGTTAATCTTTTGTAATCATGATCCAGTCCTTACCCAAGTCAACCTTAAAGTTCAGTTTTAAAATTATAATAACAAATATTTTTATATTGATCCTCTCAACTTGTGACTCGGGCCTTGCCCCTGGTAGACCTTTTTAATAAAATTTTAAAACTATGATAATAAACATTTTTATTATTGGTTGACTAAAGTTTGTGGTCAACCCGTCCCATTACTCGATCCTTGTTCCCAGTCAACCCCAATTCGAGCTTTAAAATTATAATAATCATTTTTATTCTTATGCTGACTCGGGTCAACCCCAATGGATCGACCTCCAAGTTGAGTTTTAAAACCATAATAATAATCATTTTTACTCATACATATATTAGTTTGATAATTTTGGAATTAAGGGTTTTTCTCACAATGATAATATAGAAATAAAGAAACAAAAAATATTGTTTATGGAGACATGTATTTTCTTTATATTCCTCCTTAATTTGATATATTTTGTAAGAAAAAAGTTAAATTAATACGAAAATAAAAAATCTCCAATAAAAAATATGTTTTTTTAAAAGAATTTAAATATTTTAATTTCCTATAAGTACACATATTAATTGTGAGAAATTAAATAACAATTATTTTTGACAAGTGTCCCACGGAAGATGAAATTTCTAGAGCAATATATCAATTATTATCATCGAAACCAAAGAAACCAAAGGTAATCGCCATCAACAGTTGCAAACTCTAAAACAATCGAACCTGTCACTTTTTTTTCTTTTCAATAATAAATTATTTTTTTGATAAATATTCATCATGGTGCAAGTCTAGGTATACCCTTTCACATTAACATTTTTAAATATTCATCATTATCCCACAAGAAGAAAAAAAAAATGTTGTCTTTGAAAAATAAACATGATAGTTTTGATCTTGCTGGAGGCCACACCCATCTCTCATCCTAAACCATTTGCGAAACTTTTGGCATTTGAAGGAATGTCTTGTCCCATAAATCAGCCTTCCGCCAGTAAGCCATGTGAATGTCCCATCCACCAATCTCCATTGTCACTCTTATGTCTTAGAAGTTAACTTAATCCAAGATTTGGGGCGGGATGACTCATGGGTTGATGGATGAGCCTAAATTTTGATTTTTTTTACTTGCTTATTCCTTTTCTCTTCAGTTCACGACTACAAATTTCTTTAGAATATTTCAATAACTTGAATTATACTCCCTTGTCGAGTAAAAACAAGATCCCTCGGAGTGGAATACAAATTCTATCATTTGAGGAATCTTGAAGAGGTGTTGGAATTCAAACAGGAAAGAAGGGATGGATTGACACTCGATGTCAAAAACATGTGTTAAAAAATAATATAAATTATATTATGGAATTTTATCTAATAATTTAAATTTTTAGATGAGATGGTTCTTTGACATGGTATCAAAACTTGACTTAGAGGTCATGATTTCAAATCTCAATACCCTCATTTTATTTGATGAAAAATCAAGTAAAAAATAGTGTAGATCCATGCAAGTTTCAAATTCAAAGAGCTTTTACTTGAAGAGATGTATTACATAATAATATAAATCATATTATAGGATCTTATCTAACAACTTAATCTTTTAAATAAGATGATTTATTGAGAACATGTGTCAATTAATCACATCTTCGATGCCTTTTAGCCCGGCCAAAATCCACCGTAATATACTGGCTTTGCTAGCATTTTTCTGGCCATGGACAAATCGGTTCCACCAAATCAGCCTAGAAAAAGCTAGTTCTTGCCAACCCACTGGGAAAAAAAAAACAAAAACATTTCCACACACAGAATCCCAAAAACTAGAAAAGGTTGAGCTTTTTTATGTTGCATGTAAGGGGAAATGCTGTCAATTTAAGATGCATACTGAACATTCTATCCTGAATGCATTAAACAATTACCTAGGCTGCGGGCAAGGTTGTTAAAATCGTAATTTTGACATGATATGGAAGATAATAGTAAAACTAGGATTGTAAAATCATGCATGAAATTTTTCCATATAAAAATTGTAAAATCTCAGTTAAAATTATGTAGTTAAAAAAATCGTAAGATCATAGATAAAAAAATTTTGAATACAATACAGCATAATTATAACCATAAAACTTAATTACTTAAGGTTCATCCATGATTTTGTGCAAATCGCGTATAAAAATTATGTGCAAATGAGATATGCAACGTATTTTGCAACAGGAGCATTCTGCTTGTTGATCATTGCGCTTCAGCTTCTTTTCTGCTGATATCTATACTGCTTGTCCTTTTAAGGGGGTGTCCTGTCTTAGTCTATGTATGTTCCACTATATGTATAGAATGTTTCAGCAGATCTTCATCCTCGTTGCAATTTGATTTAATCACAAGGGCTTCTTGCTTCTTTAACTCCCATTTTCCTCACGCTTCATAGCGCTAAATGACTGCAAGATCCATTGAGCTCAAACAAGACTGCTAAATCTTTGAGTTAAAGCTGTAAATATTCCGAAAAGTTGTTGTTGCTCGTCTGTTCATACTAGATGCATCTTAGTTTTCCAAAGAATTATTGAGAGCCTTGTGATTGGTTTAATGGAAGAGTAACTTGTGCAAATCATTTAGATTTTAAATGCTTTCAGAAAGTCAGTACTCAGAACGCAATTGACAGGCAAGTTTTTGAGTCCTCACTATTAAATCTGGCAGCCCAAAGAACAATTAAATTTTCAGCTCTTCTGATACTTTCAGATTATTATTGACTTGTTCACATTTTAGAAGCTCTAAGAACTCCCCGGAAAAAAAATTCAATGGAATTATTTTACATCCAAAACCTTCTTTCAAATAGCAGATTCCATAATCAATTAATGTTTTGTCCTTCCACCTCCATGTCTCTTTGTAACCAATGAAGCTAAAGTCATATACATCTGTTGCAAGCGTTTTCATATTCTGAATTGACCTCTTAGGCTCCTTTCAACCTCATATCATATTGATCATGTAGCTAACGAATATATTCTGTCCAGTTCAGTTGGAAGGTGGTCTCCACATTTATGTTACCTCAGCTCGTTGATAATTGGTTACACCTTCAAAAAATCCTCAAATCTTAATATATGAACGTTACTACATAAATCAGTCACTCAAAACAACTTAATTATGCATTGGTTAAAATGACATAGTAGAGACTAGACTAGTTCAAGTGGTGAAAAGTTTGATAATTTATTTTGCTAGCAAAAATGAAAGATCTTTGCAACATCATCTCGGATTAGAAAAAAATGGTGCCGGTGCCGGTGCTGAAACAATACAGTCATCAACAGCAGGAGGTGGTGCCACCGTGCCAGTGCATGTGAAAACCTACACACTAGGTTTGAATCTACCTCCATTCCCCCCTCCATCACCTTTACAGCTCTTGACATGAGAGGCTTTTTTTCTGGATCATCTTGCAAACACCAAGCAGCAATCTTTATCATCCTGATAATTTCGTCTCTATCACTCTGCGTATTCGTCTGGAAATTCCAAAATGTATTCAACTTTGTTCTGCAACATTCTAAGCAAATGGAAGGCAGACTCTGGTTGCGAGAGATCAACGCTTTTGCGTTCACAAACTACTTCCAGTAGAACAATTCCAAAGCTGTGTACGTTAACTCTTACTGTGATGCGACCTCATGCTTGATGCCATTCTGGAGCAAGATATCCAGGGGTTCCTCTCATTGAGAGTTGAACTTGGCTCATCTCTCTATTTCACCAATTAAGACCATGATAAAAATAGTTTAACCTATTAAGAGTATATTTAAGAGCTTACACCTAATAAATCTTTTAATTTAACCAAATGAATTTTAAACCTTTTAGGGTATGTTTGGTATTGCTTTTGCTTTTGTGGTTGAGGTTTTAAAAAAACAGTTTCATGAAAAGTACTTTAGCTGTGATTCTAAATAATTTTTAAAGTGTTTGGTTAAAATTGTGGTTGAGTTTGAGATTAATGAAAAGCAGTTTCAAGTGTTTGGTTACCAAATTTTTCATATTGTTTTTAACTTGTGAAATTACTTTAATATATATATATATATATATTATTTTTTAAATATTTTATCATTATAATAATACAAGAAAAAAATTAACTTTATTATTTTTCTAATTTTTAAAGTTTTTAAATTTATATATTTGTTTATGAATACAACTCAATTTGTTTTAAAAAAAAACATCAATTAATTTGTTAATTAATATCAACTACAATGTATTATTCTTTTTTTACCCATAAATTAATTATATTAAGTTTTATCAAATACGAACTGCATGTTTAGAACAAAAGCACAAGCAAAGTTAATTTTAATTCACATTTGATTTGAGTTCAATTGATAATATATTATAATTTTTATGTTTGGAATAGAATACTAACTTATAAAATTAAATTCAATTATACTATTTAAAATATCATTTATAAGTTGAATTAACAATCTTTAATTATTTTACTTTTAAATCAAAAACTATTTTTTTGGATAAAAAACATTTCTTTTTGTTAATGTATAAATTTTATAATAAATCGTGAGTTTATTGCATAGATGGAAAATGTTTCTGGGGAATAATTTGAAGTTGATGTTTTCATAGAAGAAAATACAGAGAGTGATTGACCTGTTTGGCTCCACTGCATCATAAAATTGAAATGTTTTTTATCCAGCACCGTCCCCAACCCCGAAACGACCGTGCAAGGCAGGTTTAGTATAATTTTGAGGTGGGCCCATATGCTTTTTTCAACATCTTTACATTAACCAAACATTTAAATTCTCATTTTTTTTGCATCCTCTGTTGAACTATAATCCCAAACATTCTCTTAATTTGGCCCATGAAATTAGCATATTAAAAATCTAGTTAAGTCTTTTGACTTAACTTTTGACTTATATGCAAATTTGTTCAATAATCATTTAATTTAACCTTAAATATCATTTATCTATTCATTTTTTGGTACAACGGGGCATGATTGGGCTCTTAATTTTATTTTAAAACTCCAGCTTGCTTTCTCTATACATTTTAGACCCTTCGAGTCTATTTTTGTCAAGTTGTCAGTCTTTTGCATTTTTTTTTTTCAAAAGAAAAAAAGTAAATTTGAAGGGAAACCAAAAATATAGGTTATGACATTACTTAATAAGTTGGATTACAAGTCTATTTGTAGATTTAACGTACTACACAATTAATAAATTAAACTAATATAAGAAAATCAAACTGGAATTGTATTTTGCTTGCTAAACCAATTTCAACTAATTTCTAGAAAATCAATGTACTTTCAAAGAGAAACCAGCTTAAATATCAGTTATACATGGCAATTTTAAAATAAGGCTAAAAAATGTGAGGCAGGTGAAACCCATCTCAAACATTACATCCACACCTGAAAAACCCTCATAGTGCCTAGTCAAAATGCAACGACTTTGAATAATCAAATGTTCAAAATTCTGAAAACTATACTCAGTACACCGGAAAACTAATTGAGACATGCGATCCATGCAAGGCAAGTTCTGGAAAGCTGTGGTTAGCTTACGATGGTATGGAAAAGTGATAGGAAGCAGAAGGATTTTATTTCTTCCAGAAGAGAGTTTTACAACTACATCATCTAGGATTGGAAAGAACGGATGCTTGAGGCGGTGCTGAAGAAATATGGTGGTTACCGGCTGGAGAAGATATCATTGCATGCGAAAACCGATAAACGAGGTTTGAATCCACCTCCATAACACCCTCCAACACTTTTAAAACCGTTGACATGAGAGGTCTTCTTTCTGGGTCATCTTGCAAACACCAAGCAGCAACCTTTATCATCCTCGTTATTTCTTCTATTTCACTCTGCTTGTACGCATCTAAATTTTCCACGATGTCTATTACTCTATCTTGACCAGCTTTCTTCTGCAACATTGTAAGCAAATGAAAGGCAGATTCTGGTTGTGATTCGTCTACATTTCTGCGTGCACAGACTATCTCAAGGAGGACAATTCCGAAGCTATATATGTCAACTTTTACCGTAACACGACCAAGTGGTTGCCGCCATTCTGGAGCAAGATATCCCGGGGTTCCTCTCATTGAGATTTGAACTTGGCTCATATCTCTATCGAGTAGCTTGGATAACCCAAAATCAGCGATTTTGGCATGGAAATTCGAATCCAAAAGAATGTTCTGCGGTTTTACATCAAGATGTATTATGGTTTGTCGGCAGTCTTCATGAAGATAAGCCAGCCCTTTTGCTATGTCGACTATAATCTTCTTCCTGGTCTTCCAATCAAGGAAAGATCTTTGGACATCCATAAAAACCCAATTATCCAACGATCCATTGCTCAAATACTCAAAAACCAAAAGCCTAGAGGATTTCTCTGCGCAAAATCCAATCAGCCGCACCAAGTTAAAATGGTGCAGACTTCCAATTGCCTCAGCTTCTGCTAAAAAAGCACTCACTCCTTGGCCTAATCTCTCCAACCTCTTCACGGCAATCTGTGTTCCATCTGCCAATATTCCTTTGTATACAGACCCGAAGCCTCCTCTTCCAAGCCTCTCCTTGAAATTATCAGTTGCAACGTATAGTTCTTGGTATGAAAAACTGACAGGCATTCCTGGAACTTGCTTTATATGATCACCTTCCACATCCTGCTCAGCTTGTCCAGACTGCCCGCGCCTTTTTGCCCTCAAAATAAGAATCACTACTAAAGAAATGATTAGAAGAACACCACCTATAACTCCTGCTATAATTGGTGCCTTAGACCTTATTTTTGGAGAAGGCCGTGGTCCTGGGATCCCTGGTGGCGAAGGGCTTGGTGGCGTTATCTCTGGTGGAGAAGGGCTTGGTTCTGTGATCCCTTGTGGGGAAGGGCTTGGTTCTTGTGGTGGTGGGGAAGGGCTTGGTTCTTGTGGTGGTGGGGAAGGGCTTGGTTCTTGTGGTGGCGGAGATTCGGTACGTCCTGAAGAAAAAACTTTCCCGTTTGTTGGAATGGACTCGTATACATTTGTGTTTCCTGTGATGGACATGTACGCATGTCAAAGAACACATCTATGAATTGTGTAAGCTATAATTTCTTTCAACGTGTAGTATAGTAAAGAATGTGTATTTGTGGTAAACTAACTATTAAAGAATAATATAAATTATATTTTGGTATTTTATCTAATAGTTTAAATTATAAGATAAAATAGTTATTTAACATATTAATATAGCATCAGAACCTTGTTGATCAGCCATTATGAGTTTGAATCTCACCATCTTTATTTTATTTAATAAAAATCAAGCACAAGTAATATGAGGGTTTTCATTTGAGAGGATATGTTAAAGAATAATATAAATTATATTATGTGATCTTATCTAATAACTTAAGCTATTAGTCAAGATGATTACTTAACACTAACTTCCATTTGTGCACGCTTTCTTAACTTCTCATCAAACAAATTACACCACTCTCGTAAATGTTAATATGATTAAAAACAAAATACCAAACTCATAAAACTACAAGATTGAAAAAATGGTAAATTTACCTGCACAGAAGACAATTTGATATTCGGGTGATTTACAACTGAAGGTACCAGTCTCATAGTCAAAAGGATAGGTGTAAGTGCTTGGACACTTTTTCTTAAAATTCTGAGAATAAGAAGTAGGCTTGCAAGTCGAAGATGTTTCATTTGCACCATCACAACAATATTGCTGTGAACCAAAGGCCTCACACGCGCTTTTGCACCCCGCAATCTTCCCATCAGAACTAATAACCTTAAGATCTGGAGGACAAACGCCGTTCAAATCTACGATACATCCTGCGTTTTTGCAGCTCTGATTAGAAGGCACAACAAGCAAAGGCAGGTTGTAGCCATCAAGAAAACTGACATAAAAAAAATCATGACCAGGATTGTTCATCTTGAACTCTGCCATCGTCACAGGAATCGAGCCATTTGGTGCTGTTGCACATTCTATTTGGCCAGAGCCGCAGTCGCCTGTGATGCAGGAGAATCCTCCTGTACTATCTTCAGTGCATTGTGTGCGACCCCATAAACGACCAGCCCAGTCATCCGGGGTTGTAATATTCTTCCACTTATTCTTTCCAAGGGAAAAACCAGTTGGGATCTTTGGGGTGACATAAAAGCGAGGTTTTGGATCGTATGTTGAGTTTATTCCTGGCCATATTTTGTAGTCACAATTGTTGAATATTTGTAAAGTTGTTGAAACAACACCTGCCAGCAATAACATAAGATGACAGCTTAATTAATTGTGCTCAAGAATCAGAGATGCGAACAGAAAAATTGTGAAAAGATTTTCTGTGCCATACCTGATACGAGTAAATGATGAGCAATCAAGAAGGGAGATAAATGCATAAGCAGCATTAGTTGTGACATTGAAGCTGGATTGGTTTAAGAACACGAACAGCAAGAATGAAATGTTTGGATTCCGAGTAACAGAGTTTCTTCTTCTTTACTTCACTGGGCTTAAGCTTGACTTGAAGGTTTTATGAAGAGCAGGAGATGTCTATTACGCGCAGGGGACTGACTTTGTCAATGGAAAAAGTTTGCGTTGAAAGTTCATCCAACCACTTTCGTGGAAATAATTAAGGCAAAAGAGGCTCCCACATATTTATTGGATACTCTGAATTAATTTATTAACTCTAAAAAAAAGAAGAAATATGAAAAATGGATAGCTCACTATTTTAGCTGTTTCCTATAATTTTTAAATTTTATATTTCGATGCTAAGCTTAAATTCTTCATGTTTCAGTTTGTTAGTTACTGTTTGGAAATTGCTTTAAGACAAAAAAAAAATATATAGAAACAGTTACATAGAAAAAAGACAAAAACAAATATAGATAAAATTTTATTTTATAATAATTTAAAATGTAGAGTTTTATTGTATTTAGTTATGGTGGATAAGAATGAATAAAATATTAAAAAAGTTTATTTTACCCTTTATTTGTCAAACTTCTATATTTAAAAATTAATAAGACATTATATTTTTACTTTCATTTATATGTGTTGAAATCAATATTATTATAATAATTATAGTTATTTTAAACCAGATTGGCGGGTTGACATGGAAACCCGGTAACTTAGAGTTTGGAGTGAGCTAATTTTTAAAAAAAAAATGGAAGAAGGGTTAACCTAATCTAACCTGGTTAAAAATCAATAAATTTTAAGTAAAAAATTGGCCAAAACAAGGTTGTTTTGATTTTAAGAAAATCAGGCAACACAAGTTGATCATTCTAACTCGCGATCTAGGTCTTGTCTCAAGTTAAGTCCTAACTTTCAAGTTTTAAACTATGATAATAATTTTTTTTTCTCTATGTTGATTGAGGCCAATCCTAGTTGACCTTCCCAGCCACTAACTCAAGTCTTGTCTTACATTAGCCCCGAGTCAAGTTTTAAAACTATAATAATAATTATTTTTATTTTTATATTAACTCGAGTTAACCTAAGTGACCTTTTTGATCCGTGATTCGAGCCCTAAGCCATGACTCATCCATTGTCTTAGTTTGACTATTGAAGCGAGTTTTATAATTATGATAATAATTATTTTGAACTATATGTTGAATCGAGTCGACTCTGGTTAAGCCTCTTAACACATGACACAGGGTTTGTTCTGGCCAAACACCGAGTTGAGTTTTAAAATAATAATAATATTTTTTTATTCTTACATTAACCCGAATTGTGTCCCCATATTTTGCTATGAAGTAGATAGACAACTAACTTTGTTAAAATTTCTCATTTCAGTTTCTACTCATTTGGATGAATCAATATTGGTGAAGTATGTGTATCAAAATTGTGAGATAGAAATTGGAGATAAGATCCTTATAAGAGACTTGAATGTTTTAGATATGATTGATTTTGATATATTTTGAGAATGGATTGGCTGTCAAAGCATAGGGCTTCAGTAAATTGTTGGGGTAAGGAAGTAGTGTTTGATTTAGATGGAGAAATGAGGTTAGTTTTTCAAAGAGATAAGATTGTGTGTTCATTAATTATATTGTTGACTATCTTGAGGAGAATGACATGAAAAAAGGTACAGTGCTACCTAGCATATATAGTGGATGTAGATAAGGAAATTTCCTAGTTAAACTAAGTCCCCGTAGTTAAGGAGTTCATCAATGTATTTCTGGAAGAGTTACCTGGATTGCCTCCGTATAGGGAGATTGATTTTTCTATTGATTTGGTTCCATGTACCGAACCAATATCAATGGAAACATATAGAATGACACCAGCAGAATTGAGAGAGCTAAAGGAACAATTGCAGGATTTATTAGATAAGAAGTTCATTCGGCCAAGTGTGTCTCCTTGGGGAGCCCCAGTGTTAATTGTGAAGAAGAAAGATGGGTCATTGAGGTTATGTATAGATTATAGACAACTAAATCAAGTGACAATTCGAAATAGATACCCACTCCCTCGAATAGATGATTTGTTTGACCAGTTGCAGGAAGCTCAATTCTTTTCTAAGATCATTCTTCGATCTGGGTATCATCAGTTAAGGATAAGGATGGAAGACATTCCAAAAATAGCCTTTAGAACTCGACATGGTCATTACGAGTTCTTGGTGATGTCTTTTGGGTTAACGAATGCGCAAGCAGCTTTTATGGACTTGATGAGCAAAGTGTTTAAACAGTTTATTGATCAATTTATGATAGTTTTTATCGATGATATTTTGGTTTATTCAAAGTCTAGAGAGGAGCATGAGCAACACTTAAGGATGGTGCTTCAAACTCTTCGGGATCATCAATTGTATGGTAAATTCTCAAAAAGTGAGTTCTGGCTGGAGAGTGTAGCATTTCTTGGACATGTAGTGTCGAGAAATGGGATTGAGGTTGATCATCAAAAGATTGAAGCAGTAAAGCAATGGCTTAGACCTACTTCGGCAAAAGAAATTAGGAGTTTCTTGGGTTTGGCTGGATACTATAGGAGGTTTGTGGAGAACTTTTCTCGGATTTCTGCACCATTGACTAAGTTAACACAGAAAAATGTTAAGTTTCAGTGGTCTGAAGTTTGTGAGAAAAGCTTCTTGGAATTGAAGCAGAGATTGACTACAGCTCTTGTTCTAGCAGTACCATTGGGTTCTGGTGGTTACACAGTTTATTGTGATGCCTCGAGAGTAGGGTTAGGATGTGTTTTAATGCAAAATGGCAAGGTTATTGCCTATGCTTCGCGGCAGTTGAAGAAGCATGAACAAAACTACCCTACACATGATTTAGAGATGGCCGCTGTAGTTTTTGCTTTGAAGATTTGGAGGCATTACCTATATGGAGAAACTTGCGAAATCTTTATGGATTATAAAAGTTTGAAGTACATCTTTCAGCAGAGAGATCTGAATATGAGGCAAAGGAGATGGATAGAACTGTTGAAAGATTATGATTGTACTATACAGTATCACCCAGGCAAGGCAAATTTAGTTGCCGATGCTTTGAGTAGGAAATCATCAGGGAGCCTAGCTCATATTCAAGAGGTACGAAGGCCTTTGATTAGGGAGTTGCATGGATTAGTGGATGAAGGGGTTAAATTTAACCTTAGCAAAGGTAGAGCAATGATTGCTCATTTTCAGGTTAAATCAGACTTGTTTGAGAGGATAAAAGCAGCTCAGAAGAAAGATGATTCACTACTCAGGATTAGAAGTGAGGTTGAGCAAGGTAAAACTTCAGGTTTTGTGATTGGTGATGATGATGTGTTGAGATTTGGGGATAGACTTTGTTTACCTGATGTTGATGATCTGAAGAGAGAACTGATGACAGAGGCACATCAAACAGTCTATACAGTGCATCCGGGTTCCACCAAGATGTATAAAGATCTTAAGGTGTGCTATTGGTGAAATAGGATGAAGGCTAGCAAACTTTGTTTCCAGGTGTTTGACTTGTCAAAGGGTAGAAGGTGAACATCAAAGACCTCCTGGATTGCTGCAACCATTGTTAATACCAGAATGGAAGTGGGAAAGGATCACAATGGACTTCGTGACAGGGTTGCCTAGGAGTCGAGAGGGTTATGATTCGATATGGGTGATTGTTGATAGATTAACAAAATCAGCCCATTTCCTACCAGTTAGGATTACTTATGGGTATGCAAAGTTGGCAGAATTGTTTATTAATGAGATTGTATGATTGCATGGAGTGCCAATCTCGATAATTTCAGATAGAGGTCCACAATTCACATCGTGATTTTGGGTGAAGTTTCAGGAAGTGATGGGTACTAAGGCCTTGTTTGTTTCAAGGAAAGTGAATTCCCGGAATTCACTTTCCTTGCTTTCCAGTGTTTGGAAACTTCCAGGAATTCCCGGAATTTGCTTTCCAGTGTTTGGCAAAACTTTGGAAAACAAGTCAAAGGAAAGTGATTTACATCACTTTCCCGGTCAACCTTTTTTTGGCTTTCCCACACGGAAAGTGTATTACGCTTCTTTTTCGCGTAATACACTTTCCGAAAGCTCACTCACTCTCGTCTCTTTCCCTCACTCTCGTCTCTTTCTCTCGTCTCTTTCCCTCACTCTCACCGGTCACCACTACCAGCCCTCATCTCGCCTCCCTCTCCAGCTCAGTCCCTCGTCTCCTTTCTCTCTGCGCCAGCCCTCAGCTCATCTCTTCCACTCTTCTCCTCGTGTGTCTCTCGCGTCCCTCATCTGTACCAAAAAAACCTTCCCTCTCGGTCCCTCACCTCTGCTCTCGACAACCCAACAGCCTCTTCCCCAAACCAAGCACATCACCCTCTCGTCTCTCGCCTCCTCTCGCCTCCCTCTCAGTCCCTGACACACTCTCGCCTGTAGCCTCTCTCAGCCCCGAAATCCCTTTGCTGCTCCGCATCTCGCCACCCTCTGCAACTCACAGCAAGAAAACCAGGTACTCCCTCTGCATCTCAATCTTTGAAATTGCCGAGAAATGTGAGTTTTTGATGATATGAGAAATGGGGTTTGTGGGATTTGGGTTACAATTGATATTGCCGAGTATGGTAATGGGTGTGATTGCAAATAACCCATGTTTTGATTTTGATTTCGTTTGTTCTTGTTTGTGTTGATACTGTGAGTTTTTGATTGCAAAATTGCGTGTAAGAGAACTTGAGAGGAGATTATTCATAAAGTGAAAAATAGAGGGTGAAGTCTAGAATAACACGTTCAATTTTTTTGTGGAATTGTACCGCAATCAAGAACACATACAAGAATAGAGGAGGTGAATTCTTATGAAGGATAGAAACTTGGATATCCTGTTTCTCAACCCACGGTAGAGAGATAACAAATTTTTATGGAGATAACCCTTGAAGTTGGTGATTCATCAATTGTTAAGAATATGAAATGGTGAAGTAAAGATGGGTGCTTTTTAAGGTTACATTATGTGGGCATGTTGCTTATAGGCTGTTTTTGTTCTCAAATGAATTGATTAGTTGTTTTATGCGATACCTTGAGCTTATCTTTAGTTTGTTATTGTAAATTCTACTGCCTCTTGTTATGTTGGAGTTTGGACTGTACAAAGGAGTTGATAGGGTATTTTAAGAAGGTAAGAATTGTGATTCTGATTGTATATTGTTTTTGGATCTGCTTTGAAATGCCGAGTTGTTCAAAGGAGAGTTGTTCTTCAGTTTCTGATTCTTTAAGGAATTTAAACTTGTTCTGGTTGGATGCTGGTTATTATGGTGTTTTCCCTCATAAAGTTTGGTCAGCATGTGAAGCTTAATACATTCAAAGAAAGTAAAAGAATGGTTTAGATATTCGGAAAAGCATGTGGTTATACTTGTCAGTATGCGTATTGCCATAGCAAATAAAATTTGAAGTGTCTAACAGTCGTTGATTGAATTATCCGAATGACTTGAATGTTTTTATGCAGGCGAATGGCGGCAAATGTCCTTACCAGCAATGCTAGTAGGTGAAACAGTGGGAGAAATTCTACAGGCAAGCCGATTTGCAAGAGAAATTGTTGCAGCTGTTGCTTGCAAAACCAAGAAAACTACCATTGAAGACCCCAAAACTCCAGTCACTCAACGGAGAAAACAAAAGCCTCATTCGGAAGACACTGGACTCAAATCCAGAAGGAAAAGCAAACTAAATTACAGTCAACTCGATCAGAATCCGGTTCTCCATGTCTTCTAAGAGCTCGATCGCGTATTAACTTCAAGGTTAATGAGTGGACTGAAACAGCGTCCAATAGCAACACCTAGACGGTTCTCACTGGGGAGAATTTGAGCGGTGTTAGTTTAGTTCTGGTTTGTTTGAAGATTGAGGATTCTATTTCGGATACTTTATCAATGTCCACAGTTGATTCTTTTATTTTCCAAACAAGTGTGAATTGTTGATTCTTGAGGTATTCCATCAAGGGAATTCTATTCATCAGGGGATATTCTTGTTGTCTAATAGGAATTGCTTCCTTGGCTTTCAGATACAGGATTAAAACAAAAAAATCGACAATTTGAGATGTGTTATTAACTAATCTACTTTCCTTGATCCACAGAAATCCTAAATTTTAGAATAAATCATTCTCTAGCCCCTAAGTTATGAACCTGTTATTTTAAAATTGAATAAGTTACTTACAAAATATTTCACAAGCTTATTTCTCTATAATGTGATATGACATATATTGTTATATTTTATAAAATAAGCTATGTATGAATATAGGATATAATAAAAAAATTCATCATTATACTTTTTTGATTTCATTTTTTTATTTTAAGTGATTAAATATTTTATATTAAATATTTAATTTATATTAGATAAACTTGAAAAAAAAATTAATTTATTAATAAAGTATTTTCCAGTTCCTTTTCCATAACACAAACAAACACTGGAAAGTGTTTTCCAGTTCATTTTCCATAACACTGCCAAACATCGGAATTCACTTTTCAGGAAACCACTTTCCAGTAAACCACTTTCCAGGAATTCACTTTCCAGGAAACCACTTTCCAGGAATTCACTTTACAGGATTCACTTTCCAGGAAACCACTTTACAGCAAACAAACGGGGCCTAAAGTGCATTTGAGCACAGTTTTTCACCCTCAGACTGATGGTCAATCTGAAAGGACTATTCAGATATTGGAGGATATGTTAAGAGCCTGTGTTATGGATTTTGGGGTTGGTTGGAGTAAGTTCCTATCATTAGTGGAATTTGCTTACAACAACAGTTATCAGGCTAGTATAGAGATGGCACCTTATGAGGCTTTGTACGGACGAAAATGTAGATCACCAGTTTGTTGGTTTGAGGTTGGTGAGAAAAGGCTAATGGGACCTGAGGTGATTCAAATTACCTCAGAGAAGATAGAGGTGATCAGAAAGAGGCTTCAGACAGCTCAAAGTAGGCAGAAACGTTACGCGGATAAAAGGAGGCGTGACTTAGAGTTTTCAGTGGGTGATTGTATGTTCTTAAAGGTCTCACCGACCAAAGGAGTATTCAGGTTTGGAAAGAAAGGCAACTTAAGTCCTCGATTTATTGGGCCGTATGAGATTTTGGAGAGAATTGGAGCAGTTGCTTATAGGTTGGTCTTACCGCCAAATTTGTCGGCTATACATCCTGTATTTCATGTTTCTATGCTACGGAAGTATATGTCAGATCCATCTCATGTGTTAGAAGTGCATCCAGTTGAGTTAAGAGATGATGTGACTTATGAGGTGCAACCAGAAACTATAGTGGACCGACAAGTGAGAAAGCTTAGGTTGAAGGATATAGCTTCGGTAAAGGTGAAGTGGAAAGGTCATTCAATTGAAGAAGCGACATGGGAACTTGAGGATAAGATGTGTGAGGAATATCCTCATCTTTTTTATAATCTCGGTACGTATTCAAACATTTATTTAGTTTCGAGGATGAAACTTTTGTAAGGTGGGGAGATTGTAGTATTTTGAAAATTTTAAAAAGGAAAATACATGAATGCCCTTGGTGGCTTAGAATTAGGTGTGTAAATAAATTAAGGGCATAGTAGTAATTGCATAAACTTATAAATATAAATAGAAAAGAAAAACAAAAAAAAGAAAGGAAATAGATCTGAAATTTGAGAGAGAAACAGGAAGAGAGAAAGAAAGAAGAAGAAGAAGAAGAAGAAGAAGAAGAAGAAGAGAAAAGAGGGAAAGAAAAGAGGAGGAGAAAAGAAGAAGGAGAAATAAGTTGTTAAGGTAATGTGTATGTTTTATCATGTAGAAATGTGATTATTAGCTACGATTTTTTCTTGTATTGATTGTTAGGGTTTGAGAATTTTATTTGGGTTTGAAAGATTAATTAAGAGAGATGTTAAGGGTTGAATGTGTTGGGTAATGGTTGATAGGTTTGATTGTAGACGATTTTGAAGTTATTTGGTGTTTGGTGTAAGAAAATGTTGATAAATGGTGAAATAATGTTGAGAAATTTCGAAAATCCCTTGCTGGAAATTATGGGCTGAGGTTGAAGATGATGAAAATTCATTTTGGTCCTTTTTGTGAAAATTACAGTTTAGTCCCTGAACTTTGGAAAAATTACAGTTTGGTCCCTGGAGTAAAATTGGAGAATCTGGAAAGAATTGAGGATGAATAATAGACAAGATTTTAGTATAGCTATGAATTTATGAAGTGTTCAATTTAGTCACTCATTTTGATAAAATTACAACTTGACCCTAAAAATATAAGAAAATTACAAAATGGTCCTTAGATGAAATATAAGTATTTCAGATTGGCTTGATGGATAATTGAACCTTATTTGATGAATTATTATCAATTTTATGAGTTATGTATTTGGAATTAGATTTCGGAAGAAACCTTTGTTTTGGGTATTTGCGAAAAATGGATAGTTTGATTCAAAAACACATAGGATTATGAGTTGAACTCTTAGATATGTTATTAAAGGTATTTTACTTCTTTTGAGTCATTTTTTAGTATATCTTCTTTTATATATTCAGATAATCCCGATATTCAACCTGCGGGACATCAGTAAGGTTTCGTCAACATTCTGCTTTTGAACCTTGTTTGCTTTTGAGTCAGGTGAGTGGATAATATTTAATATGTATGAGAAATATTATAAATATTTGATTTGCTAATATTGGATTATGCTTTTTGATAATATATATATATATACATTGATTACTAATCTTGATACAATAAAGCATAATTATTTGTTGAATATACGTTCTTGATATGAGCCTATATCTGTTTGTGAATTGATAGCTCCTCATTTGATTGATACCATGAGTTAAGCCTTGAGATATGAATATGTCTGTTTGATTATAAGATATACCTGTGGTATGCCAGTCAGAATACCCATGCTAACAGGGTAGTGTTAGCCTTTGTGCACATCGTATCTGAAATCCTAGTTGGTCGGGGGAGTCACCAACCTGTGTGGACTGATCATCCCACAGTACGGAGCCTCATGCTCATTGCATTCTGATTTTCTGACGAGCTTTACCTATTAAATTCTTGTTATGACCTATTTGAGAAACTTCTTATAAGAACTTCGAGCCGATTCGATAATACGTCTCTTTGTTGTATTATCTCATATGTGTATATTAGATGTTATCTACTCACTGAGTTGTTGAACTCACCCCCTCATTATTTATTATTTTCAGGCTCGTAGTTTGCTAGCAGGTCATTTTTATCGTACTCTCGGAACCTGCTATTTTGGTTATAATCGATACTTTTGTTCATATGTCTAGTTAGTGCTCCACAATTATAACAGTATGTAATCAAGTCTTGTATAAAGACAATTAAATTATGTTATAAAGTTTACTTTGATATTTCCGCTGCGTTGAACTCTGAATATGAATGATAAGTTTGTGTGTAAGTTTGGGTCCGCATAGGTGTGGAACCTTGGAGGGGGACCATGCCTATGTGCCGGTCACGAATCCGGGAATCGGGTCGTGACAATAAGCACTTAACTTTTATGCAAATTTGTTCAATAATCATTTAATTTAACCTTGAATATCCTTTATCTCTTCATTTTTTGGTACAACAGGGCATGATTGGGCTCTTAATTTTATTTTAAGGGTGTGTTTGGTATTATTTTTGCTTTTGTGGTTGAGGTTTTAAAAAAACAGTTTCATGAAAACCACTTTTAGTTGTGGTTCATAATTGAAATTGAAGTGTTTGGTTAAAACGGTGGTTGAGTTTGAGGTTGATAAAAAGTAGTTTCGTGTGTTTGGTTATCATGTTTTTCATATTGTTGTTAACTTGTGAAATTACTTTAAAGGACACACACACACACACACACACACACACACACACACACACACACACGTGTATATATATATATATATATATATATATATATATATATATTAACAATACAATGTAATTAATAATTCAAGTAAAGTAGATATTTTTTTTATTCTCTCATCAAACCACTTGTAATTTCATCACGAACTAAATCAATATGTGAATGCCCGTGCGATCCCTTGCTATTTGATCGAGTGATGCAGCGAAAAACATAAAAGAATACGACCAACGTCAATATTTTGTATAATATTCTGAGATTCCTAGAAACAAGAGAAACTCTCAAGAAAGTTTGAAATTTTATTGAATAATTCAGTACTCGGCCAAAAGGTTTACTATGATATTTAAAGCGAAAACCCTAGCCCTAATCCATGTTGGACAAGAAATGGGATAATTATTAAAAATTACCAAAAATAGCAAAATTGAGATAATTGCGAAAATTAAAACTGCTAGAAATCTTGAGCAAGCCGGAATTGATGAAGTCGATACGGATCTGGAAATCAAGAGTTATGGCTAAAACGAAACTTTCCTATAATGGCAAAAACGATGATTTGGGTCCTAAACAACTGAATTCGGCCAAAAAAGGATATGCATCAATAGCAAAGCTATTGAATATTGACGGTCACGCCGAAATGCATTAGCTAGGTGAGTTTCGCGACATTCCAACTTCAATGTCTGGATTGCTAGAAAATTTGGGGCATCTATCTACATATTTTTTTTATTTTCTTTTAAAATAATTTTTTTATATAAAAAACAAAATCGAACTAGGTCTGACCCAACTAAATAGGTCGGCCCAAACAAGTTGGGCCAATAGGCCCAACTATGTTGGACTTGGGCTGGGCTGAGAGGAGGTCCAGCCCATGTCCAGCTTTAATATGTGTAGAGTGAAACGGTGCGCTGCACTGTTCACGTGAATAGTAGCGTCTGATCGACGGTGACGATAGGCTCAACGGTCGATGCCGATGGATAAAGGAGGCCGAGGTGGTTTTTCCTATGGTGGTGGCGTCGTAAATGGTGAATTATAGTGGCCGGCAGCAACCTTCTAAGGTTGTTGTTGCTGTTGCTACTTGACGTCGGCGCTGACGATGAAGAGGAGAGGTTAACGGTGCTCAAGGAGCAGCTGGTGGTGCTTGCCGGTGACTGCTGAGGAGAGAGAGAGCTGCATCCATGACTGTTTTGGAGAGATAAAGTTGCAACCGAGAGAGAGAGAGAGCTTTTGGTGATCTTGTCAGCGCCAAGATTGGTTGTTGGTCTGTGGTTGTGCCATTGTCTTCTTCCTCTCAGCTCTGGTTGTGTCATCATCTTCTTCGTGGCTGTTTAGTATAAGAAGCAGTCATTGTAGTGGCTTCACACAGTAAATTGAAACACAGGAAAAGCATGAATCTCCTGCTTCTTAAGAAAAGTAGTTTCGATTGATTTTTGTGATGGGATCCATATCAA
Source organism: Salix caprea (assembly GCA_964035475.1). Classification (NCBI taxonomy): domain Eukaryota; kingdom Viridiplantae; phylum Streptophyta; class Magnoliopsida; order Malpighiales; family Salicaceae; genus Salix; species Salix caprea. The sequence goes on along the minus strand of OZ037745.1, from coordinate 846,406 downwards.
TTTAATCTGCTTTTTCTCATTAATAAACTCCACAAAACCGCTTTTTGCTCGAATCTGGATTTCGATCGCAATACCAAACAGCCACTAAAACTCCAGCTTGCTTTTTCTATACATTTGAGACCCTTCGAGTCTATTTTTGTCAAGTTGTTAGTCTTTTTTTTTCAAAAGAAAAAATGTAAATTTGAAGGAAACCTAAAATATAGGTTATGACATTCCTTAATAATGTTGGATTACAAGTCTATTTGTAGATTTAACGTACTACACAATTAATAAATTAAACTAATATAAGAAAATCAAACTGGAATTGTATTTTGCCTACTAAACCAATTCAACTAATTTCTAGAAAATCAATATACTTTCAGAGAGAAAACAGCTTAAATATCAGTTATATGTGGCAATTTTAAAAGAATACTAAAAAATGTGAGGCAGGTCAAACCCATCTCAAACATTAAATCCACACATCTGAAAAACTCTCGTAGTACCTAGTCAAAATGCAACGACTTTGAATAATCAAATGCTAAAAATTCTGAAAACTATACTCAGTACACCGGAAAACTAATTGTGACATGTGATCCTTGCAAGGCAAGTGCTAGAAAGCTGTGGTTAGCTTACGATGGCATGGAAAAGTGATAAGAAGCAGAAGGATTTTATTTCTTCCAGACGAGAGAGTTTTACAACTACATCATCTAGGATTGGAAAGAACGGATGCTTGAGGCGGCGCTGAAGAAATATGGTGGTTACCGGCTGGAGAAGATATCAATGCATGCGAAAACCGATAAACGAGGTTTGAATCCACCTCCATAACACCCTCCAACACTTTTAAAACCGTTGACATGAGAGGTCTTCTTTCTGGGTCATCTTGCAAACACCAAGCAGCAACCTTTATCATCCTGGTTATTTCTTCTCTTTCACTCTGCTTGTATGCATCTAAATTTTCCACGATGTCTATCACTCTATCTTGATCAGCTTTCTTCTGCAACATTGTAAGCAAATGAAAGGCAGATTCTGGTTGTGATTCGTCTACATTTCTGCGTGCACAGACTATCTCAAGGAGGACAATTCCGAAGCTATATATGTCAACTTTTACCGTAATACGACCAAGTGGTTGCCGCCATTCTGGAGCAAGATATCCCGGGGTTCCTCTCATTGATATTTGAACTTGGCTCATATCTCTATCGATTAGCTTGGATAACCCAAAATCAGAGATTTTGGCATGGAAATTCGAATCCAAAAGAATGTTCTGCGGTTTTACATCAAGATGTATTATGGTTTGTCGGCAGTCTTCATGAAGATAAGCCAGCCCTTTTGCTATGTCGACTATAATCTTCTTCCTGGTCTTCCAATCAAGGAAAGATCTTTGGACATTCATAAAAACCCAATTATCCAGCGATCCATTGCTCAAATACTCAAAAACCAAAAGCCTAGAGGATCTCTCTGCGCAAAATCCAATCAGCCTCACCAAGTTAAAATGGTGCAGACCTCCAATTGCCTCAGCTTCTGCTAAAAAAGCACTCACTCCTTGGCCTAATCTCTCCAACCTCTTCACGGCAATTTGTGTTCCATCTGCCAATTTTCCTTTGTATACAGACCCAAAGCCTCCCCTTCCAAGTCTCTCCTTGAAATTATCAGTTGCATCGTATAGTTCTTGGTATGAAAAACTGACAGGCATTCCTGGAACTTGCTTTATATGATCACCTTCCACATCCTGCTCAGCTTGTCCAGACTGCCCACGCATTTTTTCCCTCAAAATAAGAATAACCACTAAAGAAATGACCAGAAGAACACCACCTATAACTCCTGCTATAATTGGTGCCTTAGACCTTATTTTTGGAGAAGGCCCTGGTTCTGGGATCCCTGGTGGCGAAGGGCTTGGTGGCGTTATCTCTGGTGGCGAAGGGCTTGGTGGTTTTTTAACTTGTGGTGGCGGGGAAGGGCTTGGTTCTTGTGGTGGCGGAGATTCGGTAGGTCCTGAAACAACTGTCACGTTTCTTATCACAGGTGTTGATGGCGGAGATTCGGTTGGTCCTGCAGAAACAACTTTTCTTATCACAGGTGATGGTGGCGAAGACACGGTAGGTCCTGAAGAAACAACTGTCACGTTTCTTATCACAGGTGTTGATGGCGGAGATTCGGTTGGTCCTGAAGAATCAACTGTACCGTTTCCTTTGATGCGCTTGAATATAATTGTGTCTCCTGTGATGGACATGTACGCATGTCAAAGAACACATCTATGAATTGTGTAAGCTATAATTTCTTTCAACGTGTAGTTCATTATAGAATTTTGCCTTACCTGATACGAGTAAATGATGAGCAACCAGGAAAGAAGATAAATGCATAAGCAGCATTAGTTGTGACATTGAAGCAGGGTTAGTTTAAGAACAAGAACAGCAAGAATGAAATGTTTGGATTCCGAGTAACAGAGTTTCTTTTTCTTTACTTCACTGGGCTAAGCTTGACTTGAAGGTTTTATGAAGAACAGGAGATGTCTATTACGCGCAGGGGACTGACTTTGTCAATGGAAAAAGTTTGCGTTGAAAGTTCAACCAAGGGCATCCAACAACTTTCGTGGAAATAATTAAGGCAGAAGAGCCCCCCCACATATTTTACTGGACACTCTGAATTAATTTATTAACTCTAAAAAAAGAAGAAATATGAAAAATGGATAGCTCACTATTTTAGCTGTTTCCTATAATTTTTAAATTTTATATTTCGATGCTAAGCTTAAATTCTTCATGTTTCAGTTTCTTAGTTACTGTTTGGAAATTGCTTTAAGACCAAAATAAAAAGAAAAGAAAGAAACAGTTAATACATAGAAAAAATACAAAAACAACTAAAGATAAAATTTTATTTTATAATAATTTAAAGTGTAGAGTTTTATTGTATTTAGTTATTGTGGATAAGAATGAATAAAATATAAAAAAAAGTTTGTTTTACCCTTTATTTGTCAAACTTATATATTTAAAAATTAATAAGACATTATATTTTTATTTTCATTTATAAGTGTTGAAATATATATTATTATAATAATTATAGTTATTTTGAACCATATTGGCCTAACGGGTTGACATGGAAACCTGGTAACTTGGAGTTTGGAGTGAGCTAACTTTAAAAAAAATGGAAGAAGGGTTAACCTAATCTAACCTGGTTAAGAATCAATAAATTTTAAAGCTAAAATAAGGTTGTTTTGATTTAAAAAACAAAAATAGACAGCACAAGTTGATCATTCTAGCTCGCGATCTAAGTCTTGCCTCAAGTTAACTCTTAACTTCAAGTTTTTAACTATGATAATAATTATTTTTTCTCTATATTGATTGAGGTCAATCCTAGTTGACCCTTCCAACCACTAACTCAAGTCTTGTCTTATATTAACCCCTGAGTCAAGTTTTAAAGCTATAATAATAATTATTTTTATTTTTATATTAACTCGAGTTAACCCAAGTGACCTTCTTGATTCGTGATTCGAGCCCAGAGCCATGACTCATCCATTGTCTTAGTTTGACTACTGAAGCGAGTTTTATAATTATGACAATAATCATTTTGAATTATATGTTGAATCAAGTCGACTTTGGTTGAGACTCTTAGCAAATGACATAGGGCTTGTTTTGGTCAAACACCGAGTTGAGTTTTAAAATAATAATAATAATTTTTATTTTTATATTAACTCGAATTAACCGTAGTTAATCTTTTTTAATCGTGATCCAGTCCTTACCCAAGTCAACCTTAAAGTTGGGTTTTAAAATTATAATAATAAATATTTTTATTTCAATATCGATCCTCTCAATTTGTGACTCGGGTCTTACCCCTGATAGATCTTTTAATAAAGTTTTAAGACTATGTTAATAAACACTTTTATTCTTGGTTGAGCTGAGTTAGTGGTCAACCCGTCCCATTACCCGAGCCTTGTTCCTAGTTAACCCCAATTCGAGTTTTAAAATTATAATAATCATTTTTATTCTTATATTGACTCGGGTGAACTCCACTCGTGACTCTGGTGTTGGACTGGATCGACCTCCAAGTTAAGTTTTAAAATCATAATAATAACCAGTTTTATTCATACATATATTAATTTGATAATTTTGAAATTAAGAGTTTCTCACAATGATAATTTAGAAATAAAAAAAATATTGTCTATGGAGACATGTATTTTCTTCCTTAATTTGATATATTATGTAAGAAAAAAGTTAAATTAATATGAAAATAAAAAAATTCCAATAAAATATATGTTTTTTAAAAGAATTTAATTTTTTTTTTTTTGATAACCGGGGTGTCCGGGCCAGCTTATGCGCACCTCGACTATTCCCTGAGCTCATTGAACATCCTGCAAGCCCAATAAGCAAGTAAGGCACCGCGGGGGTGACTGGCATACCAAACAGGAGCGAACCAGGGTGCCACATAAGGAAGCACACCCCCCAAAGAGCAGCTGGGACGCTCGAACCTGGCTCCCGAGGAAGGGGGGCGCCCTCCTCAACCACTGGGCCAGCACCTGTTCGGTAGAATTTAAATATTTTAATTTCCTATAAGTATGCATTTTAATTGTTACATAATTAAATAAAAAATATTTCCTGACAACTTTCCCACGGAAGATGAAATTTCTAGAGCAATATATCAATTATTATCATCGAAACCAAAGGTAATCACCATCAACAGTTGCAAACTCTAAAAAATTCGAACCTGCCACACCTCTTGTTTTTTCCAATAATAATAGAGGATTTACTCCATCATCACATGGTGCAAGTCTAGGTATACCCTTGCAAGTGGGGTCTTGGTCTAGCAGTTGAAGGGACTTGTTTCCTTCTTCTACACCAGGGTTCAAGTCCCACCATGCACGCCTGTCATCCCCGCAGTGCCTTACATGCTCACTGAGTTTACAGGATGTGCAGTGAGTCCGTGGATTAGTTATGGTACGCGTAAGCTGACCCGGATACCCCGATTATAAAAAAAAAAAAAAAAAAAAGTCTAGGTATACCCTTTCACATGAACATTTATAAATATTCATCATTATCCCACAAGCAGGAAAAAAAATGATCTGTTTTATATGACTCGGCCTTTAATGATTTTCTCATAGATCCAGTCAATGACATCATCATCGAAAATCCTTGAAAAATAAACATGATAGTTTTGATCTTGCTGGAGCCTACACCCTTCTCTCATCCTAAATCATTTGCGAAACTTTTGGCATTTGAAGGAATGTCTTGTCTCATAAATCAGCCTTCCGCCAATCAGCCATGTGATCCCATCCACCAATCTCCATTGTCACTCTTACGGGGTATTTGAAACTGTATTTTAAAAATATTTTTTAAAAAAAAATAAAAATTTTAATTTTTAATTTTTATTTTAAATTATTTTTTTTAATATTTTTAAATTATTTTGCTGTGCTGATTTTAAAAATATTTTTTTACAAAAAAACCTAATTTTAATATATTTTTAAATGAAAAATAATTTTAAAATTAATTACAACCACATTCTCGAATACAAACTTATTGCTCACATAATTCATATTTTCATTAATTTTTGTTTGCTTTTCAATACAAAACTTAATAGATTTTGAGTTACATGATAAAAGTAATGCTCTTATCCTCATAATTCATCATAAAAGTGGATACTCTGAATTAATTTATTATTATAGTATGTACTAAATAGCTCAGTTTTTTCGTTTGTATTGTAAGTGTTTTCACTATGGATTGTAATAGTAGTTTTTGTTTGGTTTGGTCCCAATTTTTGTGATTTTTTATATTTCTTTGCACAGTAAAATAATTATTTTACCTTCATATAAGACAAAAATCAAGAGTTATCGGTGTGGTGTCACAATAATTTCACATTCCATTACACGGTAAAATAACTTTTTTATCCTCCAATAAGACAGAAATCAAGGTTTGTCTATGAGGGTGTTTCAAATATTTCACATTTTTTTGAAAAAAAAAATGTCTAAATACTAATTTGCCCCTAATAAAACAAAATCGAAAGGTGGTTGTAGGGGTGTTCCGGTAATTTACTATTTTTATTATTATTCTCCTGCAGACATTGTGGGCGCTTTTAACACACGCACAGGCAGTTTTTTTCATGACGCTCCAGTCGAGTGGCTCGAGCGACATTGTACGGTTGTGAAAAATATTCATCCAACATCCCAGTTGATGCACCCCCATGTCCTCTTTCTCATGGTGTGGCGCGTGTTATCTCACGGTAGTCGGAGACATGATGGTGGTCGATTGAACTTTTTTGCCCCCTCCTCCTATTTTTTGGTTGTTTCATTTCAGTCCCTTATCTTTTAATTGTGTTGTATGGTCCTTATTTTTGTTATGTAAGTTTTGATTTGTTTCAATTGTGTCCTTCGTTAAATTAATTATATATTATATTTTCATTTTAGTTCTTATTCTTTTAATTTTGAGTTTGGTTTTCAATCCCTTAATATTTTCAGTATAGAAGGTTTATTTTTTTTCAATTTTGTCATTTGATTGAAATTGATAATATATTTGGTTTTCATTTCGGCCCTTATACTTTTTATTTTTTATTTTAATTCTTTTTTTTTATATTTCTGAAATAGTCCTTATTTTTATCCATGTTTATATGTATGTGCTCTTAACTTTGATTTTTAATTTTTATTATTTTCTCTTTTGTTGAGGTAGTATTTTTTTGAAAAAAATTGTTCTTAAATTTTAGTTCGTGTTTGTGATCATTTGAAAATTGATATTTCTTTTTTTTCTCTTTGTTTTTTCTTTTAGTTTTTTTATTAGTTTTTTTTTAATTTCAAGTCAAATGATTTTTTTCAGCTAATAATTTTTGTTTTTGTTTTATCATTTATTTTATTTTTTTTGTTTGCTCTTTTGTTAAAGTTTTTAGGCTTTTTTATTCTTTGATTTAATTTTTTACCATTATTAACGCAGTAATAATAATAATAATAATAATAATAAATTGAGTTATTTTTTCTTGATTCCTCTTTTGTTAATGTTTTTGAGTTTTTTTTCCTTCGGTAATTTTATAATTTTTATTATTTTAGTAGTAATATTAATGATATTCTTAGATGTTAAGACTTTGATGTTGCTGTTGTTATAATAGGATGTGTTGATGTGTTTTAATATATCAAACTTTGCATGAATAGATGTTATATTTTATTTTTTTAACTAACAAGACCTATTAATTGCTTTAATCCCAATAATTATAAAAATTATTAACTCAGCTCTCAACATAGTGCGGGCAATCTAACTATAATAATTAATCTTTTTGACTCGTGATCCAGTCCTTACCCCAAGTCAACCTTAAAGTTGGGTTTTAACATTATAATAATAAATGTTGTTTTTTGTATTGACCCTCTTAACCTGTGACTCGGGCCTTGTCCTTGATCAACCTTTAAGTCGAGTTTTAAAACTATGATAATAATCATTTTTATTCTATGGTTGACTACAATGAATGGTCAACCCGACCCATTATTCGAGCCTTATTCCTCAACCCCAATTTGAGTTTTAAAATTATAATAATAATTATTTTTATTCTTATGTTGACTCGGGTCAACCCTCCTCGTGACTCAGGCCTTGAACTAGATCGACCTTCAAGTTGAATTTTAAAATTATAATAATAATTTTTTTTTATTCATACATGTGTTAGTTTGATAATATTGAAAATAAGGGTTTCTAACAATGATATTTTAGAAATTAAAAAAAAAAACAATAAATATTATCTATGGAGACATGTATCTTCTATTTTTCTTCCTTAACTTGATATATTTTGTAAGAAAAAAAAATGAAATTAACACGAAAATAAAAATTTTCCCAATAAAATATATGTTTTTTTAAAGAATTTAACTATTTTAATTACCTATAAGTATACATTTCATTTTAACATAATTAAATAAATTTTATTTTTGAAAACTGTCCCACGTCATCACAGGACATCACAGGAAAGGGAAATATCTAAAGCAATATATCAATGATTATCATCGAAACCAAAGATAATCACCATCAACAGTTGCAAAATCTAAAACAATCGAACCTGTCACATCTTTTTTTCCCAATAATAATTTTTTTTTTTGATAAATATTCATCATGGTGCCAGTCTAGGTATACCCTTTCACATTAACATTTATAAATATTCATCATTATCCCACTAGATTTTGTTTTTGATCTACTCGGCCTTCAATGATTTTCTCATAGGTCCAGTTAATGAATTTAATATTGATTGTCAGTATGATTGTAATTATTTTTAAAAATATTTTTTGTTTAAAAAATTATTAAAATTATATATATTTTTTAAATTATTTTTGATATCAGCACATAAAATAATCTAAAACTATAAAAAAAAATTTAAAATTTTTGTTTTCAAAAATATTTTTGAAAAACATAGCAAGACACTGTTTTAATCATAGAAAATCCTTGTCTTGACTCATAAATCAGCCATGAACACGTCTTCCACCAGCCAGCCATGTGCATGTCCCATCCACCAATCTTAATTGTCATTTTTAATTAATGTTTTTTATTGTGTTTTAAAAATATTTTTTTAAGAAAATAGTATTTTTTATTTTTTATTTTTTATTTTAAATTAATTTTATGATATTCTTAGATCATTTTTATATGTTAATATCAAAAATAATTTTTTAAAAATAAAAATATATACTATTTTGATGCGTTTCTGAACGAAAAATATTTTAAAAAACAATCTCAACCATATTCTCAAACCTAAATTATGATTTTTTTTAGAAAAATTAAATGTATCGTTTCAAGAATAATTTAATAAAATAAAATAAAAATAATGTTATTTCATAATATTTTAAAAAATATAATTTATTTTGATTAAAAGTAAAACATCACCCGGACCACGTTTAAAATAATAGCGTTTATAACCACGTTTAAAATATTTCAATAACTTGAATTATACTCCCTTGTCGAGTAAAAATAAGATCCCACGGAGTGGAATACAAAGTCTATCATTTGAGGAATCTTGAAGAGGTGTTGGAATTCAAACAAGAAAGAAGGGGTGGATTGGCACTCGTAGTCAAGGACATGTGTCCACGAATCACATCTTCGATGCATTTAACTTTTAGTTAATTGAATATATTAACTTCAAATCGCATCCTTTAATATTAATTTTCTTAAGGATTGAATATCATTATTTATTTTAATTTTTTTTATAAGGTTGTCGTCTCATGATCCCACAAATTTAAATATTTAACTTAGATTAATTCAATATTTTATTATTTCAATATATCATTATCTTAGTGTTGAAAAAAATATTATCTAATAGGTGTTCATGATTGATTTCTCTTCTCTTACAAAATATGGTATAGGTACTTAGATTTTTTAAGTGTGTGTTTAAAAGTATGATTTATCATGTTGGCGTGGCACATCCCAATGGACTAGTTTCTTCTCTTTTTTTTCTATTTCAATGCCATAAATTAACTAACTGCTAAATATATTTTATATTCATTTTTAAGGAAGTTGCTATATTTCATGGTCAAGATGTTTTCTTTTCTTCCTTACAAATATGGTCAGTCTCTAAGAGCATTTTTTTTATGGAAGAACTAAAATAAAAACAAAAAATAATAAAAAGATACTTTTTTTAGTTTCTCTTTCCTGATTTTGCAATTTCAATTAAAAAAAGTCAAATAAAAACACTAAAATAAATTTTACACTAATAAAAAGTCATGCGTGTATGTGTTATATATATATATATCAAAAGAATCAATATATTAAATATTTAAAGATTTTTTCTTTTATCAATTAAACTTTCCTTAGTAGTTTGTTTAAATTTTTTAATCAATATTAAATATATATTAAAATATAAATACATTGTTAAAATAATTTTTTTATTGGAATGTATATAAAAAATTATATTTATATTATTCAAAAATTATTTCAACAATTCGTTGAATGTTGCTATATGCCCACGAGGCAATCATTGAAAATGCTCGAACTCACACAAGTCACAAAGTGATTTGCAAACGTGGCTGTCCCCATTTGATGGGTCGATTTCTGGAGCCATCTAAGCCTATCATCCACTAGCAGCCTCTCAAAAGCCTGACTGACGTCACTGACCCCTTCAAAAGAAAATCCCCAAAAAGTTTTAGATTATCTCTGGCATCACTTCACCACATCCAACCCCGCAACAAACCCTCTCATCAAACTCATCTTTGCCATCAATCCATCATTGACCCAATTTCTCAAATCTATCGACGGTCTAAAAACAACCCACATTTCACATCACTGTCCTTGTAAAGCATAGAGCGACATTTTTAACACTTATGGCCGAGATTCTATGACTGCTGAAGTACTATTTATCAGAGAGTATGTTTTTTTTTCTCCAAAAAATATTTAAATAGCTATAAGAACATGCATAATTTTATTGAAGAATAGAAAAGATGGAGTCTTGATCGATGGATCAGCAACTATAAGTTCAGTTCTGGAGTGAAAAATCGAAACTTTGAAGTGGGTTTTGCTCGCACAAAAACATTCTGTTTTGTTTCTGAAAATAGAAAGCCATGGAAGTGGCTCTGCAAGTACAAAGTCCATTGAGCTGTAGCAGAAGGGAGATTAAACCTCTTCTTGTGGGGGTTTTCCCTCTTGTTCGAAGTGGACAGCTTTCAACTGTAAGTGTCTTTTTTACTCTGAATGATGGTTGCTGTTGATGTTTTAAAGGTTTTTGTTTTCTGGGATTTTGATTGTTTTGCTATGTGATTATCATTTTCTTCTTCTTTTTGTGCTGCTGATTGTAATGTTTTTGGTAATTATTGGGATCCCATTGGCTTTTTCGTTCATTGTGGTTACTGGGATTATAATTTTGTTCAATTTGATGGATGTTGCAACTCACACAAGGCAGTCATTGAAGATGCTCTAACTCACACAAGTCAGAAAGTGATTCGCAAACATGGCATATCCCCATTTGATGGGTTAATTCTTTCTCTGATTCTGGAGCCATCTAAGCCTATCATACACCTAACAGTCTCTCAAAAAGCTAACCCCTTGAAAAGAAAATCCCTAAAAAGTTTTAGATCATCTCTAGCATCACTTCACCGCATACAACCCTGCAACAAACCCTCTCATCAAACTCATCTTCACCATCATTGACCCAATTTTTCAAAATCTATTAACTGTCTAAAATAACCCACTTTTTAGATCACTGTCCTTGTAAAACATAGAGCAACATTTTTAACACTTATAGCCGAGATTCTATGATTCTTGAAGTACTATTTATCAGAGAGTGTTTTTTTTTTTTTTTTTAAATATTTAAATAGTTTCAAGAACATGCATAATTTTATTGGAAGAACAGAAAAGAATGAGTCTTGATCAATTGATTAATGACGAGGCTGGAAAAAATCCTCATGATAAAGATTGGAGTTTTTCTTTAGCTGACAAAATTAGACTCGAAAAATGTGATGAGTCTGGCATCGCTAGCAGGAAAAACACTCCAATTGTGGACAGAGGATAAACAGTATACTCTAGACTCTATGGTCTTGTCTTGTTTAAGTCTTATTTTGGACTTGTGTTCTCTTATAGATATGAAGTTTAGAAAAATCACTTTTTTTACTGCTTATAAGAGATTTTTTTAGATAAATATTTAAAAGTATCTAAATTTTAATATATTTTATATAATATACTGCTTATAAGAGATTTTTTTAGATAAATATTTAAAAGTATCTAAATTTTAATATGTTTTATATAAACATCTTATAAATATCTAAGGTATAATATATTTAATATAAATATCCTAAATACTTATAGAGATATATACATTATATAAAACACGGTAAAAAATATTTTATTTATAGAGATATATATGAAAATATATAAAAAGGATCGGGTTAACCGATTGAAGGTCAGGTTGTTCGATGCAGCTGGGCCCACCTAGAGCCAATAGGGTGGCTCTACCCGTAGCCCGATAGAGATTGGCCCAAAAATTAACAGTACTGTGTAGTTTTTTAAGGAATAGTAAATTAAAAACTATAAGTTCAGTCTTGGAGTGAGATTGAAACTTTAAAGTGGGTTTTGCGCGCACAAAAAAATACCTGTATTTTCTTCTTCTGAAAATAGAAAGCCATGGAAGTAGCTTTGCAAGTACAAAGTCCATTGAGTTGTAGTAGAAGAGGTGTTTTTAATGAAAGAAATGGTGGTCAGCTTTCAAGTGTAAGTGTCTTTTTTACTCTGAATTTATTCATGGGCTCATTTAGTTCCTGTTTTTTAGTGTCATGTGTTTGCTTTGATGGAAGTGTTATTGGTTTTGTTGTTTCTGGAATGAAAAATTTGAGCTTTTTTGGTTCTGGTTTAAGTTGGATGTTTCTGTTCAATGATGGTTGCTGCTGGTTTTAAAAGGTTTTTGTTTTTTGGGATTTTGATTGTTTTGATGCGTGATTATGATTTTTTTTTCTTTTTGTGCTGCTGATTGTAATGATTTTGTTAATTATTGGGATCCCATTGGCTTTTTCGTTCATTGTGGTGACTGTGATTAAAATTTTGAATCTGTGACTGAGAATTAATTCATCCTAAGCAGATGAATGCAAGTAAACTGTGTTGTGCGATTCTATAGGATACTGAATTTTTTACTTTGCTGTGTTTGGTTTTAGCTTAATTCATTGAGGAAGGAGTTTCCATCAAGTGGGGTTTCATTTCGAATCACTGCAACTGCAGGTATGTTGCTCTTTTTGTTTTTGTTCTCTGGATTTCATAGGAAAAAAGGAGATATAATATAATAGTAAGATTTAGGTTTTAAATGCTTATTGATCAATTTTAATCAGTTTAGAATTTGAACTTGCATTTATACGCAGATTTTTCTAAGAGGAGACAGAGAAAAATGTCAAATGCTAGGCCTAGAGGCTCGTCCCCGAAGGGATTCACGCCAAAAGCTCCTGTTGGAACAAACACCCAGAAGAGAGATTTAGAAAACAATGGAGAGAAAGAGGGTTCAATTACCCCAAAATCTAGTGAGAGTACAGAGGCCAATAAGCAAACACTAGAAATACAGGGTGATGAAGAACAGGCAATTGAACATTCTGAGGAGAAGAAAGTTGATGAAGAAAAGATAGTAGAGGAAGTATCTTTGATGAGTAAAATGGTGGCTGTTGCTAAAAGTAATCAAGTGGTTGAAAATGGAAGTATCAGTAGAGTTGGTAAGGATGCGACTCTACCAGAGGATAAAATTGCTTTAGAGGGAAGCCAAAATGATGGCTTGGAGAACAATGGTATCGTGAAAGAGAAGAACATTTCAATTGATGAGAGAAAGACTGAAGATGATTCTCTACAAATAAAATTGAAGTTGGAAATGAATGAAAAATTGCGTAAACAAGAAATTGATAGGCTTGCTGAAGAAAAAATACGTAAGCAAGAAATTGAGATTCTTGCCGAGGAAAACTTCTCCAAGGGTAACAAATTGTTTGTCTATCCACAGATGGTGAAAGCCGATGAAGACATAGAAGTGTTCCTTAATAGAAGTCTCTCAACCTTGAGTGACGAACCAGATATTTTGATTATGGGAGCATTCAATGACTGGAGTTGGAAATCTTTTACCTTTAGGTTGAGCAAGACCCATCTCGAAGGGGATTGGTGGTCTTGCCAGGTACATGTCCCGAAAGAAGCATATAAGATGGACTTCGTGTTCTTCAATGGGCAAGATGTCTATGACAATAATGACACGAAGGATTTCTACATACTTGTGGAAGGTGGAATGGATGCATCTGCATTTTATGATTTCTTGCTTGAAGAAAAACATCGGGAACTGGAGAAACTTGCAAAGGAACAAGCCGAGAAGGAAAGATTAGCAGAAGAGCAGAGGCGAAGAGAAGCAGAGAAGGCTGCGAGTGAAGCTGATAGAGCACATGCAAGGGCAGAAATTGAAAAAAGGAGAGGAACATTGCAAGAACTGATGAAAAAGGCTGCAAGCTCCTTCAATAATGTTTGGCACGTTGAACCTAGTGAGTTCAAAGGTGAGGACTTGATCAAGTTATATTATAACAAAAGCTCAGGTCCTCTAGCCCAAGCTAACGACCTTTGGATTCATGGGGGGCATAATAATTGGAAGGATGGATTGTCTATTGTTGAGAGGCTTGTCAGCTCTGACAGAAAGGATGGTGATTGGTGGTATGCTAATGGTATGCTTGAATATATCTTCTTTAATGTAGTAATGGTGCTTTCTTTCCCTTTACAATGTCTACTGAGCCTTATGGTCACACAAACAATTTGTTTTTGATTATCATGATTTTTCGATCTGGCATGGTACCTTTTAGGGACATCGGAAGAAAGAAGATGTGGCAATGTTATTTATAATTGATAAATAGAAAAGGTCCCAGATATTCTTCTTTTATGAATTATTACTGCATGATTCTTCTCTTCATCTCTTTTGGTGGGCCTGGTTGCACCTTCTTAAAGCTGGCACAAGAAGGATGATCTATGTCTGAGTCTACCTTGCCCTTCATGATTCCTGCTTTGGTTGTTTATCCTTGTTGTATCATAGAAAGTTTTGGTTCAACAATGTATTTTGCAGTTGTTGTACCTGATCGAGCCTTTATCCTGGATTGGGTCTTTGCTAACGGTCCACCTCAGAGTGCCACAGTGTATGATAACAATCATCGCCAAGATTTCCATTCTAGTGTCCCAAATGGTATTCCTGAAGAATTGTATTGGGTTGAGGAAGAACACCAAATATATAGGAAACTTCAGGAAGAGAGGAGGTTAAGAGAGGAGGCTATACGTGCCAAGGTCAGTTGACATGATGCTACATTCAAAGTACTAGAATTATAATAGGATGATCAAGATTTTGTGCTTTGGTACTTGTAAAAGCGTGATTGGTTATCTTTGAGTCACACACAACATAAGCATGGCTGAAATTTGTACCACATGTTTTGTGGCCTGCTAGTAATCTTGGCTCACATACTGAACACATAGAACAGCCACTTAACTTTCTGTCAGCTGGTTACTCTGAGTGCATGTTATCTTCTTAACAAGTTGCATTAGTGGAATTCTTTAAGAGTTAAAAGAGGTTGTCTATTCTCCATCCTTCTTTGGACTTATTTTTGTTAAATTTTATGAAATCTTGTCGTAGTTTAACTTAATGAATTTTAAGTTTTCTAAGTCCTTCTTCCTTTATGCTTTCTCTTGTCTCAGGCTGAGAAAACAGCACGTATTAAAGCTGAAACAAAGGAACGAACTTTGAAAAGGTTTCTGCTGTCACAAAAGCATATAGTGTATACTGAACCTCTTGATGTTCAGGCTGGAAGCACTGTGACAGTTTTCTATAATCCTACTAACACCACTCTGAATGGTAAACCTGAAGTGTGGTTCAGAGGTTCATTCAACCGTTGGACCCACCGCAAGGGTCCATTGCCACCTCAGAAAATGTTGCCTGCAAATAATGGCCCTCATGTCAAAGCCACTGGTAAACCTTTTGTTCTAGCTTTCATTCTTTGTTCTCTTATGTGTGATAAGAATTATTTTTCATTTAGCAATTTACTTAGCATTCATATATTGGTGTTTATATCATCTTTGCTGTTGACGACTCACTCTGGATTTTTCTTGTCATGGACATTGTAAGCAGTGTCATACAGATCACAGATGACTTGCATTGGGTTTAATTTCCTTCATATCTGATGCCAAGGAATTTCTTTCAAGCATACTTTTTAGCTCATTATCCCTTAAGTAGGCAAGTCAATCATTTATATGCAAGTTTAAATGTGCAAAGGATGATGGCATATCATGTCAGTACAGATCACATACTCACTAAGAGATTGTGTATTTTTTCAGGATAAAAAAGGTTTCATTTTGTGTGGTTTTTGCAGTAAAGGTTCCACTGGATGCTTACATGATGGATTTTGTATTCTCCGAGAAGGAAGATGGTGGAATGTTTGACAATAGAGAAGGCATGGATTATCACATACCAGTGTCTGGAGGAATTGCACAAGAACCTCCAATGCACATTGTGCATATTTCTGTTGAAATGGCACCAATCGCAAAGGTAATTTTAATGCACAACGAGTATGACACTGTTGGTGCTACAGGGTTTGGAAGTTACATCATTGTCAAAGAACTAAATTCATTGTTTTTTAAGTATTTTAGCCATTATAATTAATTAGTATTTATTTATTTATGACCAACTGTAAGAATAAAATTCAATATGAGGATTGTGGTAAAAAAGGAAATATTTATAAGCTAGTGTGAGAAAAAAGTTAAAAGGATAAAATCATATCCACATAATTCAAGGTACTTGTGTAAATAAAAGTCTAACCATTACATATAAAGTGTGAACTATCCCTTTCACTTCTAACATCTCCTCTTCCACCTTCGCCTAACATCCTTCATGGCATTCTTGATTTCTCTGTTTTGTCTCTATTACATCTACTCCTGACTTGTTCTCTCTTCTTTTCTTTCATTGAATATAAGGTCTTTTTTTAAAAAAAAATCAGGAGCAAATAGCGATATTAATTTTCTAGACTGAATCCAAAGTGTTTGGACTGGAGCCTTTTAACCACATTGGTATCTATTCTGTATCATTAAGACACGGGAGTTATAGGCTACCAAACCATTCAATTTTCTTGACACCTCACGTCAAAAACCCAAATAATTGAAAGGAACATGTTAAGGTGCTAACATGTATTTTAGGTATGAAAAGAGCCTCTAAATACCAGAAGTGAATGTCTTAATACTTACAAACCCTCCTATTCTTTTCTTTTTTTCCCCTGCAAACCTTTGATAAAAACATATTTGTACACCCTCGTCTGGAACCCACCTGCCAGCCAAAGTTTTGCATCCCCTCCCACTCTCCTTCACAGTAAATTTCTTGGTCCCCAAGAAAGTACATCCAAAGGATTCTACTTCCTTTGGAAGTCACCTATGTACACATTTGTCCCACTAGCCATTGATTGCCACCTAGAAGTTGCTTGACTATTGGTATTAACAGTATAGCACCTTCCTTCCCAGGACCTGGTTTTCTTGTAATTAGATTTTTTTATGGCCTGTGTGTGTGTGCGCGCGTGTGTCTATAAGATATGCTACACACATTAATCTTCTTGTCAGCATTATCTAATCCTTGCTTATTTGGCATAGATCTTTTCACCTTGCTGGCATTTGTGGTTTTTTTTTTTTATCATTTCAAAATTTCAGCAGTCGTTATTAGGAATTTCAGTGTCCACTCCTTAATTATGCTACAGAGGACAACCATTGCAGTCCACATGAACTTAAATAACCATATATTGTTTTTCTTTGTTGCCTTTTGATTACCAATCAGAAAATATTTTGCCAGTACATGGAGCAAGAATTGATAAGAAGGGTCATTTCCACATGGCAGTAGGGTGCAGAGTGCATGGGAGAACTGATCCTTACATATTTTATCTTTAAATCAAAATACAGTGGTTTAAGATTGTTGAAATTTTGAAACAATTAAACATCTATTATTGTAAGAGAAAAGCTAGAAACATTTTCTATCTGAATAAGAACCAAATTTTGGTGCTGATGGATTTCCTAGCAACTTGTCTTTAAATAGCATACTACTTCCTTTTCTTTCTTTTTTCGTTTTTTGTTCTTTATTGTTTACTTGGACAACTATTCTAATGATAAATCTCTTGCAGGTTGGTGGGCTTGGTGATGTTGTGACTAGTCTCTCCCGTGCAGTTCAAGATTTAAACCACAGTGTGGACATCATACTTCCAAAGTATGACTGTTTGAAGGTTAACCATGTAAGCTCATTGCAGCCTCCACATATTGAAGATTTTGTGCTATTCATCCTTCGTGTGTTTTTTTGTCCTACCCTTGGTCTTACACCTTTTCTGTTGGAGTCCATCAATAGAGATTGTTGAAGTGTGAGTCCTTCATATGATGTTGATGATTTAAGTATCAGAATGCTGCCGTTCACTAGCAAGGGTAGGGGTACCCACCCCCACTTTTCAAATAAAATAAGTATCAGAGTGCCAATTCCTGCACTTCTATTACAGTATCATGTGTCTTTCAATAAGAAAAGTTATCTGTCCAGTAAGAATTAAAATGACAGTATGAAAATAAATAGTAGGTTTTGCATCTTGTTATTCTGTTTTACATGAAGCTCTGCCTCTATTTAATCTTTAAATGTGCTCTCTGAAACAGGTGAAAGACTTGCACTACCAGAGAAACTATTCCTGGGGTGGGACTGAAATAAAAGTATGGTTTGGGAAGGTGGAAGGCCTTTCTGTATATTTCTTGGAGCCTCAAAATGGGTAACTTTTGTGCTCTACTTTACCCTCAAAGCGTTGCCTGCTTATATATATAGTTCCACCATAACTATCACTTCATATAACAAAATGTCTGATATGGTCTCTCGATGCATTATTTTCTTGCAGAATGTTTTGGGCAGGTTGCATATATGGCTGCAAGAATGATGGGGAAAGATTTGGTTTCTTTTGCCATGCAGCCCTTGAATTTTTACAACAAAGTGGATTTCATCCTGTGAGTTGAATGATTTGAATCAGCATCAAGCAGTTATTTTGTTAAAATGGTTACTAGTTCTTGGAATATCTCTTTTGCATGGGGGTAAATTTTACCTCATGCATAAGAAGTTTTGATGAGATTCATTGACTGCACCCTAATAAAGTCCATGTATAAACATAGTGATAGGAAAAACACAATTAATTATGGCTACAAGAATGGATTTCAGGAAGTTATTCTCCATGCCCAACTTTCAAAACCAGCTTTTGCTGCTGGTTGGGCAACTGTGTTGTGACAATGTTTGTTAATCTATGATATCTATCTGACCAAACCAGCCAGCCTCCTCCTGAATATGCTTATTGAATCTAATTCTTTTCTTCCTTTCTAAGACATGTATTAATCAGTGCCTTACACTTCCAGGATATTATCCATTGCCATGATTGGTCTAGCGCTCCGGTTGCATGGTTGTTTAAGGACCATTATATGCACTATGGTCTTAGTAAATCCCGGGTAGTCTTCACGATTCATAATCTTGAATTTGGGGCAAACAACATTGGGAAAGCTATGGCATATTCTGACAAGGCTACAACTGTGAGTAATTGTTGTTCTTTCTTTTGTGTTTATTTAGTTTTTCAATCAGTTTTTTTTATAATATTTTCACTCTTTTATGATTTCTGCGGTAGCTCCTGAGGTCAACTTTTTTTCATTGTTGTTTTTGCAGGTATCTCCTACATATTCAAGGGAGATTTCAGGAAATCCCTTGGTTGCTTCTCATCTCCGCAAGTTCCATGGCATCCTAAATGGAATTGACCCTGATATATGGGACCCTTATAATGATACATACATTCCTGTAAGTGGATTACCATATCATTTTGAATTTTATTGACTGATGGTTCTTGAATTGTAATCTTCTTTGGAGCTTCAGATTGCTTCCGCCAAACAATAGCAGCTAATATCTATTATTCCAGGTACCTTATACTTCCGACAATGTTGTTGAAGGAAAACGAGCTGCCAAGGATGCTTTGCAACAAAGACTTGGTTTGAAAAAGGCTGATCTTCCTCTGGTAGGAATAATTACTCGTTTGACACATCAAAAGGGAATCCATCTCATCAAGCATGCAATTTGGCGCGCCTTAGAGCGCAATGGGCAGGTTCTTTTTCTATCTGATGTCCTTTTTCTCAAATTCTCTTCTTATTGTGGATTATTTTATCAGCCCATAGGAATGCTTTTCAGCAAATATCCTCTCTGCCAGCTATTTCCCAATCATTAAAGTGCAATGCTAGCAGCAGATGTTTCAGTTTTGTTGGCAGATTTAGATACACCGAGACAATAACACGACTCTTGAGTAGTGGCATAGTATTGCGTAGTGAAAAACCATTAAATTCATGCCACTTTTTTTTATTTAAATGGGAGCTATGCTTTGCAGAGTATTGCTTGGTTATTGGATTGTTAACAGTTGAGAAATTGGCCAATTTCCTGTTTGGCAGTGTAGACTCCTTTAATTTAGGACATGATCTCAACACTTGACCCAACACTTATTTAAAGAAAAGAAGTTACAAGTACTGTAATCCATCAAGGTTTCCTTCCAGCACAGAGCAGTGTTGGGAGTGGCCTGAAGCATCCTGACTGCTGTGTCATCTGGCTGATGCTTCGCCACCCACCCAGCCCCAACTTATCCTGAGTTCTATCTTTCCTTGTGTTTCTGTTATTGTGATTCAGCAATGATATCAGCACAGTTATGATCTGAATGCCAACATAATAATTATGGAAGTCCATTGGTAGATCTCAAGTCATCTGCAGGTTTGAACGTCGCATATGTTGAAGCATAATAATATCTCACCATTTCTATGAAATGAAATGTGTATAGGTTGTATTGCTTGGTTCAGCTCCAGATCCCCGTATCCAGAATGATTTTGTGAATTTGGCCAACCACCTGCATTCTAGTCACAGTGACCGTGCTCGCCTTTGTTTGACTTATGATGAGCCTCTTTCACACTTGGTATTCTACTGGATCTTCACATTCAATTTTAATTTCAATGAACTTACCTCTAGCCTTTTGCAATTTGACCAGGAAAATCTTCTTTTTTTGTTTGATAGATATATGCGGGTGCCGATTTCATTCTAGTCCCATCTATTTTTGAGCCTTGTGGACTGACCCAACTCACTGCTATGAGATATGGTTCAATAGCTGTTGTTCGAAAAACTGGAGGTGAGTACCTATCTTATTTTTACATTGGCAAAATATCTTAATTTATTTTGTCTAGACAAATAACTTTAAAGAAAAATGAACTATTCTTTAAATATAAGAAGAATTTCCATTTTAAACTTTGTCTAGACTCTAGAGCCACTTTTGTGGCGTGTATGTTGACTACCAGGTTGTCATTGCACCTGCAAAAAAGAGAAAAACTCTGATGGTGTTTTATATTATTACCACTAGTAACGGGGATGAGGGGTTTGGATAGGGGAAGTGTTACCAGCTGTTGGATACTTCATACTTTTGTTTTTTGGCATCTGGTAGACTTGAAATTAACTTCTACTTTCCTAGTCAAATCCTTTGTGACTGGTGCTTCTTGACAATTTTACTGCTTACAAGTTTTTTAGTGCACTTCTCAAGCTAGTACCAGCAATTAAAGTACACTAAGTCCATTTTCATGCAATTTCTTCTTTAGGGCTTGTCGACACCGTGTTTGATGTTGACCATGACAAAGAAAAAGCCAAAGCACAAGGACTTGAACCGAATGGATTTAACTTTGATGGAGCTGACCCTGCTGGTGTTGATTATGCTCTAAATAGGTGAGTGGGTGTTTATCTTCTTTAGTGAACTGCATGTTTAAACACGCGTCCCCAAGAGGCGTGGCGTGATGGCAAAGGGCCTGAGATCTGCACAGCAGGTCTCAAGTTCGAGTCAGGGCGTGCACCTCTTGGAAGAGTCTGGGACAGCCAAGGTTTTACTTGCTCACCTGGGATCACAAAGTGCGCTTTCCAGGAGGTGAGATTTCCTCGAATCCAAAAAAAAATGTTTAAACACACTCAAATTATCTCCAATGTTTCCCCTGTGGAAAATCTTGGATAGGAGGGTATCATCAGTGCAATTTAATACCCACAAACTTGAAAACACTGAACTATCGTCTCCTGCTTCTGCCCTGAGATGATCTTAATGTGAAGATGTCATACCATTTAACATATGCTACTGACGAGTAGTGCCTGGAGTACATAAGCAAGCCAATTAACAATTCTTTTGGTTCTTTTCCCATAATTTTCCTCATCACGGAAAACTTCTTTTGCCATCCTATTTTTGTACTCGAACTTTATCTTCTTTCTTAAACATTTGAAGAAGAAATGATTCAAGTTTTTGATAGGGATGCTGTAAAATGTTAAAATGACGCTGATCCCTCTTTGCCTTTCTCGCTTGCATATGCAAGCTTGCCTTCTGAATATATTTTGTTCAGTTATATGTATTTTCCATTGAATCTTTCAGGGCAATCTCTGCCTGGTACGACGGCCGGGATTGGTTTAACTCGTTATGTAAAAAGGTGATGGAGCAAGACTGGTCTTGGAACAAGCCTGCCCTCGATTACTTGGAGCTTTACCATTCAGCACGCAAGTGAAAACAAGAAACCAGTTGGCCAAGAGAGCAGTATACAACTCAATCCGGTACCATAGTTTGTACATGTTTAGTGGCACACCTTGCTTTGATTTTTTTTTTTTTCTTTTTTATCATTCCACAGCATAATTTCTTGCATTAAGTCGCCCACTTCAAATAATATGCTAGGTCATATCAGTGTTAGAGCTCGAAATGGATCGTCCATTTTTGTGTAGCACAAAACCAATGGCTACACGTATATGTACCATTGATCACTGATATTATTAGTCAATAAAGTTTTTTTTTTTCCCAGAGGTTTCTTTTTTCCAAAATTCAGCATCCATCCTGGTCGTGGCATGGGTGTTCTCTCGTCAACAAACCCAAACCCTTCTGCTGTCACTGGGGTTCGAGTTCCTGACTTGAGACGCCTTTGTTCCTGCATGTAATTACCAGACAACTGACACGTCACACAAGTCATATAATTACATTTGTGGGAAAGAAGATTCTGCACCTGAAGGTTTGAAATTGTTAGCCAATGCATCTCTTTCACATGGAAAGCAGCAGCTCGACATTTTTTTCCAGGAAAGTTCATGTCTGCACAGTGCGTTTAGGCTACCACTTGATTTCAAACTGTGGAGGTTGATGAATGTCACTGTCGACAACTTGAGGGAATTGGCTGTAACTTCGCACACACCCTCCCCAAAAGGGCCCCAGTTAGCAAGTACAAGTTTCCAGATCAACAAGCCACCAACTTTGCCATATCGGCCACCGAAGTTGCTTCATCTCCGGCTGGCATTGAAGAGACCAGACACCGGTGGATATGATTGCTTTATGACTTGTCTGCGGACCGCGAGGTGCTGGTGGGGACGAGGACTACTATTTGAATTTTTAGGTGCAAATTCAGTGCGCACCTTTTGTCGCTGGAACAAATAAATCCTTCCACTGGATTCTTGGCGTGTCCATCGTCGCGGTAACTTGAAATAACCGGTATTTTACTTGTTTATTTGATGTTTTACTTGTTTATTTGTGCTTATGCTTTCCGGGAGTGGTGTTTTATTGCATCAAAAATAAAAAAAGTACATCTTCCTAGCATCGAAATTTATTTGGTTCTAAAATAAATTGAATGAGAATTGACCTGATGAAAATACAGATGACCTGATGTTAACCTATGAGCAAGTCAATCCCTAGTTTAATTTTCATTTTATTGTTTTTAAAACATTATCTTGGAATGAAAGGTTAACTCAAGCGTTTAAGCTAATTTAATAACTAATCGGAGGTTAGAATCACAATCACTAATGCACGGACGAAAAGGCACAACATCTACAAGAGGGGTGAATCAGAAAAAGGCATAATAATTCATCTTAAACCCTAGGGTCAAGCCTCTCAAATTGATTACCACTAGATCTTAAACAAATCATACCCCATGTAAGAAGAAGGAAATGAAGGTGTGGTTCGCTTATCTCATCATCGAGACTTGCTAAGATCCTTTTTGGATGGCAGGAAATGGATTCTTTTATATAATGATTGATAAGCTTTTGATAAGTTTGTTTTTGGAGATTAAAAAAGTCTCTTACTTGGATCCCACATTCAACTCATAATCCCAATAACTGAAGCATGTTATGCCGTAATTGATTATTAAAAGTCTATGGTTTGGTGGTGGTGATGGTGGTGTGGCCAGTCATGTGGCTGGCACGTCACCAGAAGGGTACGGAGGTATACTTAGAATAGAAATTCTTCATAAAAAATAAAAATAGTAATTGTGGTTTTCCATTTATTCATGTAACTAGCCATGTGACTTGCGATTCACTGCAAGATAGGTAAAAAAATGAGAAGAAAAAACGATATCAAGTCAATGTAAAAGTTTTTTAAAAAAGAGAAAAAATAATTTCAAATGATAAAAAAAATAATGTCAACCTGTATTGATTTATTAAGCTCATCCACATGAGTTATTTGACCAAAAACAATAAATTTGAGAAGCCCTTCAAGCTCAATCCACCAAGCATATGAGTCAAGCCATGATAACTAGATAGTCACACATAAAAGAATGAAGAAAAATCTGAAACCTATTTTTATAAAAAAAATCAATTTCAAATTATGACATGGGAAAAAAATAACATCAACCCTTGTTAGATTATGAAACTTATGCCTCTAGCCATTTGATTGGAAGTAATCTGCTAAGCCCACAAGAAATGTCATGAGATCATGATAACCCTATAAAAAAACAAAGAAAACCATGAGGTCTATTTTTTATTTATAAAAAAACAAATATCAAGTAATGAGATAGAAAAGGAAAATTAAGTCCATAAAAAAATAAAAAACTTTTGTTGGCTCATAAAACTCGTGACCTAGATCATTTGATTATAATCATCAAATCTAGGGGAAAATGAATCTCAAACATTACAAAAATCAAATGTCAAAGATAAAATTGAAAACAAAAATCAATATTAAAATATAAAATAACAATCAAAATAATACGGATCAAATTTGAAAAAAAAAGGGTGGACTATTTTGGATTAAAGGGCTAAATTCAAAACGAAAATCATTTTATTAAAAGAAGAAAAATGAGGAGTATTTTTTTTTTTAGAAAAACAAACATATTTGGATGAAATTATGTTATTGAGAACAACTGAAAGTTTATAAAAGAGTAAAGTGAAAATGAAGAAAAAAAGAACTAGGATTAAATTGGAAAAAAAATAGATTAAATAGTGAAATTGAAAAAAAAAAAAATTTACAAAAAGACCGGTAACAAAAATTAAAAAAAATAAAAGAATAAGTATTGATGTTAAAATATCCCTAACCAAGGGGAGTACCCTAGATTGTTAATTGAAAAGAGAAAAAAACAGCTCTTTCATTAAAAGAAGAAGATGACGTGGAGAATCTAATAACAAGACGAGAGATAATTATTCCCTCACGTGTGACATTTCATGCTACGTGGAAGGATGGCGAATACCTTCCACATGCTTCTGAACGACTACTATACACCAAGCAGATTTTAAAATTTAATAATTTTTAATTCATGTATAATATCAATTTACCCCTCTGCTAGTTTTTTATAATGTAAATACAAACTTGAAAAATCTGAAAATACCCCCAAAGAAAGTCTAAACTGTTATTTTTTATTCCATGGATAATTTAATAATTTAACTTTGCGAAAACAATATTGAAATCTCAAAAAAAAAAATCATCCAATTATCTGATTTTTACTTCAAAAATCAGTAAATATATTTCACTATTATAAAAAAAAAAGTGAGAAGGTCTTTGTACCCTCATTGAAATGAAAATGACAAGTGTATCCCATGTAAAAAACTATTTTACACCTGATTTTAGTCTTTTAGGTTGATTTAGTGAAGAATAAAATTGTCAATTCACTATTATAGTCACAATAATATGTGTTTAGTACTATATTATTTTTCACGTCCTTTTTGTTAATAATTTAGATATAGATTCTAGATTTTAGTTTCTTAGCTTAAATTTCATTGTATGTTTATAGATGTTTTTATATTACCATGTAAACTTGTGTTTATTTTTTATTGTTTTGAATTTTAGTTATTTTTAATTTAAATATAGAATATATCCTCTATTTCGAACAATTCAAGGAGATTTATATTTTTTATAAAATATAATTAGTCGAACATTAAAAATGATAACATCTCGGAATATTTTTTATAAAATATAATTGATTTTGTTTCTTGCAAAAATGATGAGAAATCCAAGTTTGGTTAGGTGATGAATAGTATTATAAATGATTCTAAAATCAAAACAACAATTGATATTATCAAATATATTCCGAGATGTTATCATTTTTAATGTTCGACTTACATCATGCATTAATGTTCTTTATTAAAAAAGGAAATTTTGTATATTACTCTGAACCTTAAGGAGATGTAACTATTAAAGAATGATAGCAAATTGAGTTTTAAACTAGGTAAAACTAAGTTAACATTAAAAAAAAATGATAAGAATTTTCTATTTTATTAAAAAAAAAAAGTATTTCTCTTCCATTCTCTCTAGTATACTATTAGTGTCTCATATCAAGACACTCAAGAAAAATCCAATAGCAAAAATATTTTGAAAAATTATATAGTTTCAACCTAATTAAATTTCATGTTTAGATGATGAAAAATGAAACATTCAATTAATACCATAAAAAATGTGTTTTTCAGGACAATTCCACCTAAATTCTAAAGCAGGTTTGAAGTTCAACCTCACGAGCTCTTAATTAAAATTAAAAAAAAAAATCATCCATTGGCAGCTCACTTGTTTATGATGGAGATATGGACTGCACAAGATTTAATTAGTGCTCTGATATGTGTATAATGCAATTACCAGAAATAATCAGTGGGATCTCTAATCGCTAATTAATGATCAATTAATTAATTTAAAATATAAAGTATATATTAATTTAGGTTCTGTATTATCAGGAATGAATTAAGTTCATTAATTACCTCATATCAATGTTTCATTTAATGATAATATAAAGTATCAAAGTGGACCGATTTTATTTTGTAACTCTCAATTTTATATCACTACTACGTATTTAATTTTTTTTAGCTTGATAATTTGTAGTAATATCCTCTACGTGAGCATGTTGTTAGGAACTAAATCTCGAAGTAAAAAACAAATACGAGGTCAAGATACTCTTATAATATTAAAACAAACATGATATATATGAGAATATATTTAAATAATATTTTTTCAATTTATTTTTATCAAAATAAACCATGATCAATTGTTTTTATTGAAATAAAATCATTTTATTATTTTTAAGAAAACAATGTTTTTTTTTTGGTAATGATCGAGGCTTTACGCCCTTCTAAATTAAACGCGGAATGGTAGATCCAATTAGGTCATAGTACACCAAAGTGTAAATCCCTGCCGGGGGATCAGTAATAATATCCGACCCCCTATCTATCAAATCTCTAATTAACCTAAAATTAGCTAACTACTCAATCCCTGCCCAACAACTCTCTAAGAAAACAGTGTTAACCTAGCTGAATTGATCGACTTAACTAGATTATTAGGAACTCAACTGCATTAACCGAATTTCAAAAACCCCAATCGAGTCAAATGTAAGATCTAATGGTAAGATTTGGACTTAAAATAGGTAAGTAACTTATGGGAAGTATAATTTTGTAGCTCATCCTTGCAATGAAACCAAATGAAAGCGTTGACCGACACATATCTCATGGATCATTATCCAACCGATCCTTTTGATTTGAGTTGAGAAGACACCTACCTGCCCGGCCCTGACCTAACCATAAATGCCCTAGCAAACCCTAAACACCAAAAACGAGAGCAAATCATCATCAAGTCACAGAATTACGAACATAATCGTAAACATATAGCCTAGCCCTTTTGTCTAGTGTGATCTTATTAGGCCGTGAGAGTACAAGTTGGAGTAACAGTGAAGTACCCACCGCCTCACCACATATTTCAAGGCAACAAAAGCAATAATAGATTAACAGCAGCCACCTAGGGTTATGTTTGTTTTGAGTAACGAGCTCTAAGCGTGTGCTTGACATTTCTGGCTTCGAAAGTAAGGTTTAAGATAAATAATAGATTATAGTTTCTTTTTTTAAAAAAGTTTTTAGTACAAGGGAAGATAAAAAGTAAGTGTACGGGGGTAAATGCAAACAACTTTTGAAGTTGTGACTAGTTTGGTTCCGATTGTTGCGTGAAATCATACACCAATGCGTTTCCAGAGTGTCTAGCTCGGAAATAGATCATTTTAATATGTTAATATTAAAAATTATATAAAATATATTTTTAAGAGAAAAACACTATAAAATACAAATTTATACTATGATATCAAACACACACAACACTGCTTGACATCACCTTTGAATTTTTTTGAGATTTTCTTTAACCTTCGGTTTTTGTTTTGATTTGTTGATATTAAAAATATTTAAAAAAAAAAAATTAAAAAACATTTTAAACTGGAAGAAGCCAAACGGAGCCGAAGAAAAATGCTTTAACAAGTCTCCCTCGTTCGTCCTTCCAAGGCAGCAGTGTACGCCATGAAAGCTTGCAGGCAGCTTCACAGTATCTCACACAAGCAGAGCACCCTGAGAAACTGCGTAAGGAGAGGACTCCCATCGAGTATTTAGAGAGGATAAGGTTTTACCGAGATCTGTGACTCTGCTCTATCCAATCAGCTTTCACCATCTTTCCCAATCAGAATCCAGCCTTTTCATTGCTTACAACAATGGGGATAATACTAAATTTGTTTACTCAAATGCTTAGTGTTTCGTGCATGCACCGTCATGCTATACAAGCACACAGCACTACTTCTCTTATACTGGTATTTAGTGTGTGTGTATATATATATATATATATATATATATATATATATATATATATATATTATTTTTTCAAAAGTAAATCTAGATCATCCCAGGTTTAGCAAATCCGATGAAAACCTCAGAGTTTGTATTATTTTCAAGCTCTTTTAATATAATATTTTCAGGTCTATAATAATTTATTTTCATTTTCTGCAATCACGAAGGCATCCTCAGTCAAAGCGGAATCCATGAATCAAATTAACGGTTAACATGTATAAAAGACGAAGATGAAAAACAGTTATGTCCTATCCCATTGTCTGATTTCTCTCTCGCTTTTCTCGTCAAGTCTCTTTCAATCTAATTCCTTTCTATCTATCTAGGTGTACCCTCTCAAAACACGTATCTTCGAGATATATATATATATATATATATATATATATATCGCTAGTAATTATTATTTTTTGAAAAATATATATGTGTTTTTTTTTATTAAAAACAAATAGTACAGGGACAACCCAAATTATTTGAAAAGGAAATAAAATCTTTATTTAAATAACCTTTTCTTTTGTGCTATATATGCATATATTTTTATTCATCAAATTGTATAAAAAAAAATCCGCACTAGTACTAGTAAATTAATAGTAGACCGGACCCGTCTTGTACATAGGTGGTAAACTAAAGACTTTTGTTGGAGTGGTTTTGCTATCGTCGCCATCAAAGCAACCTTCCAGTACTGGCTGCTGCTATTCGTTTCTGTGGGCGTGCGTTTGGATTTCTTGCAATAACGGGGGGTTTATTACCGTGTTTTTAAAAATGTTTGAGAAAAAAATTAATATTTTTTATTCTAAATTAATTTTTTTTTATGTTTTTATATAATTTCAATATACTGATATAAAAAATAATTTTTAAAAATAAAAAAAAATATATTTTTAAACAAAAAATATTTTAAAAAATAACCGCAACCAAAACCTCGAAGTGACACTAAAGCCATCTTTCCTTAGGAGTGGCCATTTACATTAACAGGAGGTTACAAAAGAAGGTATTATTTGGTGGCAACCAAGAATCTAATCAAAGCCCATCATTGTTTTTATATCTATTTTCTTTTGCTTTAAACTGTTTGTTTTCTTTGGCTCAGTTATTGGTTGATGTATGTAGACACAATAAAACGGAAATAGATTTTATTGTAGTTGGCCGTCAAAAACTATAAAAATAGTTTCTTTGCTAGTGGGGTTCGTTTTTCTTGAAGAATATATTAATTTTTTATCATTTTTTTATTTTAGTTATCATCGTATTAAAACATTTAAAAATATTAAAAAATCTCCATGCCAACTACTACTCAGTTGGCAGCACTCCAAATAATCTCATACAAGAGCAGGACGTGTTAATTTATTGGAATTCTTCTTATTACGTTCATCAATTAAGCTCCACATTTTTGGTTGTCGTCTTTTTCCTTTCCTTTTCTGCTGCGAGTGCTGGTGTCCAAGTTCGATGTCAATGGAGGGAGTCTTTCCCCAGGCTCTCCTCTTTTGTCCATATTGAGTTCTAAGTGTCACCCCATTTTTAGATTATATATCTTTTCAAAACCTCTCTGCCTCTCTTGGAGGGTGTTTTTTTATCTATTTTTTACAAAGATTCCTGCTGGAAATGCTCGGTTTTATTTGATCTCTAGTGAGTGATTTTGCTTGCAACCAGTTTCTCTTTTTTAAATGTTTGTTTTTTTTACTAGAAAAGGTACTGGATGTTTTTAAATTCACTAATATTAAAAAATAATAAAATACTAGTTTAATATAGTTTTAATTTAAAGTATTTTTTACAGTACCACCAAAACCAAACAAAAGACAGCAGCACTACTACTAGCTAATAGTTAAACCCCAATAAAACAAAGAAAAAGAAACCTCCCTGTACCTCGTTTATTTATACTGATTGGAGCGGCCTTCATTTATTTATTTCTCAATTCTCAGAGTCCTCTCTTCCTCCTCTCTGTTTTGATTTCTGAAATACTGACTTAGATTCCTCTTCTTGTCATTTTTAGTAGTTATGGCAGATTGGTGTGGTGTCATGGGTAAGGGAAGTAGTGCTGGTGGTGGCTATGGAAGGAGATCAATGAGAGATGGTGATTTTGAAGAAGAAGATGTTTGGTCAGTCATGAAGGAGATGGGGGATTCAAGCTCGAACTCTAAGTACCCTTCTTCAGGTTCATCTTTTTCTTCTGCATGGCATCTACCTGGCACTGCTCCAAGAATGATTCCACCGGCAAAGCCAACAGCTTCAAACCATGGAGGCAAAGTACAGTCATCAGCTCCGGTGAACATCCCTGATTGGTCAAAGATTTATGGGAAAGATTCGAGCGGTATTTTGGGTTCATGGGTTGATGATCAAAATGGTACTGCTTATGGCGATGGAGATGGCCATGTCAATGGTGAAGTTAATGATAATGATTACGAAGAAGATGACATAGTGCCTCCACATGAGTGGCTAGCTAGGAAGCTTGCAAGGAGTCAAATATCTTCCTTCTCTGTGTGTGAAGGGGTTGGAAGGACACTCAAAGGGAGAGATCTTAGTAAAGTAAGAAATGCTATTTTGACAAAAACTGGTTTTCTGGAGTAAAAAATGTGTTCTGAAAACCACTCTCCAAAACCACCTTTCCTGTCATCTCCTCCCTCTAGTCATCATAATAATCTAGTTCTTCACCGCCATCAACACCATCATCAATTTTGTCATCTGGTCAAAGAGGGTCCCATGATCCCATGAAGCACTCTTTCTTTAGCCGTCGCTTATATTAATTATCAAATCCAATATGATGTGTGTCATGTACTGGCGATGAAGTAGAAGTCAGAGCTGACCTCTTTGTTGTGTGGTCTCTAGGAAGAGAGGAAGAATGTAAAAAACCTTTGGCAGCCTCTGAGATTTTGCCTGGTAACTCGGTAGAATTTCGTGTTTTGATCAGTAATGCAGTGAGATTCGAAAGAGGATATATGAAAAAGGGATTAGTTTAATCTTTTTGCTTTTGGCCGCTCATGCTTTACACCTGTTTCATGCCTTCTCTTATTACTTAAATTTTGCTCGTGTCCTTTTTAACTTTGATTTAGTCATCTACTTACATTTGCTAGATGAGTTGGAAGATTAGGGCATTGCATCTTGAAAAATTACAGTGGATCAAGCTAAACTTTGCAAAGAATTCAAGCCATTGTCACCTTCCTAGCTGTTTAGCCGTCATGCAAGTAGCTAGACCTACCAGAAGATTTATGTATTTTGATTGATTGATTGATTTCGAGCCACTACAAGAAGATTTATGTATTGGTTTGTGTCGTTAGCTGGACAGATGAGAGAACTGCATGCAAGTTGGTTTGGTGGATTAGCTACTTGGGCTTCCTCTAGTGTTTACATCTTGGCATACAAATTCTTGTGCTTGAACTCTCTTTTCTCATGTGTATTATTTGATAAATCATTCGGCATTCTATCTCGAACGTGCAGCCGAAACGGGGGCGCGGCTGCGGCTGCGGCGGCGGCTGCACCCGCGCCGCTTTCCCAAACGGTCAGTCTTGATCACTTCAATGATCGGGTAGAGTTCAGGATCTGTGACACTTGACCATCGAGTATTTCTAAAATCCATTTCAGTCGGATTAAAGGAGCCACCACTTTTGAGAAGATAATCGTCCTACTCATTGTCCTTGGACAGATTCTTGCATGCCAACAATGGTATCAAAATCTGGAACAATATATTCAACAGCATTTATAATTCATAAATCCCCACAGCTCAACCAGAACACGCAAAGCCTTTTAACACTCCTTTTGCCGACGGGAATATCGATTCTTAGCAAAATTCTCCATTCCTTTCACTTCCCACCTCTACCTTTCACATGTTGAGCACCCTCCAATTCTTTCAAGGACCACTCTTTTTTCTTTTTTAAAAAAATCTTTTTTGCCATTGCCATGAATCCACACAAAAGTGTTCCTAATTATAAATAAAACAAGTGGTTCTTGAGTATGAACTCACTAGAACTTTGGATTCAAATTGCATCGTGATCTTAAGTTCTATCTCCAATATTGTATCCTTTTTATGATACTGATATCTTCTTTTACACCTTGGGAAACTGAAGTTGCAGCACCCATACGCTAGTGTTGCAAAAGGGCTTTCATCATTTGTCATTTTACTTCATCAAAAAAACACTAAACTTAAAACTTCAGCTCGAATGGATACTCGATTGCTCAAAGGTACAACACCCTAACTTGCTGCCGGCCCCTTGAATTTATCCTTCCATTGATGCATCGTTAGAAGGTGGAAGGTGCTAGTCTGTGCTTGTGTTACTTCATTTACCATTGAAATGTTTTCTTCTCCTCTTTAAATTCTTCAAGAGAACCTTACGATCAAGAAAGTTCATTCTATTAAAGATATTCGAACAACGTAAAAATGTAAATTTAAAGATCGTTCGAATTGAGGTATTTAGTCTGAATTAACGTGCAAGTTAATTAAAAAAATATCTTTCTTATTAAACCGGAAAATAAAGTTATTATTGAAGCCATGATATGTGTTTCTTCTTACAGCTATAATTATCGTGAACTAGCAGAGACAAAACAGCCCATGTTACATCTTTTGTCATGGTTGTGTCCTATGTGTTCTAGTTCAACTGCTATATATAAAAAAGAAATTCTTTTTTTTAAAGAGGCAAATGGTATCTTTTTTAATGCTTGAGAGGCGAGAAGAGGTAGTCCACTACCAATTTTGCCTAAATATTTGCAGTGAGCCCAATTCGCTTCCCAGCCTTATCTGTTTTCAAACCAAAGCCAGCGATATTAGATTTTTATTTTCAATTTTTTTTTCTTATTTTTATTTTTTACACTCGGATCAACCTTTTTTTCGTTATGTTATTAATTTGTTTGTTGAAAATTTTTCTTTTTCATATAATTATTAAGCCTGTTGACTTTGTTTTACTTTTGTTTCACGCAAATGATATACGACCTAGATTATGAAAGGTTTCGTGCTTTTCTTTTTGATATCGATTTTCAACCTAGATTTTGTTCAAAAAAACAAAATTACCTTTCCAATTTGATATCATCCAAATCCATCTGGGTTCCCCCTAAATGAAGTAATGAACCGTAAACTATCAAGACCAAGGGCCTGTTTGGTATAGCGGTTGCGGTTGTGGTTGAAAAAATAGAGTTTCAAAAAAAACGCTTTTTACTGTGGTTCAAAAAAAACAGTTTAGTGTTTGGTTAAAACTGTGGTTGAGTTGAAGGTTGAAGAAAAAGGAGTTTTGGTGTTTGGTTTCCAAACTTTACAAACTGCTTTTAACTTGTAAAATTACTTAAAAGGGTATATATATATATATATATATATTTTTTTTTTTTTTTTAAATATTGTAAATTTAATAATGATAATAATATTATGTAATTAATAATTCATGAAAAAACAAATATTATTTTTTATTCTCCCATCAAACTATTTGCAATTTTATCACGAACATATATTTTCCTTCCATTAAGACTGATCGGTATCTACACATTTTTTTTTTAAATATATATTTTAAAATTTTTGGTGGGCCGAGGACAGCCCAACCAAATTGGGCCTAAGCCCAACTTTGCTGGACTTGGGCTGGGCCGAGTGCAGCCCAGCCCAGGTCCAGCTGCTTCTTTCTCCGAAAACGGTGCGCTGCACTGTGCGTCTTCTTCGCGACAGTGCAGCGCACATAATTAACGTGTATAGTGCCTTCCGACCGACCACGACGAGAGCTTCAACGGAGGATACCTACGGGTAGAGGAGGCCGAGGTGGTTCTTCCTGTGGTGGTGGCGTCTGAAATGGTGGCCTGTGGTGGCCGGAAACAGCCTTTGATGGTGGCGGTACTGTTCACCGACCACGACGAGAGCTTCAACGGAGGATACCTACGGGTAGAGGAGGACGAGGTGGTTCTTCCTGTGGTGGTTTCATCGTAAATGGTGGTCCGTGGTGGCCGGAGTCAGCGTTGGAAGCTCCGGCCACCATGTCTGTTTTGTGGGCAGAGAGAGAGAGAGAGAGAGAGAGAGAGAGATATGCATGTTACATGCAGGCAAATGGGTCTAATTTTTTTGAGAAGAAACGGGGATGAAGACGCAGTTTTGAACGACGGTTGAAAAACACCTCCCAGATGCTTTTCAAAAAATGCCGTTTGGATGTAAAAATAGGATGGGACCCACTAAAACAAAACGGTGTTTGGTCAAAACCAAACACCAAAACTCCATCCCGTTTGGCAAACGTGGAACGCACCACGTTGCCAAACGGGTGCCAAGAATCAAAGCTCTAAGCACTAACCCTATGAATTGATTAAGAAAGAAAGTACTTATCCTATGAAAGTGAAACTGTTACTGTTATTAGTGTAGTCTACAAACATTAATATAGGTCCAAAAAGTAAAAGACAACATTGTAATTGTAGTCTTGAAACATATAACATCATAAGTACATCAATGGTGAGAAACAGAAGCATACTGTAAAGAGAAGAGCGGTTAAGTAATTTTTGGGACTGTATATTAGTAAGAGTGGTTGCTGGTAACCGGGACTTTTCCCCAAGCCATTCTCTCCCTCTATGTCTCTGTTCCCTTTTATGGCGTGTCATTGCATAAACATAAACACATGTACAACACCACTTTCATTTGTTTTTTAAACCAAAGCAAATTCTGGGTTGTGTCTAAGTTGGATTTAGAATTATAGTTTCTGATAAAGATTGGATCTTTTTTTGAGTGGAGGCTAAAGAGTAAAACAAAAATGTCGGTGAAGGGTAGAGTAGGAGTTGGAGGAGGAGTGATGGGTTCAAGGAATGCAGTGGTTTCAAGAAATTTGGCTCTTTTGCTTTGTTTCAGCAGCTTCTTTGCTGGGATATTATTCACTACCAGGCAAGTTTGAAAAGCTTTGATTAATGAGTTCCCATTGCTTTCTTCAAAGTTGTAGGCTTTGGAGGTTGCTTTGATTGTATGATGCATTTTTACTGTAACGGGTATCAATTAATTATGAGAAATGTGTGATTTGTGATTGAGAAATTGAAAAGGGTCATTTTGATTGGTGTATGCTGTTGAAGGAAGTCTCTTTAACCGATTTCTTGGAGTTATCATTTGAAGTTTTGTCATTGATTTTTGAAGTTAAATGTCATAAGATGAGAAGAACTTGAATGTTTCAGAACAAATTGTGTTGTGCTTTACTCTTCTGCTCTTAATTTTTGGATATCGTGGAATCAAATGGTAGCCATGTTGATCTTTTTTTTCTTTTTTTTTTGTGGCAAATATGTCTCCACCGACACTATCTTAACCTCGGAAACAGAGGCTGTAAACGTGTGCTGTCGTTTCTTTTTTTTATTTCTTTCACTTAAACTTGTGTCTAATGTTGTAGGGCTTGCTTGAGATTGTGATTTTGGTTTTGATTGTTTTTTAAAGTATTTTTTTGTTTAAAAATATATTAAAATGATATTTTTTTATTTTTTAAAAATTATTTTTGACATTAACATACTAAAACGATTTAAAAACACTAAATTTTTTTAATTTAAAAATAAAAATAAAAATAAAAAAATTTCAATTTTTTTTAAAAGTGTTTTTGAAGCAGTGCCAAGAGTGTTAGTTGTTTGGGGCCATATAATTGATAATTCTATATTGCACTAGTGCTGGTGCCAATTGCTAGCAAGATTCGTTTAATATATTTTGGCGGCTTTGACTGCTTTAATGAAATCAAGAAATCTTGTACCAGGATTTGGACAGAACCTGAAAGAACAAATTTAGAATCCGAGGACTGTAATCAGAAGCCAGTAAGTGCATATCAGGCTTTTATTTTAAGAAATATGGACAGGCTTAATTTCGTGTTGCGCTATGTGGCGTTGAGGTAATTCAGAATGAAGTGTGGATAGTTGGTGGTCAATGAATGAATTCCTAGAATTAAAAGCTTAATTTCATGTTTAATCTGGCTATTAATAATTTTTCATGTAATATAATCTTCGCTTGGCACATTCAATCAAAAGATTTCTAACTTCAAGTATGATGGAAGAACACTGTAATTCTTGTTCCTGACTCTCTATCTTATTATTCTTATACCTTGGTAGACAGTATTTTGAATAAAGATGTGACAACATTTATTCTGACTCATAAGCTACTACATTTCAGTTGTTGATCCATTATTTCTAGGAATAAGAATGTTTTATTGTTTAATTTAGCTATGAATTTTCATATCATAAAAACAGTTTTGTTCAAATATATATAACTTGTGATCTGTAAATGCTAACCGGATGGAGGAATCTATTGTAAATACAACTGTCATATTTGTCAAACAAAGGTTAGAATTTGCAGTGTGCTTGTTTCTTGAAGTCATTTTTTCTGCACTGTTGGCTTTCATATGATCAGATTTCAGCTATGCTTCTCAATTATGCTATTGCATTTGACTTGCTAGTTATAGTATTTGCTTGAATCTTTTGCCACTATCAGAAGGTTAAAAATCATACATCCAATAACAGTCTAGGGCAAATTTCAAATACTCAGTATGATATCAGGTAAGATCTGCTGATACATTATGTTGAGTTCCACAGATACGACGGTGTTACCCTTTCATCGACCTAAACGCGAATCCTGTTGATGTATTATTCTGAATGCAGTGCCCTGGATACTAAGATTTCAAATATAGAGATGAAACTAGCAGCTGCTAAGGCAGCGCAGCAATCTTTGGTAAGTGGCGATACTGCATCAGGAAACACGAAAAGAAAATACTTTATGGTAATTGGAATCAATACAGCTTTTAGCAGTCGGAAACGGAGGGATTCTGTTCGTGCAACTTGGATGCCACAAGGTGAACTGGCCGGGCCCAAATTTGTTTTAGACATGTTCTTCTTAAAGTTATATGCTACCCCAGTTGCCAACTTGCAGTTAGAGAACGACTAATGAGTTCATGTTTTGAATCCTTAACTAGGTGAGGCAAGAAAGAAATTGGTGAAGGAGAAGGGTATAGTCATACGCTTTGTTATAGGTCACAGGTAAGATTTTACACCTATCTTGTAGCTAGACTGTATGTATAATTTGTGGCTCTAGCACTGAAAGGCAGTAGAAATTTGATTATATCACTGTACAAAGATTTTAAGACTGATGCAGTAATGAAAGCAGTTTTTTATTTTATTTTAAAAAAAGCAAGAAATCTAGAGAGATTTGAAAAACTTCTAGATAAAACAATCGCAATGTCACATGGAAGATACATATAGAATCAAGTGCTCTGTGAAATAAACAGAGGAAGAAACGATGGACGAGTGGTAATAAACCGAGGAAGAAAGGGTGAGAGCTTGGATTTACAGACCTCCTTGATAGCTATGTTCACCATTCATGCTAGATGTCGGTATATTATATAGTTGTGGAGTATGAATTACAAGAGGAAAATTTAATTAAATGGCTTTTTCCTCAGTTCAACTGCTGGTGGCATTCTTGACAAAGCTATTGAAGCAGAGGAAATGGTGCATGGGGATTTTTTGAGACTGGTGATGCTCTCCTCTTAATGGTTTTACATTTTATTCATTACTTAGCCGTTACATTCATCTTTCACACTCTTGATGGATGAAAGTAGGTATAATGAAATGTCTGATAGGATTTTTAATAATGTCTAAACAGGAACATGTTGAGGGGTACCTGGAACTATCAGCCAAGACAAAGACTTACTTTAGTACCGCGGTTGTTTTGTGGGATGCGGACTTTTATATCAAAGTTGAAGATGATGTTCATGTGAATTTAGGTAAAAAGAATTTTCCAAGTACATGTATATCTTGTTTCTCCAATCTCACTGCTCATCTGCTGTGAAATGAAAATAGCAACATTGGGCACAATCTTAGCTGGACACCGAAAGAACCGTCAGGTTTATGTCGGTTGTATGAAGTCTGGTCCTGTACTTTCTAAAAGGTATGCTAAGTGGTCTGAGATGTTTGAAATAGCTAAACATTGGTAAGGTATGGTTTTTTACATTTC
The DNA here is from genome assembly GCA_964035475.1 of Salix caprea. Lineage (NCBI taxonomy): Eukaryota > Viridiplantae > Streptophyta > Magnoliopsida > Malpighiales > Salicaceae > Salix > Salix caprea. The sequence continues at coordinate 808,230 of OZ037745.1, read as the reverse complement.
CATGAAACAGGGGAGTGAAATATTACGAACCGGAGCATTGGAAATTCGGAGTAGCTGGAAACAAGTATTTCCGACATGCTACTGGACAACTCTATGCTATATCAAAGGATTTGGCCACCTATATATATGAAAACCAGTAAGTCTACCTCCATTCATGCAAGTTATTTGGCTTGCAGAAAAACTTAAAGTCTCTTGTGAGTAATGATTGGATGAGCTGAAATTGATAGCTCATCCAGTTTGCTACCAAGAATCTGGAAAAGGGGGTTCTAATCCTGGCTTCATGTATTTGATTCCTAAGCATTACAGATTGTGAGCATTTTCTTGCTAAATACGCACTTCAATTTTCTTTTAATCTTCATATCCAGGAATATATTGCATAAATATGTCAATGAAGATGTTTCTCTGGGATCTTGGTTTATTGGCTTAGATGTGGAACATGTTGACGATAAGAGAATCTGTTGTGGTACCTCACCAGGTAAATTTTACACTTCTAGCAGTATATGCTCTTACATTATTCATTTGGATTTCATATGCGAAATCTACTCTGGCCGGTTGGTGAAAAGGCGAAAGCAAAGCCTGGATACCTGTAAAATTTCTTTGCCCTCTGAGGACAGATGTTCATTCTGTAAAACTCAGCAGATCCAAATTGGCAATTTGCTTCTTTCTTCTTTGAGCTTATTATAGTGTTGATTTTAAAGGTTTTTCCTGCTATCTGTAATCTCATAGTTATAAACAGACATATTCAGAATTCTTACAACCTTCTATTCATTCTTTTACCGAATTGCATATATTGATTAATTTAAAGAGTGAGAATATAGCATAAATATAATTACTTCTTACAAAGATGATGATGTGATTCGTTGTGGCAGATTGTCAGTGGAAGGCTCAGCTTGGAAGTGTCTGTGCCGCTTCATTTGATTGGAAATGTAGCGGGATTTGCAGGTCTGTTGAGAGAATGGTGGAAGTTCACAAGACATGTGGTGAAGATGTAAATGCTCTAGAGCATGCAAGCTTCTAAGAGATCAGATACCATCCCCCCAAAACTCAGAATGGGCAACTTGTGGAAGTAGGTTGTAGAGCTGTGTGTAATATATACAGATAGAAATTACAGAGTTACAGGGAAAGAGAATGGAGGAGATTCTTGCTGCTTTAAGGGCCCTTCTCCATAGGAGACCAGCCCCAGATAGTGGCAAGACATTAAAAGGAGAGGCTGGAACAAATTCTTTGATTGGTTGGAGGGCTGTTTTGTTGGTTCTCTGCCATGACTACTAACAAAACAGTATGTTACAAAATCGTTACGAACAGCTTTTTCTTTATAGATCTATACAATATACATCAGTGTAAAAAATCCTTGATGAATTTTTCCCTGATTCATGATTGCTAATGGTTTCTCACTTTATAATACCCCTCTTATTTTCAAGCTTCAGCGCCATTCTGTAGAACATGAAGGATCTGAGTGAGATCATAATTTCTTTACAGTGCAGATGGAGGAATCAAATTCCATCACTACCCCACAATAAACCTAGAATAACAGTTGGATGCCCCATTGTCTTTCCTTCCCCTTATTTTCATCTCCTTTTCAACCCATGTTAAGAACCTCAGTTGTCGTTGATAATGAATGGTCTTTGACCTTAAATTTAAAGAAGACAGTGATAGAGAAAGTGATGAAAAGTCTGATGGGTCATATTGACTCAGGAAACTGAAAGTAGAACTCCCAAGAACATTAACCCCATATGTCGACGATGAGAAACTAGGGAGTAGAAGCATCAAATCAATAAAGACCTGCATTGAATGAGCCACAACTCTCTGTCAGGGAACAAGTTCATGGCAAAGACTTTTGGCGATGATCTTACAAAACTGTTGTAGGGCACATTTTCTCGCCATTGGTGATTTGGGAAGCTCAGTGGTGACAGTTTTCACCTCCCCGGACCCTGATCATGCGCTCATAAGATTTGAATGATTAAGAACACGCCATGGGTGGCAGTCGAGTTTTCAAACTGTTGGAAGCATGCATCATAGATAGAACCCTATTCCCTTCCAAATATTATTCCGAGTAACGTTCAAGGATGCCTGGAGTCCAATCGATTGGCATGCGTTACACACGTAGTTGTTTAACCTTACCTAATTTGAGAGGTTGATCCAAGAAATTCAAGGCTTGAAACATAACCTGATTAAGTTATGACTTGGATTAAATTTCGAGATAAGTTGGATAAAATATTCAGAGTTTTATTGACTTGACAACTTTTTAGAGACTTGATTGGCTTAGTGGGATGAAAACTAAGATTTTTTTTTTTTAAATAAAATGATATTTTTTTTTAAATAATTTATCCAATGACTTGTGAGCTAACTCTAATTATTCAAGCTCTTTTCCCAATCAGTCTTAGGACTGATTCTAAGGTCAACTTATAAATTACTGGATCAACATCAAGGAAACAAAATAATAAAAAAATAATGTTTTAATAAAAATAATTGAAATAGCAACTCATGAGTTCATCCAATAACCTAAAAAATATTTATTTTTTTCAAGTTAATCTGCAAATCAAATCAGGTCTGACATTTATAACCCAATATAATACAAACCATCAAGAAGTTGATAATAGTCTTCATGAACTCACCGAGGACAGACATTTTGGGAGGAATAAATAGCACATGACTCGTTTGAGTTCACATCCAAACCTCCATATGTTTAAGATTTTATCCATTTTTCCCTTTTTGAGAAAACAAAAAGGGAAAACGTTTCATATACACACAATACATTTTTTTATACAGTAATATTGATTATTTTTTAAAGTATTTTTTGTTTGAAAATACATAAAAATAATATTATTTTATTTTTAAAATTTATTATTAACATCAACACAACAAAATAATATGAAAAACACAATTTTTTTAATTAAAAACAAAAACTGTGCTTTTGTGGTTAAATTTGAAGTTGGGTACAATCCATTTATGCACAAAACTCAACCACAAAAATATGTTTTTCTTTTTTTTGTTCTAACTTTTTCGTGGGTCCATGCATATACCTCAATCTCTAAGTAATTTATTGTTTACAAGTGATATATTATTTAGAAAATTAAGAAAAATCTTTGCCACATAAAATCTACTATACAAACAAGATTTCAATTAAAATATTTTTACAAATTAAACATGTAGGATTAGATGGGTTTACCAGGAAATTGAAAAGATGAAAAAACATTATATAACTCTTCAATTTCTGGCATCATAATGTCTCTCAAACATTTGGAAAGTTGTTATGCTTGGAGCTTTAAAATAATGAGAAGACAACAATAAAGGAGATTGAATCTTTGTCACCTACTAATACCTTGTCAAAAAAAGTGGAAGTACTTTTCAAAGACAACTATAAGAGTTCTTTCTTACCTTAATTCCACCTACACAAGTCACTTTAATTAGTTAGTTCAATTGGTTGTTCCATGTTCATTACTTCATTAAAGCCAAAGGAAACACAGTAGTATATTGGTAATAAAAGATTAAAAAAAATCCAGAGGTTTCTCCCATCAAGTTTACAGTATTGGGTTGGTAAATTAATTTAATTTCTGCATGGAAACATGGTTCCAATAGCATATGATAAGATGTTGTAAGTAAAAACATTAATGATAATCATTAATTAGAGATCTAGGTTTGATATCTTCTTTGTAACAAAAACAGAGAAACAACAACTGTTAAGACAAAACGATGAAGGAAAAGTTTTAATTACTAAAGACAACAAGTTTAATTAATGCTCAAACAATTGATTTGCCCTTTAAATCACACTGCATCTCCTGGGGCAATGAAATATAGACATGAGAATGTATTTATTGGAGAGAAGGCAATAACTTGAAGGAAATAACTTGAAGAAAAGATCAGAAATTAATAAAAATCATACCTTCCAAATATGTATTAGCTTGTTCCTTCGTGAGGGACATGAGTATACGTGATATTGGCACGGCTCAATCAAACAATAGTACTCTATATTTATAGGAGCATTACTTTCTGATTGAACCGTACCAATATCTCGTTTTCTCTAAACAATCATATAATATTTTTTAAAAAATCACACATATAAATGCAGTTCAAAAAAACACAATCACATGCACCATGAAACCCTAAATATCTCCAAGAAAGATGGTATTCAAGTATCAGGGAATGAAGAGGTTGTGTAAAGTGAAATGAATGTCAAAAGAATTAAGAGCTTCTTCAAGGAAGCTTTCAAGTGAATAAAAAAACTTACTGCGTAGAGACATGGAAGAATCGAAGGATGTGGGGAAAGAAAGCAGTGAAGGAAGAGAAAATGGGATTTGTTTTCTGCAAGGTGAAGAGATGTTCTACGACTGAGATTGCGATTCATTGCTGAATGTGTATGGCTGCGTCTGTGAGGAGAGAAAGGGATGGAAGAAGGGATATCATGTATAAGCTAGAAGAAGTTGGCAATTAATTTCCTACCAACCCAACAACAAAAAGGAAGGTGAGTATATTAAATTAAAGCTTAAAGAAACAATGCAAAAAGCACACTGAGGTCCCTCGACCTTTCAATTTGTATTTATGACTTAAAAAAGAGAGCTTGGAGGAGAGGGCATGTTGGCACCGGCATGGTGCCACCGGTCATTATTTTGAATTTGAAAAAGCAAAGCAAAGGAAAGGTAATCTGTTGGGTGGTTAAGTTTTATAGGCTATGTGTAGTCTAGCTTGTTGATGTTTTACTTGACAAATTGGTGGCAAAGTTGGTTTGAAAACTTGTTCTTGAAGGAAAGTAAGGGCCGGGTGCATGATGCCTTGATTCTGCGGGGAAAATAATAGTGAAGTTTGATGATCCATCTCTTCATATGGCTTCCATTCTGTTTAAGTCGAAACGTACAATCCATGTACAATCCATGTTTTTGAATTCAAATCTCGTAATCAACAGTGGTTGTTTGTTCAAATACATGGCTTAGAAGTTATTCACAGTTTTAAATAGAATCTAATTATTGATTTGAATTCAGCAGATAAGATTTTACAAACATGATTTTTCTTTTCATGTTTTCAAGGGCATCTCCATTTATGTTTGTGTTTTTTTTTTTTTTTTTGTAGAAATTGAAAAAGGCAAGGAATGTGATGAATGAATTGTGTCCCTCAAAAGGCATGTGAATAGTAAAATCTTTACACCTGAAACTTTGGAGACTGTATCCTTTGTTAGGACTTAATGTGTTCCCCTCGGATTCATGTCTTTCTAAGCAAATGATATTGGAATAAAAACTATTAATGACTCGATTGATGTTGTTGAGTGGTAGTTAAGGGATTTTTTTTTATATAAAAAAAAAGACTTAGACCCTTTGAAGTTTAACTTAATTGATAATTAAAATTAAATTCATGAATAATACAAAACATATATAGCATTTAGAGAGCAATTAACTAGTGACTTAACTTGGAAAGTACGAGGTAAAGTTTGAATTTTTGTCTTTTTTTTTTATTATTATTGTTGCATAAGTCATCTAAGACCATCTATTAGCATAATGCAGCAACCACCTTTCGCAAGCTACGAGCCCCGCAGCTAAGGAAAAGGTGAGCTCTAGGTTTGCACCGGCCATTACAAGCATCCATGATTACAGTAGACATGAAGTAAGGTCATGCTCCTGAGTGAACCCTGGGCATTTATTAGGAGTAAATTCAACTACACAACTTAGACCCCACAGCTAAAATTTGGACTTATGCCATATGTTAGTGTTTTAAGATTGAAAGAACAATTATAATCGTTTTTGTGCTCTTACTATCGGTGGGATTTGAGCTATATATAATCTTGTAAGTTATAGATTGTGATATGTAAAGTTAACCTTGCCTTGATCTTTTATATGGGATTTGAGAATACGAAATACTTGTGTGTGTGTGTGTGTGTGTGTGTGTGTGTGTGTGTGAGAGAGAGAGAGAGAGAGAGAGAGAGAGATCTAAGATGTTATTTGAGAATATGATTGAACTATATTTTTCAGATTTTTAAATTATATATTTAAAAAAAAAATTAAATTAGTAATTTTTTATCGTTTTAATAAACTAATATAAAAACACATATTATTTAAATATCTTTTTATATAAAAGAACACTTTCAAAAAATATCAAACACTGTAATCCCAAAAATAACCGGAAAATTTGGTGGAAATTAATTAATGTCGTATGTCCATTGTAGCTCCATGAGAGATCTTAGGTATTAAATATGGTGTAGTTGGCCAAGGGAAGGATGTGACATTAGCAAAATTTGTCTCCTTTGAGAACCCAGTATTTTGAATGGGACAAGTGTTCGATATTGACAATGATATAGGGATTTAATTATTCAAGTTTTTCTTAACACAATCAAGGGGTCATATGTTAATTGGATCCATATTCTGTATATCCTAGATTTGAGCTCTATATATTATATTTCTTGAACAAGTTTTTTTTTATGTGATGAAAGCTCATCTTCTAGGTACATTTTGCGGGTCTGGGAAAACTAGTAAAATTCTGGCTGTTTCAAGTTTTTATAAAGTACACACATTCTTACTTGAACTCAAGACTTGCAATGCAAATTTTCTGTCACCAAGCCATGTCCTTGGGAACTTATATTTCTTGAACAAGTCCAAACACTAAAATCCCTTACCCTCAAACACTAAGGTTTATGGACAATATCGGCCCTAAATTGATAGTATACCAAAGCTTGATGTATATTGGTTAGTGATAACACGCATATAAGTTTTAGCTAAGGTTTTATAAATTGATATTAAACAATTTATATGTATCTTGAATATCTTACTTACTTTTCTTTTTATATGTAATCTCTCCGTAAATTAAAACTCATATGATAGCATAAAGGGGTGAAAAGGAATCACAAGCGGCCATGAACGAAATAAAAAGGAATAATATGAACCTCAATTTTTTTCCAAGATGGGGTCGCCAAGAGAAGACCTCACCAGTTAGCATCCCTATAACGTTATATATGCATTAAATTCACATCTTACTAGCGTCAGAACCCATGTTCTAAAAAGATTTGAATGTTTGGAGCATGTTCCCCTAACATTTAAAGCAGTCTCTGGAGAGACAGTGCCGAGATGAAACAAATTAACACTTGACCAAGACCATAGTTAGCTATGATATTTGAAATGAGCAAAGATCATCTATTCTGATCTCCCTGAACAATTTTTCTTTTTATTTCAATGTTTCTAAAACGATTTGAAACAGAAAGGGCTTTTGAATATTGATGTGTCCCACTTTATTTTGGTGGAGTTCTTGTTGATTAATTAATGAGGAGGAGGAGGAGAAGCACAAAAGTGAGAATCTATCATCTTTCCACAGTGCAAATTTCAACTATGTTATGTTTGCTAAGCTATTATATTTTGGGATCCTACTCGTAGAGCAATGGCTTTGTATGATAATTAAATTAGTAATAATTCTCGATGCTTAAAATCAATCAACCTATTGTTTCATGAAGGTGAGCTTCTCGGATTTGATAAAAAGTCTAAGAGTTCAAGTTCTTCCTTTGAAGCTCCTCTCAACTTCTAAACTCTAGTAAAAGTTATTAAAGTTGAAAGGTATGACTTAGTTCAAGACTTAGTTATGAACGAGTTAACTCTGGAATGAATTCTAAACAATATTGTTTCAAGATTTAAAAAAAAAAATCAAATCAAGTTTTGAATAAATCATGAATTCACACGCTAGGTAAATTAAATTATATCAGATCAATTATTATCTAATTTAATTTAAAATCTAGTCTAAGTTAAAATTAGATTAGTACCTTGATGTTAAGTTAGGATTATGTTTTTCCATTATTGTATGTACACATCAAGCATCAATGCAAGTGAAAGTCTATTGTGTTGCATTGTCTTGTCTAATTCTTTTTACCAAACCCTTTTTTATTTCCAAATTTATGAACATATGAAACCTTAAATTTCAGTTAAACCCAAACAAAAATAGGGTTTCAATTGACCTGGTGGGATTACATCGGTAGAAAGTGCATAGCGAATAATCAAAACCAAACCCTATTTATGTCTTTCAAATCCTACCAAAAATCGGTCCGTGTCTATACCCGAAAGAGCAGTTGTCCTTCTTCCCATGTGAATTAATGCCTGTCTTTTCCTAGCTTTCCCTCGCAGTAAAAACTAATAAATAAACAAACAAGCCCCACTTTAATCAATGTTTTCACGTGAAAAAACCCTGCAACCTATTCCATCTCCATCTTGGTGCACAAAACCCTACTATACATGTACACGTACAAACAGTGATCATTTCCGCCCAAAAATCATGATCATATTGATAATTAGGAGCCTTAATCTAACATACAAGAGAGAATATAAATGAGCAAATTAACCCCACGATTCATTTCTAGAAATGGTCGATTTCCTTGGGAGATATTCTTTGATGCTTCTTCAACCTCCATGATGGTTTTGTAGCCCTAAAGTTGTCGATCGATGCAATCAATAGACAAGCAGTACCAGCCATTTGTTCTCTGGCCATAAGCAGTCATCTTTTCCTCAAGCTTGAAGGAATCTGATCATGGTCTCCACTGCTGTGCCCTCCTTGTTGATGATGATGGAGAATAACACAGATCCATATTCCAACTTATTGTGACCACAATTAAGGAACCACAGAGAGGAACTCTAATAAAGAAGAGAGAGAGGGAGAGAGAGAGAGAGATTTGTGCAGGGCTCAGTGGTTGGGAGATGCTCTTTATTGGTGCTACTAGATGGACCACATGCACAACTCTTCTAGGTATCTGGTGTGTCCCCAGAACAAGACTAAATTGGAGACTTTATGAAGAGAGAAGAAGAGATGTAGCAGACGTACGTCGAGGCCTTGGAACGTTAGAATACAAATTTATACGTTGAGATGAAATTTTGGATGGTTTCACTTCATTTCTCTATATTTTCTGGTGAAGTGGACTGGACTGAGGCTAAGTTTTTGTCTGTATACTGTTCAACATTCAATGGTGTTAGGTGCAAGAAAGATGGCAACGGACAATTTGAGACCATGAATGCACATTCCTAATCCTATAAAATTAACTCCAAATTCTCTGTAGCAGTGAATTTTAATGTGATTTCTCGGGCAATGTTGATAGGTACAAGAAGGATAGCATCTTGTTGCTCAGTTGTTCATGTAGCCACCATTATCGATCTTGAGCAGCCCAGATTTATGCTGATTAACCCAAAACTGTGCTTGATTAGGAGTGGGATTCCACAGAAGTATGAATTTGTGACCAACACAATTATTTTGTTGGCTTAGAGTTTATAGAATTTCTATTGTAAGCTTTCTTCGGGAATCCGTTTAATTGTTATCATGTTAGTTCTTTTAGCCGAGTCAACTTCACAACAAAACATACGATGTATTTAAAGATAAAAAATATCATAAGGTCGGATTATCTGTCAATAGATACTAAGTTTTGTCTTCGGATAATTTTAAAAAAGTAGTCATATATTAATATGATGTATTTAAAGAAACTTGATAAATTTTCTTAAATACTAATTTTAGGTTTAATCAAATTAAACTTCTTGTCCTATAAGAAAAAGATTTGAATGTGAATTCTATGAATTGTTTTATGTGAGGAAACCTCATCCTTTGAAAATGCATTTTGTGAACCCAAGTGAGCGAGTAAAATCCCGGCTATTTTGGACTCTTATAAGGGATGTACGTCCTAGCTCGAACTCGAGATTTATTGTACAGATCGCAAGTTTTCTGTCATTACATCATAATACTTGTAAACTATTTCTATGATCTACTTCTTGCTTTAAAATTAAAAATAAATAAATGACTCCATATATTATTAAATTTTTGATGGTACAACCTAATGGTACATCAATTCAAAACCTAACCCTAATAGCATTTTATATTGAATCAAATTGAGAGTCAATCCAGTTCAAAATAACACTGTTTGGGATTGAACTGGTTCATAAGAGCATTAATATACATTTTACTTTTGGTTGCTATTCAAATGATGAAGTTGCAACATTTAACAATTTTTAAAAAATAAAAAAAAATAAAAAGGACCTTAAAAATTAATACCATCATGCAAGGTTTTGTTATTAAACCTAAATCGTGGAACTTGATGTATATCATTGAAATCATCATTAACTTATTCATGAAAACTATCCTTTCACATGCTTTCATTAAATTTAAATCCAATATAATCATCAAATTAAACCGTATATACTTCGATTATGGAGAGAAGCCTAGTTATCTTAACCAATGGAATTCTCTGGACCCTGAATGCATCATGCATGCCTAGTTGGCTAACCCAAGCCCAACCAGCATGCACCATCAAAATTGCTGACTCAAACCAGATTTCTTTCTTGACAAGTAGGCAACCCAAGTACTGTTTGTGATCCAATACAATCACCAAAGACACTACTTGTACAAAACCAATAGGTTTCTTGTTGGCATCAAAGTAAAACCCTGACAAGTAACCTCTCCCTCTCCTTCTCCCTCGCCCTTCCATTTGTCTTTTCTTTACCTTCACTTCGATCGATCAATCAATCAAAACCCAAGTCACCTTCAATTTATCATTGTTATTTCTTGTTAGGTATGTTGTGAAGTTTGAAACTTTATCTGGATTCATTATTTTTTATAAAAAGACTGAAACTTTATGCAGTTGGTTGATTATGCTTGATAAATGTTTTGAATCCTTTTTTGTGGTATCTTAGTGAAATAGAGGATTTTAATGATGTTTTGGTGCTTGAAATTTGCAGTGGATTATAAAAGTTCCAATCTCGATACCACCACCATGGCTAGAAGTTCATTCAAGCTAGATCATACTTTGGGTAAGTTTTGTTTTGTTTCTATTTCGATTGAATTGTTAAGACCCATGTTTTTGTTTTCCCAGTCACAATCTCATGTTTATTGGATAGGAGTTGTGGAAAATCATGTAGCCTTTGATTTGAGTTATTTCATTTGAAAAAAGAAAAAGGAAAAAAAGCTTGAAGTTACTCCTTTGATGATTTTTTTTTTGTGGGGGGCTTGATCATGCTGTACTTTCTTCTTGGCTAGCTCTTTAGTCTGATAATGAAGATACGAGAGGTTTAATTTTAGAATGAGATTGCGGGCCTGGTGAGAGCTTAGTTTGATGTGCAAAGGAGAATATAAATTTCTGGAAATCGTGGGCTTAAATACAATTTGATATGCAGAGATTAGATGAATTTTTATTTTTGGTACGAGACTCGAGTTTTTGCAATAGACTAACGTGATCAGACCATCTGGCAAATTTCATTGTTTGGTGTAGTTGAGACTTGGGACATCCCGTGAATTTCATCTACCGTTTTATATATTTTTTTTCTTTGATGACATGAAAGGAATGAACTTTAGGGTGAGATCTGAATGCGGTGGCGTTGATTGTACTTAATTTGCTGCATTTCTTAAGGAAACAAATGAATTTTACTTTCTTTTTTTCCTGAACATTTTATAGCAAGTTCGTTTTTGTAAATCCAAATTAAATATGAGGTTCAGATGGTTTCTATTGATGTTGTAGCACTCTAATTTGGTTATGGTGTTCTATTTTATCTTAACCATGTATGTCGAAAACAAAGTCAACATGTTGATAGTATATGAATCTGTCTGCCTTCTATCTAAAATTTGATCGTTCTTCAGAGAGGAGGCAAGCAGAAGCTTCTCGCATCAGAGAGAAATATCCTGATAGAGTACCTGTAAGAACATCAGATTGCAATCAAGATTCTATATATTCTAGTCATTCTGAAAATACACTTCCTTCTAACTGGCATGTGGTGCGCTGTGCAGGTGATTGTGGAAAGGGCTGAAAGGAGTGACATCCCTGACATTGATAAGAAGAAGTCAGTTCTATTTTCTTTCATATTCTTTCCTGTTTTAAGTTGCAGGACGAACTCATCTTCTTTGAAGGAGCTCTAGTTAGATATTAGTTGATTACTATGATCTTTTTTGATAACTGGTCAATTTCTTTTTTTCTTAGCAAGAACATTTTGTTGCCTATTATGACTTTTTGAAACCTCTATGTACGTATTCAATTAACAATTTGAGTATTTAGCAGCAGTAACGACTCCCTGCTGACTCAAGTTTTGTACACCAGAAAGGGGATTTCAATTCTTACTCCATACTCATTTCGTTCTAATTTCAGATATCTCGTGCCAGCTGATTTGACTGTGGGTCAATTTGTTTATGTTGTCCGGAAAAGGATCAAGCTCAGTCCTGAGAAGGCTATATTTGTCTTTGTAAAAAACACCCTGCCTTCTACCGGTGAGTAGTGCTCTGTAATTTTCGATCTGTAAGTCAATGTTCTATGAGTTACGATGGTAATTTTTCTTCGTCTTTATTTTTTCCAGCTTCATTGATGTCAGCAATCTACGAGGAAAACAAGGATGAAGATGGTTTTCTTTACATGACATACAGTGGGGAGAATACCTTTGGATTGCACTAGATTATGTCATCAATCTGTATAAATGAATCCTGGAAAAAGTATATTCTTAGCATTCAGCATAAGCTGACTTTTTTTTTTTTATCTATTCCCTCTAGTCTTGATCATGCCATTGAGTGGATAATGGAAGTTGTTTGATTGATGACATGGAAATCAATGGATAACATGATCTTGGTTTGGGGTGCAAATATACGAAATGAAACTTGTTCTCTCGATTCTCCTTGAAGCAATGAAAAGAGATTCTTGTATGGCTTCTTTTGACTTGTTTCTTCCTTGGTTTTGTTATTAATAAGATCTATACCCTTTAAAGCGGAAGATTTTTCTTTTATACAATTGAAGCTCTACACCAATATGTTTCCATGCTATTGAACGGGTTGTAAATCTTTTTCCGTTTTTGTTTTTTGTTTGGGCTGGGATGTTCAGAAGTTGCATGCTCATGTCAACCAGAATGAGCTGTTCAAAAGGGCATCTTACAGCCTGCATTTCCTAGCTGTTACTGCAGCTTAATAACTTTACCAAAATATAGTTGGTGTGCTCTGTGGGACGGTGTGGTGTGGCAATAATTGAAAGTGTTTTATCAATCAATGCACATCTTGGATTCTACTTTAAACTTTCTAATAACATCACTTTTCAAACTTTAATCGCAAAAGCTAACACGATGCAACTGGATCCTGCAATCCCAGGATGTGTTTGCACTGGTTGATGATCTGTTTATTCTGTGAGCCAGCCAGCATTCATTCAAACAACCTCCTAGACAAATAAACATGCAATTAGAAAGAGGGAAGACAAAGGAAGCATTAATAGCAGCCCACAACATAATCTGCCAGAAATCATCTGTTGTTGGTATTATAACAGGAGGCTAGTTTGTTTACATACAAATCATGTCGGAGATTATTTTTTCTGGCATTTACTTTTGACCCATTTGAAGCTGCTGGATGCTCCACTCTTGAGCTTTTGAGCCCCGGACATGGCAGCTGTTTTGGCTTTGTTTAATCCCCCTTTGGCATCTGACTTCTTCTCGTTGCTGGTATCTTGCTTGGTTGCGTAATTGTCTTCTTCCATGGAACCAAATCCTCCTGCACCCCATTGATCTGCCCAGCTGGGAGCCTCACTTGCCATCGTTTCTTGTTCTGCTTCGATTAAGCCAAGAATCTAACAACAACGCCAATGTTTAATAACCTATATTCGCATACCTCACAAGAAAATTACAGATCCAATTAACCCACATAAACACGAGAGTCAAAACATCAAGAGAATTACATTTTGCGAGCATATTTGCAAGCATTTCAAGAAAATCATGGAGAAGAAAAGCCATTCTTTACCAACAACTAGAGATCATATTCAGATGCATGAAGAGACCTAGTATTTCTGCTATTTATACAAGAGTTCTGCACGTCAAAACAGATACAGATCCAAGCCACAAACACATTACACATTGACAAGAACACAACCAAAGAGAAGATGAAGATATCATATTTAATTTGGTGGGTGAAAAGGAAAGAGGCAAGGTTTACCTTGTGGTGATCAGCCCTGGCTTAGATTGAGAAAACTTGAGGGAAGAGTTAATGGAAAATGATCAAGGGCTCAGGCAGTTTTGAGCTAACGAAAAGGGAAAGAAGCCACTTGTTGTTAGGCTGTCTTTAGCTCCAATCTATGCTTAAAAAAAGACTTTCCAACTCACTTGTTTCTTCTTTCCTTGTCATGAAGAAAACTATCTTTGGAATCCAACTAACCTCAACTCTTTCTGCTTATGTCCCTTTAGAAAACCTTAACCTGAAGTAGTTGTGTTCATCATCATGTCCTGGCTGGACATCGGGGTAGGTACGTCCAACCAATTATACACACACTCATACATGTATAAATACATGATTTCTACTATTTTCCAGAAAATCTTATGGTAGTATTCTATTCGTAAGAAATAAGAGGATAGAGCTTCATAATCCATAAAAATAATAAAAATATCTCATCTTAGAATCTTTTTCTTTTATTTATATTTATTTTTCTCTTTTAAATAAATACAATTAGTCACCACTATGAATTTACTTGTATTCTTCAATCTAGTTAAGCAGTTGTGTTAATTTTTTTAGGTTCGAACCAAATATAACTGCTAATTTTTGTTTGTTTATTATTGGAAAAATAAAATTTTATTTATTTATCGGGGTTTGTTGATTATATTAATCTATTAATGATCTATCTTTATCTTTGTTTGTGCCTCAATTAAATTTATAACACTTCTAAGTAGGCCCTTAGTACAAATTGACAAATACAAAAATAAATTGTTTTTGTATCATTTGACATTTTTCTCCTGGCTCTTGCGTAACGTTCAAGAGTATACTTGCTAGTGGTAGAAGGTTGTTGTGTAGTGGTTGCACCTTATATATATATATATATATATATATACAGGCTACTTTATTTTTTTTATTTTTTTCTGTTTATCTTCTTACTAGGGTTATATATATATACAGGCTACTTTATTTTTTTTATTTTTTTCATATATATATATATATATATATATATACAGGCTACTTTATTTTTTTATTTTTTTCTGTTTATCTTCTTACTAGGGTTGTGTCGAGAATTTAATTAAATCATATAAAAGGACGTGCAATGTGTGACCTCAAAGAGCCAGCGATGTGCAACGAATTATTTTGAAGTCGATGGCAAGTTGGATAAATAATGTATTCTAGCTATCTCAGGTCAAATAAATTTTATAATTCTAAAATCTATTTCAGACATAAGCAAGGGCAGACCTATGTTATGTCTTGGAGGGACCTCGGTCACTCCAGAGCTTTAAAATATCGTAATTTTAGTTTTTTTTATATACATATAAATCTTAATTCTAATTTTAGCTCTTCAATTTTTAAGATTGTCATAATATTTATGCATTTAGCTCCCTCAAAAATAAAATATTATATTTGGAATTGAGTTTTGAAAAGGCACCGTAAAACCATAGTCGCAAATGAACGATCCTTTATTTTTATTGCAAATTTTAAATTAAACCATATTTTAAAACAATGAAACAAAAATAAGTTGTATAAAATTGGTAATGATGTAATATATTACATTCAAAACGATGAAGTCATGTATGAACTAATTAATCTTATATTATTAGAGGCAGAAAAATTATCATTTTCTATCACAAAAACAACTAGTATTAAAATTTATCTAAAATAAAGATTTTTATAATATTCAATTAAAAAGTGATTGACATATATTATTTGTGTAACTTGGATTCCGTAGTAAAATCTAGTACCGTATCAAAAGAAAGATTGTCAATTTTATTTTGGTTGGTGCTTTGTTTTCTTAATTGAAACAGAATATTTTGGTTTCAGAGTGTTTCGACATGTCATTTCGAGGTTGTACTGTTTATATATATATATATTAAAAAAAAGTTAGTTTAAATCCAAAATAAAATTATTTAGAATTGTGCAATTTAATATAAAAAAGACACAATAAAATGATTTTTCTGAACAAAATCTTGAACATGTATAATATTACGAGAATATCATCATCAATCTCGCAAGATTATTACATTCTCTGATTGCTCTGAAATTTTAACATAATATATATAAAATATATCAAGGAACTCCTCGTAAAATTTCATCTCAATCTAAGAGTTGAATTAAGAGATATGATTGATATTATAAAATTATTCATTATTTTAAAGAAAACATTATTTGGCCGAAGTGGAATGGACTGAACGAAACTGAAATGTTTCGGCCGATATTTGACCAAAAAATTCACAATGGACCGGAATTTAAACAGAGATAAAAATGACGTTGTTTTATCTTTTTTTTTTTAACTGGTGTGAAACGATCAAAAATGGTTGATTATAGTATTTATTTGGGGAGGGTGGTTGAAGTTGTATTTTAAAATAATTTTTATTTAAAAATAGGTTAAAATAATATCTCAATTCTCAACGCCGTTAAGGTCTTGGCTGATGAACTTGCTGTAGTTGACTCTCCCGTCTCAAAGATAACAATGGTCTCGGTGTAACTTAGAAGTTACTGCTATTTAATTATCCCACTTTTTCTTTGATTTCTGCATGTGAAGAGATGCTCTTGATGAAGGACTAAAGATATGGGCTTGTGGGCCCAATATTGTGTGTTTTCTCAAGGCCTCAGGTTAGGGCCCTACTGGTGTTTTTTAGTCCACAAATATATTTTGAACCCTAACATTCAACATTAGAAATGGGCCTTGTAATGAACAAAATCTCTGGCCCTTGTAGAGATCAATCTCTCCTTGAAGTTTCTCTCGTGCCATCCTTCTTTACTGCTTATGGAAATTATGTGACAATGAAATCTCGACCACCCTCGAATTGACCACTGCCATATGCGACATGTTTCTTTCCTTGTCAAATCTGAACCCAGCATGCCATTTAATACATGGGTCCCGGCAAGTAGCCAATGTTGTCTAGCAAAATGTTTAAACCAGCTCGGTCCATAACTCGTTTTCTGAGCTCAGTTATCAATGGCTGTGTTCAGTTGCTTATCGGATTCCGGCAGGATTGCATATGAAGGAGAGGGAAGTGCAGAAAGCAGACTGAAGGAAGAGGACAAGTCCATGGAGAGCAATATTTTTTAAAGTTTTTTTTTTTTTTAATAAAAAGTTAAAACAATATTTTTTCAAATGATTTTTTGAAGCAAATTATATTTTGATTGGAGTTTACCGACACCATATTAAATCAATTACTATATATATAATTTAAAACTTGGCAAGGTGATGGACGAGGTTGGTGAATCGCCGTGGTCAGCAAGTGTAATAAAAAGGCTATAAACTAAAGATATGTTTTCCCCACGAGAACACACTCAGCAAAACCATGGTGATGTTATGAATGCAATTTATAGCACAACACTTAACCAATGTGAGACTTTCGGCCTCCACAATCACACACGGCCATGAACAGAAGAAGAAAAGTCACGATTAAGTGATAATAGACAATGAATTAGGTGAAGTCAGGAGTGGTTAGAGAGAGATTTCAATGTGAAAACAGGAAAAAAAATTACCCTAAATTCCCCTCTCAACAAGTGCAATGTAACTGGTAAAGTGGCGTCGCTTCATCTTCGGTAATCTGCATTGACAAGCTAGCTCGTAATCATCATCTCTGCTTTGTCTCAGCAAGAAGTCCTCCTATCACTTTCCGTGGAGAAATTGTTTTCAACTTCTTTTAACCATAAACTTTTCAACACCTACCTCATCGAGAAAGTAAGATTTGGTTAGGTGTAGCACTTGTTGCAACATCCTTTCCTGGATAGTAAAATTAGCTTGAGGATCGATTCAACTACTTGAAGAAACATCTGGGTTGGTAAGAAAACCTGTGACAAAGCCATCCATTATTTTATTGAAAATCCTGTCATACTATGATATCATATCCTCCCACAGATTCTCCTGTAGATAGACCAGTAGACGAATCATGTTGTGGGATGATTGGCAGATAGGGTAAAAAATGATGCACTGACTATGATTTTCCCCGGCCCGTCAGAGACGAATATCTCGAATATATGCTACGAAAAAGAAAAAAATGAAAGATATGCTCAATAGATAGGATTTATTTGCACTTTTATTAGAACCCTAAGATCCATGGTTTCTATGTAAGACTCTTAGTTGTAGTGGAATACTTGGTACCATTAGTTTCCTCATAAACCTAACCTGAACGAAGTTAAAAAAATCAAGTAAAAATTAAATTTGATCAAACTCGAGTAATCTAATAAGTCAATTCCTTGCAAAATGATAAATGTTAAATGTAACTATTCAAGGGACTTATTATAAACACAATATTCAGCATTGACTTATGCATGTTATAGAAAATCATTTATCTATCTATCTATCTATCTATCTATCTATCTATCTATATATATATATATATATATTTGTATGTATGAGATAGTATTATTAGATTACAAACAAGAATTATGATAATTAAAATATTGGGTGTTTATTATAAGTTTTTTAACAATTGAATACCAATTGCTAAAATTTATATATTTCTTGCAATTGATAAACAAATGTGATAGGGTTTTGCCTTACTTTACTTAAGAAAACGCGTATTATTTAATACTTTGAGTTTTGTTTTTTTGAAATCCCACTCTATTATTTAGTTATTTATTTTATTGACTCTCTTATAGTTAGCTAACGGGTGATTGTCAACTGACCATCTTGCACCAACTTTCCAAACATTCCACCAATCCAGTGACAGTAGTAGGGTTTCAAAGGACACATGATCGGCAGACCTGTTTCATGTCCTTGTTTACCTCGTACTCCATTTGTTGTCTTGCCTTCGCATATAGATTTGCTCTTTTCTAAGAAGATTTTGCTCAAACCTCGCCGTTTTGGCTGGCAGAAGAATGTATGGTTTATTGCAGGCTTTTCAGGCCTGTCAGGTGAGGATAAACAGTGGCAGCAATCTTAAGATCTTCATCTGTTGGAAGCACGAGCAGCTCCACCATGCAATCCAGAAGGAGAAATTCTGCTTACAATAAAATATCATTCTGCAGCATATTCAGAAGGGTTTAGCATCAAATTGACAAGAAAAAACGTTTGAACTTTGACAAAATGCATGTGGTTGGTAACTTATTTTATGTGTATATATATATATATATATATATATAAATTAACTGGAGATGTACTTTTCTATTTTAACTATATAGAACATGATCTTATAAAATCCAACAAAATTATGATAATTTTATATGAAGTCTCTACGATGAAAACAATTTATTATTTTTTTGAAGAAAATGATAATAAGTTGTTTAGGGGGCTAATCAAATTCCTTAAATTATATCCTTACTTTTTCTTAGATGATAGCATGGTAATATACATAATATAATTAATGTATTAAACTATGGCATCACTACTCTTAAGACATGAGGCATTGCTCCTCCCCCACAAGTCAATTAGTTTTGTGGACATTCCGAAAAGTCATTCCTCCCATAAGAAAAACAATATAATTTCTCCCATTTCGACAGTGATGTGGACGAGTCAACCAAACAGATATGTTTTTTTTTTAAGTAAATTTAAATTTTATTCATTATAAAATTACTTTTCAAAGAAATTTATACATCGAAGGAGCAAATACCACGACCCAAACTACCATAAAATCTAGAATTACCTCCTTGCTTTAGGGCTTATTAGGACTCAACTTCTCAAATCATTCTTATCTTGAGACGGCAATGAGTTGAACTGAATTTAATAACTTTAATTATTAATCATAAAAAATCTAATTATTATGGTTTAAAATATCGATAATTGTGAAATGATTATAAATATTGAAGAAGAAGAAGGTATACTATATATATTTATATATATCCCAATTTTACAATTTTCAACGTTTTTAATTAAAACCCTTTACTACCAAACAACTATTAACGAATCACATTTCTTCATGTTATTTTAATATTTTGTCTTGTTTTATCTCCCATTCTTTCCTCTCAAATCTCTATTAAAACATTACGATATTTCATAAGAAAACACAAAGAAAAATGGAAAACCCAAAAAAAGAAAGAAGCTATTTAAGGTATTGAATCTACAGGCACAGAAATAAGGCCCACCCTACAAGAGAAAACAACCTCTCTCTCCCTCTTCTCTGTTAATACCTGTAAGAGGTTTAGTCTTTGTAAATGCACATCGCAGCACACATATATAAATGAAGATACAGAAAGCCAACCAAACACATTTAACTAAAAGTTTCTCATTCAATGCTTTGTGCCTTTTTTTTTTTGTGTGTGTGCCCATAGAAGCTGAGAAACCGTGTAGCCAACTTTCAGGCTCACCTACCTCACTAACTATCCCTTAAAGAGACCAATTCTGTGTCATAATATATTTATAAAACAAAAAAAGAAAAAAGATTACTTCTTTTTTGATTTTAGAGACTATTGAATTATGGGTTTTACTTGAATGGTTCTTTGGGTTGGTGGGGTCTATAGAGTTTAGTTTCCTTGACAATGTTGTAGGAGATTTCACCAAAACACACTTCCAACAACCCTATCACCAACAACTCTTCTCTTATGTTTTCTTAATAGCCTTGCTGGTGGGGGTGTTTTGTTATGTTTGTTCTTTTTTGGTTTGCATTTGCATTTAAGTTTTGAAAGTTGCAGTCCTTCCCACTTTTTAATGGCTTTAAGGGATGCTTCTCACATCTGGGCTAACCCTTTAAGGCCTCATTATAATGTAGGTGTGTCAGATTTGGGGTTAAGGAGATGTGTGGATATGAGGTGCAATTGGGATCGTGAGAGGCTCCCTAAATGGGAATGTTGTTGTGTGAGTCTTTTGGCTCAAAGAGCTATCACTCCTGTTGAAGATGAGAAGCCTTTAACTCCCCAGATGGAGACTTCTGAGGCAATTGATCAGGTTCAGAACACTCAGTCCAAGGGGTTTCACATGGATTTGAACCTTCTTCCTAGTGAGTTATTGCGTATTCATTCACTGTTTTTCTTTGTATTTAAACTGTGTTTATTCCTATTGGATTTTTATATAGTGAATTGATGTTTTAAAAATTACTAGCTTTTTGTGCAATTGGATTGCGAAACAGCCTGCTTTAGTATAAAACAAGACCTTGCTTCCCTGATGGATTAGTATTTAATATGTGTCTGTAGTTTAACAATCAATTTGGTTTGAACTTGAAAACCAAAACATAATCAATTGGTTGGCAACGCAGATTGATTTTCTATTCTGTATTGTAGTTTTTGAGTTTCTTAGCAATTGCTTTTGTGGCTATAGATGAGATTATGGAATGAATTCATCTTTTTTAGTTGATGGAATCAATGGTGTGTTTCTAATTCTTGTTCTGTTTCGTAAGCTTCAACCACATGGCGGATAATTACCATGTTGCCTGTTAAGGTCGACCAAGCACTAATAATCCACTGTGAATGAGAAAGAAAATTTATTAAGCTGGTGCCGATTTCCTGAACTCTAACAATTGTTTTGATTGATCTGTTTTGCGTTTTTGCTATGTGTTGCAGAACCGTTATCTGTTACATATCTTTCTTCTCCTCCTGGAAATGGTGCAAAAGTACGGGTTGCATTTCAGGTAAGAACTTGAATATTCCTCACTCAAACATCTATGCCTTTTATGCTATTCTTAAGCTGGTCTGGTGCCCATTTTAGGGGATGCCAGGTGCCTACGGTGAGGCTGCCGCGCTCAAAGCATATCCAAAGTGTGAAACTGTCCCCTGTGAAGAGTTTGAAGCTGCTTTCAAGGTTCAAATAATTCCTCTGTATTACTTTTCTTTTCTGAACTAATCTACAAATGATTGTCAGCTTGTCACCAATATTCTTATTTGCTCAACTGAACAGGCAGTTGAACTCTGGTTAGTGGATAAAGCAGTCCTCCCCATTGAAAGTTCAGTGGGTGGCAGCATCCACCGCAATTATGATTTACTCCTTCGTCATAGGCTGCATATAGTAGGGGAGGTGCAGATGATAGTTAACCATTGCCTTTTGGGATTGCCTGGTGTACGGAAGGAGGAATTGAAACGTGTTTTGAGCCACCCCCAGGTTAGTGTTTTATTGCTTGTATTTTAATCCGTTCTCTTTTTTGTATTTTTATGGTTTCAAATTCACAAAACACTGAAGATTGTGGTATGGAATGAGCACCGGAATGGGAAAATAGATCGTGCAAACTCTGAGTACTACTCTCCTCTCTTACAATTTAATGGGGTCAGCATATTGTTTTTAAAAATAGATCCCATATGAAAGTTAGATGAGGGAGCTAAACACCCAGTTTCCTGATTAATTTTCTGAAAATGGCGTGAGCTGCTTGTATGAGACAGTACATCGTGGTAATCTTCTGCAGAATGTTTGTTCTATGGAATGCAATAACATGATTTGCCTTGAGGAGTGCATCGGATTACAAATAAAATTTTGAATTTGCAGAAGTCATTTCATAACCATTATTTTTTTCCTTGTACCAATATAACTAATAATTGTCGGATCACTAAAGTAAGTGATACTAAATGATTTTGAAAGACAAAATTTGTATGCTGGAATTTATTGGTGGTTTGATTTAGATTGGGACATGCCCTTCAATGAGTGGTTTGTTTTAGAAAACATTTACTGATGTACACCATGAGATCCATCCATATGTAGTCAAAGTGCTTGTGAAATTTGTATTCTGGAATTTATTGGTTGTTTGATTCGGATTGGGAGATGGCCTCCAATGAGTGTTTTGAGGTAACTTTGGTTTGTTTTAGAATTTTTTTTTACTGATGTAGACCATGAGATCCATCAACATGTAGTCAAAGTGCTCGTGAAATTTCATTTATTACTGAGAACTTTGAAACTGATTTCATTGAGGTGATCTTATCTAAACCTGTACAACACCTATTGACTAGTGCTAATCCAGCCACAGTAGAGTCCTGGCAGCGTGATCTAATTACTTTCTGAACTTTTGCTCCTGAAATTTCAAGCATTTGATCTCTAAAATTCATATGTTGCCGACTGGTTATGCTTTGACTTTTTGGCTAAATTAAAAAAATGATATGATGCTCTACTAAAAAATATTCGAACTTGTAGGCACTCGAACAATGTGACATGACATTGTCCAAACTAGGTGTTGTCAGAGTTAGTACTGATGATACTGCAGGTGCTGCTCAGGTAGTTTTCTGATCTTTTCCTCTTGTTTGACCAAGCTTGAATCATGCTATAGACTGTCTATGTACTAAATGTAAAAATGTTCGGGGATAGATGGTTGCAGCAAGCGGTGAAAGAGGTACTGGTGTGATCGCTAGTGCTCGTGCAGCAGACATCTATGGCCTTAACATTCTATTGGAAAAAATCCAGGCAAGACTTCTCCTTTAAGTTTCCCACGACGGTTTATCACGTGAATTTTCAAATTAAATACCTTCCTCATACTGAAAAATTAATTTAAATTGTTATCACATGCATCTACGGAGTGCTCATTTATTAACCTGACCTGCTTGGTCATTTGTTGACAATAACAGCCAAACATATGTAACCCTGTATCCACAGATGCGAAAATCTGCAAAGCAAAGTAAAAGATGTTACTGTAGCTCTTCTGTACCAGTTGGTCCATTGGCATTTTAGCTACCCCCCTCTCCCTTCCCTAGTATGAGTATGGGATTCTATCCCAGGTTGCTTGGTATCATGCCAAATGGCTTTACCAGATAAATTTGCTAGGACCTACTTGTTCAAGCTATCTGAGGCAACATCTCGATTAGATTCTGAACTTGTCACTCATGTGTTCTTGTACATGTTAATGGGGTTGCTGCTGGATGTGGAATTGGCTGAAAAAATCTCTCTCATGGAGAATGTCAATTGGAAATATGTGCTAGTCAACATGTTTGTTAAGCCACAACCTCTAAAGACGCTCACTCATTAACATTCTCAGAAAATCTTAATGATTAGTTTTACAAAGTTGGAAAACATGCTTTAAGATTCATTACATTCACTCTGGTTTATGCTTCTAAAGCCACCAAATATGCTGTGCAAATTTGACTGATGTGTTTGAGATCTAGTCTCAGAGGAGTTCAGATTGATTGTGTTCTGATTTTCTTCACTTACGCATATGTCAGGATGATGATGATAATATTACCCGCTTTTTGATATTTGCAAGAGAACCTATAATTCCTGGAACTGACAGGCCCCATAAGGTATTAATATCTGTCTCCCAGTTCCGTCGACATATCAAAATAAATCTTGCTATAAACATTTGATTCCGAGTCATGATTTTTCCCATCTTAGACAAGCATTGTTTTCACTCTCGAGGAAGGTCCTGGCATGCTGTTCAAAGCACTAGCGGTGTTTGCTTCGAGGGACATTAACTTGATAAAGGTAATTGTTTTAGTTAAGATCATTTTGTCTGAAGCTGTATCCAAAAACCAATTGTTCTCTCTCGTTTACAACTTCCAGATAGAGAGTCGCCCACAAAGAAAACGTCCATTAAGGGTTGTTGATGATTCTAACAAGGGAAGTGCAAAGTAAGTGTTAACTTTTTTTTTTTTAAATCTTTTTATCATTGAGACTTGAGACATTCCCTTGCTCAAATCGGTGCTTAAAAGACGGTGCTCGTCTCCATTTACGTTTGCATCGTAAGTTTTGCATCCAAAAGACTTGCACTTGACTGAACCTACTTTTTAACGAGTCGAGTCTCATTTGTTCCTCAACTTCTCTGCAACTAAATGGTGCTCCATGGTATCTTATATAGTTTCAGATGAAGATATCATTTCTTGATTTTTGGAGGATGTGTAACAGTAATGATGTATTTCTGGCAACAGGTACTTTGATTACCTTTTCTATGTAGACTTTGAAGCTTCCATGGCAGAACATCGGGCTCAGCATGCTTTGGCACATTTGCAGGTCAGCGAGTGTAAAATTTCCTGACACGTCTGAGAAAACTCATCCTTGTTGAAGAAGCGAAACCCTGATTGCATGTTTCTTCTCCTTGCTTCTACTTCATACTATTCTGCTTTTTGAATCCACTCTCTGATGTGCTGCCTCTTTGGTTTTTCTCATGTCCTAGAAACCAAATGCCAGAACTTGTCATCTGAAACCACATTTATTCTTGTTTGTCTTCATCCAGGAATTTGCTAGTTTTCTTCGCGTTCTTGGCTGCTACGCAACAGATACAGCTACAGCTCTGTAGATGGTCATCCAACCTGCAACAAAGAGATTATAATTCAGCTTTTGTTGATGTACATATGCAACATGATTCCGATAAATCTGGAGTTGGAAAAGAGATCCCTCTGGCATGATCTCTCCTCCATTTTCAATCCTCTTTCATAATTCTTTTCACTCCCCAAAAATTGGGGTTTCTAGGTGTAAGCTGTAACAATTGGAGGCCTATATTACAGACTGCGGGTGCATTCACACGGTTTCTTTAAACATTTAGTGCATGAAATGTGTAACCCTACTCTCCCTCCCCCGATATGTTTGGACCTGCAATATTTAACAACATGGTCTTCAAAGCATTGATAGCTTTAGCCATGCTCCCTCTAGTAAGTGTAGTGTGCACTGTGAAAATTCCGTTGCCAAATGTTGATGAACTAAACCTAGATATTATTTCTTTTTTACTAAATGGCAAAAATCTATACAAGACTGATGATCAATCCATGTTCTTGAGCAATATGAACAAGCTCATTCTACTACTTGAGCATTTTGCCATGATTTTTAGCTGCTCAAAGCCTTGCTAAACAAGAACTTCTATTCTCATACCTAGAAAGGAATAATAAATTTTGGATCTTTTATATCTAAACTATTTTTCATACATCAGAAATAATTAGGTTTATACAAACCATTTACATTTAAATGGTGTTGACGCTACATTTCAAAAGTATTTTAGAAAAAAAATGAATTTTTTTATTTTTATTTTTATTTTTTATTTTAAATTAATTTTTTTTTGATTTTTTTAGATCATTTTTATATGATGATCTTAAAAATATTTTCAAAAATAATCTCAATCACACTCACAACACATCCATTTAATTTGAATATAGAACTTACTTGTTGGGGGAAACTCAAAACATGTTATTTTTGGCTTTAAAAAATAATTTTAAGATAAATTATTTTGATAAAAAAAAGAAAAGAGGATTTCTTTTTAACTACCCTGCTCGGATCAAAACTCGGGTCTGTAAATTATGCGGTTAATTCGATGGGCTGGATCAGAACCATGAAAATGATACCTTAAAAAAACAAAATTACTTGCTTAGCCTGCGAAGGCCTAAACCCAGCCAACATCCCTATCTCTTTCCATGGATGTGTCTTGACAATTCCACCTCAGCCGAAGAACTGAACCCACCATGGCTTTTACTTCTACTCTCAAGTACCACACTTGGTTTCCCTTCCACCACCACCACCACCACCACCACCCCGCCTCTCACAAACCCACCACCAATTCCACTCTTTCTTTTGCTACCACAAACCATGAGCGGCTCACCACGACCACTGACCCAGCAATCCGTCTATCCCCCAATTTCACTCCAACCCAACTCCTCCATTCCCTTCGCCGCGAAGAAGACTCCTCCGCCGTGATTCACCTGTTTTACTGGGCCTCGAAGCAGCCAAATTTCAAGCCCAGTTCATCCATCTACAAGGAAGTTCTTCAGAAACTTGGTAAAGCAGGTGAATTTGATGCAATGAAAGACATCTTGAAAGAAATGAAGATTTCTTTGTCTGTCATTGATAATGACTCCTTGCTTGTTTTTATTGAAAGTTATGCCAGTTTTGGATTATATAATGAGATTATTCAGTTTGTTGATGCGATGGAAGTTGAATTTGGGGTAGTGGCGAACACCCATTTTTATAATTTCTTGCTGAATGTTCTTGTTGATGGAAATAAGTTGAAGTTAGTGGAAATCTCGCATTCTAATATGGTTAGCAGAGGAGTTAGGCCTGATGTTTCGACTTTTAATATTTTAATTAAAGCTTTGTGTAGAGCTCATCAAATCAGGCCAGCCATTTTGTTGATGGAGGAGATGGAGGATTTTGGTTTGTTGCCGGATGAGAAAACGTTTACAACTATAATGCAAGGGTTTATTGAGGAAGGGAATTTAGATGGTGCGATGAGAGTGAAAGAGCAAATGGTGGAAGCTGGATGTGTTGTGACTAATGTGACTGTTAATGTTTTGGTTAATGGGTTTTGCAAGGAGGGAAGGATTGAGGAGGCGTTGAGGTTTATAGAAGAGATGTCGTTGAGGGAGGGATTTTTTCCGGATAAGTATACCTTTAACATGTTGGTTAATGGGTTGAGTAAGACAGGGCATGTCAAGCATGCTTTAGAGGTTATGGATATGATGCTCAGGGAAGGGTTTGATCCGGATATATACACATATAATTCTTTGATTTCGGGTTTGTGTAAGTTGGGTGAGGTTGATAAGGCTATAGAAGTTCTCAACCAGATGATTGAGAGGGATTGTTCGCCGAATACGGTTACGTATAACACGATTATTAGTACCTTGTGTAAGGAGAACCAAGTTGAAGAGGCTACAAAACTTGCTCTTGTTTTGACTAGCAAGGGGATTCTACCAGATGTTTGTACATATAATTCTCTTATACAAGGTCTGTGCTTGAGTCGAAATCATAGCATTGCAATGGAATTGTACAAGGAGATGAAGACTAAAGGGTGCCATCCTGATGAGTTTACCTACAATATGTTGATTGACAGCCTTTGTTTTAGAGGGAAGCTTCAGGAAGCTCTGAATCTGCTTAAGGAAATGGAAGTGAGTGGTTGTGCACGGAATGTTATAACGTACAATACCTTGATTGATGGGTTTTGCAAAAACAAGAAGATTGCAGAAGCGGAGGAGATCTTTGACCAGATGGAACTCCAAGGGGTTTCCAGAAATTCAGTGACCTACAACACCCTTATTGATGGTCTCTGTAAGAGTGAGAGGGTGGAGGAGGCTTCTCAGTTGATGGACCAGATGATAATGGAAGGGTTGAGGCCTGACAAATTCACCTACAATTCTCTGCTCACCTACTTCTGCAAGGCAGGGGACATAAAAAAAGCAGCTGATATTGTTCAAACTATGGCTTCAGATGGGTGTGAACCAGATATTGTCACGTATGGGACCCTGATTGCAGGACTGTGCAAGGCAGGTAGAGTAGAGGTTGCAACTAAGCTCCTCAGAACCATTCAAATGAAGGGCATAACTCTGACTCCACATGCCTATAACCCTGTAATTCAAGCACTATTTAGACGGAAGAGATCAAGAGAAGCCGTGAGACTTTTCAGAGAAATGATAGAGAAGGCTCAGGCTCCAGATGCTGTCACATATAAGATTGTTTTCCGGGGGCTGTGCCAGGGTGGAGGACCAATTGGAGAAGCTGTTGATTTCTGTATGGAAATGCTAGAGAGAGGATATATACCTGAATTCTCATCTTTCTATATGCTGGCCGAGGGCCTTTTTTCTTTAGCTAGGGTGGGAACCCTAATCAAGCTCATTGATATGGTCATGGAGAAAGCAAAGTTCTCAGAAAATGAAGTAATAATGATAAGAGGTTTCCTCAAAACTTCCAAGTACCAAGATGCTTTGGCCACCCTAGGAGGCATCCTGGATAGCAGAAAGCCCAACAGAGCTTACAGATGAAAAGGAGATCCCACCCATCAAAATGTTTAGGAAGAAAGTAAAAGCTTCAACGTCCTACACTTGTACCCTTGAATCCAGTAGATGATGGAAAAGGAAGTGTTCTTCTTGTGGCTGATTGAGTATGCCTTATTAACATGAAGTTCGGTTTTATATGTTTCGATTTTTTTTGTATGTTTTGCTTCAAATTATGTGGTTTTGTGTGTGGCAAGTTTTTTTAATATAAAATAAATAAATAAGGAAAAAAATAATTTGACAAGGCCTCCACATGATACATCAGAAATACACAAAACACTAGAGAGAGACCATGGCCACCAAAAAACAATCACAAAAACTCTTTTCAACACAATGTCAACCCCAGCCGCTGCCAATGAGACGCCCGTTCCAAAAGAATCGGTTAAGGTCTTGGATTGGCCATGATACAAATTGTTAAGGTCTCACCTAAACAAGATAAAAAAAAAGTTGAGATTGTGTTGAAAAGAGCTGCTCCAAGCTTTTCTCTTTCTCTGATTCCACATGTGCTCCAAATCTGGGTCAAGAAAGTTGAGATTTCAGCCATGAACCTTGAAACTACTGTGGACTACTTATAGTTAATAAATCATCTCATCTAAAAACTTAAGTGATTAGATGCGATCCTGGAAATATGATTTATATTATTTTCTAACATACTCCTCAAGTGAAAGCTTTTTGGATTTGAAACTTAAATAGATTCACATTACCTTGTACTTTTTACCAAATAGAATGTGGTGGTGAGATTCGAACTCGTGACTGCTGGGTCAACAAGACTCTGATATCATATTAATAAATCATCTCATCTAAAAGTTTAAGCTGTGAGATAAGATCCAGAATATGATTTATATTATTCTCTAACACTTATCCGAGTGCCTTCAAAGAATACTCCCCCCAACTTGATAGCTGCTGCCTATGAACCGTCGTATTTCTATCATTCCTAACAAGAACAGAATAGAAGCCTAAAAAGTGCTCGAATCAACAGCTTAAGGTGATGGAAATTCTTGGTTTTACTGGTTATCCCGTAGAAATTGAGCTTGTGTTATATATGTCATAGAAAATGTCATCATGCTTGATAAAATGGAGCATTGACAGACCTTGAATAAATAAACGACAGACAAATGGGGAGATGGTATGCCAAGAAACTGGGTGCTCTAATGGTCTTGTAATTTCTTTAATTTATATATCTTGTTTTATAAATCTAATTCATTGGAGTTGTGATAGATTAAGTACGAATAGTTATTCTGCTAGCACCTTAATTCTTTTTATTAATTAAATATACTTGTAATTTTAAATTATTTTTTAATTAAATTCTGCCTTTTAAGTTCATGCTTATATTTTTGTTTATGCGAAGAAACTTCATCTCTAGAAAATATATTTTGTGGGTTCATGTGAGTGAATAAAACTCTGATTGTCCCAGGTTCTTATAAGAGATACACATTCTAATTCAAATTCGAGATCTACTATATAAATCATAAATTTTCTGTTATCATGCTATATCTTTTAGAAATTTATATCATCACAACACAATGTGTATTCTGAAATAAAATGCTTCTTGATGATTTGAATCTGGCAAAAAAAAAACAATGGTAGCTAGTAAGGAAATTAAACTTTAGTGGATTTTCTTAAGAAGTATAATCTACATCGATCAAGAAAGTCGAATGAAATAAAATGCTTCTTGATTTTAAAATATTGTTTTTTTTAAACATTTTTTTTTATTGTTTTAATGTACTGAATTATTTTAATATTTTTTTTTAAAAAAAATAACTTAAATAATACCCGAAAAGAGTTTGAAAGCAATGAGAATCACGTGTTCCAAAAGAATCCGAATATATTCTTCTAGGATGACTCCAAATGCTATCAATCAAGGGACTGGCAAAAAGGTGAATGGCTAATGGCTAGTAGCCACAACTTTTTACTGGGATTTGACTCGTCGTTCAAAAGCAGAAAAAGAAAAGAAAAGAAATGTCGATATACACATAGAGAAATAAATGTATTTGATTTATAATAATTTATAAAAACAAAAATATAAAATAATTTTATTTTAAAAATAACTTTCTATTGAATTTCTATATTTTAAAATAAAAAATAAAAAAAAGTTTTCATTATCTTAATAATAAATGCCTTTTATATCTCGAGATATTAATTAAGTGTAATTATTTATTAAATTAATCAATATATATATATATATATATATAAAATATGATATTTTTTTAATAAATGGATCAAATGTAAATAATTTACTTATAACGTTATAAAAGAAATATTTAATCTTAGCATAAAAAATCGCTAGAAATTCTTTATATGGTTTTACAGCTAATAGCATTTTATTCACGTATGCAAACTAATTTCATTTTTCTAATTTCTTCAAAGTCACATTATCTTAAAAAAAAAATCATGAAATTCTGAATTTTCAATATCAAGTTTTTTTTAAAAAAAAGGATAAATACAAAATTAACCCCGAAATCCATCACAGAAAATTCCAAAAATTGAAAATGAAAAACCTTTCCAAACTACGTGCCACGTATCTCTCATTGTGTCCGTTACTCAGACTGGTCAGCTGTACACTAACCTAACAGCGGTGCATCTCATTCTTCTAACAACCGACACATCTGACTCGATTATCTAACACCAAACCCCAAATATATAACACGTGGTAAACATCAACAGCATCACAACGTAACAGTTTCGTCCCTCTAATATGCCTTCTTATTTATTATTTTTCTATTGTTGGGGTGTCCGGACCAGATTGGCCGAGCCAAGCTCGTACCACTGGCCACTATTCTTTTTAAATACCCGTCTAGGTACCATGCGGTACGATCATTTCAGCTCCCACTCTCCACTCTCCACTCTCCCTACCACTCTCCAATTTCTGGTAACATCTCTCTCCAATTTTTTTAAAATAGGGTTTTCATTGAGTGATTAATTTATTAATTTAATGATTATCGTTTGGTTTTGTGTGCTTAATTTGTGTGATTATGGAGAATTACGGTATGGCTGAGGAGGCAGCGAAAGCAGTGACGCCAAACGCAGAGTTGCTGGAATGGCCGAAGAAAGACAAGCGTCGTCTGCTTCATGCTGTGTATCGTGTTGGTGATCTTGATCGCACCATTAAGTGAGTAAATATTTTACTTTCATTCGACTTTTTTTTTCTGTTTTGCAGTTCATTCTCTCTTGATATGCGAATTTATGTGTAATTAATGGGTAATATAAATTTAGATTTCTTATGCTATGTGTTGTTACTTTCTGCAACTTTTTTAATGGATTCAAGAACTTGATGGTGTGATATGGATCGAAGAAGTATGCATTTGATGTAAATAATTTGGATTTTTTTTGGTAAGCTGTCTTTTTGTTGATGGTGTAGGTTTTATACAGAAGGATTTGGAATGAAGCTATTGAGGCATAGGGATATACCAGAAGAGAAATACACCAATGCATTTCTTGGGTTTGGACCTGAAGAGTCTAATTTTGTTGTTGAATTAACTTACAGTATTTCCCTCTCAAAACCCGATCCTACTTTAAAGTCTCTTTTTTTATTATTATTTGTGAATTCATTAGTTATTTATGGATGGTTACTTTGTGACTGGTAAATTAGATGGGAAAAGGGTGGATTCATGGTAGGTATCATGAATAATAGAAGGGATAAGCTGCATAATCTCTTTATATTGTTGAGCGGGAGTGGATTCCTTGGCTTTTTTACTGGTTGCATGGATCCTGTTTTTTTTTTTTAAAAAAAAATTATTTGTGTTGTTCGAGCTTTGCTCTAGTAGCAAAGGGGTTAGGAATCAGTAGGACTGGCATTAAAAATCATATATATTCTTTTGATTCTTTCACCTTTGTGATTCTAGGAGTTTATATAGTTTGTTGTTGATTTACAGATTATGGGGTGACTTCATATGATATTGGAGAAGGTTTTGGTCATTTTGGAATTGCAACTGAGGATGTAAGTGTGATATTTTGTTATTAGGATTTGAGCAGATTTTTCCTTGGTACTTGGAATAAATCTTGTGTTTCATGGTCTTATAGGTTTATAAGCTAGTAGAAAAGCTCCGTGCCCTTGGTGGTAACATTACCAGGGAACCTGGTCCAGTCAAAGGTGGAGCATCTGTAATTGCTTTCGTGAAGGATCCTGATGGCTATACTTTTGAGCTCATCCAGAGAGGTCCAACTCCTGAGCCCCTCTGCCAATTAATGCTCCGTGTTGGAGATCTTGATCGCTCTATCAAGTTCTATGAAAAGGTAGAACTGGTCATTTTACTTGATTTTTGTCTGTTCTGGGATGTTTGTGCCATGGGGAAGAGCAATTATTCACAAGCAAAAAGAATGTTTTGGCTTCTAAGAAAATAATCCATTGTATTTGGTTTAGTGATTAATTGGGCTGTGTAATAGGTTCCTATGTGCAAGCTTAGATTCAGGATTCCATAAAGAAAGTAATTACACATTACAAATTTGTTTTTGTACAAGAAAAATGAAGACTATGGAATGTATTGCTCTTGAGCCAAATACCCTTTTTTGGTTGATATGCCGGGGGTAGTTAGAGATTTATGATCATCCCATCTGTTTAGTAACACAGTCAAGTCTATGCTCTATGCATTTTTGACGCTATAATGTTGCAGGCATTGGG
The DNA here is from genome assembly GCA_964035475.1 of Salix caprea. Taxonomy (NCBI): domain Eukaryota; kingdom Viridiplantae; phylum Streptophyta; class Magnoliopsida; order Malpighiales; family Salicaceae; genus Salix; species Salix caprea. The sequence goes on along the minus strand of OZ037745.1, from coordinate 775,193 downwards.
GTCTTAGCAGCAATACAAAATAACATGTTTGATTCAAGCTGCATGGTTTTCCTTTTGTGCAGGCCTTGGGGATGAAGCTATTGAGGAAGATTGATAGACCTGAGTACAAGGTATAATGCTGTCTCTCAATTAATCTCTTTATGCTTTGAGATAAGGATTAGGTATTTGGAGCTCCTTCACCTTGTTGATTACGTTTACAGTACACATTGGCCATGGTGGGGTATGCTGATGAATATCAATCAATTGTTCTGGAATTGACATACAACTATGGGGTGACTGAATACACCAAGGGAAATGCATATGCACAGGTTTGTTAAAATTCATTTTTGCAAGCTACTCGAACCCCTTAACGATTCCCTAGTTTAAACATTGAAGACTGGTACTCACTACAGATTGCAGTTAGTACTGATGACGTGTACAAAAGTGCTGAGGTTGTCAACCATGTTACGCAAGAGCTTGGTGGTAAGATAACACGGCAACCAGGACTAATTCCTGGAATCAACACCAAAATCACCTCTTTTCTAGATCCAGATGGCTGGAAAACTGTAAGTTTCCTTTAATCAAATCTCGGTTCCAAGTATCCCTGATAGATTAAAAATTGGTATAGATGCGCGCTAACCGGATTGTTAAATCTAGTTTCTGGTGTTCGTTCCGAATTTGCCTGGGATACAGAGATTTTAGTTGTGGCATCTGAATATTTGTTTTTGTTTACACTGTTTTTGTAGGTTCTGGTTGACAATGTGGACTTCCTCAGAGAACTCCACAAGGAAGATTGATTGCATAAATAGAGGATACTGGATCCTTTAGCTATCATCCAACCCTCGCTATCGGTGTATGAAAATATGCCAGTGTTTGTTTTTATCCATGACAGGCAGCCACTAGCTATCCCAGTATGTGTCGATATGGCTTCCGCCTGAAATAAAATGTTTGTGGTGGTTTTTCGAGACTTGTTTGGTTTTTAGCAGTTTCATCTATGAATGAAATAATTGAGATTGATATCGTTGATTTGAAATAAAAAAAATTGGGCAGATTCTATAAACATTTTTTTTTCACAAACCAAATGGTATTAACCCTAAATGATAACACGACGTAGATACTATAGTGGCAACGGATAATGGTAAATAATTTTAACTTAACTTTTGGAAAAATAACTCTAAAAACTACTGAAAATAAAAGCAAATTCCCCCGACTATTTTTTTCATGTTTAACATAAAAATGTTTTAAAAAGAAATATGTGTAGTTACATTGTACCCGATTGTATTGGATCATTCTTTACCTAGAGTGGGCTGGTTATAGAAATTAACAATTACCACGAAAATTGGCCATAATATTCTAAAATATCATGTTAATTTGACTGTCATTTATTAGGAAAATTTGCTTAGACTTTTTTTTATATATATTATAATTCAAGCAACCATATAAATTAATTTACCAGCTACTGGAACCCCTAAATGATTCCCTGTATAGCGTAAACATTGATGACTCTGGTACTCACTACAGGTTGCATGGTGCTGATGATGTGTACAAAAGTGGTCAGGTTGTCAACCTTGTAATGCAAGAGGTTGGTGGTAAAATGAGTGCAGCAAAGAGAATTCATTGTGGTACTCACCCTGACTGCCTCAACAAACTGAGTCTTGGAAGGATGAAATCCCATTAGCGTCGCTTCCTCTATAAGCTTTTTTAAATTCTCCAGATTTGAAACCATAACGGAAGGCCGGGAACGAATTAGCAGAGCAATGTCCTTTCCAGGGACTCACAAGGTTCAGAACATGGGATTTTGAGAAGCCATAGTTCTTGAAAACGGCAAGAGCAGAAACAGGCTCATCTGGGGTTTCAAAATGGACCTGTTTAGAAGCTTGTAAAGCAGATTTTAGAGAGAACCCACATTTGTTCAGAAGGTATACGAGACTGTACAGGAATGTTCTTTTATACTATCATCTGTATTCACCGATGAGATGTTTCTGGGACATGATAATATTGAAGGGTTTTCAAGAAAACAATGAGCTGGTGAAGCTCTAACAGACGACCCTGTCACTATGCTTTTGCAGAGTAATCTAAGCATTGGAAATTGAGACGTGAGAAAATCGTCGTCGTCGTAGTAGTAGTGAATAAAATGACACTTGCCATTCCATTGAAGCAACTCTTTAACCCTAACGGTGGAGCAGAGCAGAGCAGAGCAGAGAAGGCACGGGGGAGTAGAATGGAGGAAACCTAACCAAGAACAAGTCTGGGTCTCATTTTTGGACTTCTAACTTTTTATGGACTACAAGCCCTATTCAAATGTTTGTATTGATACCCTGCGCCTGACAGCTTTCACTTTAATGGGGCTTTAATCTTCATAAATCATAACGAAATTAAAAAAATTATAAGCCCAATAGTTGGAAAAGACGAAACAACTTTGTAAAGGTGTTTCCAAAATACAGAAATACTCTAATTTTTTCTTATATATATACGGTAAAGATTACAAAAGTATCTTAAGCTATGGAAACTTTCCAAATCCTGCAATTAATTTATGACTTGTGGCATTTTCATTATATCACAATTTACTGTTTAGTCCCTCCCAAATCATTGTGGATTGAAATTTTTTAATTCTTTTTTGTTTAGTCCCTAATGAGAGGTATTGTTTGAAACACGCCTTTGTAAACGCTTCTAAGACATCAAAAATATAATCAAATAAAATCAAGAAAAAAGAGAGCGTGTTTTAAGAGTTTAGACCAATGGGTTTTAAAGACTGATTCAAGTGAAAAGTTAAAAGACAAAACCACCAAATTTGAGAGAAAGAGAGAGCATTTTAAGCAAACCACGAAAGCCCATGAACAACTCTAACTAAAGAATTGAAAGAAGAAAACAAGTGAGAGAAATACTACAAAAACCCCAACTTGTGACAACGACTTAGTGAAAGGAAGCAATTCAGGTCCAGCCCTGAAACTCGTTTTGAATTAATATTTTATTTATTGCTTTATTATTATTTTAATATAATAGGGAAACCAGTCATCATTCGGCCTGTCCTTTTCCTCATTGACCTCCAAGTCTAGGGCATAGATATTGTCCAGCATGTGGTGCTGAATGAAGGTTGAATTATTCAATTGCAAGTATTTCCACAAAATAAATGAGAGTATTGTTTGAAACACGCCTTTATAAACGTTTCTAAGACATCAAAAATATAATAAAATAAAATCAAGAAAAAAGAAAGTGAGTTTTCAGAGTTTAGACCGATGGGTTTTAAAGACTGATTCAAGTGAAAATTTAAAAGACAAAACCATCAAATTTGAGAGAAAGAGATTGCATTTTAAGCAAACCACAAAAGCCCACGAACAACTCTAACTCAAAAATTGAAAGAAGACAACAAGTGAGAGAAATACATACAAAAACCCCAACTTGGTGACAATGACTAGTCAAAGGAAGCACTTCAGGTCCAGCTCTGAAAGTTTTTTGAATTAATATTTTATTATTATTTTAATATAATAGGGAAACCAGTCATCATTTGGCCTGTCCTTTTACTCCTTGACCTCCAAGTCTAGGGTATAGATAGTGTCCAGCATGTGGTGCTGAAAGAAAGTTGAATTATTCAATTGCAAGTATTTCCACAATAAATGAGAGGTATTGTTTGAAACAAGCCTTTATAAACGTTTCTAAGACATCAAAAATATAATCAAATAAAATCAAGAAAAAAGAGAACGTGTTTTCAGAGTTTAGACCGATGGGTTTTAAAGACTGATTCAAGTGAAAAGTTAAAAGACAAAACCACCTATTTTGAGAGAAAGAGAGAGCATTTTAAGCAAACCACAAAAGTCCATGAACAACTCTAACTAAAGAATTGAAAGAAGACAACAAGTGAGAGAAATACTACAAAAACCCCAACTTGTGACAATGACTTGGTGAAAGGAAGCAATTCAGGTCCAGCCCTGAAACTCGTTTTGAATTAATATTTTATTTATTTATTGCTTTATTATTATTTTAATATAATAGGGAAACCAGTCATCATTCGGCCTGTCCTTTTCCTCCTTGACCTCCAAGTCTAGGGCATAGATATTGTCCAGCATGTGGTGCTGAATGAAGGTTGAATTATTCAATTGCAAGTATTTCCACAAAATAAATGAGAGTATTGTTTGAAACACGCCTTTATAAACGTTTCTAAGACATCAAAAATATAATAAAATAAAATCAAGAAAAAAGAAAGTGAGTTTTCAGAGTTTAGACCGATGGGTTTTAAAGACTGATTCAAGTGAAAATTTAAAAGACAAAACCATCAAATTTGAGAGAAAGAGATAGCATTTTAAGCAAACCACAAAAGCCCACGAACAACTCTAACTCAAAAATTGAAAGAAGACAACAAGTGAGAGAAATACATACAAAAACCCCAACTTGATGACAATGACTAGTCAATGGAAGCACTTCAGGTCCAGCTCTGAAAGTTTTTTTGAATTAATATTTTATTTACTGTTTTATTATTATTTTAATATAATAGGAAAACCAGTCATCATTCGGCCTGTCCTTTTACTCCTTGACCTCCAAGTCTAGGGTATAGATAGTGTCCAACATGCCTTTATAAATGTTTCTAAGACATCATAAATATAATAAAATAAAATCAAGAAAAAAGAAAGTGAGTTTTCAGAGTTTAGACCGATGGGTTTTAAAGACTGATTCAAGTGAAAATTTAAAAGATAAAACCATCAAATTTGAGAGAAAGAGATACTCTAATTTTAAAGCCCAATAGTTGGAAAAGACGAAGCAACTTTGTAAAGGTGTTTCCAAAATACAGAAATACTCTAATTTTATCTTATATATATACGGTAAAGATTACAAAAGTATCTTAGGCCCCGTTTGTTTGCTGGAAAGTGGTTTCCTTTTGGAAAGTAAATTCCGGGTAAAGTGAATTCCTGGAAAGTGAATTTCTGGTAAGTGAATTCCTGGAAAGTGAATTTCTTGAAAGTGAATTCCGATGTTTGACAGTGTTATGGAAAATGAACTGGAAAACACTTTCCAGTGTTTGTTTGTGTTATGGAAAAGGAACTGGAAAATAATTTATTAATAAATTAATTTTTTTTTCAAGTTTATCTAATATATATAAAATATTTAATCACTTAAAATAAAGAAATGAAATCTAAAAAGTATAATGATGAATTTTTTTATTATATCCTATATTCATACATAGCTTATTTTATAAAATATAACAATATATGTCATATCATATTATAGAGAAATAAGCTTGTGAAATATTTTTTAAGTAAAACTTATTAATATATATTTTTTTCAATTTTAAAAGCTTAAAATAAGTTTTTTTTAATTTTAAATCAAAATCTCAATGCAAAATTTTAATTTAGGGTGATTAAAAAAAAATAGAATTTTTAAGATTTAAATTATTAGTTTTTGTGTTTTTTAATTGTTAATATCAAAATTATTATTTTTTTTTTATAAAAAATAATACTTTAACATGTTTCTATTTTTTTTGAAAAAAAAAAACAATAACTATTACCTTTAAGGAAAGTGTATTCCGGTTCTTAAAAGAGGAAAACACTTTCCTTTTGTCAAGGGTTGTGTTTTCCTTGGCTGGAAACAACTTTCCTGTGTTTGTTTGCTGGAAACAACTTTCCAGGAAAGTTATTTCCAGCAAACAAACATCGGAAACACAGGAAACAACTTTCTAGGAAAGTTGTTTCCAGCAAACAAACAAGGCCTTAAGCTATGGAAACTTTCCAAATCCTGCAATTAATTTATGATGATTTAAATAAGTGGGGAAGGACAAATTTATCGCGCCGGCTAACTTGTTCTTCAAGTCCCCGATACAAAAATATGATAAACAAAGACCTTCACCTGCTTATAAATATGGCACTACTTTCAACATTTTAATCGAAGCCAAGACACCAGGTTGATAACTAGAAAAATGTGGACAGAGCTAGGCGCCACCATATCTAGTCTAGCAGTTGCTTTTTTCATGTTTGAGAAATATTCTCACTGTGTACCTTATATACTTCGTGGATATCTTGCAAGAAATTTTCGTAAGTTAGTTAATTTTGTGAACCCTTATGTCGAAATTACTTTCCTCGAATACACAGGTGAACGCCTCAAGCGTAGCGATGCCTTCTTGGCCATTCAACACTATCTCAGCACCAGCTCTACCCAGAATGCTAGGAAACTCATGGCTGATGTTGCCAATGACAGCCAATCTGTAGTCCTCAGCATGCGGGAACATGAAGAAGTTACCGATGTTTTCAACGGGGTCAACGTCTGGTGGGCATCAGGCAAAATTCTCCCCCAATCAACAACCATTTCGTTTTCTCATATCACTGAAGAAAAGAGGTACTACAAGCTCACTTTCGATAAAAAATATCGGGAGACCATCACGAAGTCTTATTTACAGCATGTTCTGAAAAAAGGAAAGGAAATCGCAGTGAAGAACAGACAGAGGATGCTGTACACCAACAATCCTAGCAAGGACTGGCAAGGGTGGAGGCCTACCAAGTGGGGCAGTTTAGTGTTTGAGCATCCTTCTACATTCGATACTTTGGCAATCAAAACACAGAAGAAAGATGAGATCAAGAAGGACCTTATCAAGTTCAGCAAAGGGAAAGACTATTACGCAAAAATCGGGAAGGCCTGGAAGCGTGGCTATCTCCTTCATGGTCCTCCCGGGACTGGCAAATCATCAATGATCGCTGCTATGGCTAATTTACTGGATTATGATGTTTATGATATCGAGCTGACAACTGTAAAGGACAACAGCGAGCTGCGGAAGCTACTCATTGAGACGAAAGGAAAGTCTATTATCGTGATTGAGGATATCGATTGCTCGCTTGATCTTACGGGTCAGAGAAAGAAAAGGAAGGAGAAAGAAGATGACGATGAAGCGGACAAAGAGAAGGACCCGATTTCTAAGTTGAAAAAGGAGGCGGAAAAAGAAGGAGAAAGCGGGAGCAAAGTTACTTTATCAGGGCTTCTGAACGTTATTGATGGAATTTGGTCGGCTTGTGGTGGAGAAAGGATTATTATATTCACTACCAATTACGTGGACAAACTCGATCCAGCTCTGATTAGGAGGGGGAGGATGGACAAGCACATAGAGATGTCATATTGCTGCTTTGAAGCATTCAAGGTGCTAGCCAAGAACTATTTGGATATTGAATCGCACGAGCTATTTGGAAAAATCGAAGAGGTGTTTGCTGGGACAAAGATGTCTCCGGCCGATGTTGCTGATATTTTGATGCCGAAGTCGGAAGAACAAGATGGGGAGACTTGTTTGAAGAATTTGATTGCAGGTCTTGAAGCTGGAAAAAAATCAGAAGCAGCACTGCTGGAGACCAAGGATGGAGTAGTCACTGAAGATTAGGTTGGAATGGAAAGCAGCTCGGTTGGATCTGTTGAATGTTACCTCATTTGCTGCTGAGGAAGAGGTCTTCGATGCTGAGAAGATCCAGTCAAAGATTAGCTCCAATTTCTTACGATGGTAGTTGCAAATAAAGCTGTTATAGAACAACTCTTCTCTGATTTTAGTCTGTCATTATTTTTCTGAAGTTTGTTATCAAAACTCTCCTATAAAAGAGTGATTTCATCAATAAAGAAGTACTTACGCTTGCAATCACAACACACACAGCATTATCTTACTGCTGATTTCTTACTTGTGTCTTCAACATCTTGTTTTTGTCAAGAACAACAGGATGACAACGTTGTTGCAGTGAACGAGTATTTTATGGTGTTTTTCTGTTAATTAGTATTATATAGTATGGTTTCCTAGTAAATATGATTGTTGTTAGGTCTTTCTCTTGTAAATCTGTAGACTGTATGTACATACGAAGTGGGTGGGTGTATTATTAAGATAATATGATATGATATTCAGCCCATCTAAATAATCAAGAAAAATAAAAATTCAAATAAAAACTAAAAATATTATCAATACTTTTCGCTGGGTTTTTTTTATCTATGTAGAAAATTGATTGAGTTTATAAATATTGTATTTTATTATTTTAGGCCGATATTATCAATTTTCTACATAGGCCGGGAACGAATTAGCAGAGCAATGTTCTTTCCAGGGACTCCATTGTCTCGTAAGACATCAACAACCCGTGCCATGGTTTCAACAGTAACATTTAGAATACGAGGGAAACGCTTGACTGCTTTGATGGCCTCGGCATCAGATTGGAGCGAGTTTTCAAGGAAATCAAAAGCAGGAACTAACTGGTTTTGTAAGCTGTACTTAAAAACCCATGGATAGGATGATATGATTTTGATAACATCAGGGCTTGAAAAACCTTTAGATTGGAAAAACCCAAGCTTGGGCAAAAGTGTCGTCTTAGGTTTAGACAAAAACACCACTGGCCGTCTCCTCACAAGGTTCAGAATATGGGATTTTGAGAAGCCATAGTTCTTGAAAACGGCAAGAACAGAATCGGGTTTATCTGGGGTTTCAAAATGGACCTGTTTAGAAGCTTGTAAAGCAGATTTTAGAGAGAACCCACATTTGTTCACAAGGTACGAGACTGTAAAGGAATGTTCTTTTATATTATCATCTGTATTCACCGATGAGATGTTTCTGAGACATGATAATATTGAAGGGTTTCCAAAAAAATAATGAACTGGTGAAGCTCTAACAGACGACCCTATCACTATGCTTTTGCAGAGTAATCTAAACATTGGAAATTGAGACGTGAGAAGTAGATGTAGCAGTAGTGAATAAAATGTTACTTACCATTGCACTGAAGCAACTCTGAAACCCTAACAGTGGAGCAGAGCAGAGAGCATAAGGGTGGAGAATGGACTAGAAGTTGGGGTCTATTTTCTTGCAATCCTTCTAAACCTTTTGGACTAGAAAGCCCATATTGATAGCCTGGCCTTTACAACCTTCAGGTTAGTGGGCCATTATCTTCATGAATCATGACGAAGTTAGAAAATTACAAGCCCAATAATTAGAAAAGATCAATGCTGTATTTTGTAACTGGCGGGAGCTATCAGTACGATTATCACAAGGATAGCTTAAGCTTGTTGCTGCAAAGCTTGTCCCTAAAACTTCGATGTCATCTCATATACTCAGGTTACAGATTAGTTTTCATCATATATTGCATGCTAAAAATCATTATATTATCTTACAATAGAGTCCTCTCACTTGTATGAAAATGAGATTCGTATAATTACTAACAAGTCCCATTATTAAGCATACTTTTTTTTTTTCACTAGGTCGATTTCTTGAAGTTATTACTTATTAAATTTGAGTTAAGAAAATAACATCGAAGGCAATTCATGTTTAGGGTTCTAAGGAATCTGGATTTAATGTTATTTGGATTTTACCTTTGGATATATATGTGCCTTCAAAATTCAAACTATTATATTTCGTTGGTAATTTAGAGTTTCATTAATTCTGTTTTTGATTACCTTTTACCTTACATGCCATTTGTTTTTCGTTGCAAAAACATTAATTTTTATTTTCCGGTTGAGCTCACCTTTCTAAATTATTGAAATTTGGATCCACTCATTAGTTTAAGACCTTAATTAAAATCATGAATCTGTGTATTCAACTAGTTCTCTATCTTAACTCATGAAAATCTAGGAGCATTCCATGCATGTCTATATATCTTTTCCCTAAAAACAATTATTATAGTAAATCTAATTTTTTCTATACCGAGGAACTTTCGAGCATCATTGCATCAAGGTAAACCTCGCTTTCCTAGCTCCATTTATATGATCTATGATGAGTTCCCTGTTGTGTGGTATGTAATCCATTTACAATGCAATGGGTTGCCCTACCTTCGATATGTCAAATAAACACTAAATAATGAAAACCAAGTATATATACTTGTCGGGAATATTTATGCAGGAAGAGAGGAAGTAATTTCCCGTCACTTGGTGTTAATGGTCACCTCTCTGGATTTTAAACCAGTATTCAAAGGTTTGTATACAATATTTTTTTTATTTGAATAATTGTCGATGAAGGTATTTGTAAGATTAATATTTATTCACCGATCAAAAATGATTTTATACATGTTAATAGTTCATATTAAACTAGTTATGTTGTAGAATGATTTTAAGCAAAATCTTATATAGCCTGCCTTGTGGGAAGATCTCATTTAAATACATATGTCCATTGATCGTGCTGTGGATCAATTTTTCTACGAGTAGTCCATCAATTTTTCTTCTAGAACCATTTTTGGCATACATGTTTTCACATCGGCAGATTTGGAGGTGGGTAGCCCTCGAAGAACTTGGTGTGTTTGGCTCTCAAATCCTGTATTTGTTCATAATCACTGCTCTCTCAAATATTTAATTCATAATTTAAGAAGTTAACAAATCCCCTTTCGTATAGTTTTGTTGCACTGGAGACTCTACTGAATCAAGCTAATAAATAACATAATCAATATGCAAAAGTTATACCAAACAGACTTTTGGTCATATATATGCTTTCGCTAAAAGAATGTGCGTTCGAGAAGAAAACTTAGATCGACATCGTCCTGAAAGACAAGATAGCCATATCAGTGACCAAACCTTTCTGAAAATTCCGCATCATTACACCATCAGGGAAGAAAAATCAGTCTCTCATGCTATCTTCAGAATAATAACGAAAAAAGCAGAACTACTTCTAATTGGAGTTCTTGCAAAATTGATGTATTAAACTTGTCTTTGATGACTGTTAAACATCATATGATCGTTTCCCTTTTCAATTTGAAATCAGAGTCTTAGTGGACTTCAAATTCAGGAAATGCTAAAAAAAGACTTGATTTGGTGAATCCAATTACATGCTTATGCTTTTTGGATGATTGGTTGTGCTGTAACATCAAAGTTACAAGTAATGTTAATTGAGTATTGCCAGGTTGTAACTGGGGTTATCCGATTCTTTGTCGTGTCCTTTAAAAAACTATTAAAAAGTTAGGCTTAGTGTAGACATAGATATGTTATCAAACTGCTTATGATCCTTTAAGCTCCTAGCTATCACCAATAGATGGGGTAAATCTACAATTTATATTTGCATGTCTTCTATCACCCGTTCATAATCAGGGAATTTAATTTCTCATCCTCTTTTATGAAACCACATTCTATTATATGATCAACTATGATTATTTAACATGTGCTACTTGGTGTATACAGAAACCACCCTAAGACAGAATTTTATTATCGAAAAATTTCTCTGCTACTTAGTGTATAACCTATGCCGGTTTGCTGAGCTTTGGGAGGTTTGTCTGGTGGGCTGACCTTATGATGGGTTATCCCTTCAAGACTCAGTTGGCTTCACTAAACTAGGAGCGCACTCATGATAGATGGGCTAACCTCTGCTAGCCTCCGTTGGAACGAGTATGATAACAATGGAAAGCTAGCTATATATCTTCAGAATAATAAGGAAGATATCAGAGCTATTACTGATCAGAGTTCTTGCAAAATCGATGCATTAAACGTGTCGTCATTTCTCTTTGATGATATCGACCCTATTACATCATGTTCGTTTCCGTTTCCAATTTGCATTCAGAGCCGTAGCGGACTTAAAATTCAAGAAATATTATAAAATGACTTGCTGGGGCGAATCAAACGATATGAATATATATGCTTTCTTTATGATTGGTTGGGCAGCAACATCAAAGTTAAAGTAATGTTATTAAAGTATTGCCAAATTGCAACGGGGGTTATATATATAGCCAATTCTTTGTCTTGGCCTCTTCACCCTTTCATTTGCAATGACGTTCCGTATGATTATACAATTTATTCTTTGATACACAGAGGTCGAAAGAGGAGGCCGGAGCCAGCTACCCAGCATCTTCCTTGGAGAGTCATGATGTTTCCCGTTTGCTTTCATCATTGAAATAATTGAAGTTACGAAGGACAGATATTTTGTTGGCATTGCTGAGGCAACGAGGTTTTCTTTTTGGATTCGAGAAAACTACACTTACTGTAAAATGTATTTTGTGAGCTGAGGTGAGTGAATAAAATCTCGGTTGTCCCAGATTTTTACAAGAGCTGTATACCCTGACTCGAAATCAAGACCCGTTATGCAGATCTCAATCTCTTTGACACAACACCACATCCAATTAAAGAACTCAATTAATATGCGAAAGTTATACCGAACAGACATTTGGTCATGTGCTTAACTAAACGTGTGTATAAAAAAAGAGCACTTAAATTGCCAACACCATTCAGCAAATTCCGCATCTATACTCCATCAGGAAAAAAAAATCAGACTCTCTGGCTATCTTCGGAATAATAAGGAAGATATCAAAACTACTGCTAATTAGAGAGTTCTTGCAAAACCGATGCATTAAACCTGTCTTCGTTTCTCCTTAATGGCATCGGCCCTATTAACTCATGTTCGTTCCGTTTCCAATCTGGATTAAGAGTTTTTGTGGAATTAAAATGCAGTCAAAACTAAAAAAGACTTGCTGGGGTGAATTAATCTACCGACATGCTTGGCTTAGGATGGTTGATCAGCAACATCAAAGTTAAAGTAATTTTAATTTAGTATTTTTCCAAATTGTAAGTGGGGCTAACCAATTCCTTGTCCTGTCCAGTTGGCCCCTTCATTTCCGTCGAGAATCACATATAATTATCCAATATAGTATTTGATATAGAGAAGTCAAAAGTGGAGGCTGGATCAAGCCAACCACCCAGCGTCTTCCATGGAGAGTCATGTTACATGGCTTTTTGATAAACAATACCTTCACTAGCTTATAAATATGATAAACAAAGACCTTCACTAGCTTATAAATATTGCACTACTTTCAAGTTTCAACATTGTAATCGAAGCCAAGACACCAGGTTGATAACTAGAAAAATGTGGACAGAGCTAGGCGCCACCATATCTAGTCTAGCAGTTGCTTTTTTCATGTTTGATAAATATTCTCACTGTTTACCTTTTATATTTCGTGGGTATCTTGAAAGAAATTTGCGTAAGTTAGTTAATTTTGTGAACCCTTATGTCGAAATTACTTTCCATGAGTACACAGGTGAACGCCTGAAGCGTAGCGATGCCTTCTTTGCCATTCAAAACTATCTCAGCACCAGCTCTACCGAGAATGCTAAGAGACTCAAGGCTGATGTTGTCAACGAAAGCCAATCTGTGGTCCTCAGCATGGATGACCATGAAGAAGTTACCGATGTTTTCAACGGGGTCAAAGTCTGGTGGGCATCATACAAAATTCCCCCCCAATCAAAAACCATTTCTTTTTCTCATATCACTGAAGAAAAGAGGTATTACAAGCTCACTTTCCATAAACATTATCGGCAGATCATCACGAAGTCTTATTTACAGCATGTTCTGAAAGAAGGAAAGGCAATCGCAGAGAAGAACAGACAGAGGATGCTGTACACCAACACTCCTAGCAAGGACTGGCAAGGGTGGAGGCCTACCAAGTGGGGCAATATAGTGTTTGAGCATCCTTCTACATTCGATACTTTGGCAATGGAAACACAGAAGAAAGATGAGATCAAGAAGGACCTTATCAAGTTCAGCAAAGGGAAAGACTATTACGCAAAAATCGGGAAGGCCTGGAAGCGTGGCTATCTCCTTTATGGTCCTCCTGGAACAGGCAAATCATCAATGATTGCTGCTATGGCTAATTTACTGGATTATGATATTTATGATATCGAGCTGACAACTGTAAAGGACAACAGCGAGCTGCGGAAGCTACTCATTGACACGAAAGGAAGGTCTATTATCGTGATTGAGGATATCGATTGCTCGCTTGATCTTACAGGTCAGAGAAAGAAAAGGAAGGAGAAAGATGACGATGAAGCGGACGAAGAGAAGGACCCGATTTCTAAGTTGAAAAAGGAGGCCGAAAAAGAAGGAGAAAGCGGGAGCAAGGTTACTTTATCAGGGCTTCTGAACGTTATTGATGGAATTTGGTCGGCTTGTGGTGGAGAAAGGATTATTATATTCACTACCAATTACGTGGACAAACTCGATCCAGCTCTGATCAGGACGGGGAGGATGGACAAGCATATAGAGATGTCATATTGCTGCTTTGACGCATTCAAGGTGCTAGCCAAGAACTATTTGGATATTGAATCGCACGAGCTATTTGGAAAAATCGAAGAGGTGTTTGCTGGGACAAAGATGTCTCCAGCTGATGTTGCTGATATGTTGATGCCGAAGTCGGAAGAACAAGACGGGGAGACTTGTTTGAAGAATTTGATTGCAGGTCTTGAAGCTTCCATGGAGGAAGCTGGAAAAAAATCAGAAGAAGCAGCAATGCTGGAGACCAAGGATGGAGTAGTCACTGAAGGTTAGGATGGAATGGAACGCAGCTCGGTTGGATCGCGGCGTTGTTGCAGTGAAAGGGTATTTTATGGTAATTAGTATTGTATAGTATGGTTTCCTAGTAAATATGATTGTTGCTATGTCTTTCTCTTGTAAATCTGTAGACTGTATGTACATACGAAGTAGTTGGGTGTGTTGTTAAAATAATATTCAAGATATATAATATGGTATTGATTGCATAAAAAATAATAAAAAATAAAAAAAATATTTTCTTAACAACATTTTTCAAACACGTTCTCAAATAATGTCGTAATCGATACTGGACAAATAGAAAGCACCGACGGCAGTTGTTGTAAGAAAGCAAGTAGAAGCTAGTTAATTTTTTTTTATGTAATGGGCAAATAGAGAAAAAAAGAAGGAATTTCTCATTATTATTATTATTATTTTCTTATTAATGTATACATCTCCCTATATGAGTGACACACTAGCCGGAGGGAAAATGAATATTAGGACCAACTTTCTTGATGAAATAGAGTCAAGCAAATTTTCCAAAGAAATAACAATCATTTTAGAACATCTTTATATTAAATATATTTATTTTGAAAACATTTTTATATCTAAAAAACAACCAAATTTGTTCTCTAGTTTTTAGTTATTTTGTTATCTATCATTATATGTGCTGCCACTATAATATCTACATTGTATTATTATTTTGGATTAATACTAATTGATTTGTGGGAAAAAAATGTGATGCAACCAAGTTTGTAAGAACACGGTATCAAGAACAATTTAGTGAGGATCTGACCAAACCAGATAGAGATTTGTCAGCTGCAAATTTTGTACATGACCTAGTTGATGTATTTATGGACTAGCAGGAAAGGTCCGAACAAAAAAAAAACATGATCACACAAGCCTGAGCTACAAGTCATCTTGGGCAATCTAATGAGGATTTGATCCAACTAGATGAGGATCAATGGGAAAAGCCTAGACCCAAAAGAAGGCATTATCACACCATACTGAGCTCAAGTCATTCTAGACAATTTAATGAGGATTTGACCTAACTAGATAAGGATTAGTGAGAAAGGCCTAGATCCAAAAGGAGGTAAGAGTACACTAGTTGTGGTAGTCGTGCTAGTTTTGGCAATTTTACTAGTTTTGACAATTTTTACCATTCTTGTTAATTGTTTTTTATTCATTTCATATTTCTTTTGATATTTCCTAGTTTAGAAAAGACATGTTTCCTAGATAGGCTTTTATTTTAGTTTAGAAAAAAATATGTTTACCATATATAATTACTAAATAGGAAGGGTATGATGGCAACCAACAATTAGTTGTTCTCTTGATATTGATAAACAAAGAATTAGGAGTTCAAAACATAAATAAAAATTCAAGTTCAGATAAAAAATAAAAAAAATTATTTTCCTGATATCAACATGGTTGAAATTGGTGTAAATGAGTTCCCTTGCATGAGTAAAATTTCACCTAGTTGTTGTTTTTTCTTTTCTTTTGCTCGAGGAGGCAAATTTGATCGAGAGAATGTTTTTAGGCTTATATTGATTTTCTTTTTTTGAGCTATTTTTGAGTTTTTTGAGATCTGATAAATTTATCAAGGTATTTTGAGTGATTTTTTAGGCGTGTTCAATTAAAAATTGATCGAAAATGAGTTTTTAAACTAAAAAGATGAACACCTCATTTTTCCAGGGATCTTTGGTCACCAAATTTTACATAAGGTAAACAATTCATTGTGTTGTCATATTATTTTTTTTAAAAAAAAAAATAGGCCCAAGAGCATGGGTTGAACTGTTTTTTTTTTTTTTTTTTTTTTTTATCGTAATGTGCTTGGACTCCCTTTTTTTCTTCTTCTTTATTAGTTTTGTTGTTTTATATCTTTGTTAAAAAGATTGGTGAAAGAAATCATTAAATCCAGTTGAGTTATGAACCCGGTCGTATGTTTAACAACTTCATTTTCATCATTCAAGCTATTATTTGTTTTTCTTTTTTATTATTTTTTTTGTCCCTCAATTTAAACAAAAAAAAAAAAATAATACCATTTCTTATCTGTGAACTATTTTTTTTACCTAACTCAAAACTAAAAAAATATTTGAATAAGAAAAAAAAAACTTACTTAAATCATTATTGTGCAGATAATAAAAGTATAAAAATCAATTAATAGAAAGAGCAAAAAAAAAAAAAAAAAGGGAAAAGGAAGCAATATTAATTTAAAATATTATAACAATAGGAACATCGGAGTCTTAACATTTAAAATTATTATTGCCGCTAGAATAAAAACAATAAAAATTATTAAATTATACCGAGAGAAAAAAATAAAAAGCATGAACAAAACAGCAAGCAAGAAAAACCAATTAAAAAATTATTATTATTATCATTATTATTATTATTATTATTATAAAAGAATAAATAATCACTATTATTATAATAATAGAATACATAATCACTATTATTATAATATTAATAATAATCACTATTATTATAATATTAATAATAATCACTATTATTATTATAATAATTATTATTATGTTAATAATGAAAGAAACAAAAATAAATGAAAGACTAAAAACATCCTATAAACTTTAACAAAAGATTTAAAAAAAAAACAATTATTGCTATTACTGTAAAAAAAAATATGAAATTATCCGGAGGGAAAAAGAACATTAAAGAAAGAGCAAGCACGTAAAACAATTTAATTATTATTATTATTATTATTATTATTATTATGAAAGGAAAAAAACAATGAAAGACTAAAAACATGCAAGAAATTTTAACAAAAGATAAAAAACACAAAAATTATTATTATTGCTATAACCGGCAAAAAAAAAATATTATCAAATTACCGGGAGAAAGGAAAAAAACAGAGAAGCGTAAGAACAAAAAATAATTAAGTCATTATTATTATTATTATTATTATTATTACTATTATTATTATTACTACTATTACTATTATTATTATTACTATTATTATTATTATTATTACTATTATTATTATTATTATTATTATCATTATTATTATTATTGTGTTAAATACACTTTTATATATACATGGACAAAAGTAGGGATTATTTTAGAAATATAAAAAAATAAAAGTATAAGGACTTAAATGAAAATCAAATATAAAGGGCTGAAATTAAAAAATTAAAAGTCAAAGGGCTGAAATGCAAATTATATTTATTCTACATTGAAATCAGAGGACAAAATTGCAAAAATCAGAACTTTTGTACCGAATTGATTGAGTTATATACATCCAATCCGGAAATTGAAAGTAGAAGGACCGAAGTGAAACTTTGACATTCAATCAATTGAAATCGGAGGACCCAATCGAACAAAATTCAAACTTATATAACAGAAATTAGGACAAAAAATGAAATTAAAAGTCGAGGGACCGAAGTGAAAAGTCAAAATAAATGGGGGACTCTCCTGCACATTGACGTGCAGGAGAGAGAGAAAACATGGCCGGCGGCTTCAACCGGCCTCCGCCGCGTCAACGGATATCTAGTGGTTACACGCACCACCGCGGGAGGAAGACCACGCGGCGGCGCATCGTTCTGTCCTCTGGTAGACAATTTCCGGCCACCTTAGGAGGCCGCACGCGCCACCTTAACAGGGCGTGAGGCGGAAAACCGTCTGGCGCGTGCGCCTCACGCCCTGACAGACGCCGATTAAATAATTCAAAAAATAGGGACAATTACCGTTCCACCCCTGCACCCAATTCATGGTTTTTGTCTTATTAGGGGCTATAATCGTATTTAGCCATTTAAGAAAATATTAAAAAAAGAAAAAGTTGCGGCGGACCGGACCGGGCCGGTCCGACCGCGCGCAATTACGCCGGTGCCCCTCAGCCGGATGCCTGTTTTTATCCTATTACCGGGGACGAAACCGTCAATACACTGTTCACAAATGAATATTTAAAAAAAAAAAAATCAACTGGAAAAACCGAGAATAGCCCCGCCTGCCAGCCCCTCTTCGCCGCGCGCCCGAGGGCCATTTTCGGGCGTGCACTGTCGCAATCCACAATGTTTACTGAGATGGTGTACAGTGCAAAAACCTACGTTGTTTATATGTTTTGTAATAGGTTAGAGGTTTGTCATGTATTGATAATATTTTTAGTTTTTATTTGAAATTATTTTTTTATTTTTCTTGATTATTTAGATGGGCTGAATATCATATTAATTATATTATCTTAATAATACACCCACCCACTTCGTATGTACATACAGTCTACAGATTTACAAGAGAAAGACCTAACAACAATCATACTTACTAGGAAACCATACTATACAATACTAATTAACAGAAAAACACCATAAAATACTCGTTCACTGCAACAACGTTGTGATCCTGTTGTTCTTGACAAAAACAAGATGTCGAAGACACAAGTAAGAAATCAGCAGTAAGATAATGTTGTGTGTGCTGTGATTGCAAGCGTAAGTACTTCTTTATTGATGAAATCACTCTTTTATAGGAGAGTTTTGATAACAAACTTCAGAAAAATAATGACAGAATAAAATCAGAGAAGAGTTGTTCTATAACAGCTTTATTTGCAACTACCATCGTAAGAAATTGGAGCTAATCTTTGACTGGATCTTCTCAGCATCGAAGACCTCTTCCTCAGCAGCAAATGAGGTAACATTCAACAGATCCAACCGAGCTGCTTTCCATTCCATCCTAACCTTCAGTGACTACTCCATCCTTGGTCTCCAGCAGTGCTGCTTCTTCTGATTTTTTTCCAGCTTCAAGATCTGCAATCAAATTCTTCAAACAAGTCTCCCCATCTTGTTCTTCAGACTTCGGCATCAAAAGATCAGCAACATCGGCCGGAGACATCTTTGTCCCAGCAAACACCTCTTCGATTTTTCCAAATAGCTCGTGCGATTCAATATCCAAATAGTTCTTGGCTAGCACCTTGAATGCTTCAAAGCAGCAATATGACATCTCTATGTGCTTATCCATCCTCCCCCTCCTAATCAGAGCTGGATCGAGTTTGTCCACGTAATTGGTAGTGAATATAATAATCCTTTCTCCACCACAAGCCGACCAAATTCCATCAATAACGTTCAGAAGCCCTGATAAAGTAACCTTGCTCCCGCTTTCTCCTTCTTTTTCAGCCTCCTTTTTCAACTTAGAGATCGGGTCCTTCTCTTTGTCCGCTTCATCGTCATCTTTCTCCTTCCTTTTCTTTCTCTGACCCGTAAGATCAAGCGAGCAATCGATATCCTCAATCACGATAATAGACTTTCCTTTCGTTTCAATGAGTAGCTTCCGCAGCTCGCTGTTGTCCTTTACAGTTGTCAGCTCGATATCATAAACATCATAATCCAGTAAATTAGCCATAGCAGCGATCATTGATGATTTGCCAGTCCCGGGAGGACCATGAAGGAGATAGCCACGCTTCCAGGCCTTCCCGATTTTTGCGTAATAGTCTTTCCCTTTGCTGAACTTGATAAGGTCCTTCTTGATCTCATCTTTCTTCTGTGTTTTGATTGCCAAAGTATCGAATGTAGAAGGATGCTCAAACACTAAACTGCCCCACTTGGTAGGCATCCACCCGTGCCAGTCCTTGCTAGGATTGTTGGTGTACAGCATCCTCTGTCTGTTCTTCACTGCGATTTCCTTTCCTTTTTTCAGAACATGCTGTAAATAAGACTTCGTGATGATCTCCCGATAATGTTTATCGAAAGTGAGCTTGTAATACCTCTTTTCTTCAGTGATATAAGAAAAAGAAATGGTTGTTGATTGGGGGAGAATTTTGCCTGATGCCCACCAGACGTTGACCCCGTTGAAAACATCGGTAACTTCTTCATGTTCCCGCATGCTGAGGACTACAGATTGGCTGTCATTGGCAACATCAGCCATGAGTTTCCTAGCATTCTGGGTAGAGCTGGTGCTGAGATAGTTTTGAATGGCCAAGAAGGCATCGCTACGCTTGAGGCGTCCACCAGTGTATTCGAGGAAAGTAATTTCGACATAAGGGTTCACAAAATTAACTAACTTACGAAAATTTCTTGCAAGATATCCACGAAGTATATAAGGTACACAGTGAGAATATTTATCAAGCATGAAAAAAGCAACTGCTAGACTAGATATGGTGGCGCCTAGCTCTGTCCACATTTTTCTAGTTATCAACCTGGTGTCTTGGCTTCGATTACAATGTTGAAACTTGAAAGTAGTGCAATATTTATAAGCTAGTGAAGGTCTTTGTTTATCATATTTATAAGCTAGTGAAGGTATTGTTTATCATAAAGCCAAGGTGTAACATGACTCTACATGGAAGGCGCTGGGTGGTTGGCTTGATCCAGCCTCCACTTTTGACTTCTCTATATCAAATACTATATTGGATAATTATATGTAATTCTCGACGGAAATGAAGGGTCCAACTGGACAGGACAAGGAATTGGTTACCCCACTTACAATTTGGAAAAATACTAAATTGAAATTACTTTAACTTTGATGTTGCTGATCAACCATCCTAAGCCAAGCATGTCGTTAGATTAATTCACCCCAGCATGTCTTTTTTTAGTTTTGACTGATTTTTAATTCCTCTAAAACTCTTAATCCAGATTGGAAACGGAACGAACATGAGTTGATAGGGCCGATGTCATTAAGGAGAAACGAAGACAGGTTTAATGCATCGGTTGTATACAAAATATATACTTAGAAACGTAATTGTATTTAAATTTTGTTATTTTTCTACAACGTTTTTAACCTATATTACTATTTTTCCAAAACTTTACATAAACAGTGTCATTTTTGAAAAAACATCCCTGGTTCTTGGATTAGATCATAACTATTGAAAGGAATGCTATGTTTATAAAAATCGCCGCCTCGTTTCCTCAGCAATACCAACAAAATATCTGTCCTTCGTCACTTCAATTATTTTAATGATCACTAGAAAGCAAACGGGAAACATCACTCTCCAAGGAAGATGCTGGTAGCTGGCTCCGGCCTCCTCTTTCGACCTCTGTGTATCAAAGAATAAATTGTATAATCATACGGGAACGTCATTGGAAATGAAAGGGTGAACAGGCCAAGAAAAAGAATTGGCTAAATAACCCCACTTGCAATTTGGCAACACTTTAATAACATTACTTTAACTTAGATGTTCCAATCATAAAGAAAGCATATATATTCATATCGTTTGATTCGCCCCAGCAAGTCATTTTATATTTTTTCATGAATTTTAAGTCCGCTACGGCTCTGAATGCAAATTGGAAACGGAAACGAACATGATGTAATAGGGTCGATATCATCAAAGAGAAATGACGACACGTTTAATGCATCGATTTTGCAAGAACTCTGATCAGTAGTAGCTCTGATATCTTCCTTATTATTCTGAAGATATATAGCTCGATTTCCATTGTTATCATACTCTTTCCAACGGAGGCTAGCAGAGGTTAGCCCATCTATCATGAGTGCGCTCCTGGTTTAGTGAAGCCAACTGAGTCATGAAGGGATAACCCATCATAAGGTCAGCCCACCAGACAAACCTCCCAAAGCTCAGCAAACCGGCATGCATAGGTTATACACCAATTAAGTAGCAGAGAAATTTTTCGATAATAAAATTCTGTCTTAGGGTGGTTTCTGTATACACCAAGTGCCACATGTTAAATATGTTAGATTTTAATGAGATTAGCTTTGAAGATATGAAGATAAGAAGTTTTTAGCCATAGAATTCTAAATAGTTTTTATGATTATCTTTGATAGGATTTATCATAAATCCTATCCTTATCCAATAATCTCTCCTATCTATTGAGAGTTCTAGTTTATTTTAATTTCTAGTTTTTGTAAGCCTATAAATAGGCAAAGTTTTCAATTGAATAAATTGAATGAATGAATGGATGGATGTACTTCATTCCAATATTTATGATTTTCTGGAATGAATTGAATGTGATTCATTCCAATATTTATGATTTTATTTTTGTTTTTCAATTTCTATCAATTTCAGATTTTATAGATTTAAGATTTCCAACAAAATAATCATAGTTGATGATATAATAGAATGTGGTTTCATAAAAGAGGATGAGAAATTAAATTCCCTGATTATGAACTGGTGATAGAAGACATGCAAATATAAATTGTAGATTTACGTACCCCATCTATTGGTGATAGCTAGGAGCTTAAAGGATCATAAGCAGTTTGATAACATATATATCTCTACTTTTGAGAACCTATAATTATTTAGTATAACTTTTCTTCTCTTCATGACCTAGGACTAGCATAAATAGAGCTTGTATTTCAGTAAATTACTTAAATATTCAATAATAAAATCTCAAATTAGAATTTTTGTTTCGTGAGTCTATTCAGTATCCTATGTTATTTTCATCTATGTCATCATTGACAAACAAGCAAATAATGCTGCCAAGTACAAATCAACTTCTTATCACAAGCTAGAGGCGTGCGAGTGTGGCATGTAGGATTTTAATTGTACCTTATGTGCACAGGTTTTGAAATAAATAATATGAGCAAAGGGTTCTGGCCTCAATGACAAACCAGCCCATCTATTAGTTTATTAATACCAAAAATAAACTTAGTGAAATATCTTTATTTACAATTTTCTCACGGGTAAAATGGTCGTCCACTTCGATATGCTTGGTTGTCGCATGAAAGACAGAATCTATGGTGATCATCTCAAATATGAGGTTGTCTTTTTCATCGTGATACGTGTTCTTAAATCTAGATATAGACTTGCAAGCATCCATCTCACAATTCTTTAGATCCCGATTCGCCAAATGACAGGTGAAGTGCAAATTATCTTTACAGATCCTTAATCATCGGTTCCTGAATGTTTTTATCTTAGGGAAAAACAATTCATTCAAAAATTATTCTCCTTCACCATGAACACCTTCTACTCTGCAACCTCCGACTATGGTATTTCAAGAGTGTAACAGAAAATGATTTACTATAATAATTGTTTTTAGGGAAAAGATATATAGACATGCATGGAATGCTCCTAGATTTTCATGAGTTAAGATAGAGAGCTAGTTGAATACACAGATTCATGAGTTTAAGGTCTTAAACTAATGAGTGGATCCCAATTTCAATAATTTAGAAAGGTGAGCTCAGCCGGAAAATAAAAATTAATGTTTTTGCAACGAAAAACAAATGGCATGTAAGGTAAAAGGTAATCAAAAACAGAATTAATGAAACTCTAAATTACCAACAAAATATAATAGTTTGAATTTTGAAGGCACATATATATCCAAAGGTAAAATCCAAATAACATTAAATCCAGATTCCTTAGAACCCTAAACATGAATTGCCTTCGATGTTATTTTCTTAACTCAAATTTAATAAGTAATAACTTCAAGAAATCGACCTAGTGAAAAAAAAAAAGTATGCTTAATAATGGGACTTGTTAGTAATTATACGAATCTCATTTTCATACAAGTGAGAGGACTCTATTGTAAGATAATATAATGATTTTTAGCATGCAATATATGATAAAAACTAATCTGTAACCTGAGTATATGAGATGACATCGAAGTTTTAGGGACAAGCTTTGCAGCAACAAGCTTAAGCTATCCTTGTGATTACTGATAGCTCCCGCCAGTTACAAAATACAGCATTGATCTTTTCTAAGTATTGGGCTTGTAATTTTCTAACTTCGTCATGATTCATGAAGATAGGGGCCCAATAACCTGAAGGCTGTAATGGCCAGGCTATCAATATGGGCTTTCTAGTCCAAAAGGTTTAGAAGGATTGCAAGAAAATAGACCCCAACTTCTAGTCCATTCTCCACCCTTATGCTCTCTGCTCTGCTCCACTGTTAGGGTTTCAGAGTTGCTTCAGAACAATGGTAAGTAACATTTTATTCACTACTGCTACATCTACTTCTCACGTTTCAATTTCCAATGTTTAGATTACTCTGCAAAAGCATAGTGATAGGGTCTTCTGTTAGAGCTTCACCAGTTCATTATTTTCTTGAAAACCCTTCAATATTATCATGTCTCAGAAACATCTCATCGGTGAATACAGATGATAATATAAAAGAACATTCCTTTACAGTCTCGTACCTTGTGAACAAATGTGGGTTCTCTCTAAAATCTGCTTTACAAGCTTCTAAACAGGTCCATTTTGAAACCCCAGATAGGCCCGATTCTGTTCTTGCCGTTTTCAAGAACTATGGCTTCTCAAAATCCCATATTCTGAACCTTGTGAGGAAACGGCCAGAGGTGCTTTTGTCTAAACCTAAGACGACACTTTTGCCCAAGCTTGGGTTTTTCCAATCTAAAGGTTTTTCAAGCCCTGATGTTATCAAAATCATATCATCCTATCCATGGGTTTTTAAGTACAGCTTACAAAACCAGTTAGTTCCTGCTTTTGATTTCCTTGAAAACTCGCTCCAATCTGATGCCGTGGCCATCAAAGCAATCAAGCGTTTCCCTCGTATTTTAAATGTTACTGTTGAAACCATGGCACGGGTTGTTGATGTCTTACGAGACAATGGAGTCCCTGAAAAGAATATTGCTCAGCTAATTCGTTCCCGGCCTTCAATTATGGTTTCAAATCTGGAGAATTTAAAAAAGCTTATAGAGGAAGTGGCTCTAATGGGATTCCATCCTTCCAAGAGTCGGTTTGTTGGGGCAATCAGGGTGCTGACGTCCGTGACCAGATCCACGTGGGAGAAGAAGCTTGATGTGCATAGAAAGTGGGGGTTGTCTGAGGAAGAAATTCTTGAAGCATTTGTAAAGTTTCCATGGTTTATGTCCCTGTCTGAAGAGAAGATCATGGCAGTTATGGACCTTTTTGTGAACAAACTGGGCTGGGAGGCTTCCTATATTGCCAAAAATCCAAGTTTTTCATCATATAGCCTTGAAAAAAGGCTAATTCCAAGGGCTTCGGTATTGCAATTTTTAGTTTCTAAAGGCTTGGTTGAGAAGAGTTTCAGAAGCCTTGCATTCTTCAATACACCTGAAGATAAGTTCCGGCAAATGTATATAGATCACCATGCTGAATCTGCCCAGATATTGAAATTTTACGAGGAAAAGCTGAATCTCTCGTCAGTTGTAAATTCTTCCACTTTTTAAATCACAATCATTCTACATTTTCGTATTGTTTTCTTATTGTGTTCTTTGTTTTAGGATTTCCATAAATTATTGCAGTTTAGTTTCTATATATCATATGTTTTTTACTCAAATCACACCTTGAACCTTGTGATGAGACTGCCTCCGGTGCTTTTGTCTACACCTCACAAAATACTTTTGCCCAAGCTTGAATTTTTCCAATCTAAAGGTTTCTCAAGCCCTGGCCATGTCAAAATCATATCATCCTCCCCATGGATTTTGAAGGGTAGCTTAGAAGACCAGATAGTCCCTGCTTTTGATTTCCTTGAAAACTTGCAAGAGTCAATATGTTTTCTGCAATCATCGTGTGGAGGTCCATAAGCAGATCCACATGGGAAAAGAAGCTTTCTGTGTATAGGTTGGGTTTGTCTGAAGCATTGAATCTCAACGTTTTGAGCATCATTCCTTGCTTTCATAGCCTTAATTGATTCGTCTTTCCCCTTCACAATGTTGTATCTTTTATTCTCTCTCAAACTCCCAACTTCTTTTTTAGACTTGTGATATGCGTTAATATTAATTGAAGACTTCTGATGGTGACAAGAACTCTCTTCGACCACTGGGTTTCCACCCAAGTGATGGGGCTATCGTGGTGGCGGTCCATTAAGGTTTAACTCACATTCTTTCTGAAGTTTACTGTCACTAAATCTGCCTGCATTTTTCTGTGCAATCGTCAAAACTATACCACTGCCATGGCAAGAATGTTCTTCGTTGGCTAAACCTTTTCTACTTTTTCATGGGCTGTCTTAGGTGAATGCTGCTGAAGAAAGAAATCTTCACAGGAAAAACTTCTTCAAGTCTACTTCTCTAACTGATCTAAGCTGCCAAATACACCATTGAAATTCCAGGAGAAGGAGCAGGAAAATGCAGTCTCAAGCCCACCAGCAGGTCCAGCGCACCCCACTTCCACAAGGCGGCTGCTTTGCATAGTCGACAAACTTAAGAAATGTGGAAAACCTCAAGTTGGACTAGAAAATTCAAAGGCATCATACAAGATGTTGGATGTATTATGCTAAAAGGGTCCAGATTATTTATATCTTATCAGCAACATCGATTACTTTTCCATTTAAAACACCGAATCTGAGATGGCAAAATGCAAATTTAATGACTCTTTGCACTTGGTCATCATTGTTTACCTTGGTCATCATTGACTAGTCTTCAAATTAGGAAGAATCTCTTTCCTAACCCCACCATGTCAATTATAAAATATTCCCTAATTACACCCTCCCCTCGTTAGTATTATTGATCGTGTCCCTTGAAAGAGTCCAACCGGCAAGGTTTCAAATTGAGTTTCATTTGTAAAATTTTGTGTTTCATCCTTAGACCAGGGATGATTCCTAGGTGCAAGAAATCTGTTCCATGCATCCGATGTATTCATACGAAATGTATATTGACTTTCTTAGTGTGAAATACATGTATTCTTGATAATTATTTATGGTAAAGATATTTTAAGATTACTTTATATATTAATCGGATTAAATCTTTCTTTCAAACAATTTTTAAGATATATTCTTTGTATTAGAGTCAATTTCTGTCATATTTGACTTCAAATTTTCAACTTTAGAATTTTTTTTGTTTCGATGACTCCTATATATATATATATATATATATATATATATAGGAATCATCTGAGGAGAGAGGTGGGGCTTCCTTAATAAAAAAAAACAGGTGATTGAACAATCAAATAAATTCACGGGGAGCTATCCCCTGGCCATGACATATTTCCTTGATCAATTTGCCAAACACAAACAGGGAAAGTCACAATCATCTTCGGGAAATGCTACAAAATTTTTTGTAAAGAATCATACACTAGATTCTTATAAGATTGTGGCTGGGGTGACCTCTATTTGGCAATTGTATTATCTTTAGTGCTTAATATTAATTAAAAAAAATGTCCCTTGAAAGGTCCACCGCTACAAATAAAACAGACCGACCCACAATAATGTATCTTGGAATTTCTTTCTTTTTTCTCGCACTGATTTCTACATGCACGATCACATGTCAGTGGATCAGCAGCGGTGGCTTCAATATGTTGATTTGACCCTTCAAGGTAAAATCGAAGTTATCCACTGATTTTTGCATGAAAAAAACATTACATCTTGTAATTAAGGCACTGTAATGAAAGAGTGAAGAGTCTGAAATGGAAAAGGATGACACTACTGAAGCTTAATTTCTGTTCATTATGATTAGGAGACTGAATTAATGGATTAAAACTATCAAAGAGAACCATAATTGGGTTGTGTTTTGGCAACATATTTCCCTCTAGAAAAACAATATATATATATATATATATATGGCTACTTTGTTTACATCATTATTTCAATATATATTTCACGCATAACCACACCACCAACATATATTAAATTAAACTCAAAATAAAAATAAAAAAGTTCTAATCATCTAGCAAGTGACTCAGCGATATAAGCTTAAAATTATGGTGTTTGCTCCTCTTATAGTTTCAGATTTGAGTTATATAGTTACTAATATAATAGCTATTATAGCTTATATGATCGTTCACTTCAAGATCCGTGAGATTAGTCGAGATGCTCACAAGTTAACCCAAATATTCACATTACAAAACTTTATCCAATACAAATGTACCCTTGTCAAATCAGCATATATATCAAGAATCTCTTTCATGTATTTACCATCTTAGTAAGGTATCATCAAATAGTATTTTACCGTATATTCTGAATTCCCATCATTTTCTTTAATACAAACAAACAATCTTGTGCAAGTAGCTAGTACCTAAGTTTACGATAATCAAGTGTGGTGAGGAGTCAGCCAGAGAAGGAGCATATTCTTTATTTGAATTCTATTACTTATATTTTTTTTAATTCACATATAAATGTATGATTGATTTAGAGATCTTAATTGAGTGGGTTTTTTCCTGTGACGTGGGAGTCGTTTACCCATGAATTGAGTCTAAACATTTTTCCATGGTATAAAAAACATATTATTTAAAAAAGAAAATGGAAATTCAAATTTTGGCGTGTCACACATATAACTTATTATTAGTTTCCAATTTTCGTGTGTCGCACATAATCCTCAATTATCTGTTATATATTGCCACACAAAAACGACTCCACAAGACACCGAAACTGAAGAGAGGCCTAGAACTCTTCAATCATCCACGCCACTACTCACCAATCTAATGGCTTAGATCACCCCATCACTCAATTTCAAGCCTGCAAAAACTATCCCATGGACCCCACCATGCCAAAAAATTAGGGAAGCAACAGAATAGTCCCCAATCTATAAAATCATAAAGAATCAATCCCAAGACTTCAATTTTTTGCTACCTTATCCTCAACCTTTCTTTGGCTCAACATGTTAGTCTCCTGCTAGCTTCCTTTACTATAATGTAACATAAACTAACACACACATGTCATAAGACTAAAAATTGACAAGAAAATCAGTATTTAATTTAGATTAACATTATACCTCTTAGATAAGGAAAAAATAAGTAAACATAGAATTATACACATTAAACAGAAATAAAACAATTATACAATCTTAACCCCCAATGCCACATCCTGGTTTGTCCTTGTTCTTGTATGTTCTTAATACTATGAACCACTAGTTTCAATGCACGAGTTGTCATGCTTCAATATTTTTACAATAATTTTTAAATTTTTTAACTCTTTTAATAATTTTGTTTTAAAATTCTAAAATAGTTTCAAATTCTAAAAAATTAGATGTGATAATTTGGATGTTTATATATATATATATATATATATATATATATATATATATAAAGTAACTAAAATTTTGTTAAATTAGTGATAAAATAATAAATTTTATACATCAAAACATAAATTAATTTAATCAGTCATTAAATAGAATGGAAATCCATTTGTGGTCATCATAAATCTATTTGTAAATTCGTACCACGTCTCTCTTGAAGCCCGCCACATTACATAAGCAATGAGCAAAAACACAACGTATACCAATCAAAACTCGCCATGTCATAGTCCCTACATATCCCAAATCCCGTCCAGGTTCAATGAACCATAGAACTCGCAACTTCTTCGGTCATTATTTAATACCCCTCTAACTCTTCTGTCTTCCAGGCTCCTCACGGAAAGAGAAGAAAAGCTTTGAAATCTTCACTTATAATTCAAAATTTTTTATTTTTCTCGATAATTTTTGCTATGGCATTGAGTGTTAGTTCTTCTTCTACGATCCCTGCTTCTGGTTTTTCACGTTCTAGTCAAGAACTTAAAGGTAGTGGAAGTTTTTCCTTTTTATAGCCTTTCTTGAGAAGTTTTTTAATGGGTTTGTTTTTGTTGATTTTAAGAAATGGGTTTGATTTGTCTTATGTTTTGATGTTTTCAGCACCCCAGTTTGGTTCTTTTAAGCTGCTAGATCGGCCGACAACATTTGTTAATGTTTCTTCGCAAAGACGCTGTGCTGTAAAGCCTTTAAATGCTGAGCCTAAAAGGAATGATTCTGTTGTTCCTCTCGCCGCAACTATCTCTGCTCCAGGTGGGTTTTGTTTTTTTATCCGGGTGCTCGAAAGCTGACCTGTTCATGTTCTTTTGAGGGTGTGACTAATGGGGTTTTGTGTTTTTTTTTTGGGATTTGCAGAGATTGCAGAGAAAGTAGAGGTTGAGGAAGATTATGAGAAGTTAGCTAAGGAGCTTGAAAATGGTTCTCCTTTGGAAATTATGGATAAGGCACTTGAGAAATTTGGGGATGACATTGCTATTGCTTTCAGGTACTTTGAAAATTTAATGTTTGTAGAATTAGATTAATTGAGATTTGATCAATGTTGGATTTGTTTGGTTTTGATTTTTAAAATTACAACTTGTTGAATATGATAATTGTGGGTGTGCAATTATTGTAGTAGAATATTCCTTTTCTGTGGTGGGTCTTTTTTATCGTCGTATTGGTTCACCTGAAGGGGTAAATTTTCAAATTTGCCATTAGATTGAAACCACCTAATTTTAGTTGCTATTATTTAACTCTGATGTTATAGAGGTTGTTTTGTCTTGGAGGGTTCATCAACAGAAGTTATTTAACCGGGACCAATCATTAATTTTAGCTGATATTTATTATGTCTCTGTCAGTGTGTATTTCTTTGATTATCAATTATAGAGTTCAATGGCTGTACACTTGTAAACAAATTTGAGATAATGTAAACTCATGAATCTGTAAATATCATCTGGATTATGCGTTGTTGCTAACTAATTTTTATTGTAATGCAGTGGTGCCGAAGATGTTGCTTTGATTGAGTATGCAAAGTTGACTGGGCGACCGTTCAGGGTGTTCAGCCTCGACACGGGGAGATTGAACCCAGAAACATACCATTTCTTTGACCAAGTTGAGAAGCACTATGGCATTCGGATTGAGTACATGTTTCCAGATGCTGTTGAAGTTCAAGGATTGGTGAGGAATAAGGGTTTATTCTCTTTTTATGAGGATGGACATCAGGAGTGCTGCCGTGTCAGGAAGGTGAGACCCTTGAGGAGGGCTCTGAAGGGGCTTCGGGCCTGGATCACTGGCCAAAGGAAGGATCAATCTCCGGGGACTAGGTCTGAAATTCCAGTTGTTCAGGTGGACCCAGTTTTTGAGGGATTGGATGGTGGGGCTGGAAGCCTGATCAAGTGGAATCCGGTGGCAAATGTTGATGGAGAAGATGTGTGGAAGTTTCTTCTAACCATGGATGTGCCTGTAAACTCATTGCATTCACAGGGATACATCTCGATTGGTTGCGAGCCCTGCACAAGGCCAGTTCTTCCTGGCCAACATGAGAGAGAAGGAAGGTGGTGGTGGGAGGATGCCCAAGCTAAGGAATGTGGTCTTCATAAAGGAAATCTGAAACAGGGTGATGCAGCCCAGCTCAATGGCAACCATGCAAACGGGACTGCCACAGTCGCTGATATTTTCAACTCTGAGAATGTGGTAAATTTGAGCAGGCCCGGAATAGAGAACTTGTCAAAATTAGAGAACCGAAAGGAAGCATGGCTGGTGGTGCTCTACGCTCCATGGTGCCAATTTTGCCAAGGTATGGAAGCATCCTATGTTGAATTGGCCGATAAGTTAGCAGGGAGTGGAGTAAAGGTGGGAAAATTTAGGGCAGATGGTGATCAGAAGGAATTCTCAAGGCAAGAATTACAGCTAGGAAGCTTTCCAACCATCCTTTTCTTCCCTAAACACTCATCTCGCCCAATCAAGTACCCCTCTGAGAAAAGGGACGTAGATTCATTGATGACTTTTGTGAATGCTCTCCGGTGATGCCCCTGACATCAGTTTCAACGGTGAGTGGGAACGGTGGAGGCACGGCGCCTCAATTTTCATCCCATCTCAATTGTTTGCTTCCAGCACTGGCACGCAAATGTATCTTTGGTCTATTTGTATAGTGTTGGGTATAGTGTCTTTTTCATAGTCATCCTCTCCTTATAATTTGTATTTCTCGAACCAGAATTTTGATGGTAGTTTTTTTGCAGTAGAAATTGTTTAGGTGGAAAGTCAATAAATTAGTGCAATGATAACGATTACCATTGTTGTTTGCATTTATCAATGAATGTCCTGGTCTCTCACCATGAGTTAAGACTTGAATCACTTTGGATTATTGTATTTTCTTTTTTATCATCATCAGTAGGATTTTGATGTATAAAGAGGCAGCCCTCTTTTACCAGCTCTCGGTTCATTCCCGGTCTTTTAAGTTTCGCCAGCTTCAACATAGTTTCCTAGACAGTTTTATGCAGTTTATCTTATACAGACCAGAAGACTTTTTTTAAAACAGTTTACTCTGTACACACAGTTCTTTTGTATTCAATAAATATACTAAGACAATAAGATTTAAAATTATAGTAATAAATTTTAAAATTATTAATTATAAGAAAGTTAAGCAAAAGTCCACATAAATTCTTTTATTAATTATCAGATCTAGATTTTATTCTTGTTAAGAATGAGAAGATATTCACTCGAGACCGAGAGTTGTAATAAATCTTGACTTAATGTAATTGATTCAATCCTTTGTTTTTGCAAGAACGATGGAATAATATATGATGGAATAATGCTAGTATATGTTTGACCTGATTGTCAAGTTAATGGGTTGAGTAGTCAGCCATGAAAAGCAAGTGTAATGGAAAATAAAATGACATGACTACGTCATGAAAATACAAAGGTAATAAAAAATCTTATGATAAAGTATAAATAATGAAAATAATTTAAAAAGAAAAGTATAAGATCCATGCTCTTTAGAAAAAAATATATAAAATGAGTTTTGATCTTAAATTTTTTTAATTATTATCCATTGAGATAATGCATCTACAAAGAAAATTTTATAAAAAACATGAATTAAAAAAAATTAAGAGAGTGAATATGTATAATTTGTAAAATTTAAGGGCTAAAATAATCTTTACAATGTAAAATTTGAAACCATCACTATTTATGTCGACTTTTCTACTTTGTTCTCGTGCCTTTTATTTTTTCATTACTTAAAAAAAGGATTCATTTATCCTTTAATTTAACCCAAGAAAATATAATTACAAAAGAAAATAAGATCAAATTGAATAGTAAATCCAGTGGGAAAATGAATATGATGATGCCTTCAAGATTTATAGTAATGTGATAAGAATCTTAACTGGATCAGGCTACATCCTGGCCTGCCCTTTTTAATTATGTCTTGCTTAGGCCCATCTCAATATACCTAACTTATGCGGGCCCATTGAAAACAAGACTTTCAGGCCTGGCTTTGTTTTCTATAAAAAACAATCTTTAACGGTCTATTTAAATTAAGAAAACGGGCTTCATTCGTTTTATTTCACAGAAATAAATTATAAACTCAAGATTTATATATAAGATCATTTTCGCTTATTAATGTGTTTTTTTTTTTGTTGGTGTTTTCTAGCGTCACCTATTCTTGTGATCATACTGCTGTGTAAACAAAAGAGAAAAGGTTGCCCACCGCATGCAATCAACAGGAAAACAGTGGAGAAGGGAGCATCGGCCGGTGGGATTCGACGAGAAGAAAAGAGAGGCGTCCTTGCTCGATGAAAACAACAACTTGGAAAAACAAAAGGACAAAAAAAGGTTGCTTCTTTTTAAATGCGATTGGTTCGTTCAAGATTTCATAAGTAATTAAAACGATTTTTTTATTATTTCATGAGTGACATAAATAAAACACTGTTGTTTGTCAAAAATATTTTTGATAAATTTTGATTTTTTGATTTAAAAAAATTATTTTGATATCAAAATATTAAAATATATATAAAAAATAATTTAAAATAAAATAGAAATAATGTTTTTAATTTTTTGTGAAAAACCTTTAGAACACACATTCTCATTTCCCAACCACCCCGGAAAAGTGAAAACCTAATCTCATGCTTGTCTCCTAAGACCATATTATATCTGGCATATAAATAAAATATGTTTGAGCAGCCGCCGCTATCTATCTAAGATACAATCTCATGCTTGTATTTAAATTAAAAAATAAATGAATAAAAAAATATTCAAAATTTAAATACATAACAAAAGAATAATCATAACTTAAAACAAGTTCTCTAAACAAAATAAAAGAAAGAATGGGTATTAAATTAAATATAATAAAAACAATTTAGAGAAAAAAAAAACAATATAAATAATATTACTATCTCTTAAAAGAAATACAAAAGGTCACACGTTGATGTGCCTAACCCATTTAATCCACCTTTTTTTTGTTGCACTAGGGTGGACCGTGGACAGCTATGATGAGTCATCTAATTTGTACAAACTACAGCCATGATGGTGAAAAACAAATCAAGGTTTAAGGTTTTTTTACCCAAAAAAATGTTTTTCAACTTATTTCTTCCTAACATGCCTACAAAATACCTTTGATAATTTTTTTTTTTCTTTATATCCGTGGACACGACGGTGGCCGGTTAAAGCCGCTGCAGCCATTTCTCTCTCTCCTGCACGTCAAAGTGCGGGAGAGTCCCCCGATTTTAATGCCTTTTCATTTCGGTTCTTATACTTTTAATTTTGTTTATGATCCTGATTTTTGTTATATAAGTTTTTGATTTAGTTCGATTGGGTATTTCGATTGAAATTAATTGAACGTGCAATTTTCACTTCGATCCTCCTTCTTTTAATTTCCGGATTGTGTTTAAATAACTCAATAAATTCGGTACATCAGTTTCAATTTTTCCAATTTTGTCCCTTGATTGAAATTGATAATAAATTTGATTTTCATTTCGGCTCTTATACTTTTAATTTTGGATTTTAATCCCTTTATATTTGATTTTCCTTTCGGACCTTATACTTTTCATGTTTTTTTTTTAATCCCTTGATTTCTTTTTATGATTTTAATTTTCTTAAAGTTCTTATGGTTTTTTTAGTCTTTCATTTCTTTTATTTTTTTCATTATTAACATAATAATAATAATAATAATAATAATAATAATAATAATAATAATAATAGTAATAGTAATAGTAATAGTAATAATAATTTAATTGTTTTTCTTGCTTACTCTTTTTTTAATGTTTTTTAGTTTTTTCTTCCTTGGGATAATTTGATAATTTTTATTGTTTTGGCAGTGATAGCAACAATAGTTTTTGTTTTATTTTTATTCTTTTGTTTGATCTTTTGTTGAAGTTTTTAGGATTTTTTTTCTTTCATTTTTTCCATTTCATTATTAACACAAAAATAAAATAGATAAATGAAAATAATAATAATAATAATAATAATAATAATAATAATAATAATAGTAGTAGTAGTAGTAATAATAATAATAATTTAATTTTTTCTCTTGCTTACTCTTTTGTTAATGTTTTTGAGGGTTTTTTTTTTCTCTCATAACAATTTGATAATTTTTATTGTGTTGACAGTGATAACAATGATAATTTTTAGTTTTTATTGTATTTCTTTGTTTGATCTTTTTTTGTAGTTTTTACAATTTTTTTAATCTTTCATTCATTTATTTATTCTTTCATGATAATAATGATAATAATAATAATAATAATAATAATAATAATAATAATAATAATAATAATAATAATAATAATAATATTTTAATTATTTTTCTTGCTTGCTATTTTGTTCATGCTTTTTATTTTTTTTCCCTCGGTATAATTTGAATTTTTTTATTGTTTTGATAGTAAAAACAATAATAATTTTAGATGTTAAGACTTCGATGTTGCTATTGTTATAATATTTTAAATTAATATTGCTTCATTTTCCCCTTTATTTTTTTTTCTTTGTATTAAATGATTTTTATAATTTTACTATCTGCACAATAATAACGATGATTTTAGTGATTAATTTTTTATTTTTTTCTTAAAAAAATATATTGCTCTTTTTTTTAATGTTAGTTCGCGTTCTTTTGTGATCTTTTATGACGCAATACCTATATTCTAAAAGATGTAATATATGCTTGCGCAACAAACTCTACTTAAAAATTTATGCATTTTATCTCCTAATCGATAACTTTTATTTAGTTATATCATATAAATTTATCATTGTAGATTTAATTATGTTAAATTATATACATAAGAATATTCACGGTAACACGCGGGTAATATAGCTAGTTTATATATAAGAGGCGTCCTTGCTCGATGAAAACAACAATATGGAAAAACAAAAAGAAAAAAAAAAGGCTGCTTCTTTTTAAATGAGATTGGTTCGTTCAAGATTTCATAAGTAATTAAAACGATTTTTTATTATTTCATGACGTGACATAAATAAAACACTGTTGTTTGT
Source organism: Salix caprea (assembly GCA_964035475.1). Classification (NCBI taxonomy): domain Eukaryota; kingdom Viridiplantae; phylum Streptophyta; class Magnoliopsida; order Malpighiales; family Salicaceae; genus Salix; species Salix caprea. The sequence goes on along the minus strand of OZ037745.1, from coordinate 739,265 downwards.
CAAAAATATTTTTTATAAATTTTGATTTTTTTTATTTAAAAAATTTATTTTAATATCAACACATAAAAAATATTTAAAAATATATATATAAATAATTTAAAATAAAATACAAGTAATTTTTTTTGAAAAAACTATACAGCACACACTCTCATTTCCCAACCACCCCTGAAAAGTGAAAACCTAATCTCATTCTTGTCCACTATATTTGGCATAGGGTGTGTTTGGTATTGCGGTTGCTGTTGTGTTTGAGGTTGAAAAAAAAACAGTTTCAAAAAAGCGCTTTTACTGCGGTTCAAAATAAGTAGTGAAGTGTTTGGTTAAATTTATGGTTGAGTGTGAGGTTGAAAAAAAGCAGTTTTGTGTGTTTGGTTGTGAGTGTGTTAGAGTGTGATTGCGGTTGCTTTTGAAAGTGTTTTTTATTTAGAAATACATCAAAATAATATTTTTTTATTTTTTGAAAATCATTTTTGATATCAGCACATGAAATAATTTAACAACACCGAAAAATTAAAATTAAAATAAAAAATAAAAATAAAAATTTTCAAATTTTTCAAAAGTATTTCTGAAATGTAATGCCAAATAGGACCATAGGGTAATATGTAGATATTTAAAAAATATAACAGATGATATAACTAAAAACAGAGATTTTTGAAATAAATGGTTTGTAATAAGATCAATAAAATACCAGAGATAAAACTTGGTTAAATCAAGGCTTAACCGAGCTCAAATCTTCAAATTAACCAAGCTATTTTTTATTTGTATTTTTCTATATATGTTTTTAGATATCTTCCAAGCTATATGAGTGGTTGTGGTCTATTTGCGTACAAGAGCAACTTGTGCCATCATACTGGACTTGCTTTCCAAAATAACCCTTTTATCCTGTGATGCCAGGCTGCTGCTATTCCTTGATTTGATATAGGAAGGTGTGTTCGGGAATCTGAACAAAAAACGAAAAAATAAAGTTGATGAAAATTAGCTTTTTTCGGTCACCAGGTAATGCCAGTGTGGAAAAAAAATAAAAATATGTTGAAATGATTTATACATTTACAATTTTTTTTTTTAAATATAGAAATTAGAAACAAGATTTTTCTTGATTATTCGTGACAGAATATAGAAATTATAAAAAAATATTTTAATACGTCTTTGATTTTTTATCCATCCTATGATAGAATCCCTAGAAAACTTCATTTTTGAAATAAATTTGAGAGGACGATAGCGGTTGTGATTTTCACTAAGAAATAAATTAAAATAATATATTTATTTTATTTTTAATATTAGCATATTAGAATAATTTAAAATTTTATTTTTTAGAAAAAATATTGAATTTTTACCCATCTTTACTTCAGCTACACACCGAAAATGGGATTGATTACATACGTATTTGTAGTAAATGTCATGCGGTCCATAGAATTCCGAAAAAAGCTACTTGAAGCTGCTTTGTTGAAAACTCTGGTTGGAGCGCGTTTCATGGTGGGCCATGTCACTATTTGCAATTTTGCATGGTTTGGTTTTCGTTTTGTTCATTACCAAACGGGCAGCATACAACTTTTTTTGAAACGTGGTTCACGGGCACATATAAATAAAATATGTTTAAGCAGCCGCCACTATCTATCTAAGATTCCTAGGCGTAGCCACAAATAAGTAGGGATATGGACACCGACACGCACGCAGGGCCCCTATCTTCTTTCTTTCAGTTATAAGTTCCTGTCTGTCTTTCTTTTTTAGAATTGCCTTTGAAACCATGGCACGGGTTGTTGATGTCTTACGAGACAATGGAGTCCCTGGAAAGAACATTGCTCTGCTAATTCGTTCCCGGCCTTCCGTTATGGTTTCAAATCTGGAGAATTCAAAAAAGCTTATAGAGGAAGCGACTCCAATGGGATTTCATCCTTCCAAGACTCAGTTTCTTGAGGCAGTCAGGGACGAAAATACCCCAACAATCGAAAATAATAAATAAGAAGGCATATTAGAGGGACGAAACTGTTACGTTGTGATGCTGTTGATGTTTACCACGTGTTAGCTATTTGGGGTTTGGTGTTAGATAATCGAGTCAGATGTGTCGGTTGTTAGAACAATGAGATGCACCGCTGTTAGGTTAGTGTACAGCTGATCAGTCTGAGTAACGGACACAATGAGAGATACGTGGCACGTAATTTGGAAAGATTTTTCGTTTTCAATTTTTGGATTTTTCTGTGATGGATTTCGGGGTTAATTTTGTATTTATCCTTTTTTTTTTTATAAAACTTGATATTGAAAATTCAGATTTTCATGATTTTTTTAAAGATAATGTGAGTTTGAAGAAATTAGAAAAATGAATTTAGTTTGCATACGTGAATAAAATGCTATTAGCTGTAAAACCATATAAAGAGTTTCTAGCCATTTTTTATGCTAAGATTAAATATTTCTTTTATAACGTTATAAGTAAATTATTTACATTTGATCCATTTATTAAAAAAACATCATATTTTATATATATATATTGATTAATTTAATAAATAATTACACTTTTTTTTGGTAAAGTTTTTTTTTTTTGGTAAAGATAAATAATTACACTTAATTAATATCTCGAGATATTAAAGGCATTTATTATTAAGATAATGAAAACTTTTTTTATTTTTTTATTTTAAAATATAGAAATTCACTAGAAAGTTATATTTAAAATAAAATTATTTTATATTTTTGTTTTTATAAATTATTAGAAATCAAATACATTTATTTCTCTATGTGTATATCGACATTTCTTTTCTTTTCTTTTTCTGCTTTTGAACGATGAGTCAAATCCCGGTAAAAAGTTGTGGCTACTAGCCATTACCCGGTAATATTTTTTAATTGTAGATAACCTAAGTAAATTCGTAATTTTTTTTTGAGTTTAATTTTTTCCCCGGTAATATTATATTTAAAATATTAAAAATGAAAATATTGTAAATTTGTTTTTAAGAAATAAACTTAAACAAAAGAGTACCAAATTTAAATTCAAAGGCAAATTTTTTTTATAAGATTTATTAATTATATTATTATATTAAATGTATTTAAGAATAATTTTTTTTAAGGAAAAAATCCTAGGTCATTTTTTTCCTCTTTCTATATATTTATAGACGATAATATTCAATAAATATTAAAACATATAATTAGTTTCACATATTTTATAGAGTAATCGAAACGGGAAGTGGTTTGTATATTTTTTAATTGTAGATAACCTAGGTAAAATTGTCATTTTTTTTTATGAGTTGCTTTTGTTCCTCAGTAATATTAGATCTGACGCATTAAAAAAAAATGTAATTTGTTTTTAAAAATAAACATTTTTTTTTTTGCGTGCAATAATTATTTCTTAGTCGTCTAGAAAGAACAATATAATCGAAACGGGAAGTGACTCGCATATTTTTTAATTGTAAATAACCTAGGTAAATTTGTCATATTTTTTTATGAGTTGTCTTTTTTCCCCAGTAATATTAGATCTAACACATTGTAAATAAAAATATTGTAATATGTTTTTAGGAAAAAACTTTTTTTTATGTGTTATAATGATTTATTTGCCGTCTAAAAAAAATAGTGTAATTGAAACGGGAACTGACTTGCATATTTTTGAAATCTAGGTAAATGTGTCAAAAAATTTCAGTTGTATTTTTTGCCCAATAATATTAGATCTGAAATATTAAAAACCAAAATATTGTAATTTTTTTTAAGAAATAAATTTTTAAAAAAGAGGAAAAAATTAAAATTCGAAGACAATTTTTTTATGTTATTCAATTAATTCATTATATTATTATATAAAATGTATTTAAGAATACTGATATTAATTTTTTTATTTAAAAAATCCTAGGTCATGTTTTTCTTCTTTCAATTAACCTAGTGACTAGAAAATCACAAATAATTAGTTTTCAATTAGAATGAAATTTCATAAAATAAAGCTTTGAGGACCAAAATGAATCATAAAAACCAAAATAAAAAGGGTGTCAAACATTGATAGTGTTATATGCTGATAAATCTAGTCAATAGGCAATTCACAGTAGTCTGATAACCTCACTTATGTTATTCAAAGGAATGTTGTTGGCCTTTTATAAGCCTTTACATGAAAGGGAAATGAAATAACTGCCCACGTACAACGTGGTAAACAACTTGAATGAGAAATTCTAGACTACGTGTCCCACTAATTAGGACTACGTGTCCCACTAATCAAGGATTATTTAACAAAACAACTTTGACAATTTCAGCTTACTAAATCAGTTCCAACAATGCCTCTCCTAAACTGAATTCAGTTTAACACTGATACTTCGCATACGCCCAATGACTTGCGCAATTTTAGAAACACGTCCAATTTAAGAGGTTTTGTCATAATATCTGCAATTTGTTCTTGTGTGCCACAATGCTTCAGCTCGACCACTCCCTCTCTAGTTAAATCACGCAAGAAATGAAATCTTACGTCAATATGTTTGCTACGTCCGTGCATAACTGGATTCTTCGATAGCTTGATTGTGGAGCTATTATCACATAGCACAGTGGTGCACTTGTTTTGAGAAGCCCCAAGATTTTCCAATACCCTCCGCATCCATACTCCTTGACATGCACAAGATGTAGTTGCGATGAATTCTGCTTCAGTGGTTGATAATGTCACAACTGGCTGTTTCTTTGAAGACCATGCTACAACTCCTTCACTTAGTAGAAACACATATCCAGAAGTACTTTTCATGTCGTCCACATCTCCTTTATAATCACTGTCTGTATATGATATCAATTCTTTATTACCCTTCTTTTGATAGAAAATTCCCAAATCTACAGTACCGATCAAGTATCGCAACACCTTTTTTGCAGCCTGCCAATACAACTCAGTTGGATTTGCCATGAATCTACTGAGGAGACATACCACATACATTAAATCTGGCATTGTTGCTGTTAAATACATAAGGCTTCCGACCAGCTGTTTGTACATGGTAGCATTGACTTTGACTCCATCTTCATCCTTCATGAGTTTGACACCAGGAACAATAGGATTCTTTACGCTATTACAACTTTCCATTCCAAACCTCTCCAACACTTCATTTGCATATTTTTTTCTGACTGATATAAATGCCTCTAGAAGTTTGAAGCACTTCCACACCAAGAAAATATCTCATTTTCCCCAAGTCAGTCATATCAAATTCAAGTTTCATGGAGTTTTTGAATTTGATAACCAAACTTTCACTATTACTAGTAAAAATTAAATCATCAACATATAAGCTAACGATCAGGATTGTACCTCCATCTCCTGTTTTTATGAACAAAGTATGTTCACAGCTGCATCTTTCAAAACCTTCCCGGATAAAATAAGTTTCAATTCGGCTGTACCATGCACGAGGAGCTTGTTTAAGGCCATATAATGCCTTTTTCAATCTGTACACCTTGTGCTCTTCTCCTTTCTTTTCGAAACCCCTTGGCTGTTCGATAAATACTGCTTCATTTAGCTCATCATGCAGAAAAGCACTTTTGACATCCAGCTGATATACCGTCCACCCATTTCGAGCTGCTAAAGCAACCACCATGCGTATTGTATCCCATCTAGCCACCGGTGCAAATACTTCTGTATAATCAATACCTGGTTGCTGTGCATAGCCTTTTGCTACAAGTCTAGCCTTACACTTGTCAATTTCACCAATTTCATTGAATTTTGTCTTAAAAATCCATTTTACCCCAATCTTTTTCACCCCGTCAGGCAGCTCCGTTAATTCCCAAGTCCCATTCTTTTCAATTGCAGCGATTTCCACACTCATCGCGTTTCTCCACTTTGAACTTTGAGCTGCCTCTTCATATGTGTCTGGATTTGTGGCAGAAGAAAATAAAATAAAATTTTCTTCTAAATTTCTCTCCTCATTTTGCTCCTCTTCCCCGTGTCTTTGTTCCTCTTCCCCATGTCTCTCCTGATTTTGCTCCTCTTCTTCCACGTCTCTCTCCTCTTCCTCGTTTGAAAACTCACCCCCACTTGCATAATTTTCCATCCAAAACGGCATTCTTCTGTTCCTCCTCTCCGATCTGTTCTCCGATGACCGATCTCCTTGCCTCCCCTGTTATGATTCTTCTGTTCCAGCTCCCGATGTTTGTTCGGCAGGTGACCGTGGGTTCTCAGGTGAGTTTTCTTGACCCGATCTGTTTTATGATGTAAAAATGATGGTGTGATAAATTAAAAATATTGAAAGAAAAATTGGGAAGAAAATTTATCTAAGAATGATGAAAAACACAAAAATAAAGCTATGAAATTCTATGATAAATATTTCTAGACGAAGTGGGGTTTGTAGGTAGATATTTTTAATGATTATTAGAACATGTATAATTAAGTTCAAAAGAGAAAAGGTTGCTCATGATTGCACCGCAAGCAATCAACACCAATAAAAGAGAGAAAAGAAGAGAAGGGCGCATCGGTGGGATTCGATGAGAAGAAACGAGAAAAAGAGAAAACAGCAACATGGGATAACAAAAGGAGAAACGAGGTTGTTTCTTTTTAAATGTGATCGGTTCGTTCAAGATTTAACTTTCAACATAATCATTTTTTATTATCTCATGTGGTGACATGTACGTCTGATAAGTCTCCCTGATTGTCTTGAGTGACGAAGAATCCAGGGGCAGTCTCCATCACGCAACTGATGATATAAGTCTACCAAAAGAAGAAGAAGAAGAAGATAAGCTCCTCTAACTTGGCCAGAGTGGTCATGATCATGTCGCTGATCAGTTCATTATTTCACATAGGTTGTTTAAGTGCTAAGAAAAACCTAATCTCTTCACAAGATTCTTGTCTACTAAGACCATATTATATCTGGCATATAAATAAAATATGTTTCAGCAGCCGCCGCTATCTATCTAAGATTCCTAGGGATGTTTGTCATGGTATTTCAAAAGTGATATTGAAAAAAAAAGATTTTTATTTTATTTTTATTTAAAATTTTAATTTTTTTTTATGATTTTATATCATTTTTATCTACTAATGTTATAAATATTTTTTTGTTTAAAAATATATTAAAATAATTATTTTTTAAAAAAAATATTTTAAAAATCAACCAAACCACACTTCTAAAACCACACTAAAGTATACATATGGATACCGACACGCAGGGCCCCAATTTTCTTTCTTTTAGTTTTTCTTTTCAGAATTGCCTTTGTTGTTATAAGCTCTACTCAGTCTTATGTCTATCTTTCTTTTTTAGAATTGCCTTTAAAAGCTCTTATGACTAATTAGCATGGATATGACATATTAAAAATATTATCTAATTTTTTTATTTTTAAAAATAAAATTCATCTATAAAAAAATTAAAAAATAGATGAATAAAAAAACTATTCAAAATTTAATTGCATAACAAAAGAATAATCATAACTTAAAACAAGTCCTCTAAACAAAATAAAAAAAAATACTAAAGGTCACGTGTTGATTGATGGATCTGACCCATTTAATCCACCTTTTTTTTTTGTTGCAACTAGGCTGGACAACTATGATGAGTCGTCTAATTTGTACAAATTACAGCTATGATAGTGAAAAACAAATCAAGGTTTAAGCTTTTTTTACCCAAAAAATTGTTTTTCAACTTATTTTTTTTCCTAACATGCCTACAAAATACCTTTGAAGTCATGGTAAACCTATAGATGACCTCAATAAAACCAAAATACCAACTCGTAAACCAAAAACAACTCGAAATCAAAAATCAAATTGAGCTCAAATATGTTTTTTAATGAACTTTAAAGTAAAACAAATACTAATATGAATTTACGTCATCAAAGAAAACAACTCGGATCTTTTTACATGTTTTTGAAGTTAAAAAAAATCCAAGTGAAAATAAATATTTTTATGCATACATGAAATTCAATAAATTGAGAACTGCATGTGTTTATAAATAGATAAAACTACAAACAATAATTGAAAAAATCAGGAGATAGATGTAGATCAAAATATTTAATGTTGTAAGATAAAATATTTACATGGTTGTGTTTGTTAAATTTGTTTTATTTAATAAAATAGAAATAGAAATCAATACACAAATTAAATCGATTGAATAAAATAAAAGGAATAGAATATTATGCAAAGTTGTACATATTACAAATATTATCTGAAAATAAAAAAGATTTTATTTTTAAAAATAAAGTTTATTCATACAAAAGATTAAAAAATATATGAATGAAAAAAACATTTTCAAAAATTGAATACATAACGAAAAAATAATCATCATTTAAAAGAGACTCTCCATACTAAATATAAAAAAAGGAAAGGGTATTAGTCTAAATATAAATTATTTTTAAAAAAATAGATGACAAAAAACTTTAATTGAAAAAATAAAATGAAGGGTTGTTGTGTTTGGCAAGGCAGACCATCATGCATGACCCATTTTATTAGGGCCTATATGCATGCCTGTTCTAAGAGGCTCGTGTAACCAGACTCTTGTTTTTTCTTTTATTTGTATCTAGGGCAAATGACATGTCATTGCTATATTTTTTTTAAAACAAATTAGTTGACGATTATTGAGGTAGACAACGTGTCATTTAAATTTCCCTAGATTTTGGTGACCATGGTAACTGAAAAATCAAAGCTTGAGGTTTGTTGACCCAAAACACCTATAAAAATATATGAGGAACCGAGATAAACTTGCCCATAGCCTAATAAACTCAAAAAAAACCATCCCAAAAATCAAAATTAACTCAAAATAAAAAAATATATAAGAGCATAGATTTGTTTTATCATAAACTTTAAAAGTAAAAAAAAAATACCCAATGTGAGCTCTCCTCATAAAAAGAACCATTTGACACAAATATCAATAATTTTGGTTATTTAAATTGTTGTGAATGATATTTTCTCTCTTCACTACTAGAATTTGATGAACCCCCTCCTCTCTCAACAAAGAACTAAAAAAATAACAGAAATAAATTTTTATATGAAAGTTAAATTGGAAAAATATTGAGGCATCAAAATTATATAATTTGTGCTATTTTTTAAGTTTTAGGACAAAAATTTATCTTTCCTGAAAATTCTATAACACTATCCATGATTCACACCCTTTTTTATTTTGGCTTTTCTACTTTCAATTAAACTATTGACTAGAAAATCAGAAATAATTGGTTTTTAACTAGGATGAAATTTCACAAAATAAAGCTTTTTTGAGGACCAAAATGAATCATAAAAAATATACATTGTCATCTAAAGTGTTTTGTGTAGGAGTGAATAGTGCCGACTTCTACAATTTAAACCCCACACAACTTAATTTTTAGATAAAGTTAATAAATAAATCTAAATCTCTATTGTTGTTATCCCTAGTCCTCAAATATTTTATAACTAATATCAAAGCACACAAGTGTTTTGATGTATAAAAATTCATTATATTTTTCTAATACAGATTATTAAATGTTTAATGGTCTATAAAAATCATTTTACGTCATCTATTTAAAGATCAAATTTGAACCCGAGATTATTTTATATGTTTTGAGTCAAGTTCTTATCTTTAACACACACCAAAAAAAAAAAGAAGTTATGTTCTTTCTATAAGAATAAGAGTATAGTTCTTGAAAGCATGAACTTTCTAAGTGAACTTAAAATAATTGGTGTGAGCTGGTGTGAAATCATGAAGTTTCTAAGAACTATACGTGTTTGACAGTATAGTTCTTGAAAGCATGAACTTTCTAAGTGAACTTAAAAATAATTGGTGTGAAATCATTTTAATACGTGTTTAACATAAATTATGTTTATTTTTAAAATTATTTTCTATCTAAAAATATATAAATAATTACTTTTTTATTTTATATTAATATATTTAAATCATTATAAATCACTAAAAAAAACCATTCAACACACAGTAAAAATACACTCCAAACGAGTATAAAGTATTTGACATTGCGTTTTGAATTTGTTTTTTTGAAATATATTGAATTCTTTTTATTTTTTTATTTTAAATTATTTTTTTATATATTTTTAAATCATTTTCATGTACTAAAATTAAAAATAATTTTTTAAAAGTAAAAATATATATTTTTAATATATTTTTAAATAAAAATTATTTTAAAAAAAATAGAAATAACAATGGTGAGTCATTTTATAGCTTTCCACAATCAGGTCAGTTGTCTTGTCAAATTGGTGGACATATCTCTAGTACAAGTTGAATATTCTTGCATGGCATCATCATTTCATTAATCTAGCTCGTTGATTAAAGAAAGATTCAATTAACCGTTCGATCAAAATCTAAGATTTGTATTTTATTTTATAATTATCTAGTTTCCAATCTATAAATATCATCATCGAACTGCCTTACCTCTCAGACCACTAACCCTCCTTCCTACTCGAAATCTTTAAACCTTTGGTTAAACATTTTGCTCAACCCATTTGATTAGGTACGTAGACATGGAGGCGATGAGCAAAGTACTCTCCAACAGCGACACCAAAAATAAGAGACTCGAATTTCCAACTGGGAGTCTCCCGGCCTTCCCCATACCTGAGGGTCAGAACTCGATGGAATTTGTGGCATTTGACAGGGTGCAAAAACCATGGAACTTTAAGGTCTCCATTCGCAATGAAGGAAGGTATCTGAAACCCTGGCTAAGTGGCGAATGGACTGACTATGTTCATTACAAAGGGCTCAGAAAAGGAGATAAAGTTATCATTACCACGGATGATGAAGAGAATGGAAACAAAAGATATCATATCAGAGCCGAGAGAAAGTACTATCTCGGTTTCTGGTATTGTATTGATCAGCAGTGGCTCTGACGACGGAGGGTGGCTCTGCTCCTATGTTTTGTGTCACAGGCAAGCACAAAGTCTTATTTAGTATGATATTCTATATATTTAGTATGTTTTCAGTTCAAGTGCAACTGCAAGTGCGGTGCTGGCCTGCACTACCTTTACTTGCGGTCATTAAGCAAGGACATCAACTATCATGATCAGTGATATATATGGGATTGGGAGTGAAAAAATAAAGTAATTTGTGATAGATAATCTGAGTTCTATTGCTACTGTACTTGTGGTGGGATACAGTGTCTGCGAGTGTCTTATATTTGTGTCTTCTTCATTTCTATGTACTTGGACATGTTTGGTGTGGTTTAATGAAGTGTTATAATTAGTGCAGTGCTCTGCTTCTCTCATCTTTTTTTTTTTTTTTTGAATACGAAGAGAAATTACTCTACTCGGAAAGCGTATTTTGTGGATCTAGGGAACGGGAAAACCCTGACTGTCCCAGGCTCTTACAGGACAGGAGTGACTTGCGTCACTAGGACGCGCCCCGACTCGAACCTTGCTCTTGCAAATGCAAGAGCAAGGCCGTTGCCGCCACGCTACCCCGTGGACTACTTCTCTCATCTTTCTAATCACTTACTTCACAACTATACTGTCTCCATGGCTAAAGTAAACATATTAATTTAGATGCATTGCGGCTTAAGTTCGTTGCTTAACGAGAATAAAAAAAATCTAGATTACTAGATGTAGAAAATAACAAAATCCAATATTCCAGATACCGTGCAAATCAACACGTCACTCCTGATATTGCAAATCTAACGGGTCCAGAATTATACCTTGGTAATGATATTTACATGCATGTTACTGATGGCAAGGGGCTACCTTTATTCTGTAGGCCCGTTGTTACCAAACCAATGTTGTCTTTTAAAAGTTAATTATCTTTGAAAATAATGTGTTTTTGAATCTCAACCTTTTATTTATTAATTTCAGGATATCATCGTCAAGATAGTGCTTCTTTTCATCAATTATTACCATTCTTATGCTTCTATTTTTCGATCATGTCCACTAAAACTAAAAAGTCAGCACCAATGACACGTAATCCAGAAAATATCATGCAAAATTCAACAACTCAAGAATGCCAGGCCGGCCTGCCATTACTATGAGAAATTAAAAAATAGATAAAAAAACATGACTCGCAGCTTCGGGCTTTAATCTTTTTCCCAAGTCAAGTCTAGATTCGAAAACACTTGCAGCTTGAGTGACAAGCAACTCTGGATAATGCCAATATAAACAAGTGAATTACAGCTTATAAACAAATATCCGTCCTTCTTTTCTACTCATATCTTACAATTTCACAGACTACAAACAAGACGACCAGAGGTTCTTACAATGAATAATCTATCAGTCAGCTCCTATCAAAGTGAGCTCAGCTATAGTAATTACTTATTTATAATTTCGTTAATTAATATTTAATTTATGAATCTATATTAGGGACCGCATCTTTTGCCCACAAAATCAAAGAGCTAGCCGACACGCGCATGAAGAGGTGCGAAAAAAGAGGTTAGCTGGACAGGGACATCATTGAAAGTGGGATTCAGTTTTGTCTGTGTATTTGTTTATGTATTCCCTCCGCTTTCGTAGATTGTTTACCAAAACTAGATAGTACGATCAGCCATGGATAGAAAATAAAATAAGATCGTACTATTACATTAATAAAACATGATTAATTAATATTTAAGAAAACTAAATTTAGCTTCTACCATTGTATTAACCTCTTAAAATTTAATCGATTAATTAGATTTCAAATATTAATTAATAGTTGTTATGATTCAACATTTTGTTTCCTTGGAAGGTTCTTGTAGTTCGGGTCCTTCTTGGTTTTACTCAGCTGTGGACTAACATCGCCGTCCTCCTTCAATTGGAAAAGAAAACACAGGATGGTATTAGGTTAGAATAAAAGTTGTAATATATATTAAAAATAAAAAATAATCAGAGATGGTGCCCAGTGAAGAAGTGACAATAGAAGTGGTGGTTATGGTGGCCATCATGGTAAAATAAATGCTAGAAGTGATTAAAAAAAGAAGAAGAAAACCAGTTTTATTATTTTATAGAAAAAATAAAAGGAATAATTTATCCAAATGATCAATATTATTTGATAGATGTATGGCATGTGCCAGGTGGTACAAGTCTATCCAACTGGAAGGAAACTGCGACCAGACTGATCAGGAAGAGGACTTCAAGTCCGATGTACGTGATAAAATGTCCCCCCGGAAAAAAAAAAGTTCAAGCTTATATTTTTTCCGGGGTTGAAGCTTATATATATATATATATATATATATATATATATATATAAGAGGGAGGGATTGGGGGGATAACATCTTACAAAGAGTTTCTGGATCCAGGAAGAGGGTGGTACAAAGGGGAGAGGGCGTGACCTTTCGCTGAACTCCCATGACACCCATTTCTCGCAGTTTCGGCAACATCAAACATGAATTTAATATGAATTTGATAGAAACTGATTGAAATAATATTTTTTTTTAATATCTGATACAATATGGATATTATAAAATTCGAATGTATATTATTTTGTATCCAAGTGATTCTACTATTAGTGACCAAATCCATTGCTTAAACACTTGTAAGGCCGCTCTCTTTTTCCAAGTTATAAATCATTGCGATCACTGACGATATCGAAAGAAACAATTGCATCGGGATCGTTGGATGTTGGTAATTAATGTCAACTTTTTTTTTCTTTCTAACCAATTGAATGGAGGGATGGTAGGGACGTTGCTGAATTCTTCTTATTTAGTAATCATACTAGGATTCTGTGCTTTTTATACATTTTTGGAATGTTCTTGCGACTGCTTTCAAATTATGCTCCTCGGCTGAAAGTAGATAGTACGGAAAATAATTCTAGATATTAAAATATATATAAAAAATAATTTAAAATAAAATACAAATAATGTTTTTAATTTTTTCTGAAAAAACTTTAGAGCACACATTCTCATTTCCCAACCACCCCGGAAAAGTGAAAACCTAATCTCATGCTTCTCTCCTAAGACCATATTATATCTGGCATATAAATAAAATATGTTTGAGCAGCCGCCGCTATCTATCTAGGATACAATCTCATGCTTGTATTTAAATTAAAAAATAAATGAATAAAAAAATATTCAAAATTTAAATACATAACAAAAGAATAATCATAACTTAAAACAAGTTCTCTAAACAAAATAAAAGAAAGAATGGGTATTAAATTAAATATAATAAAAACAATTTAGAGAAAAAAAAACAATATAAATAATATTACTATCTCTTAAAAGAAATACAAAAGGTCACACGTTGATGTGCCTAACCCATTTAATCCACCTTTTTTTTGTTGCACTAGGGTGGACCATGGACAACTATGATGAGTCATCTAATTTGTACAAAGTACAGCCATGATGGTGAAAAACAAATCAAGGTTTAAGGTTTTTTTACCCAAAAAATTGTTTTTCAACTTATTTCATACTAACATGCCTACAAAATACCTTTGAAACCATGGTAAACCTGTAGATGACCTCATAAAAAACCAAAATACCAACTTGTAAACCAAAAACAACTCAAAACCAAAAATCAATTTGAATTCAAATATGTTTTTTAATGAACTTTAAAGTAAAACAAATATGAATATGAATTTACCTCATCAAATGGAACCATTTTACCCAAACATCAATTATTTTGGTAGCCGAAATTGGTATCAATAATATTTCTCTCTTTCCTTCTCTCAATTAGAAACTAAAAAATAAGAAAAATAAATCTTTGTATTAAAATTTAATTTGAAAAAATTGAGCCCTTGAAATCATATAATTTGTATTATTTTTAAAATTAGAGGATGAAAGTGTATTTTTCTCAAAATTTCTGATACACCATCCATGTTGGGAGTCGTTTTCATTTTTGTCTCTATTTTTTCAATTTCACCATTGAATAATAAATAAAAAGAAATTGGTCTTACATTAGGATCAAATTAAATCACCTAAAATAAAATGACCAAAGTGAATTGTCAAAAAATAAACAGGGTTGTCCATAATGATTTGTGTGAGTGGGCAATGTCATCTCTTATAGTAAAACACTCCATAAATTTTAGATTATAGGTAAATAGACACTTGACCAATGCGTGCTTCACCATGAGTTAGAATTTTTTTTTTAATCAAAATGTTTTTATATAGGATCTTTTTACATGTTTTTGTCGTTAAAAAAATTCTAAGTGAAAATAAATATTTTTATGCATACATGAAATTCAATAAATTGAGAACTACATGTGTTGATAAATAAATAAAGCTACAAACAATAACTAAAAAAATTAAGAGATAGATGTAAATCAAAATATTTAATACTGTAAGATAAAATATTTACATGTTTGTGTTTGCTAAATTTGTTTTATTTAATAAAATAATAATAGAAATCAATACACAAATTAATTCAATTCAATAAAATAAAATAAAATAAAATAAAAGGAATAGAATATATGCAAAACTGTACATATTGTCGCGACGAAGATTTTTTACGCGCTTCGCGCCCCGCCATCTCCCTTGTGGTTTGGGGGAGACAACGGCGCGCGGTGAAAATAGGGTTGTTTTATAGTCGTAAAGTTACAACTATAATTATTAGGAGTCGCCATCTAGTATTACGGTCACTAGGAAACCTATTGGTCTGCGAGAGTCTTGGGTAAGGGACTTGTTGTGCAAGGGGAAGACACATCACCCCCAGTGCACCCTACCTAAGGTAAGCTGCATTGTTGTTTGATTGTTTTTCTAAGTTAAAATTTTTACACTGCATTTTCAAATAATACATTTTTTTTTGTCTGCGGGTGTATTTTACAATGTAATTTTATACCGCAGTTACAAGTTTTTTTTTAATCTACGGATGTACTTTACAATGTAATTTTACACCGTAGTAAAATTTCTCTTTATCCACGGGTGTACTTTACAATGTAAATTTACACCCTAATAGATGAAACAAAAATATTTATAATTATTTTTGATATTTTAGCCAAATTCCAACGGATAATCATAAACCGGTTACGATACCCAATTTTCGTTTCAAAATATGAGAAAGATGCAACATAATTTTTTTTTATGAAAAATATGTATGGAAAAATCATGGAATTTAGCCGTATGCACAAAACAAATACATTTTTTTGTATTTTTTGTAATAATATCAATTTGTATTTTTTATTTTTTTTTCTGGGCTGGACTTCCATCATCAGGGCTGGAAGCCCAAACAAAAATTGGGCTGGGCTTCAATACAGGTGGGCTGGAAGCCCACCTAGGCTGAGCACATGGGCCGGGCACAAAGCCCGGCCCGCCTCCCTCAGCCCTGGCCCGCATGAACAGCGGGACGTGAATCACGTCCCGCTGCATGCAGACCAGGGAAGAAGACGATGAGCAGTAGTTTTTCGACTTTGACAAGAGGTGTACCTGTTAGCACCGTTGGGTAGTGGAGGTCGAGGTGGTTGTCCCAGTGGTGGTGGCGTCGTCAACGGTGGCCTGTGGTGTCCGGAAGAAGCTTCCGAAGTTGCCGGAGTTTACGTTGCAGTGGCTGCAACTGTCGCCGTGGCTTCGCCTGAGAGTGTTGTTTAGTTTCTGGCGTCTAGGGGAGGTTAACGGCGGTGATTAGGGTGGTTTTAGGTGGCTGGATAGCCTTTAATGGTGGAGAGAGAGAGAGCTCGTCGGAGCTGTTTTGGAGAGAGAGAGAGAGAGACTGTGACTGTGAAAATGGAGAGAGAGAGAGAGGGATGACCACCACCTGCGATGGATTTCCAGCCGTGGGTTGGATAGAATGCTCTCGTGTGTCGTGTGTCTGTGTTATTTGCTTCCCCTCTGCTTATTTTCTTCGTGTTTTATGTGTTTTTCTCTCTCGGTTCCTTTTTCTTTTCTTTCTCTTTCACGTCATTATCTCTTTTTCTCTTCAGTTTACTCTCAGTTTTTCTCCCCTCTGCGTAAAACTCATTCCCCCCCTCCTGCGTAATTTTTCTTCTGCAAAGAATTGCAGAGACTGCCTCTGCAAATTGAATTTGCAGAGGCTGCTCTGCAAATTCGTTGCAGAGGCTGTGGGTTGCAGAGTTTTGATTTTGCAATTTGATTCTTCAGTGTTTGATTGGTTAAATTGTACCCCCAATTAGTTTTAAACTTTTAATTTTATGCAATTATATCCCCATCAAAAATTCAACAGCAACCTTAAATGTGCGCGCCTTTTATTTATTTATTTTGGTCTCTGGTTCCCGATTGCGCGATTTACCCTCAATTGACTGTTAAATTCTCAATTCGTTCAATTTGGCCTCTGATTTCGCATTACTGACTTAAAAATTCAAATCGGTCTCCGAAAATTCCTTTCTCATCAATTGAGCCCGAATTAAATTCAAGAAATTGATTTCTCATTGACTAAGCCCCTAATAAAATTAATTTGACCAATTTAAAGTATAATTAAGTCCTTGCACTTAATTAAATCCTTCAATTGGACCTTAAATTAATTCCCGATCATAATTAAACTTTAAATTTGTCGACGATTAAATCGAATCAACTCATAAAAAATATAATTATGTCGTTCAACTTAGTTTTTACACAGATTCATCCAACGATAAATTATTTTTGCCTTAAATCTATATTTTCTCTATTTTTGGAACCAAAGAGATACGATTGGACTTGCGAAAACAACCAAAATTGCCACATTGATTTTTCTACCCACGCCGGCTCCTTTTATTTTATTTTTTTGTCATTTTATTTTATTTTAGGGAGTAACCCAAAAATTGGGTTACGACACATATTACAAATATTATGTGAAAATAAAAAGATTTTATTTTCAAAAATAAATTTTATTCATACAAAAGATTAAAAAATATATGAATGAGAAAAAACATTTTCAAAAATTCAATACATAACCAAAAAATAATCATCATTTAAAAGAGTCTCTCCATACTAAATATAAAAAAAGGAAAGGGTATTAGTCTAAATATAAATGATTTAAAAAAAACTTGAAATATTAGTCTAAATATAAATGATTTAAAAAAAAACATGAAAAAAAAACTTTAATTAAAAAAATTAAAAATGAATGGTTGTTGTGTTTGGCAAGGGAGACCATCATGCATGACCCATTTCAAAAACCAAACTCTTATTTTTTTTGTCTGGAAAGGATGACATGTCGATGGCATATTAAAAAAAAAACAAATTAGTTGATGATTGTTGAGGTAGACAACGTGTCATCAAATTTCTCTAGATTTTGGCAACGGTGGTAACTAAAAAATCAAGACTTGAGGTTTGTTGACCCAAAACATCTATAAAAATATACGAGGAATTGAGATAAACTTGTTCATGGCCTAAAAAACTCAAAAAACCATCCCAAAAATCAAAATCAACCTGAAATAAAACATACACGAGATCATAGATTTGTTTTATCATGAAATTTAAAAGTAAAAAAAATACCCAATATAAACTCTCCTCATAATAAAGAACCATTTGACACAAATATCAATAATTTTGGTTATTTAAATTAGTGTTAATGATATTTTTCTCTCCACTTCTAGAATTTGATGTACTCCCTCCTATCTCAACAAAAACAAAATAACAGAAATAAACTTTTATATCAAAGTTAAATTGAAAAAATATTGAGGTATCAAAATTATATAATTTTTGTTATTTTTTAAATTTTAGGACAAAAGTCTATCTTTCCTAGGACTTCTATAACTCTATCCATGTTTGACACCCTTTTTATTTTGTTATTTCTTCTTTCAATTAACCTATTGACTAGAAAATCAAAAATAATTGGTTTTCAATTAGGATGAAATTTCACAAAATAAAGCTTTGAGGACCAAAATGAATCATAAAAAATATACATTTTCATCTATTTTTTTTTTTGTGTGAGCGAATAGTGTTGGCTTCTACAATTAACAACCCACACAATTTAATTTTTATGTAAAGTTAATATATGAATCTAAATCTCTACTGTTGTTATCCCTAGTCCTCAAATGTGTTATAACTAATATCAGATCACACAATTGTTTGGATGTACAAAAAATCATTAAATTTTTCTAATACAAATTATTAAACGTTTAATGGTCTATAAAAATCATTTTACGTCGTCATCTATTTAAAGATCAAATTTAAACCCAAGAATTTTTTATATATGTTTTGAGTCAAGTTCCTATCTTTAAATATATATATATATAGACATTCAATTAGGAGTTATGATCTTTGGATAAGAAAAAGAGTATAGTTCTAGTAAGCATTGATCTTTCTAAGTGAACTAAAAGAATTGGAGTGAGCTAGTGTGATATCATTTTTAATACGTGTTTAATATTATAAAGTATGTTTATTTTAAAATTATTTTCTATTTAAAAAATATATAAATAATTGATTTTATTATTTTATATTAATATATTAAAATAATTAAAAATCACTAAAAAAAGGCACTCAAACACAGTAAAAATACACTCCAAGTACTTAGTTTTTACAGCTAACAGCAAAATCATATCAGTTGTCTTAGTCAAATTACTGGAAATGTCTCTAGTACCCTCTGAATATTATTGCATTAGATGCATCATCGTTTCCATAATCAAGAAGACGTTCATTGTCGCGCGTTTCCATCGTAAAGAACTTACAAGCGCGCGATCAGACCCTTAACATCGCCCCATGATTAATTTTTTCTTATATACATAATTATCTAGTCCTCCAATCTATAAATATATCGATCAGGCTTCTCTCTCACACCACTAACCCTACTTTGTACTCAAAATCCTTAAACCTGCTTTGCATACAACGTAACTAGCAAGCTTTATACATTTTGCTCAACCCTTTTGATTAAGTAGACATGGTGGCGATGAGCAAATTACTCTCCAACAGCGACACAAAACATAAGAGGCTCGAATTTCCAGCTAGGAGTCTCCCGGCCTTCCCCATACCTGACGGTCAGAACTCGACGGAATTTGTGGCATTTGACAGGCTGCATAAACCATGGAAATTTAAGGTCTCCATTCGCAATCAAGGAAAGTATACGAAACCTTGGCTAACTGGCGAATGGGCTTACTATGTTCGTCGGAAAGGGCTCAGAAAAGGAGATAAAGTTATCTTGACCACGCATGATGAAGAGAATGGAAACAAAATATTTCATATCAGAGCCGAGAGAAAGCATTTCGGTTTCTGGTATTGTATTGATCAGCAGTAATGGGTCTGACAATTGAGGGTGGCTCTGTTCAAAATCCAGTCTGGTAGAGTGATACACTAGGTTGAAAAGTAATACGTGTCTTTCTTGAAGAAGGTAAGTCCTATCTATCTAGTCGCATGAAAAGTTGTCCCTATGAATTGTCCCTGTGTTTTGTTGTTTTATGTAGGCGCTATGTGCTTAATTTGTGTCTGTTGTAGTTGTTACCAGTTCTTACAATATCCTTGGTAAGGCTTGTTCTACTGCATCTGTAGTGATCCCAAAAGGATCATTCTTGTATCTTCACTTCTCGTTCTTATTTATAGAAGAAATTAAGGTCCTATAAGTATATAAATTTATATGTTTCAATGCTTACTGGGATTAGTCAGCTCAAGCATATATAGCCTTCAAAGATGAGATGAAAACACTTTTTTGATGGGTACTTGGTATGAATATCCATAATTAAGGTCGATGAGCAATATTGATGAAGCTATTTATAATTCAAGTTGAGAAATTTGTGTTTAATTATCCATGGACCCCACTATCTAACGCTGGCCAGGAATCTTAGATGTTTGTCGGCGTTAAGTTCGTTGCTTAACGAGAACACTCTCTTTCTGTTGATGTACTGCTCACTAGCAAGTAAGTTGGTTGCAATGAGAGTTGAAAACAAGGATGGGTGTGTAATACCAAGACGTGAGTAAAAATAAAAATCTAGATTACTAGATATAGAAAATAACACCTGATGGCTGCATGCAACTTTGATGTTACCAAACCAATGTTGTCTTTCAAAAGTTAGTTATCTTTGAAAATAATGTGTTTTTTGAATCTCAACCTTTTATTTATTCATTTAAGGATATCATCGTCAAGATAATGAATTTCTCAGGTATATTAGTATGCTTATGCTTCTATTTCTGTCGATATCTTCCATCATCGATTGGGTCAAATAATCAACTTCTTCTAATTCTAAATGTCCCCATCCTTAATGCCATCATGTCCACTAAATATTCAGAAAATATCGTGCAAAATTCAATAAGTCAAGCCGGCCATTACTATGAGAAATTAAAAAATAGATAAAAAACATGACAGCTTCGGGCTTTAATCTTTTTTCCCAAGTCAAGTCTAGATTTGAAAACACTGGCAGATTGAGTCACAAGCAACTCTGGATGCCAATATAAACAAGTGAATTACAGCTTATAAACAATATCCATCCTTCTTTTCTACAAATATTTTACAATTTCACAGACTACAAACAAGACGAACAGAGGTTCTTACAATGAATAATCTATCAGTCAGCTCCTATCAAAGTGAGCTCAGCTATAGTAATTACTTATTTATAATTTCGTTAATTAATATTTAATTTATGAATCTATATTAGGGACTACATCTTTTGCCCACAAAATCAAAGAGCTAGCCGATACGCGCACGAAGAGGTGCGAAAAAAGAGGTTAGCTGGACAGGGACATCATTGAAAGTGGGATTCAGTTTTGTCTGTGTATTTGTTTATGTATTCCCTCCGCTTTCGTAGATTGTTTACCAAAACTAGATAGTACGATCAGCCATGGATAGAAAATAAAATAAGATCGTACTATTACATTAATAAAACATGATTAATTAATATTTAAGAAAACTAAATTTAGCTTCTACCATTGTATTAACCTCTTAAAATTTAATCGATTAATTAGATTTCAAATATTAATTAATAGTTGTTATGATTCAACATTTTGTTTCCTTGGAAGGTTCTTGTAGTTCGGGTCCTTCTTGGTTTTACTCATCTGTGGACTAACATCGCCGTCCTCCTTCAATTGGAAAAGAAAACACAGGATGGTATTAGGTTAGAATAAAAGTTGTAATATATATTAAAAATAAAAAATAATCAGAGATGGTGCCCGGTGAAGAAGTGACAATAGAAGTGGCCATAGTGGTTATGGTGGCCATCATGGTAAAATAAATGCTAGAAGTGATTAAAAAAAGAAGAAGAAAACCAGTTTTATTATTTTATAGAAAAAATAAAAGGAGTAATTTATCCAAATGATCAATATTATTTGATAGATGTATGGCATGTGCCAGGTGGTACAAGTCTATCCAAATGGAAGGAAACCGCGACCAGACTGATCAGGAAGAGGACTTCAAGTCCGATGTACGTTATAAAATGTCCCCCGGAAAAAAAATGTTCAAGCTTATACATATACATACATACATATACACACGCACATATACACACACACACACACACACATATATATATATATATATATATATATATATATATATATATATATATATATATATATATATATATATAAGAGGGAGGGATTGGGGGGATAACATCTTACAAAGAGTTTCTGGATCCAGGAAGAGGGGGGTACAAAGGGGAGAGGGCGTGACCTTTCGCTGAACTCCCATGACACCCATTTCTCGCAGTTTCGGCAACATCAAACATGAATTTAATATGAATTTAATAGAATTTGATAGAAACTGATTGAAATAATATTTTTTTAATAGCTGATAGAATATGGATATTATAAAATTCGAATGTATATTATTTTGTATCCAAGTGATTCTACTATTAGTGAGCTAATCAAGATCTCACCCAATAATACTATAGTGGAAAGTTTGGGTAGCTAGCAACATTGCGGCTTTCTTTTGAAAACCGCAAGAAATCGATCGAGCTAGCCAGCTAGCCATCACTTAACTCTGTAAAGAATTAATGTCTACTTTTTTTTTAACCAATTGAATGGAGGGATGGTAGGGACGTTGCTGAATTCTTCTTATTTAGTAATCATATCTAGGATTCTGTGCTTTTTATCCATACGTGGAATGTTTTGCCACTGCTTTCAAATTATGCTAGTCGGCAGAAAGGAGATAGTACGGAAAATAATTGTGGGTATCTTTTTATTTGAAAAAAGTTGCTAATTTAATGTTTTTCAAGCTAAACACTGTTCTAAAATGCACCCAAATAAAGCTGTAAACGCAATCCTAATTAAACAGGTTTTGAGGTGGTAATAATAATAGAAACCGCTAATAACTACGAGGAAAGAGTAGGGCGTGGATCTTCAACGTTACTTTGGAGCCCGGGCCGTTCTAGTTTTTTTCTCATCGGAGGACTAATAACGCCGTCGTTTGTTTTTTCTTTCTATTTAGCTGCTCGGTCTCCTCTAACACTTCATTTCCTGGACGGCAGGAGTCTCTCTTAACAGGGTGTAGAACCTGGTTTCACTTCTGACATGACAATCTCAGATTGCCATATCATCAGGAGTTTGCTAGACGGTCTCCAGCATCTCCGCTCAAATAATTGCCCATCAAAGTTTTCCTAATTTTTTTTATTTTTATATTAAAAGTGAATAATATTTATTATCCGTGATAAAATTTTGAATATTAACTCTTTTTCTTTATATTAAAAGTAAATAATATTTTTTTTCTTCCAAAAACAAGTTTTAAATATAGGCCAAATTCCATTAGGATTTTACAAACTCGTAAAATCCATTCAATATTTGTTTTAAAACAAGCCAAAGCATTTTATTTTTTTCTTTAAAAAGATGCTAAAATACCTTTAGAATTTTTTTCAATATACAAGAAAAAAAAGAGAAAATTAACAAGTCACAATGGTATGCATAAACATGTTCGAACCAATGATTAACAAAATTATAATCAGAAATCAAGCAAGAGGTACGAATATATGTTTATATCATATGGGTTTAAAATTGCTTTTATGCACCCAAGGTAAAACCCTTTAGAACTAAAATATCATTTTACAAAAAACAACTTAAACAACTTTAATGTATAAAAACTCATAAAATAACTTCAAAATAAACAATACAGCAACAAAGAAGTGAATACAATGTTACTTGTTCATCATCGATAGTTGATGCATGTATACATGTGAGCTCAAAAGGCATTACTGAAAGGGAAGAGAGTGAAAGAGAAGCTGCTTATCATGTCCTTAAGCTTATTATGGAGTGCTGTAATGTGAAAAACTTGGTACTATCTCTTAATTGAGGTATGTTTCCAGTCGATTAGAAGTCAATAAATTATGTCATTTAGCATGGCATTTCTTAATTATCAACACAAGGTTGTTTTCTTCTACTTGAGTGGCAGGGTATCTTCTTGACTGAAGAAACATAAAGATTTTGTATTGGATCCCACGGGGGCACTAAAACTGGTCTCGGGTACCTCGACTGAGTGCTAATTAGATCCAAGAATATGGTCACGAGCATGGTTTAGGTACTTGGATCAATTAAAAATATATTTGCATTTTGTTTTATAAAAATACTAATAAATTTTTGATACATCAATCGAGATCCACGCATTTACTTCGACTGACGATGAATTACATGATGTCAGGATTTTATTAATTAAGTTTTTTTAGCAATTTCGAAGATGATGCATACTTCGAGTGGCTCCACCAGAATGAGACATCCATCCAAGCAAGAAATTCAAATTTTGAAATCATTTCCATATGAACCATGCTCATGTTTTGAGTTTGACACAAAATTCCCTCTGGTGAACCATTAAATAATTTGATCTCCAAGTTTTATTTTCTTAGTGTTTGTCTGCTGTCTTCATCTTTGATGGCCATTTGGGGTGCTGGTTTTCCCATTTTTTGATTTTAACTTTGTTGCTTATCATATATATATTTATGTATTTTGTTCCTTTCGATGTTGAACTGCAATTTCCTGCAAATCCGATTTTGCTATCCATTCTAGATTGTGTCTAGTTGCTCGCATTGTTTCTGTTTCGCTTGGTTAATAGAGCTCGATGATTAGAGTGGGTTCTTGGAAAGTTCACTTTCGATTCTGTTGCATGTTAATGTTTTTATTTATTTCAATGATTGCACAAGCTTTAATTGCTTGACTTTATTGCGGATTAATTATTAATTCTGGTTAAATTAGTTTTCCGTGATGATGCCTACCAAGGTCCAGTCCTCCTACAATAACTTTTTAAAAATACACCCTTGCCAATACACATCTTAGATACAGATGGATAGCACATTGTAGTCAAAACAAAAGTGAAATGAAAACAGCAGGGTCAGAATGACTTACTCCTCGGTCAATGCTGCTGGCCGTTTTGCGGATGGGTCAGCAGAGAGACGCCGTGGTTTGGTTAGAGAAAGCTTTATAAGCTCATCAACCTCTTCAGTCATAGTAGCCGAAAATAGCACGGTCTGCCTTCTTTTCGGACAAATTCGAACCTGTCAATAAACCAGGAACTGATTATAAAAGACTAAAAGAAGTAATAACACCTTCACTTGAAACTCCATGAAATGCAGAAGCAACCAATGGCTTTTTTGTTCTCTGTGTGCCCAATAATAGCAAAATGGTTCAATAAAAAGTATAGACCCATATTTTGGGCAGTCACAGATCCGGGTAGTGATAAAAAGATTAAAAAAAGAAGGTATGATTGTCTTCAAATATTACAAATAAAGTGGTTGATTTTACTAAATTTAAAATAGAAGGCATGACTTGATCAAACGTAAGACAAAAGAAGCGCTTCAAAATCATTAAACACAGAACTCTTAAATAAATTATAAGTTAGGTAGATTAAAATGTTTTGTTAAATTAAACAAAAATAATGTCTATCTTTCCTGGGACTTCTATAACTATCCGTTTGACAAAATACACTCCAAGTACTTGGATTTTACAGCGGACAACAAAATCAGATCAGTTTGACTTAGTCAAATTATTGGAAATGTCTCTAGAAGTAGAACCCTTTGATGTTCTTTCATTTCGTTTCCATATAATCTAGAAGACGTTCATTATCGCGCGTTGATTAAGAGAACTCGACAAGTAAGCGTGCGATCAAACCCTTAACATCGCCCCATGATTAATTTTTTCTTATATACATAATTATCTAGTCCTCCAATCTATAAATATATCGATCAGGCTTCTCTCTCACACCACTAACCCTACTTTGTATTGAGGAACATTCTACAGAACATTCCTAAAACAACATCCCAACAGTCACTTCCATTTTAAGCATTTGTGACCGTTGGAATATCTGTATAAATCCAAGCATTTACTGTAAATCTTTATTAGCATTCACTCGGCAAATATTGCCTTACATAGCTTTCTAAAGTGTATAAATTCAGCTATCTTCAAATCAATAAGAAGAGGTCTTTTTCATTGTATTTGTGCATCTTAAAAGTTTCTATATGGTATCAGAAGAGCCTGTCTCCCACGAGCAAATCGATCCATCCTCATCCAACACAATGTCATCCCCTACTGACCCCATGGCAGCAACAAATCCCATCTCTCAACCCAATTCCGCACCAGACAAAGTGCTTATTGCACTGAATATTACCTCACAAATCAATGAAAAACTAAAACCATCCACTTTTCCCCAATGGAGAGCCCAATTCGAAGCTCTCCTCATTGGCTACAATCTACTGGATTATGTCACTGGAATTTCTCAGTGTCCATCTCCGGCTGGCACCTCCAGCTCCGACCTCAACAAAACCCATTGGGTTCGTCAGGACAAGCTGATTCTCAGCGCAATTTTGGCCTCCACATCACCTGCCATCACCCCCCTCATCGCCACGGCCAAAACCTCCCATGAAGCTTGGGAAAAGCTTCATCACATGTATGCCAACAAGTCCAGAACAAGGGCTATGCAATTAAAAGAGGAACTCACTCTGATTCAACGCAGGAATCGGTCTGTCACTGACTATCTGCACACCGTGAAAGCTCTCGCCGACGAAATAGCTCTCATCGACCACCCAATTTCAGACGACGATCTTACTCTATACATCTTGAACGGCCTGGGTTCTGACTTCAGAGACATGGCTGTCTCCATACGAGCACGACCCACCTCCTTGTCCTTCGAAGAATTGCATGATCTTCTCGTCGGGCATGACAATTACATGCGGCGAATGGACAATTCCACACAACAGATGATGGCCACTGCGAATTATACAAATCGCAACCGACAGATCGTCCACTCTCCAAATGCATCCTCACGGAGAGGTAATTTTAGGCCGAATGGGCCAAATCAATCCACAGCCCAGCCCAGCCATTACTCCGGCCCTTTTAAGACTGCAAGGCAGTATCCGAGTAACAGGCCCATCCAGCGGAATTTTGGCCCAAAATGTCAACTTTGTGACAATATGGGTCATACGGCCAAAACTTGTCCGAACTTACGCCGTAATGAAATTATGGCAAATTGTGCAAATACATCCGGTGCACAAAATCAGAAATGGCTTCTTGACTCCGCTGCATCCCATAATATTACCGGTGACCTACGAAATTTATCCATCCATTCTGAGTATGATGGCACCGATGAAGTGATTATTGGTGATGGTACAGGTTTGAATGTCTCTCATATTGGCTCACTAACCTTAGAAACACCAATGCGAAATTTTGTTCTTAATGATACTCTTTGCGTTCCTGATATTTCAAAAAATTTAATTTCAGTACATCACTTTACCTCTAAAAATAATGTTTTTGTTGAACTTCACCCATTTCATTTTCTTGTGAAGGATCAAGCTTCGAGGGCGACCCTACTAAGAGGTGCATGTGAAGACGGTGTATACCAGTTCCCGAATTCACTGATTGGCTCATCCTCCAAAATGGTTGCAAATATGCACGAACGTACTTCAGTTGATGGCTGGCACAAGCGTCTTGGACATCCGTCCTCTAAAATTGTTCGCAATCTTGTCAATTTGTTTTCTTTACCTACAACAAAAACACAAAAAGATTTTAATTCTTTATGTTCTTCTTGTTCTATTAATAAAGCCCATCAACTTCCTTTTCGACCCACAAGCATTCAAAGTCACGCACCTCTTGATATTATTTATACTGATGTTTGGGGTCCTGCCCATTGCACTGGTCTAGATGGCTCTAAGTATTATTTAATATTTGTGGATCACCACACAAAATATATTTGGTTTTATCCCATCCAAGCAAAATCTTGTGTCAAGACCATTTTTCCCCAATTTAAAATACTTGTTGAAAAAAAATTTCAAACCCACATCAAAAGTATTTATTCTGATAATGGCGGTGAGTTCATCGGTTTAAAACCATTTTTTTCCACACATGGGATTAGTCATTACACAACAGCTCCACACACACCACAACAAAATGGTGTCTCCGAACGTCGACACCGTCATTTGGTGGAAACTGGTCTCACTCTTCTCACTGATGCAAAATTGCCCCTTTCATATTGGCCTCATGCATTTCATACTGCTGCATATTTAATAAATCGTCAACCTTCAACTCTACTTGCAAATAAATCTCCATTTGAAGTTTTATTTAAACAAAAGCCCAACTATCTTAAACTAAGAAAATTTGGGTGCATTTGTTATCCTCTTACCCGGCCCTACACAAATCACAAATTAGAGCCCAAATCCACACCTTGCATTTTTATTGGGTATTCTCTAACCCAAAATGCATACAAGTGCCTTGAGCCCACTACCCACCGTCTCTACCTCTCCCGACATGTCATCTTCGACGAAACTAAATCTCTCAATTCAATTGAGCTGCCATCTTCCTCATCCAGTCCATCTCCCTCAACCGACACGCCATTCACCTCCATTCCCGCACCTCCACCAGCCTCACCAGTGAACTCGGGTTCTGCAACAACCGTCCGATCATCTCCTCCAGGTAACTTTCCTTCCTCTCTACACTCAATTACTTCTGATTTCTCCGATTATGCTTCATCTGATTCTCATACTGCATCTCATCATCATTCTCCCACACCTGCATCACCTCCTCCCGCAGCCTTGCCACCACCAAATCCCGACCTCCATCAACCTCCCGCAGACACCCACAACCACCCCCCCTCACCCAATCTCCGAACACACAACATGACCACCCGATCCATGAACAACATCTACAAACCCAAGCAATTAAACACCGTGACCAAGCACCCTCTTCCCCACAGCATTGAACCCACATGTGTTAGCCAAGCCTTGTCCCTGCCACCATGGCGTGCAGCCATGTCAGACGAGATCACGGCCCTCATGAAACATGGCACCTGGGAATTAGTCCCACCGCCAAACACCTGTAAACCCGTGAGTTGCAAATGGGTTTTTAGGGTAAAACGAAACTCTAATGGGTCTGTTGAACGGTTCAAAGCCAGATTAGTGGCAAAAGGGTTTCATCAGAGACCCGGAATTGAATACACCGAAACCTTTAGCCCTGTCGTAAAACCTGTCACCATTCGGTTGATACTCACCATTGCCGTTATGAATGGCTGGCCTCTGCGGCAAATGGATGTCCATAATGCCTTTTTGCATGGACAACTTGATGAGGTTGTTTACATGAATCAGCCCCCCGGGTTTAAGGACCCTTCAAAACCAAATCATGTGTGCCGATTGCGCAAAGCAATCTATGGCCTCAAGCAGGCACCAAGAGCTTGGTATTCCACTCTTAAACGTGCTCTCATCACTCTCGGCTTCATTAACTCCAAGGGTGATTCATCTCTATTTATCTATCGCTCTGAAAATACTACCTGCTATTTGCTTGTATATGTGGACGATATTGTGATTACAGGTAATGATTCAACCTTTGTGAGATCTATAATCCAGCAACTAAGCTCAAAATTCTTCCTGAAAGACATGGGCAACCTTCATTACTTCCTGGGAGTAGAAGTCATCACCACCGGTACAGGTTTATTTCTATCTCAACACCAGTACATTCGTAATTTATTATCTAAAACTAACATGAATGGTGCCAAGGATGTCTCCACGCCTTTATCAACTAGTACTTCACTGAAATTAGATGATGGTACTGCTGCATGTGATAGCACAGAATTTCGTCGTGTAATTGGGAGCCTCCAGTATCTCTCCCTTACACGTCCCGACATCTCCTTCGCGGTCAACAAGCTGTCCCAATTCATGCACAAGCCCACTCACTCTCACTGGACGGCTGCAAAACGACTACTTCGGTATCTCAAACACACCATATTCCATGGCATCCACCTGCGGCAGAACACTCCTTGGGCACTAACCACATACTCGGACGCTGATTGGGCTGGAAACCTTGATGACCGAACCTCCACATCAGCATACATTTGCTTTCTCGGCCAAAATCCCCTATCCTGGAGCTCCAAGAAGCAACGAGCCATTGCCCGATCATCAACCGAAGCTGAATACCGGTCTCTTGCAAATGCAGCCTCGGAAACCATGTGGATTATGAACCTTCTTGATGAACTTGGCCACCCACTCAAGGAACCACCTGTCCTGCTATGCGACAACCTTGGGGCCACTCACTTGAGCTACAATCCTGTTGATCATTCCCGAATGAAACATATCCAGATCGACCTACACTTCGTGCGTGACCTTGTTCAAAAAGGCACCCTAAAAGTCCATCATGTACACACCACGGACCAGCTTGCCGATCTACTGACTAAGCCCCTGTCTCAACAACGAACTGCCACCTTAAGATCCAAGATTGGCCTTACCGACGGAAGCCCTATCTTGAGGGGGCGTATTGAGGAACATTCTACAGAACATTCCTAAAACAACATCCCAACAGTCACTTCCATTTTAAGCATTTGTGACCGTTGGAATATCTGTATAAATCCAAGCATTTACTGTAAATCTTTATTAGCATTCACTCGGCAAATATTGCCTTACATAGCTTTCTAAAGTGTATAAATTCAGCTATCTTCAAATCAATAAGAAGAGGTCTTTTTCATTGTATTTGTGCATCTTAAAAGTTTCTATACTTTGTACTCAAAATCCTTAAACCTGCTTTGCATACAACGTAACTAGCAAGCTTTATACATTTTGCTCAACCCATTTGATTAAGTAGACATGGTGGCGATGAGCAAATTACTCTCCAACAGCGACACAAAACATAAGAGGCTGGAATTTCCAGCTAGGAGTCTCCCGGCCTTCCCCATACCTGACGGTCAGAACTCGACGGAATTTGTGGCATTTGACAGGCTGCATAAACCATGGAAATTTAAGGTCTCCATTCGCAATCAAGGAAAGTATCTGAAACCTTGGCTAACTGGCGAATGGGCTTACTATGTTCGTCGGAAAGGGCTCAGAAAAGGAGATAAAGTTATCTTGACCACGCATGATGAAGACAATATTGGAAACAGAATATGTCATATCAGAGCCGAGAGAAAGCATTTCGGTTTCTGGTATTCTATTGATCAGCAGTAATGGGTCTGACGACTCATGAGGTAAGCACAAAGTCTTATTTGGTTCAGCTCAAAATCCAGTGTGGTAGTGTGATACACTAGGTTAAAAAGCAGTATGTGTCTTTCTTGAAGAAGGTAAGTCCTATCTATCTAGTCGTATGAAAAATTGTCCCTGTGTTTTGTTGTCTTATGTAGGTGCTATGTGCTTAATTTGTGTCTCTTGTAGTTGTTACCAGTTCTTACAATATCCGTTGTAATTGTGTGTAGTGATCCCAAGAGGATCATTCTTGTATCTTCACTTCTCGTTTTTATTTATAGAAGAAATTAAGGTCCTATATATAAGTCTGAGATTTAGCTTGCCGGTAATTTTTCATATTTATGGGGGAGAGAGAGAGAGGGAGAGAGAGAGAGAGAGAGAGGGAGAGAGAGAGAGGGAGAGGAGAGAGAGAGAGAGAGAGAGAGAGAGAGAGAGAGAGAGAGAGAGAGAGAGAGAGAGAGAGAGAGAGAGAGAGAGAGAGAGAGAGAGAGAGAGAGAGAGAGAGAGAGAGAGAGAGAGAGAGAGCACTCTCTACAGCTAAATCTGTATCTCCAGGCATTTGATTGTCCAGAGTCACAGACCAACTTCATAGCCGACTTTCAATCTCTATGAATTTATATGTTTCAATGCTTACTGGGATTAGTCAGCTCAAGCATACATAGCCTTCAAAGATGATGAGATGAAAACACTTTTTTGATGGGTATGGGTACTTGGTATGAGTATTCATAATTAAGGTCGATGAGCAATATTGATGAAGCTCTATTGATAATTCAAGTTAAGAAATTTGCTGGCCAAGAATCTTAGATGCATGGCGGCCTTAAGCTCGTTGCTTAACGATAATAAAAATAAGAGAGTTGAAAACAATGATGGGTGTGTAATACCAAGACGTGAATATACAAAAATAAAAATCTAGATTACTAGATATAGAAAATAACAAAATCTAATATTCCAGATACCGTGCAAATCAACACGTCACTCCTGATATTGCAAATCTAACGGGTCCAGAATTATACCTTGGTAATGATTTTTACATGCATGTTACTGATGGCAAGGGACTCCCTTTATTCCGTAGGCCCGATGTGTACCAAACCAATGTTGTCTTTTGAAAAGTTAATTATCTTTGAAAATAATGTGTTTTTTGAATCTCAACCTTTTATTTATTAATTTAAGGATATCATCATCAAGATTGTGCTTCTTTTCGATCGATCTCTATGCTTTGTCCGAGCCTCGATCAATTTCTCAGGTCTATTAGTATCTTACGTTTCTATCTATGTTGATATCTTACATCATCGATTGGGTCAAATAATCCATGACATTCATCTCCACTAAAACTAAAAAGTCAGCACCAATGACACGTAATCCAGAAAATATCATGCAAAATTCAACAAGTCAAGAATGCCAGGCCGGCCGGCCATTGCTATGAGAAATATTAAAAAAATAGATAAAAAACTATTACAATTTCGTTAATTAATATTTAATTTATGAATCTATATTAGGGACTGCATCTTTTGCCCACAAACTCAAAGAGCTAGCCGCTTCGCGCACGAAGAGGTGAAAAAAGAGGTTAGGTGGACAGGGACATCATTGAAAGTGGGATTCAGTTTTGTCTGTGTATTTGTTTATGTGGTCTCGCCGCTTTCATAGATTGTTTACCAGAACTAGATAGGACGATCAGCCATGGATAGAAAATAAAATAAGATCGTGTTATTAATTAATCATGTTTAATCATAACAAATATTAATTAATCATAAATAAGATTGGGGGGACCGTTAAAATCTTGCAAAAAGTTTCTCCCACAATAAGCAAAAAAAACTCAAGAAGAACGTTTCCATGGTTGACATTCCAATAACTTCCATTAATCTTACGAATATAGAAACCAAAAAAGAGAGAAAAAAAAATTAATTCAGCGTGTGGCATGGCAAGTCTATCTCTTATTACAAATGCAAACAAACGAGACAACCAAACTAACTTCCCCCATAACTTCAAAACTTCTTAAATATCAAATAAATAACTTACTTAAACGGGGAATAATTGTCTATGGAAAGAAATTCAAGAAAGGCCCAAATCAGTCTTTAATATTTTTAATGAACCTGCTATGCGTAGCTATAAACATAGATATAAGAGTTTAAAAAAAACACTTGCAAGCACGAAAAGGGTTTACATAGTCTAATTTCACACGTGTATCATAGTAGCATTCAGCACGAAAAGACTGCGCGCGTGCTGAGACACCAACAAATGATTCTCTTCAATGGTTCTACAACTGCACTGTAGAAACTATTTGCTCAGAGAATTGCATTGCGGAAAACCCATATTTAATAATAAATGAGGCCTTTAGTAACAGAGAATGTCTATTTAAATAAAGGGATAAAAAAGGAAGTAATTATAAAAAAGAGCCGATGCGCATGTGAAGCTGATGCCCATGTTCTTTTCTGTGCCTATGCTCGTCAAGCAAGCAGTGTTGACTTGTTGCATATAAGAAAAAAAAAAGACTTATTCAACAAGTTTACACTTCACCTCCACTTATAGGTGCACAAAAAATTCTCATGGTTTACTATTTTTTTTTATCTCATTAATACATGTCCAAGATAATTGTTTCATATTAATATTTGTATAAAAAATATTTATTAATTATTAATATTTCAGCAAATTATTTCTTGTAATCTATAATTTGGGCAAAATTATTTCCAATAGAAAGTGGTTTGGGTTTCTTTATCCAACTTTTTATTAATAGCTAAATGGTTCAATAAAAAAGTACAGACCCATATTTTGGGCCGAACCTAAGCCCATGGTTCAACCCAAACTAACCCAGGTATTTGTTGAAAAAAAGGTTACAAGAGAAACTGTTCTCCCTCTTTATTTTTGGCCTAGTCACGGATCCGGGTAGCGATAAAAAGATTAAAAAAACAGAAGGTATGATTGTCTTCAAATATTACAGATAAAGTGGTTGATTTTACTAAATTTAAAATAGAAGGCATGACTTGATCGAACGTAAGACAAAAGAAGCGCGTCAAAATCATTAAACACAGAACTCATAAATAAATTATAAGTTAGGTAGATTAAAATGTTTTGTTAAATTAAACAAAAATAATGTGGAGGGTGAGGGCCTAACCACAAGTCCAAACTCTGAAGAAGGACACTCTGGCAACTTCAATCAGAACCATCTCTAATTAAGGTCCAGGACTAGCCGATCTACATGAAGTTACCATAAAGCACCACTTCTTCTTTCAAACCTTTTACCTTTTGTCTTCGTGTAGCACGTTGCAAATAAACTAAAGTACTTGTCGGTTCACAGGGCTACTTTAGGGAATTCACGCAGATGGACGATCAAGCTAGGAGAGCCCCCATTTATTGGACCAGTATAGTTTTCTCCCCAGGCAACCTTTTCTTTTAATTTTATACCCAAATAATTCGAATTCTTCAATCAAGTTCTTATAATAGGGACAATAATTTTCTCCAACATCGTAGAAAGCTTGGTCTTGCTCGTAAGTGCCATAATATTAGAAAAACGTGTGTAAATAAACCTTATAAACTCAAGGAAGGAACACAGCAACAATGGTAAGAAATCAGGATTATAATTGAAGATAAAAATTAAAATAAAGAGGTCAAAAAGTTATGACGTTGATGGAAGTCATGATGAGTCATGATTGGAAAGATTTAATTGAAAACTACTGGAGCTCAAGGAATAAAATTTTGTTTGGGGACATAACTGAAACTAGTAATATAGTTAAGGTATTTCTGAAGTTTTCCCAACAATTTAATTCATCTTGTTAGCAAGTAGAGTTCATGGGATGCTTTCTTGATTCTTGTTAGATTCTGGAAGATTTCTTGAGGCCAACAAGCCAACTCCAAAGCCAAAACAAAACCCACCAGGAGAATTCACTGAAGAAACGAAAAAATTAACCCTACAAATGCAAGAACCTTCAGCTGAACCAGAACCAGAAGATGAAGTCGTGAAGCTCAATTTCTTCTTCAGTTATGGCACCGTCTAAGCTTCCTCTCTACAGTGTCTTCTTCTTCTTCTTGTACACTTCACTTTCTATATCATCACAAGGTAATGGAAACCCCCCGCCCCCTCCCCACTTGTATATTCAATATCTCTAACGTTTTTCTGGCAAGTTTGCAGCTTTATCATCAAAAATAGCGGTGGCACAAATCAAGGACCAACAAGACAATGAGCCATTTGTGGGAATCAACATGGGAGAAGATGTGTCCAATCTTATGTCAGCAACAGAACTTGTCTCATTTCTACAATTTCAAAAGGTTACACACATCAAGCTCTATGATGCAGACCCCGACATACTCAAGGCCTTGGCTAAAACCAAGATCCGGGTCATTATTAGCGTTCCAAATAATCAGCTTCTTGCTATTGGGTCCTCTAACACAACTGCAGCTTCTTGGATTGGGAAAAATGTTGTTGCTTATTATCCACAGACTGTAATTACTGCAATTGCTGTTGGTGATGAGGTTTTAACTACAGTACCCTCTTCAGCGCCTTTGCTTATGCCAGCCATTGAGTCTCTTTATAGTGCTTTGGTGGCTGCAAATTTGCATAATCAGATAAAGATTTCAACTCCACACTCAGCTTCTATAATTCTTGATCCATTTCCACCCTCTCAGTCTTTTTTTAATCAG
Organism: Salix caprea; assembly: GCA_964035475.1. Classification (NCBI taxonomy): domain Eukaryota; kingdom Viridiplantae; phylum Streptophyta; class Magnoliopsida; order Malpighiales; family Salicaceae; genus Salix; species Salix caprea. Next base: position 703,671 of record OZ037745.1, on the reverse strand, counting down.
AGTTGGATCTCAGTTATTCAACCTTTGCTTCAGTTTTTATCAAAAACTGGGTCACCTTTGATGATGAATTTTTATCCTTACTATGTGTTTATGCAAAATAAAGGAGTGGTGCCTCTCGATAATTCTTTGTTCAAGCCCTTGAAACCATCTCAGGAAATGGTTGATCCTAATACTTTGCTGCATTACACGAATGTACTTGATGCAATGGTTGATGCTGCTTATTTTTCGATGAGGAGTATGAATTTTACAGATGTTGTGGTTCTTGTTACTGAGAGTGGTTGGCCTTCAAAGGGTGATTCAAAAGAACCTTATGCTACAATTGACAATGCAGATACTTATAATTCTAATTTGATTAAGCATGTTCTTGATCGTAGCGGGACTCCTTTGCACCCAGAAATCACTTCTAGTGTGTATTTGTACGAGTTGTTCAATGAAGACTTGAGGTCACCACCAGTATCAGAAGCAAATTGGGGATTGTTTTATGCGAATTCGACACCGGTTTATTTGCTTCATGTATCTGGAAGTGGGACTTTTTTGGCTAATGATACGACCAACCGAACATATTGTATTGTTATGGACGGTGTTGATTCAAAGACATTGCAAGCAGCGTTGGATTGGGCATGTGGACCAGGAAGGGCTAATTGCAGTGAGATACAGCCAGGGGAGAATTGTTTTCAGCCTAACAATGTTAAGAACCATGCCTCTTATGCATTTGATAGCTATTACCAGAAGCAAGGAAGGGCTGCTGATTCCTGTGATTTCAAGGGCGTGGCCATGATCACCACTACCGATCCAAGTAAGCATTTTTTACTCTTAATGCCTTAAAATAAACACAGTTGATTCATATTTCATTGAACTATAACAAAGTTTAGGATCTAATCTTCAAATTTCGTGTTCAATAGTTGGTTATTTAACTGTTGCTGTATGCAAAATTGAATGCGTTTACTGCTTAGACAGAGAAATAGTATGCCGTGCATCTACCAAGTGCATTAAGGCTCTTTAGTGATTAAAAAGATACCTTAAGCTCAAGTATTGAACACGATTAAAAGTTAAAAGGGTGCTAATTGCCTTATACCACGCCACTAGAGGAAAGTGAATGGCATCCCATCATAATCCTCGGGAGATACTCTTGAGGTGACTTCAAGGGTACATGTTGTGTGATTCCTACCTGACAGAGTCACATGGTTTCTTCAGTGATTGGATTGTGGAAAGGGTCTGGAATAACATTTTGTGCTGAAACAACCAGCTTAGGAAATTATGGTTTCAACTGGGACGCTATATACCAAGTGAGCCCCATAGATTCAGGACAGGACAATAACAGCAGTTCAAGGCTGCATTCTTGCAAGAAACTCCCATCACTGCCCTTCATCTACCGAATGACTATTACCTTTCAGAAAATGAGTCCTGTTTGTGATTGTTTTTCACCTGTTATGCTATTCAAACCTGACATCTTGTCTCCTTGGTGGTGATCTTGGCAGGTCATGGGAGCTGTATATTTCCCGGAAGGTAAGAAACTCTTTTTTTTCTACTTTGTTGGCCTATTGCTTTCAAAAGCACTTTGGTTCCTTTTCTGCTGCTTTGCATTCCCTTTCCTGGTAGTCAAAGAGATGGAAAAGTGCAAAAAGCAAAAATCATTACTTAATGAAAACGTCTTGCAACAATTTCTCACCAATCATGTAACTTGGGTTGCAGCAAGAAAATAGCGAATGAGGCGAGGACGGTGGTGAACACAACCAGTCCAAGTAATGGAGCAGGTGGTTCAAGATTAATCAGCTTCTATAGCAGTAGAATAAGTGCAGTAGACAAGGCATTGAAAACGTTCTTGACTATAATTTTCTCCATTTTGTTATACATTCCTTTTATGATGTTTTGAGGTAATAGTTTCTGATTCCTTCATGATGGTTAGCTATTGCTGTTTTTAGTCAACAAATTCATTTGAGAGATGTTCATGGTAGGGTCTTCTCTGTGAAGGGAGTGATGACAATTTCTTGTGGGCTCTTCTGTGGAATCAATAAAGTGTTCAAAAAAGTAGATTAGCACTATTTCTTTCTTGTAAGCATTCTGCAACAAACATGGAGGCCTATTGAAATTATCATCCACCACAATACCAAATAATTCCCCACCATCCTCTTGGCTTGTTTAAAAATGGATAGCTTAAATTGTGAACCTGATAATTTTAAAATATGTTTAAGCTATCATCCATTTGAAAAGCTACGAGTTTCTCAATTTAAGCTATCGTTTTTTCCTTCAAAATAAGAAAAGGATTATGGGAGATCATTGGTAATGTGTTAGGAGTTTTTTTTATATATTTAAAAATATATTTTTAAATAATATTTTTGTTAAAATATTTTTAATATTAGTATATTAAAACATATAATTTTTTTTTGAATAAAAATATTTTTTTCAAAAATCTCTTAAATATAAAAATAAAGAGGCTCATAGTTTGTGAAAAAACTAGTATTTGAGATCAGGTTGTTAATTTGTTTTTAGATTATTCACTAGTTAATTCATGGTTAGGTGAGTCCAAAATAACTGTAAAAAAACAAATTGTGTATTTATCTATTATTGTAGTGAAATATTTATTATTGTGTTAAAACAAATTTAAGAGTATTTTTTATTTGAAAATATATTAAAATTTTATATATTTTTTATATCAACATATTAAAATCATAAAAAAATCACTAAAAAATATTAATTATTTTTTTAAAAATTAAATGTTTGTTTAGAATATATTAAAACACAATTAAAAAAACAATATTTTAAAGCGTGATTGTTTATGTGGGATATCGTGAAATAAGATTGATTTAAAAAAAATATATATATTTTTTATTATTTTAATATGATGATGCTAAGAAAACTAAAAAAAAACATAAACTTAATTAATTGATGTACTGGACCACTGGTTCCCTCGAATTCCTTCAGCTTAAGTATCAACACGTGTGATTCTTCAGTGAGCCATACTTGAAGCACTTTTTCTCAAAAGCCGGACTTCAATGTTTCAAATTAAAAGGTTTAAACCTTGAACTTTCCAAACTTAGGGCATCTCTAGCAGCAGCAGAGGCATCCGGGAAGCCAAAGCCAAAAATTCAAATATTTGGTTTTTTTGGGTTAAATTTCATCTCCAGCAGAGGAGCCAAGTGAAGAGCCAAAATGGCTCCTTCATTTTCTGGAGGCATCCGGGAGCTATTCCCACAGATCAAAACCTGCAGAGGCAAATTAAAAATGACCGTTGCAATATAGCCGTTGGCCATGCCAACAAAGACATTGAAACACACAACACAACTGATTCAACAAACCCAGAATTCAACACAACAACCCACAGAATTAAAAAATTAAAAAAACATTTGATTTTGCATCCAATCCGAAGAAGATACCTTCATCAAAGTTTGTTCCTGTCAAACCTTCTGCCCCAGAATCGTCGGTTTATTTTCTTAACTTGATATATTTTTTGTCTGTACAAATTTGTTGATAAAAAAAATAGAACCCGTATGCTAGAAACTTGACAGAGGGGGGAGAGCAGAGTGAGAGGGAGTCGAGGGAGAGGAGGAAAAGAGTAGAGTGAGAGGGGGGGAGCGCCATGGGAGAGGCTTGAAGGGAGCTGTGAGGGACGGAGAAGGAGAGATGGAATTTTGTGGGGGGCGGCGATGAGAAGTGAGAAGGAGAGATCGGCGATGAGAATTGAAGGAGAGATCGGCGATGAGAAGTGAGAAGGAGAGATGGAATTTTGTGGGGGGCTGCGGCGCAAATGTGATGAATTGAAAGAGATAGGGTTTGGAGAGGTGAGCTGAAATTTTATGGGGGGCGGCGATGAGAAGTGAGAAAGATGTAGGGTTTCGGGGGGTAGTATTTAGGAATATATAATAATAATATTTAAGAGGAAAAAAAAGTGTAATTAATAATAATATTTAGTAAAAAAAATAATTATGAGAAATTGAAAATTTATGATTTTGTTGATCAATTAGTTTAATTACATGTTTAAATTTACAGTTAGATTTAAGAACTGTGTAAATGTAGTTTTTTGAACTGTTGTGGAGGTGATTAATAATAATATTTAGGAGAAAAAAAAAAGCAATGTCTGCAGCCTATTTTGAAAATAGAAAACGGGGAATTATGGCAAAGAGAGGTGTAAATTTGTAATTGATTTTATTGTATTATTTGTAATGGAATGTATGTTTAATTAATTATTTGTAATTTGCTTTAAATATTTTGTATCGTGTTATGAAATTGATAGCAATTTAGTTTCTTTCTTAAAGTTCTTATAACACTCAACAACAATACGTAGCATTAATAAACTTCAAATAAAACAATTAATTTTAATTTTAATTTTTTAATTTTTTATTAAATCTGAAAAATTAATAATTAAATTGTTGGAGGGTTTTTTAAAACTAATTATTTTAATTATATAACTTACTCCTATTAATTGTATAATTAATTGCATAATTAAATTATATACAAAATAATCGCATTATATTAAAATAATAATATAAAAGAAATACCTCTCCAAAATGCCTCTACTGTTAAAGTGCACACCAAAACCAAAGCCATTTTTACACTATTCAAACATCCATTTTAAATATTTGGCTCTCCAATTTGTCTCTACTGCTGGAGATGCTCTTATAAAAATGCAATCTTCGTTGCAGAAACTAACCTTTGTGCCCATCGTCATCATCTCTCCCCTTTTCAAATCTAGTAAAAGCTGCAATCTTTCTGTTCACATCTCAAACCTCATGTCTTGGTCTTGCAAGAAATGCACTTTCATTAACTCTCCATCGCCAAAACCCACTTGCCAAATCTGTCTTTCCCCCCCTTCACCCCCTCCACTACCTTCTTCTTCTTCTTCTTCAAATCAAGAAACCCCAAAATGGTCTTGCAAGGCTTGCACTTTCTTGAACCCGTATAAGAACAGTAGCTGTGAAGTATGTGGCACTAGAGGTTCTGTTTTCTCTCTCTCTAGTTTAGAGGATTTGACTGATACTAGTGGTCTTGATGGTGATGTGGATTCTTCTGTTGGGTCTGTTTTCATGCCCCTAAGGCATTGTAAGAGGAAGGTTATAGACTCAGTTGATGATCATCAAGAGGGTGGGTTTCGTGGGGATAAGTCTTTGAAAAATGTGGAAGGTTGGTTATTTTTTGTGTTTGTTGTTTGCTTTATGGGTTTTGTTGGGTTTTTTGTCTGCTTAGTGGATGAAATTTGCTTGTGTATGCAGTTGGAGGTGATGGGGATTCTGCGAAAATGGGTGGATTCCAAGGTGTTAAAGCATCAAACAAGGGAGTGACTGTTTTAAAGGGCAAGTCATGTTTGTGGCTCAAGTTGTTATTTTTTTTTCTTTTTTTTTGTTTAAAGGTTTATGCTCTGTACGTTTATTCTCACTCTGTGCAACTCAAATTGGAAATTGCCGAGGTTGTAGTTTTTTGCCATTTTCATTTTAACAATGTGAGCTGGACTGCATTATTGAGTGTATATTAAGTACAATGTGAGTTACTTATAATGGCTCTTTGTCCTTTGGTTTTTGTTGCTGATCTATGCAGATGGAGGTGATGGCCATAGTGAGAAATTGGGTGGTTTTCAAGGGGTTAAATCATCAAACAAGGGAGTCACAGTTCTAAAGGGTGAGTCGTAAGTTTTTTTTTGGTTCTAGCTAGTCTTCTTTAAAGGTTTTGCTTTGTCATTTATTTATGTTGTCTTCATTGATAGTGGTGGATTTGAGAGGTTATGTTAAGTACTAATTTTATTGTGTTCCTGGTTTTGTTCACAATGTTCTGTTTGATTGCTTTGATATATTAGGTTCATGTGTGTTGCTTACTATGTTTTATGTCCTTTCCTTAATAAAGTACTCCCTGATATATATATATATATATATATATATATATATATATATAAAAGAAAAATGTGAACATTAATGCCATTTCTTGTTGGCAGTCACATGTCAAGCTTGTTGTCTTGTCCTGAATAATCATCTAGCCAGCTTTTCTTTATTGTTTTTTTTTTAAAGTTTAGTTCTTGTTTGTGCTTCTTGTTAGGCTTCTAGATTTTGTTGTTGAATGTTATGGTAAATGCAGATGGAAGTGATAGGGCTAGTGTGAAATTGGGTGCGTTTCAAGGTGCTAGGGCATCAAACAAGGGAGCGACTGTTTTGACAGGTAATTGAGATATTTATAGTTCAAGCTGTTTTTAGCTTCGTTAGTTTATTCATGTTGTCTGAAACCATAATGATGGATTGATGGAGTTATTATGCATACGCATTGGTTTTGTTGAGCTTGTTCATTTTGCTTTTTAGCATCCGTTTTACCATCATAAAACTTGACTGCTTGCTAGGTAGAACATTGTACTTTTTGGGCCTCAACTATAGTACTACGGAGATGGGGATTTATTAAAAGGTTTCAGTTATACATATGTTCATTGCACGTGATTCAAAGCAACTTATATTTGTGGCAGAGGATACAAATTCAGCAGCAGTGCTTGGTTCCGTCAAGATTTTGAGCTACAATGTTTGGTTCAGAGAAGACCTGGAGATGCATAGGAGGATGAAAGCACTTGGTGAACTTATTCAACTACATTCACCAGATGTCATTTGCTTACAGGTTTTTCTTTCAGTTTTCTTGTTTCCTACTTCATGAAATTGGATCTTCCTGTGTTGACTTTCATCTTGCCATTTTTCCTTGCAGGAGGTTATTCCAGATATATATGACATATTTCAGCGATCCAGCTGGTGGAAAGCATACCAGTGCTCTGTTTCTTCTGAAATAGCAAGTTCAAGAGGATACTTTTGCATGCAGGTTTGGTTTTGATATGTGCTGGATGGTGATTCTGCTTCATATGTTCTTATAATACACCATTCACAGGCCTACAGATAGATACGTTAACCATCAAAATTAATGGTCTCGTAAGTCACCATGTTGCAAGTTGTTACATTTACACATGCTCTAATATGGCAGAGACAACTCGTACTTGGTTTCAAATTAACATGCCTTTTAGTATGCTTCTAGCTTACTTTACATACTGACAAGTATGGATCCTTATAGTTCTCTTTGATGTACAGTCTCCATAGAACAGGAGAATCATGGAAACATGGTCTTATGTTGGCTGTTAAATGAATGTCTTCAGGTTTTGCATCTTTTGGCTGAGTGATATTGTTTCATTTAGTGGACCGGCCCTTGATTATCTGACTGATAGTATGTTTGACCTTTAACTAAATTTTAGCACTTAGTTAAATATTATTGTTTTTTTTGGTAAAAACGTGGGACAACATTTAATATCTTAAAGAATTAATACTGACATTCATTTTTTTTGTTTTTTAGTAATATTAATGTTGCCCCCTTGTTTGCAGCTAAGTAAACTGCCAGTAAAATCCTTCAGCACCAAACCTTTTATGAATTCAATAATGGGGAGAGAACTTTGCATTGCTGAGCTTGAAGTTCCAGGAAAAAAGCCATTGGTTGTTGCCACTAGCCATCTAGAAAGTCCTTGTCCAGCACCTCCAAAATGGGATCAGATGTTCAGCAAGGAACGTGTTGTTCAGGCAAAGGAGGCCATCAACCTTCTCAAGAAGAACTCAAATGTGATTTTTTGCGGTGACATGAACTGGGATGATAAATTGGATGGTCAGTTTCCTTTCCCTGATGGATGGGTTGATGCCTGGGTAGACTTGAAGCCAGGGGACAATGGGTGGACATATGATACCAAATCCAACCAAATGTTGTCTGGTAATCGTGCATTGCAAAAGAGACTGGATCGATTCATATGCAGTCTTTGTGATTTCAAGATCAGTAAAATTGACATGGTTGGTAAGGAGGCAATACCTGGTTTATCATATATGAAGGAGAAGAAAGTGAGAAAAGAGGTAAAGATGTTGGAGTTACCTGTCTTGCCTAGTGATCATTATGGTTTGCTTTTAACAATATCCGGCCTCTGAAGTTTGTGGTGATTTTATCTAGCTGGACGATCAGGATACAGTCCCAGCAAAAAAGTCCTTTCATAAGCCTTTGAGCATACTTTGTATGCAATTTTGTACTGAACAAACGCAATGATGCCAGAAGCTTGGAGCAACTTGCAGAGCATGCTGTTGCAGATTTTGTATAGATGTTTTTGGATCCAAACGATGTAAATTGCTTGTAGTTGCTGAAATGTTAATTAAATGCTCTACATTGTCATCACTCGTATCAACCAACGGATTGTCCAGAATTTTATCGGTGAGCATTGAAAGTTTGCTAAGCTGCTTGTGCTTGAGGATTGCTGTCGTATTTTTTATTTATTTGTGATGCAATAAGGTAGATCGTCACCATAAAAAAACACCATAGTCAATGCAAACCATATCCTTGTTTCCTTACACTCTTACATACTTGTGAACCCATTTGCACTGGTATAAAGGTCCTGTCATCAGGTCTCCTTATGAGCTGATTAAATGCAAACACATATGATCAAAATCCAGTCACACACGATGATGATGATAAAAATCCATTTTTTTATACATGTGCATGCGCTAATCGTGGTAGATTTTTCTCAGTAACACTAGTATCTACGATTTTATATGATTGTTGATGACGCTACAAAATCTTGGGAAGAGTTTAAGCCCGGGGACAATGGATGGACATATGATAACAAATCCAACCCAATGTTGTATGCCAATTTTCCACTGCAAAACAGACTGGATCGATTCCTATGCTGTCTGCGTGATTTCAAGATCTGTAAAATTGGCATGATTGGTAAGGAGGCAATACCTGGTTTATCATATATCAAGGAGGTGAAAGCGAGAAAAGGGTTGAGGTTGTTGGAGTTACCTGTTTTGCCTTGTGATCATTATGGTATGCTTTTACCAATATCGTGTCTGTCAAGTTACTGGCGATTTTAGCAGGATGATGGCGCGAGCGGTTAGGGAACAAAAAATCCTGTCATTAGCCTTTGAGCACATTGTGTATGCAATTTTGTACATAACAAACGAAATGATCCAAGGGCTTGGAGCAGCTTGACGATCATGTTGGTCAGATTTTGTATAAAATGTTTCTGATTGAAATGACATGAGCTGTTTCTTGTTACTGAAATGTTCTGGAAACATGGAGTTTTCTCCCTTTAACAAAAAGGATGAGAATATATCAATGCTAAATTGTCGATACAATCCATGAACTCCATGCCGACACACTGCATTCTCTGCTCCCAAATTCATCACTTTGAAGACCATGTGTCCTTGGAAATGGAATTCATTGTCATAAAATCCTTACATATTGCAATGAAAACAAAACATATGTATATTTGGAAGTTCTCAGGCCCATTGTCATGCAAAGTTACCTGTCTTGGACAAACTCTTCCATTAGCAGAACCGCGTTCTCTGGCATTAAGGTATTAAGGCGACGAGACAAATTCATATGTCCATTGAATACTGATACTTGCCATCAGTATTCAATGGGGCCGATATGAAACACAATCAAATCTCAACAGAGTCAATAGGGTATTTTTTATATTATTATTCTCTAAAACATGGCTAAGTAAAGATGACCCAGAATCCGATAATGGGGCCAGAACTTATCCATCCATGGACTCCACCATCTTTATTGTCCATTGAATACTGATACTTGTCATCAATCTGCATTGAATCACAGACAGCGTTTTTCCAGCATGAAATCAAAAAAATATCTTGCAATTGAAGGCACAAACAGTCATCGGTACCGTGTCCTACTTACCTCTCCTTTAAGATCAGTATTAATTGGATATACCAAAAGAACTGACTCGGGCACAATTAGCTGTTTGGCTCAGTCTGGTAGTAGATCTTCAGACATTGGCATTATACTTTGCTTCTCATCCGTGATTGCCGTGTAATGAAACCTAAATCAAGCATTTTCTCTTAAAGCAACAAGCATGTACAGAAGAGGCGTTAGTCAGTGAATAGCTTTGTGAGCATATTTTACATGTCGCGTCGCCACTTGAAGACCATCCTTGTCTGAGCAAGATCAAAAGCTGGAGATCCTGCCAGAAGCTCGTAGATGGCATCGCAGTGGAATCCTGAAACACCACTACTCAACATGTACCTTATAACAGGAAGAATTTTATATTTAAACTCAAAATGAGTTCAATAAAATTATTTTTGAAAGGACAAGACGGCTTTGATGGATCAAAGAGCTTCTTTCAAAACTGAGAGGCAGTTTGGTACTCCAAAATGAAATCTCTAGCTTGTCATTACAATCATAAACTGAGAGGCAGTTTGGTACTCAGCTCCATTCACTCTGCAACAAAGTAACAGATATTTTGAATCATTCCAGAGCAATTAAAAGTATAGCAACAGAGTGTCATAGCTATTTTGTTCAAGTTATGATCATACAATTGATATCTGTCCTGCCCTCCTGGCAAGTTCCAATTGGTGTCCCAATATCTGCAAATCATACACACACAATTTATACAGTTGACTTGTCAAGTTATGTTCAAGATAATAAAAACAAGGACTGGTGAGATCATCTTGATACTGCAGCAATATGTTATATACTTCTCCAAGGCCATTGAAAAAAAAAAATGAAGTGCGAATAATAGTGGGGCATTTTTTGAAGGTTAGCCTCTACTAGATTCATTTGATTTTAGGTCAAGAATGCTGGCCATTCCTCCATATTTAATGCCTGTTAAGAACCCTTGAGGTTTCAATATTGTGAGCCTAACTAAACCATTGCCCACTATGACCTACACCAAATTAAACGCCAGCATTTACTATGAAAGAGAGGTAGAGATGAGAGTTAAGACTTGTGGGGCAGGAGAGTTACATATGGACCTTGGTTGACCAACCTCAAGGTGGATCTTCTGTATGCTTCAAGATACATTATATTGTTGAAAAGGGAAGTAATGAAATCGGGATTATGAGCTTTCCACAACTTATCTGGACTTGATGTTTGGGTTTGAACGTTGGATTTGGATTTCTTGTCGTGATCTAGGCAGTGAAGCGAAACCGTGAAGAGAGATGAGTTTTTACAGGCAATTAGTTCCTTCTAAAACAAGTAATAAGGAAGCTCCACACTGACTTTTTAATCTGTTTCTGGTCGAAATGGTTGAAAAAGTTTTCAGGGAATTCTTATATGATTCCAACCTCATTGCTGTCAAATTGCTATCTGTGTTTATTTTCTAGCTGGAAATCTCTGACTCTGTAGAAGAGTCTTAAATATCAGTTGAACACCAATATTCCTCGTTAGCCGACTGGGAAGCCCAACCATGCCAAACGAAGAACCAAATCATTGGACTATGTAGGCGTAAAGTACTTTTTTTGTTCAACACTGAAGGATCACAATCAACACTCGCTTTCTACTCGTTACCCATGACCTATCTATTCGATCAAGCTCTTAATAAATATATGTCGAACGGCTTGAAGTGTTTAGGTACGTACATTCCAAGAATTTTTTTTTTAAAATAAACTCACTCCATATGCAAATAATGATTTAACTTCAATATTGTTGGATGCATCTAACATTAACTAGCCCCCCCTTAATAAAAGATAAAAAATACTCTAAGTTTGGAACTAAACAGATTAGGAAAATTCTCTCGTTATAGAAGGAAACGACCTAGGGAGTTACCGATTACCAAACTATACAGGAAACAAAGCTATAATTGACCGAAATATTTTGTCTATTTCTTTGTGTCTTTTCTTTGCACTTTTTCTTTGACACCATCATGCAAGAAACTGAAGTAAACACTACAAAGAGATGGGGCACAGGCCGGAAGAAGGTGGAGATGAAGAAAATAGAGAGCAAAAGCAGCCTAATCGTAAGTTTTTGCAAGAGACGCAATGGTCTTTTCAAGAAAGCCAGTGAATTTTGCAATTTATATGATGATGTCAATCTTGCTGTCATCATTTTGTCTCCTAACCAAAGACCATACTCTTTTGGCCATCCTGATGTGAATACCGTCGTTGATCAATACCTTGGTGATGAAGAAAGCAGTGAAAGAAACAATATTTCTTGTTCAGACAACACACATGGCAAAAACGACATGGATTGTGACAACATGAATGAGGAAGGAGAAGGGTTGTGGTGGGAGAGGTCGGTTGAAGATATGGATTTCGAGGAACTAGAAAAGTTTAAGGCATCTTTGGAAACATTGAAGAATAATGTGGTCATGAGAAGTGCGAGAGGATACGAGAACAAGAGTTAGTACCAGGGATTTCTTGGGTGGTTTTTCATAGTTCTTTTAATTGTTTCGAATCTTAATTAGTTTTTTTTTTTTTTTTGAGATGGGTACTATTTTGATTGTCTTTGATTAATTCAATCAATCTACCATGAGTGAAGTTTTTACAAATCAAGTTCATAACATAGCTTTACTTCTTTTTTCCTTTCGATAAGGATAAAGATAACTATACTAGAAGGTAATTTAATTAATTGCCCGTGAGCTGTAGCGGTTGTAATTTGTTTTTTTTTTTTTATAAAAAAAACAAAAACTTGAGTATATATACTATTTTAATTTGTTTTTATATAAAATATTCAAAGTATAAATAAAACAATTTGTGCAAATAAATATTTCAATTAATAATCATGTAAATAAACAAAAAACAAATAATTAACAATAACTACAAGAAAAATTAAGATAAGAATATAAATCAAGATATTTAATCATACAAAATAAGATATTTGCTCATTCATGTTTATGATTTTAAAATATAATAAAAATAAAAATATATGTGAAATTGATGGAATAAAATGAAAAAATATTATGTAAAGTCAAATATATTAAAAATATGTTTTCTAAAATAAAGCTCTTTTGTATAAAATAAAAAACTTCTTAATAAACAAATCAATATTTAAAAAAAAAATACTCAATTAAAAAAAACTTGCAAAACACGTGGTTTAAATCATGAGATCAGGATAAATTGATAGAAAACAATTTAAAAATAATTACAAAACTAATCTTTTTTTAAAATATTACGTAGAATGATCAAATAAAAATATATTTAATAGCATTAACTTTCATAACCCGTTACTTCTATCATTAGATTCAAAGCACCACAAATATGAAGTCAATTTTTTAATAAATTAAATGCTGAAAGATAGAACCTAAAATATCAATGACACAAAAAAATATGATAAATAAAATCAGGGTGAAAAAAAATAGAGGGCATCATAAAATTTACACTAAAAAGAAAAAACTTTAACAAAAAGGAAAAAGAAATCAAAAGAATGAGGTATAAATTAAAAAAAAACATATAACCTTTAATTGAATGATAAAATTTAAAATTTAAAACCAATAAAAATTTAACTAAACATCGGAAGAAAGAAAAATCAAAATCAAATTAAAAAAATAATACCTAACAAATTATAATTTAAGGACTGTATTGAAAATATTAAAAACTTTTATAAAAGAGATAAAGATGAAAGTAAGTAAGTAGAAATAGGATATGGTGACTTTTTCTAGAACATGATAACTCTTTCTAAGACAAGATGAAAAGACATATTTGTCCTTTGGATAACATCTCATGCACCTCGAAAAACATGGACATGACCCAAACAAGGTATTAACGAGCTCATGCTAACAACAGTTTCAAATAAAAAAATATTTTTCCAGCTTGAAAATAATAAAATGCCCTCATGAGCCTATGAATTAAATAAAAAACAATTTTAAAGGACAAAAATGCCTTACATGTATGTCATATTTTATTTTATTTTGTTTTTTCTAGAGGTAAAATCATATTTTTACTTTGTCTTGCAAAACAGAAAACCAAAAAAACTTTTAGGGAACAACTCTATTTTTTTTAAAATCTTACGGGTAAATAAGTATTTTTATTGTTTTTAAAGTTTAAATATCAGATAATCCTTTATCATCAGTTCTAGATTTTATTGATCTTGCTCGAATAAATTATTTCACCATGCAAAAAATTTAAAAAATTCTAACATACCCCCTCGTGAACAATCTTGACCAATAAATCTTTGAAAATAATCAAATTACCCCTTTTTTATCCATCCAATGATGAATTGGTAATTTTACTATAACAGTTTATAACAAAATTGTGTCTAAGTGTTATTTTCTATGTATCTTGTTAATGAGAGTAAAGGGAAATCCTATTTAGTTTTTGGATTTGACATAACATTAAAAAATTGGGTGACAGTAAAAATTGAGAGTTAATCTTTGATTAATTTTGCTAAATGAAATAAAAAAGTATTTTCAAATATTTATTTACTTTTAGTCGATTAGGCATATGCTTGAAAAAAGAATAAAAAATATGATAAATATTATAAGAATAATTATAATTACAAGAGTAAAAAGGATGTATAAGTTGGCTTTCAAATATATTCTGTATACTAATAAATTATAAAAAGGAAACTTTAGTGAAAAGGGAGAAGAAATAATTAAATTATTAAGAATAATCGATAGAAACAATTAAAATTAACCTAGTATCTATTTTATGAGGACGTGAATATTGACAAACCACAAATACCAATAATTTCAAAAAATTGAAGATAGGAAAAAAAAGAAGAGAAGAAGGTTACAATGGTTCCAGATAAAAACCACCACCTGTCGTCTTCCTTGTTCAGACATAATTGCCAATGAAACCCTAAATTTGACCCGTGGGTTCCATGACAGGGGGGTCTGCAGCAGAGTATGCATCCATGTGATTCCAAGCTTCACGTGAATAAGCTTCAACCTCTAGGGCATGGCCCTTATAAACTCTTAAAAATGAAAACTTCAGTCTCCAAAGGGTTTAATAGATGTAAAAAAAGAAAAATATATAAAATAATATGAAAGGGTTTAAGCAATTTAGGGCGTCTCTTTCGATCTATATGGATGATTAGTGGGCAATCGAAGGGTGGTGATTTGTTTCCATTAATTTAATGGCTATAAACACTCAAGAGTAATTCATCGCAATTAATGTTTTCTTGACATTTTTATTTCTCTCACTTATTTTTTATTTGTTCTTAGCTGTCGACTATTTTTATTGTAGAACTTTAAGAACAGCTTCTAAAATTAAGAAGTCAAATAAAAAAGAAAAGAAAAATGCATGACAATGAAGTCAACTATCACATGATTTATATTATTACTAAAATCAGGATATTAAACAAATTGGCAGAAAAAATGGATTACATCGAATTATTTTCTGGGTATAAAAACGTATTTTAAAATATTAACCCCACATAAATTAAACAAAAGATTTAACTAACCAATGTATTTTTTTTTTATTAATCTTCCAATCAAAGATTTCTTTTATCATCCAATCAAACCGAATCTAGAAGTGATCCACTTTTGGTGCTGCGTGCTGGCCCACTTCGACACTGAGAGATGGCTATGATTTGATTGCACCGCTAAAGTCCACAGATTCAACGCATGTATGTGATAAAAACCCAGAGCACAGCTAATCCTTGCCGTACTGTCTCTGCTCAGCTACCTTACAAAAACAGAGCTCCCAGCTTAAAAGTGACCGAACAGAGAAGAGATAGATACAGAGAGAGACCCCTTTTAGTTTCTGTGTAATGTAATGCAGCCTTAAATCTTTGCTTAACAGATCCAAACAAGCACAATAATTTTTGCTACAGAGAGAGTATAACAAGAGAGAGTTTGCAAGAAATGAGAGACTACATGGCTTTTTGTGCTTCTCTCGTTGTTTTCTTGTTGTTTCTTGGCAATGGTGTTAATTGTGAAGACCCTTATAGATTCATTACATGGAAAATCACTTATGGTGATATCTACCCGCTTGGTGTTAAGCAGCAGGTAGAGTACTGCTACTTTCTTGTTCTGGTTTTTTTGTAGTTTTTGGATTGAAAAGAAGCGTTCTTGATTTCGGAAATGATTTTTGAAGAGGGTTTAAGGTCTTGAAGTAATGTGTTTAGTTTTGTGGACTGAATGTTTCAGGGGATCTTGATAAATGGGCAGTTTCCAGGGCCACAAATTGATGCTGTTACTAATGAGAATCTCATTATCAGTGTTTACAATTACTTGAGAGAGCCATTCCTCATTTCTTGGTAAACTTAACTATCCAGCAATGTTTCTTTCTTTCATTTTCTTAATGTTTTGTTTCTTGATATTAATATGTTCCTGCTTGGTTGCTTAGGAAATGGAAGAAAACAAAGTTTTTTTTTTTTTTTTTTTTGTTTCATTTCTTTGTTTCTCATGCTTTGCATGAAGCTCCTTAATCACATGCCATTTTCTTTTCTTGCATTTTCCTGGAAACCAAGCAGATTGCCACTCTTAATATTTATCTGTTCTGAGTTTATTTTCTCTTATCAGATCTGTGGCTAAAAGCTTCCCACTGTAAGAAAATGTGGGATTTTTTCTTTCTCGTTGAGAGTTTGATGTACAAAGTCAGGACCATGATAGCTCAATTTTATCAATGAAGGGGTTGCTTTGGCTATTTGCATGTTGAAGATATTTTTTTCCGATTTATGTCCTTGCCTTCTTGGATAGCATGAATACAAAAATATTTGTTTTCCATACAGATCTATAGAAATGTCGGGCAGAAAAACATGGCCCTTTTTCAGCAACTTCCTATGGGCTGGGTTTTTACAGTTGATACTCACTTTAGAATCACTGTTAATAATAATGTAATACCATGGCTAAAGCCTAGTTTCTCTAACTAATTATTTTCGCTGAGGACTCGTGATTTACCGACACTGAACATGTTAAAATATTCGAATTGTACAACTGGCCCTTGAAATTAATTCCACTACTCACATGCTAGATCTCTGGATCTTGCCTATCCCCACATTTTTTTCATATGGTACTATTAATGTCATTGCTGGTGGTTGGTCAGAGTTTAATGTTTGCCTCACATGTTTATAGGAGCATGATTATGGTTTAGACCCCATTATCATCATCAGCTCTCATGCATTGTTCTACCTTTTTTTATTTCATGGGGAACCACAAGCATCTGCCTTCTTGGTGCGTTCTGCCATTATGATGAAGGTGTGCGGGAGTGCATTAAGAAAAAGATGTTGAATAGTCTATTAGTATAGTTGCTTAGGAAAAGGACAAAAAGATATTGAAGGATTTATTAAAATTACACAAGACAAGTAGCGCATTATTTTAAGGAAAGTAAATAAGAGGTAATTTTCATATGGTCTGAAACCTTTAGCTGATTTTCATGGTCATACATTGAGCCCTTGGATGATCTCTGATTTCTTAATACTGTATACGACCTGAAGTTCAAATTCAATCTTTTTGCATGAGTTCTCCTGGTGTGAGATGGACCATTGCTTCTCACAAAGTAGTCGCTTCTCATTCTGTAAATGTCTAGTTTTGACTCAAGCACAATATTGGAGACTTCAACTGACTTTTTTGAGCTTCTACTTATGTCTATGAAGTAAAGCATTGAAGTCAAACACTGTTGATGTGAAATTTCGCTGTCATGGCATGACAGGAATGGCATACAGCAAAGAAGGAACTCATGGCAAGATGGAGTCTACGGCACTAGCTGCCCAATCCCACCAGGAAAAAACTTCACTTATGCTCTCCAAGTGAAGGACCAGATTGGTAGCTATTTCTACTTCCCGTCACTGGGATTCCACAAGGCAGCTGGTGCATTTGGTGGCATCAGAATCTGGAGCCGGCCTCGTATCCCTGTGCCTTTCCCTCCCCCTGCCGGTGATTTCACTGTACTAGCTGGAGATTGGTACAAGAGAAATCATTATGTAAGAGCTTTCAAAGATTAATGAACTTTTTCCAATATCTTCATATTTATTAGTATTGATACCAGGTTCTCTTTGGTTATGTAGCAATTGAGAGGAATCTTGGATGGCGGCCACAATCTCCCATTTCCTGATGGGCTTCTCATCAATGGTCGTGGATGGAATGGATACACATTCACAGTTGATCAAGGTTCCTGCCCTTGAACTTATAAATCTCTCTGCCAATATGCTTAATCTTTCGATTTAATTTATCACTAGTAACTGAGGGCAATCTATGTATTGAATATCTATCCGCAGGCAAGACGTATAGGTTCAGGATATCAAATGTTGGCCTTACAACGTCCATTAACTTCAGAATCCAGGGGCACAAAATGAAACTGGTGGAGGTAGAAGGATCCCATACACTACAGAACACGTACTCTGACCTCGACATCCATCTTGGACAATCTTATTCTGTCCTTGTTACAGCTGACCAGCCAGTGAAAGACTACTATATTGTTGTTTCTTCACGCTTCACCAAACCTGTGCTCGCCACAACTGCCATTCTTCACTACAGTAATTCATGGCAAGGAGTTTCTGGCCCTATTCCTGGTGGACCAACTACTCAGATTGATTGGTCCCTCAACCAGGCTCGATCTATTAGGTATTGAGCTGCTATGAGACTTGTTGCATATATTAACAACATAAATTAGATGGCGCAGTGGTTAATGAACACAAATCTTATCGCATTTTCTCTCAAACCAGATGGAATCTGACTGCAAGTGGACCTAGGCCGAATCCCCAAGGGTCTTACCACTATGGAATGATCAAGACCAGCCGCACAATCACCCTTGCAAACTCTGGTCCAATTATCAACCGCAAGCAGCGGTATGCTGTCAATGGTGTCTCATTTATTCCTGCGGACACCCCACTAAAAGTTGCAGACTATTTCAATATTCCTGGAGTTTTCAGCCTTGGAAGTATGCCTAGCAGTCCCTCCTGGGGTAATGCTTACCTCCAGACTGCAGTCATGTCTGCTAACTTCCGGGAATTCATCGAGATTGTTTTCCAAAATTGGGAGGACACTGTCCAGTCATGGCACATTGATGGCCATTCCTTCTTTGTTGTCGGGTAAGCTTATCACACTCAATAATCGGAATTTAAGCTTCCATGGTACAGAGTACTGTTTCAGTCATAAAATTGTTGAAAATTTGCAATGTGATCAGTATGGATGGAGGGCAATGGACACCAGCAAGTAGAGCACGCTACAATTTAAGAGACACGGTAGCTCGTTGCACCACTCAGGTTTGCACAAAACCACCTTTTGGTTTTGTTAATTTCTTATTCGATCTAAACGTGTTCAGTTTGAAAGCTGTAGATGCTTTTGTAGTTTTTGCTAAATATTTTGATTGAATGCAGGTTTATCCCAAGTCATGGACCGCGATTTACATGGCCTTGGACAACGTGGGAATGTGGAACATAAGGTCAGAAAACTGGGCTAGACAATATTTAGGCCAGCAGTTCTACCTCCGGGTTTACTCTTCAGCACACTCATGGAGAGATGAACTACCAATTCCAAAAAATGCTCTTCTTTGCGGCCGGGCAAGAGGTCGTCGCACGAGGCCTCTTTGAGTTAGCTAGCTAGCTAGATCATTGAATTCTGTCACGAGAGGGTGACATTGTGCTGCCTATTGCAGATGAGGCTAACTGTTCCTTGCGGAAATCTTTAATGCAGAAGCTCAACTTGAGCTTTTTAGTCATTTTTCATCATTCATTCTTGTCTGGCCTATTTTTTTTTTTTTGATAATCTGGGTGTTCGGGCTAGCTTGCCCGCACCACAACTAATTCTCGGGCCCACTGAACATCCTGCAAGCCCAATGAGCATGTAAGGCACTGTGGGGGTGACAGACGTGCTTGACAAAGCTTGAACCTGTGGTGAGAGGAAGGAAGAAGTCTTTCTTGACCACCAGGCCAAGATCCTGCTGGTGTCTGGCTTATTTTTATCCAATTGTTGCTGTGCTACTTGAATGTAGATTATGATATTCATAATCCATAGTGATAAATCAATATCTAGTTGGGTCAATAAATTAGAATATAGTACTCTGATATTTGAATTAATGGTAGTCTAAAAAATTGTGAAATGAAGGGATCCGATGCCATTCCCTTTTATCTTTGACCATAGACTGCTTTATAAAACCACAGCACTTGATCCTCGAAGGTAAAGGCCTTTTAAATTGTCATAGTCGTCACCCTAGTTACTATAATCATTGCCATGATCATTAGCATGGTCAAGATTTTTTTATTATTTTATTTTTATCTATAATCATTATCAATGGTGGGATCTTTAACAATCACTTCTTTACCTCAAAATCCGATATGTAACGGAAATGAGTATTTAATTAAGAGAGTTGAATAACAAGATGCTACCATACTAAGAAACATGAATTTTGTGACCATTTTATCCAAGAACAAGCTGATAACTAATGAAGCTCTCGCTCTTCTAGGAATCCTTACGTTTTCCCTTACCATTAGTATTCATGAATAATTCCAACTTTAAGCTAATTATATTTATCTTCCCATTAAACAAAAAAACACAGCTTATGTACTTGAAAATAAATAAATTGGGATGGTCACAATCGATAAACTAGTATTATTTCTCTAAATGTTTAACAATGCTATTTTAAAACAAAATTCCAAGAATTCTCCTCTCTTTTTTCCCATTCTACCTTTAATTCATGCTTGCGAAATCATAAAGCACTTGTCCATGCTTGTGGCAAATCCATCCAAAGAATATTTCCCAATTTGAAACCGTCTTCTGAATTCTCCAACCCCTTAGTCACATCCCGACATTCATAATTTGTTTCACCACTTTTGGCCTCACTTGGCGATGAAAAAACCCCCTTAGTTTTGCTTCAATTGGCAATACCCTACCTCGACCTTCTTTTTTTTTTTACTTTTTTTTTTTATAAAAAAAAACCCCACCAATGGTGACGTTTTAAGCCATATTTTTTGGGTTCAAAGACTTGTCAATGGATCGGGTTTTGAGACAAGATAAGGGTGTCGAAGCTAAGACTATATATGGTTAAAACAAGAAGATAAGAAGAGAGAACGTTTCATGACGTGGAAGGGTTCCTTGGTATGTTTCCCTTAGGTCATGCAACGGCTTAGGTCAAGAGCCCATGTTTTTCACTTTCGAATGCCTAGGTGGTCTTCCTGTTTTGTTGTGAATTTTCCTGCTGTACGTTTCCTTGTTATAACTTATAACGTTTGGTTTAGGCAATTGGGCGTTGGAATTTGTTCTGCGAATGGTTGCTGTCATGTTAGTTTGCTATTGTAAGAGGGTTACCTTTTGTTTTATTTGACCGAATATTAAGAATATTTTTATTTGCAACAATACAAGCACAATATGAATGAAATAAAAGAAGAGTGTAAAAGGATTTTCAGTCATTTATTTGTATAATTCTGAGTTTTTTTTCCTTTTCGAAAATCTATCTTAATATAAATGCAAAGCCCTTAACATATTGGGTTTTATTTATACTCTTTGAATATACTATATAAATAATAACTTACTTTTATATAATAAAAAAGAGATTACTTTGAATATATAATTAAAAAATAGCTAGATTATTCTTTTTTATTTTTCTAAATGGTTATAAAAGATAGATTCAAAGAAAAAATATCTACAATATTCCAATTTGTAGCTGAAAATCTAACAAACCTCCTCATTAAGGAAGAAAATTTAATCACCATGGATATGAAAATGTAATTTATGGTAAATATTATTCCCCTTTTCCATTTCTTGAATAAACCCAAAATCCCTTTTGCAACTTTTTAGCCCAAAAGATAATCCCTCCTTTAAGTATATCTCTTCTTTTAAAAACTTGTAACGATTGTCTAGATATGGCTCAAAGAATGTCATGCATGCACACAAAATGAAATCATCATGAGTTTGTGGATCACAAGTGCTTTTTCAACCTTTTTTCTTAGCACTAGTCTCTGATATTCCGAGCACAATCTATTTCTTTTTTCTAGAAAAAAACCCACAGCCCTAAATTGACCTTATAATAATAAAATAAAATAAAAGCTGCAGATAGTGACGAAATAATGGAACTGGGTCTCCTTAGTATTTATTCTCTCTCGTATTAGCATAGACCAACTCATCTTCACTCTCTATCTCTGTCTTTCTTTTTTATGAATCGTAGAGGCGATGAAGAAGCTTGAGATTGAGAGCTCTCTAAATAAAGGGCCTGCGTCATCCTCACCTGATCATCACACTGGCGATGATCATGCCATGAAATCATCACCTGATGATGTAAGAGTTACTGAGAGAGGTGTAGTTGGTGTTAGTTCGCGAGGAATAAACCTGAAATCAGCCACAGTTAGGCCTTATGTTCGATCGAAAACGCCTAGACTTCGTTGGACACCTGATCTTCATCACTGCTTTGTGCATGCAGTTGAAAGTCTTGGTGGAGAAGATCGTAAGTTATCTTATTATATACAAGCCCTTCACTTTATTTTAGTTTTTTTAATTATATATATAAATATTAAGTTCTCATGTATAGGGGCCACCCCAAAGATGGTTTTGCAAATCATGGACGTGAAGGGCCTTACCATATCTCACGTAAAGAGCCATCTTCAGGTTGGCTATGATCGAGTTTTCCTTGAGAAAAATGTTTTGCCTTTTTTAAACTTGTGAATCTTCTTTAGAGAGTTTAGTAAAAGCTTCGGTGTGTTTGTGGTCAGATGTACAGGAGCATGAAGCATGAGCAGATGATTCAAGGTTTGTGATAAATGTGTTAACTATTAATGGAATCATTTGTATGCCTATTTATTGTTTGTACTTTGTAGAGGATAAAAATAAATAAAAAATAAAAAAGAGTAGTGAAAGTATTTAATTTTTCCCAACTAAATCTAAAAAATTAAAGAGATTAATAGGTATTTTCTTCTTCCTCAAATTATTTATATGCATATATAATTCTGGCTGAAAACTCAAATTGGTTGACAGTGTCATACAAGCACGCAATCGTCGCCATGTCAATTAATTATTCAATCTTAGTTATTTTCCATAGTTCTGAAAATAATTCCTTGTACTCTATGTCAGAAAGTTATCATCCAAGAGAAGAATTATATTAAAGCTGGAACAATGATTAGACAAGGGTACCTTGCTGGCCACCTTTGTTCTGAAAACAAAAGGAGCAACTCCATTACAAAAATTGATTTAGTATACTTTTTTAAAAACAATTCAATTAATAATTAATTTTTGAATTATTGTTCAATATATATATATATATATATCAAAGAGTTAATAATTTAAGCTTTTGAATTGAAATAAATATTTAACAGCAATTCATTGCTCCCCGCATCCTTTTCATCGTATTACTATAATTCTTTTAGCCTTATGTATGATTCCTTGGTGCAGAAGCGGCTATGGCGGAAGCAAAGAAGAATGGCAAGGAGCCCCAGATGCACCCTTCAAATTATTTGTCACATTCAATGTGCTACCAGCAAAATCGCCAGTTAAATGGAAAGGGATTGGTCAACAACAATGCACTTCTCCATCAAGCCCTCGGAGTTCGTAATCCTGCTGCTAACGGGCTTGCCCTAAGAAATGCTAGCTTTCCATGTCAAAGGTTCATAAATTTCAATCTTTTCCCCCATAACATATTTAAAGTTGAAGATCGAACGATGATGAGCACAGAATTAGATTATTTTGAAACATGAAATAACGTTATCGATCCCTTCCCTTTGTTTTTTCAATTAAGAATATTGCATTTACGAAGATGATGAGACTTCAATTATACTCGAGACTTTTTTTAACTAGTTAAGGAGAGAGAGAAAGTTACTCTCAGTGGTAGTCAAGACTTTCACTCATGAGATGATCAGGTGTTCCTTTTCTACTGATCATCATCACATCATCTTCTTTGTCATCTTGTTGTTTTGTAATGATTTTTCCTTCTGGTCAGAATGAATAAGAATCAAAATAACCATTTATGGCTATTTGCAGGAAAGACAAGAAGGGGCTGTGGATTGGAAAGAAAGTGAAGGAGCCATTCTTACATGAAGAAGAAAAAACAAGCAAGGAGTCGGAGCAGACACCTGATAACTACATTATCTTCAAGGATCTACTCAAGAGCTTCAATGGCGAGGTAAACTCTCTACTTCCTGTCAGGTACTAGAATCTTTTAACTGGTTCTCACACGTTTCTATGTTAAATCTAAATGCATACAAGGTACGTACGTACTTACTAGCTAGACCAAAAAGCTCAGAGAATCTTGTCATGATCAGATTAACAAGGGAAAAAAAAAGCTGGAAATTATTAATTCATGGTTCTGGATACACATGCCATTTGAAATTTCAGGAGACAAATGGCCAGGAGAAGATGTCAGCAGGTGCCACAGTTTGCAATGCAAGTAATCAAAGTTTAGAAGAATCAGACGGGATTGCAGAGAGAATAGATGGTGACAGAATGTCTTTATCCCAAAACTCAAAAATTTCCGAGTCCTTTTTTAGGCTGAGGAAAGCGAAGAATAGTTCAGACGCGAATGATGTCTCTCTTGAGCTCACTCTTGCTTGAAGTCATGAAGCTAATAACAGTTTGGAATCTTTTGAAAAGTCTTTCAGCTGTTCATCATTGTTGTAAGTTCCTAGAGTTTACTCACATGGATGCAGCAACTCGAGGAAATTAACAGACTCAACTCAGTAATTCGAATACAAATTAAGAAGTCAGTTCTTAATTATTGATCATAAAAGAATATGGATGGGAGCCTAAGAGTTAGTCGACCTTGTATTGAATGCCCTTCAATGCGGCCTGTGCTAATGAGAAAAATGAATAGCCTGATAGTTGAGCACTTGTTTTTCAACACATAACAAAGTACTATCCTTATCCTTTCTAGATTTTAATTAATATGAGAATTTCTAGTACTAACTTACATTCTTTACTATTAATTATCCTATGTACTTTCTTATATTTTTTATGATTTTATATAAATAAGTCGAAATATAATAAAAATTAATATTCATCACTTTACTAAACACACGATAAATTTCCTTTTAAGAAAAAGGAATTTACATGCAAGCAAATTTAGCAGACAATTTATATGGTATGGAGACATGGAAGGAATCTTTATTTTTTTTTCTGTGCAGCAACCAAGGTGTCGGCACCTATATGAATTTATTTGTCGGCTGTTTATTGCAATGGGGTCATTTTGTGTTCATGTAATGTACCATGATGAACCCCATTCCCTCATTAGCAATAGACTATGAGGCACGTTTTAAAATTGAAAAAATTATTTGTTGTTTTATTTTATTTTTTGTATTTTTGTATCATTTTGATGTACTAATATCAAAAATATATATTCTTATGCATTTCTAAATTAAAAATATTTTAAAAAAACTATCTCAATGAGCTCTAAATATATAAAGAAAAATAGTTAGCTAGGTACTGGTTATATATATATATATATACACACACACACACATATATTTTGACAAAAAAAAATTGATGTTTTTTTTATATATATATATATATACACACACACACATATATTTTGACAAAAAAAAATTGATGTTTTTTATATAATTCTGATTTGCTGATATTAAAAATTAAAAAAAATAATTTTGATAAATTTTTAAATAAAAAAAATATTTTTAAAAGCATCATATACCATAATACCAAACACGCCTACAATAATGCTTATCATCATTATTTTTTTCTCATCCATGTAAGAGTTTAAATTGTTGGTCAAAAAAATTTACATATATTTATTACTATTGTATTGTTTAGTTTTATTAAAAATAAATAAAGACGATGAAACTCTAACTTTTAATGAATTATTTTGTTATTATAACTCTAATATCATATTAGAAATAAATTATAATTATAATTTTTAATAATAATTTTATATATTTTTTTAACAATTTTAATATTGTACACATGACATGGATATTTTTCTTCTTCTAAAGTTGCACCGACCAATTTACCAAAAGAGTTCGTTGTTTAATCTTAAGGCCTTGTTCAGGTTCCAAGTAAATTGCTTGATCATGTTATCTTTTTCAAATTTAGGGAGGAAATAATCCGTTGTAAATGAATCGCTTTGAATATAGATAAATATTACCTTATTAAAATTAAAAAAAAAGATTAATTTCAGTTAATACACAAAAATATTGTAGTTGTTGAAAAAAATAAATGAGTTCTAGCTAGGTTAATCAATCATGGAGTTGTGGCTAGTGGGGCAGATTTTTACTAGAGGCAGATGGCTCTATTAATTGACTTTGTATGCAGAGAGCAAAGATGATTGGATGTGTGAAATTTACAACATTAATTATCAACTGCATCCTTGTTTTCATCAACTAATTATTGAGATTTTATCCCTATAAATTCTCCCATGGTTTGGCTATGGCAGAGCAGATACTTACAGTAATTCTCTTGATGATGGCTACGAGGCTTGTTTTGGTATTGCTTCTCGCTCTTGTTTTTGGCACTGATGCTAGGAGGGTAGCAATGGGCAAAGATGATGCATTTCGTGAGGGCAAGACCTTCAACTTTGATTACTTTCCTGGTTATAACTTTGGTTCAGGATTTGGTAGTGGTGTTGGTGCTGGGTGGGGTGGGGGAGCTGGACTGGGAGGGCGTGGTGGTGGAGGAGGGGGGGGAGGAGGTGGAGGAGGAGGTGGTAGTGGATGGTTTGGCTTTGGAGGTGGAGCTGGAGGTGGATATGGGACTGGTAATGGAGGATTTGGTGGCGGCGGCGGTGGCGGTGGTGGAGGTGGAGGTGACGGCGGTGGCAATCCTTTTGGTGGTGGGATTGGTGGTGGATACGGTGGAGGATACGGTGGAGGAGCTGGGGGAGGAAATGGTGCACTGCCTTGAACAGTAGTATTAAATTTATATATTTTATAAATGGTGTGATGGTTACGGTATAAACATAATTCTCGTATTTAAGTAATGTGAATTTCCAAGGATTAATCCTCAAAATTAGGTTGTTTTCTCTCTAAAATTAAACCAATTCCAATGTCGTGGGATTCTTTTTCCACTCATGTTGTATTTGATTAGCGTCTACTATAAATATTATGAAGTGAATTATCATAGTTGTATTTTTTTTTTAGCATAAAATGACAAATTCAAATCAATTTTCGTGAGAACTGAAATCAAACTTTTTTTTATCGAACAATATTAACAACACATCATCATATGAGTTGGTTCATCATGATGAATTCAATATATAATTCAAAATTTAAATATATATATTCTTGATCAATTTTTATATGTATAGTGACGAAATAAATATTATTAAGATTTCAAGGCCATTAAAATGATGACAAACTGGAAAACAAGATAAAAACCTGCATATGTAAAGTTAACTTCAAAAATCATATTATTGATCAATATAAATCTAAATTGACAATATTTAACAAAAGCTAAAGAGATCAACCTTTCTCTATGCACCACGTCACTATTCATTATGCATTAAAATAGTAAAATAAATATTCTTTGAGGAACTAAAACACCATCGGCAAACAATACAGAAATTCTCCTATCAATCAAAGTCCCCCATCTACTGTAATGCAATAGTTAATTAAGTGCAGATTTCAAAAGTAAAAACTTATCAAACTTAAATTTCCAGATTGATACTGAACCTCGTTGTGAAAAAAGAAAAAGAAAAATCTTCTATAACTTTATCATAAATTTAATGAGCAATAGATGATAAGTGCATTTTATCCTCACCCCCGCCACCACCTACTCCACCTTCTCCTATACGGCCACCACGTACACCGAAACCATTTCCATGACCATACCCTTGGCTTGAACCTCTTGCCCCGCCTCCCCCACCACCACTTGCATTACCTCCACCTCCAATACCGTCTCCAGCACCATATCCACTTCCATGACCAAATCCCCCCTTCTCCACCATTTTCACCAACACTCTAGCCCCAAATCCATAACCTTTACCATGACCAAACCCACTCCACCATCTCCGCCGCTACCTCCTCCTCCTACACTAGCATCACCACCACCTGCACCATCCCCATGCCCTTCTCCATGTCCACTTCCTTCATCTCCATGACTCGCAACACCTCCGCCTCCACCACCACCACAACCACCATGACTACCTCCTTTACCTTGGGTGCTAAAATCTCTACCACTCCAGTAAAAGCTTCCACTAACTTCACCAATTTTTATAGCAATCATCATTGTTATTATCATTATCGTTATCAAACTTCCATCCACTTCGGCCGCCATAGCTGCTTTCATCACCCATATCACCTTCATAACTAATGTCAATCAAAGCACTAGCAATGCTCAAAACAATAAGAACCAGGCACAGGAAATTTACTTGAGACTCCCATGACTCTTCACGAAACATAAGGTAGCCAGCTTGTTTGACTCCCTCACTAGTCTCTTCTATTTATACGTGGACGTAGCCACTCTGCCACCATAATCATTTAGCAAACAATGGCACATTCTTAAATTTCCTTTTTTGGGATTATTTCCCCAACAAACAATATTGTATTTCAAAGGAAACCAAGGGAAAAACAATGGACATGACACTAAAAAAATAGGCGCAAGCCAGCATCTGTAAGCTCGATGCACCTAGGAACACTGAGAATATGTTTGGCTTTACAGCAAGAAACAGGGTTTTGACTGCTTTACCGAACCAATCCTGAGAAGATTATAAAAAACATATAGCTACCAACATGAAAGAGTAGCGTAAAATGTATGCAGCATGTGGTGACATTTTTTAGTGGACAAATTAGATATATATGATCTTATCCGCCATGTCCATTCCATAATAGCCAAGCTATAACAGATTTTAACCTTGCAAACCCCTCTTGTCTCTCTTTCGGATAGAGATTCATTTATATTATTGTGCTGTCATAGTTTAGTATCTTATCATTTCTAAAATCTGAAAACCAAAGTCTTTCGTTAATGACAAGTGAGTAACACAAACAATGGAGCCTCTACTGGTTCTTAATAAGGTCAACAATCCTAGAAGCTAGAAGATTACAGTTGACTGGATTGCAAGCCCTCTCACATTACAAGAAGATGACCAAAATGAAGGTACAGAGGATTTGATACAGGAAACGAACAGGATTTTTCTCTTGTTTGGCTCTTTGGGGTAATTTTGGAGGTGATTTTGTTGTGTTTTTTTAAGTTCAATTGGTGATTGTTATCGTTGGTGGAGGAAGGGTTATTCATTTTTCAGTGAAATCATGTCTCTTTGTTTCTGATCTGGAGGTTGAAAGGTGCCTGGAGTTTGGATTCATGCTTCAGCTTGGGAGTTGGATCATAACTTGAATGATTCGGCTGCTCCTGCTCTTATGCAGAATGGTTTGAGCCTTTGAGGGTCCACGGTCAAAAGGTCTTTGGGTTTAGCATCTTCTGATGGAACTGGCATACCTTAACAAGTTTAAGGAGCAGACGGTTGCGCTTGGACGGGAGAAAGAAAATGTTTTTCCATGATTATGATGTCTCTTGGTGATGAAAAAGGAAATGGTGATGGATTAAATGTTAATATTGTGGAATCAGAGAAGACAATTTGTGATAAAGATTTGAAAAACTTCAAACAATCTACAGTGTAGCTGTTGAAGTGAAATTCTGATCTTGCCTGTGACATGTATCATGGTACCTGAATTTAGGAGGGTTTGATGAAGCCAGAAAACTAGCTGAAAAGGCTGTGCAGTGGAAAACTCTCAGATTCAGGAAAGTTACGGGTTTT
The DNA here is from genome assembly GCA_964035475.1 of Salix caprea. Taxonomy (NCBI): domain Eukaryota; kingdom Viridiplantae; phylum Streptophyta; class Magnoliopsida; order Malpighiales; family Salicaceae; genus Salix; species Salix caprea. Next base: position 674,401 of record OZ037745.1, on the reverse strand, counting down.
GAAGATATTTGGCTAATGCTTCCAACTTTACACGCCATTGAAGATAAATTAGAATAATATGATACTTCAATTATTTATATGGTCCTTTTTGCTTAAAACTCATTGAGAAATTGCTACATAATAAACTGCACTAACATACAACGAGTAACTGGAACCAGAAGCTTCATTGAGATGTAGGGAAAAGATACTTCTCAACATTGAAGCTCCTGTATTAGAATCTTGGCCATTGTGGACTTACGACCTGCACATCCCGCATCAATCATCAGATCAAGGCCCCAAATAGTATGATGAGGAAAACAGTAGCAACAGAAAACATATTCAAGGACATTATTTCTCTGAATCTAACACTCCCTGCTCTCACTTACAATGCATTCCTTAATCCATGTATCAAGATTCTAAGGAAGAGATTAGGCATTTCATCATTACTCGGCATGAATTTGGGGCTATAATTCTCAATAAATGTCACTTTGAAAGACCAATAACTAAAACGTAATGCACATCAAAATTCAGAATTTCAGGCCTGTAAGTTTCTGCAGGAAGTGAAAGTCACAAATACAGTGGGCAGTGAGTTCAGTATAGTGTTCATTAAGATGGTTTAGTACTTTCTCTCTGGTCATTAACTGAAAAAACAGAGAAAATTCTGCTAACCTCAAGTGTGCTGAAAACTAATCGCATTCGACTGGCAACAACAGATGGCTCCTCGGCACGTCCTGAAATTGCCATTTGCTCTAGCTGAAGAGTCTTAACTGGAAGCCTTTGGCAAACAAAAAAGCGAAGGTTGAGTCCAGTCATGCAGTCTTAAAAGCAAATGCTTTCTTAGAGGTAGAAATGAAGTGCCAGGTGAAGTAAAGTAGGCATTTAGCAAGTTCATGTATTCTTGGTATCAATGGCTCTTACATGAAGTAATAGCAAATCAGATGTGCCAAAATCCACTTACCATGCCATTCCTCTCATGTAGTAAGCATTTGCTATGATTGCACAAAATCCCTTCCACTGAAGCCGTATGTCATCTGACACTGAAGGTGTAGATGACCATCGAACTATAGTTGGCTGTGGAGTGCACAAGATAGTGATAAATATAATGCTCAACCACAGAATGCACTCATCAACCTGCAGTACAGAAAAAGAAGTTTTATCCTGGTGATCCTTTATCTGTTCACCATAGGCCATCATCAGCTGTGTTAATTACTCGTAATCCTGGTGATAGTTTTATCTGTTCAGCATCAAACTAATTTCGAGTCACAACAGCCATGGACAAATCTTTCTGAATGAAAACAAGAAAAAGAATAATATAAGGTTGCAAAAAGTTTTGTTGGGAGCACAAAGTTTGTAAACAATAGACACAGATCATTCTTTGACATCTGATGGTATCTCAGAATAAGAGAAAGGGGCATGGACTCCATTAATAAGCATTCTTTGTCTTCTTCGTTGAAGTATCTATTTTAAATCCAAACAAATGCTGCAGCATACAGAAAGCACCGACAACAAAAACCACCATATATAATGACAGTGCATGTAAATGATCCTTACAGTGGTGGGCAGAAAATTCACCAAAAAACAGTTTAAGGTCTATAACGGCCCAACCAGAAAGAAAGATGCAAGTGGAGCGCATTTGATGCCATTGTGTTTAATTCATTCTCAATTTTAAGTATATATAAGTCATATGTCGAACTAGCTAACTAGGAAGGATCAACTTACCTCCTCAGCAAATATCTTGGACTTCACACTGGTGCTTCCACCATAATTCTGCAGCGCTTCAATTTCAACACCAGATTCCTTAATAGCAGTAAGTTCCTTGCGTAATCCCTCATCAGTGCAGCCAACAGCATATGCATTCACTCCAGCACTGATGAATTCCTGACAGGCAGCATCACTCAAACGTGTAATTTAGGAATGGCAGCAAATGAGATCACACATAATGATGGATAAAGAGAAAATTGCTGAATATACTTTTAAGTTGTCACCTCCTCCTCGGTCAATAACATTCCTGTATCGCCTAAACAAACTGATTGCTATGTTTCGAGATGAACCATACTCATCATCAGGTGAATTAGAATCATGTGATCGGCACTGTAACAGGTAACCATTAATCATGGAATGCTCAATCAAACTCAAAAAGAAAAGAAACCTTAATCCCTGAAGCTTCACGGATGCTTACCAGCCATCTATTTGAAACCACTCGCTGTAATACATGATGAGTTCTAAGTGGGCTACGCCCCTTCCAAGAAAAAGTGGAATCATGTTCTACACTATTACAAGGACCGCATAAAATTCTAGGAGAGATGGCAGTAGTCAAAGTACTGACATGGGTAATCTTGCAAAAAGAAGCATCATGATGTGTGTTAACACCAGGGTATATGTGGCACTTGCTAATAACTCCAGATTGATAGATGGTTACCATGGTTGAACCATCATAAATTCGCTACCTTCAAAACAGAAGACAAACACTCATATTGTTCAAACCATACAATTCAGATACAATCATGATCCTTGCATTGATAAATACCAGATCATCACTTAGTCTTGGAGTCCCTAAATTGGTCTCAAGATACCACCTAGCTCAAACACAATCATCAAAAAAAGGACAAAAAAAAAACCATTGTTTCAACTCTGGCCAAAATTAGAAAAAGCAGTCTGAAAGTTTTTGTTTTCAATTTCCAATGAACTTCGATAATCCTGACTGGTCCATCTAATCTAGGAATCCGAGGAAGAGAAAATTGAAGCTGCAAACTTTATGCTTATGCCTAGTTTTTTATTGGCTAATAATCAACAACAAATTCTCATTCGTCCTAATCACATATAGACTATAAACACCCAAACGAAACAATCAAGTGCCGCTCCGAATCCATTTCCTTCTCTAGTTCCTTCAAGTTTCTAAGGAACAAACCAGAACCTTGACTCAAGCAAACAAAAACATGGGTTTCTCTTACCTAAGGAATATTTCCATAAAAATCCACACTTTGAATTCCAACACAATAAAAAAAAAAATCCAACAAAATAGATGAAGCAACATATATATATAAAAAGAACTTCACCTTATCTAGAATCAGTAAGCTTATTAGAAACAATATAGGCAGGAGGGTAATGCTGCAATAGACAAGTTGATTCAAACTCGAGTATAGATAGGTGGTTGATTAATAAAGAGTGAAAGCAATAAAGAATCTCTTTGAATTATATGGGGAAGTACTTAAGCCACCAATTTATTGAATGGCTAATATAAGATTCCAACCGTGGCTTGATTCTACCAAAAGAATTTCTGGTTATTGTTGTTAGAATCGCTGTGTTGATGACTGTGACCTTGAAAGCTTTGTCCTTTATGGGAAAGTTTGATATTTATAAGGATGTTGAATGTTGATGCCTGGGGGGGGGGGGGTAATTGCAGGTTACAGGATGACTTGTCCTTTCGGCGACGTGTTAAAAAACACGCCATTTTTGCTAAACCATGGACCTCCATTTAACAAAATCATAGTGACTGTTTTCATGCCCTGAATCCTGAAAATTGAGCTAAAAAAAAGTTTAAAAAATAATATAAATTATAATGTTAATTGAAATGATAATGGAAATGACATCAAAATCTTATTAAAAGACTTTTTTAATTGTTTATTTAGACTGCAGAGCAATCACAGCTTGCATCACAATAAAAAAGTATAATATTCTTTTGTGTTTTTGGTGTGCTGCAATCCTAGATAAACCATAACAACAAATAAACAGCTAATTACCTCGTAATTTTACATTGTAATAGCTTTTACAAGTTTTAATTTTTAGTTTTAAATATCTAATTTCTAGTCTAGTTGAAATGCTAGCGAACATGGAAGCTAGTTTTCACAATTTCCTTATGTTAATTCTCAAGAGTAAGACATGGGATTCAAGTATGGCTCCTATTGTCTTCTATCCACGAGGAAACTAATTTTAATTATCGAATACTTTTATTATGTAAATATAGATGTTTTAATTTTATAATTTTTAAAGTTAGTAACCATGAAAGTTTCAAGTAGTTCTAAGAGAACTCGAGTTTATAATTATTGGGGAGCAAATTCAAGATCTAATCAGTTAAACTATCCATAAGGATTAATTTATCAAATTTTGTTAATGACATGGTTGAAATGAAGGCAATCATAGAAGGTAATTGGTATTTCGACAATTTGTTTATGATAATTCTTAAGACTGAGAAACTAGGACTCGAATTTGGTGGTCAAGGAACATGTCTTTTTTTTTTTGAAGTGTTTGATAATCTTTGAATCTGTCTATCTTAATCGCAGTTTTCACGGCATATACAAATGCTGTGTATACCATAAAAGGGCCAAAGACCCAGGAAGCAGGACATCAACTCTTCTATTGTCAGGACTCTTGTGACTATTTCGAGAGCCACCAACTCCTCCACAGTGGCTTGTTTAAGACATCAAACATGTTACAGCAGCCAAACTTGAGCTGCCAATAGCCTTTCCCTAAGGAATCCTTTCAAATCTCACCAACCCATTTTCCCTTTTCTTTTTCTTCTCAATAGTGTCAGATTGTTAGTGATACCTCAGCAGCTAGTAGGTAATCTGTCGTGTTTCTAATCCCATGCTCTTAGTTCCACTCTATAAAACCTTGCACCCTAATCTTCATGTTCTTAGATTTAAGAGGACTAATCATCATATAAACATCAATGATTATGTTTCAAATGCGGGTCCTCCCCCTTAATCTCATGTAGAATCAAGGGTAGATATTCTCTGGTGTCAGATTGTACCTCTTGACATCCATTAGATTCTAAAAGGTTCACATGAAACTATGGCAGTTATGAGTAAAAGCCGAACACTTAAAAGATAGGTGGAGTTAGGGCCCGGTTTAATTCATATTTTATATAAAAAAAATAAAAATAGTCTTTAGTGAGATCAGTGACTGGCTAATCTTTATCAAAACTAATAAATTCAAGAAAATAATAATTAATTATTGAAATTTAAACTCTCAATATTATACTGCAAAAAAAAAAGCACTGTACTGTACGAAAGTTAATGGAAAATATTCTTATCTTAAAATGAAAAAAAAAGAGGTCAAGAAGGAGAAAAGATTGGGTAGCCATGTCCACAGTCCTAGGCACCACTCACTAATGATGGGGTTGGAGTTGGCTGCATCTTGATTTGGCAGAGTCACCCTCCTCCACCCACTACACATACCACCAAACATCCCTACTTTTTTTTTTTTGATAAAAAACATTGTATCGTGTTCAGCAGATATAAAAGTTCTCATATTTTATCTCTCTATCTCCTCCAATCCAGTGCAAGCGATGCTCTTTTGAGCTCTCCAAGATTTGCTTTCCTTTGAACAACACTCACCAACAACAACAACCATGTAAGTCTCTCTATTTCTTGTTTTTTCTTCCATGTTCAGAACATTTATTATGTATCTATGCTTTAAAGATTGCATCTTCTCTTTCTAAAAGGGTCTGTGATTGAGTGGTGATACTTCTGATGTGTAATGATATTTGGATGAGATCTAGAAAACCCATTTTCAATCTGGCAAACTGGTATCTTTTGAGACTGAACAGATTGTTATGTTACGTAACGTAATTGAATGCTGGTCTAGGAGACAGTGGGAGGGAAATGGGAAGTAAAAGATTGGTGATTTTCGTTTCGATTGTCAGAATGTTGCCTTGATTGCATAATTTGGTTTCCTTGTGTTATCGGTAGTGTCATTAGCTTGTAAATCATGTCCTAGTTTCCCTGTACCCTCCTCTCTCACATATTTGCAATCCCTTTTGCTCTGGTTTGATGGTTCTGGCATCATTTGTCACTTTATGGGTTGATTAAATATAAATACATAGATGATGAAAATCCAAACCTAATGTCTATATATATGATGAAAATCCAAGCTTTATTCTGTATTTTGCACGTTCTGATTATGTTGGATTCATCTCGGTGGTACTTGTATATAAGAGTACATATGATTTGTATTTTGATCAGATATATTCATTTCAAAAAATGAGGGGAGGAGGTTTGTGGCAACTTGGCCAATCAATTACCCGCCGACTTGCTCAGGCTGATAAGAAGGTTGCGGGACGTCGATACTTTGCCTCAGAATCTGAGCTGAAAAAGACTGTTCTATATGACTTCCATGTTGCTAATGGTGGCAAGATGGTGCCATTTGCTGGGTGGGGCATGCCCATTCAGTACAAGGACTCTATCATGGAATCAACAGTGAATTGTAGACAGAACGGTAGCCTTTTTGACGTCTCACATATGTGTGGGTTTAGCCTCAAGGGAAAGGACTGTATTCCTTTCCTAGAGAAGCTTGTTATTGCGGATGTTGCTGCGCTCACACCTGGAACCGGGACTCTAACTGTCTTTACTAATGAGAAAGGAGGAGCAATTGATGATTCAGTGATCACCAAGGTTCAGAATGATCACATGTACATAGTTGTGAATGCAGGGTGTAGAGATAAGGATCTTGCTCACATTGAGGAGCATATGAAGGCATTCAAGGCAAAAGGTGGAGATGTCTCATGGCACATCCATGATGAGAGATCTCTTCTCGCCCTGCAGGTCAATCCTTGTATTCTTATGTTTTTTCTTCTTTTATTGTGTTCTGATATTCATGACACTAGTGCTAGATAATTGACTTGAATTTATCTCTCATAGCAGTCCATGACTTCGTATACAATCTAAGCATGTCTGGAACATTGTTAAAATATATATTGTCAGGCTTTTGTGATTATAGCCTTATGCTTTGAATTAGTGATATGATGGCATTTACTGAGAGATTCTTCATTTTTTGGGTGCAGGGTCCTCTTGCTGCCCCTGTTCTCCAACATCTGACAAAAGATGATTTGAGCAAGTTATACTTTGGGGAGTTCCGAATGACAGACATCAATGGAGCACACTGCTTTATCACCAGGACAGGGTATGCTTCATTTTGATTTCTCCTACTTCATATGTCCTCATTCCTCAAATATGGAATGCACATCTATGACCATTTATAGGTAGTTATTAAGAGCTTAAGTATAGCTGTCTTGTTGACATTTCACTATGAGTGTGTGCTTAATTTCCCATCTACACTCTATATTTTCCAATAAAATTTGTGGGAATATGATAATTGTTTTTAACTGTAAACCTAATGAAGACATATAGAGCTATTTCGAGCTGAGGGTACAATTTCTGTCTCTTTGCCGAGATTTTCAGATACACTGGAGAAGATGGATTTGAAATCTCAGTTCCTTCAGAGAATGCAGTGGATCTTGCCAAAGCAATCCTAGAAAAATCTGAAGGAAAAATAAGGTTGACAGGGCTTGGTGCTCGGGACAGTCTCCGACTTGAAGCTGGGCTGTGCTTATATGGTAATGACATGGAACAGCACATAACACCAGTAGAGGCAGGACTGACTTGGGCGATAGGGAAGAGAAGGAAGGCAGAAGGTGGCTTTCTGGGTGCTGAAGTAATACTCAAACAACTTGCAGAAGGTCCAAAAATCAGGCTTGTAGGATTTACCTCTACCGGTCCACCGCCCAGATCCCACAGTGAGATTCAGGATGAGAAAGGGACTACCATCGGAGAAATTACAAGTGGAGGATTTAGCCCATGCCTCAAGAAAAATATAGCCATGGGGTACGTGAAATCTGGTTCTCACAAGGCAGGCACCAAAGCTAAAATACTGGTACGTGGGAAGGCCTATGATGCAGTTGTCACAAAAAAGCCATTTGTACCAACCAAATATTACAAGTCATCTTAACTCAGGCTTCAGTTCCCGCATTTTCTAATTGGTTCCTGTTTCGACCGACTTGTTTTCAATAAACTCGATCACTTCAACGAAATGTCCCCACATCCTGTCTCTAAGAATTTCTCTATATCTTGTTCATGTTTTCATGATTAGTTGACAGGAATGATTGTGTTGCATGTTTCCGAATGAGAGAACAAATTTCATGATAATAAATGAAAACCACATTTACTTTCTTTATGTGGTAGTCATTTCAAGCACTCGTCGCTCCTTTACACTGCTTGGCAAAGAACTTTGTGAGCCTTCTCTGTATATAGGTGGTGGTTTGCTTTAGTAGCGAAGATTTGGAATAGCGAAGATTTGCCGACTGATAAACGCCTGCAGCCACCATGTTTGTCCAAGATTTGCCGCATAGGTACGCTGATAAAGGAAGTTAGAGTCGTTGGAAAGATGAGATGGGTGATGGAGTCAGCCCACATCATAAGAAAAGCGAAGCACAACGCGTTTCCACACCAATATGTTCAACTCTGGCATGGTTTCAAATTTGCCATACTCATTGGTGGCTATTTTAGAACCTAGGTGGATAGTTACAAACAAATAATCCAATAAAGTTGTCAACTCTTGGTGTTTCGAATAATAATCTGAGAGGACTTAGCATATTTTATCCTTTCAACTTTTATGAGCAGAGGTTAATACTCGAAATCTCGACTAAAGTGCGGGTGCTTAACTTTATCATATGGCCTTCTGCTTGAGCCATATTGGACTGTTTCCTTAAGCCCTAGAAATGGCCTGAAATTAAGAACAAGTCCATTCATTCCAGGTTCAACAGTTCACATCTCTACTATTCAAAACTTGATATTTTGACTTTTCTCTTGGAATTTATTGAAGTACTTTTACGAGGCAATGGTTGAACGAGACAGCTTTGAATCAATGCACATGAAGGCCAACCTCTGGATTTGGTGGCTTAAATGACGACTCACTCAACTAGGATACTTTTATAATCTTTAACTAGGAAGATTCAACAACTTGTGGGCTTGAGAAACGTATAGTTAACTAGCCATAAGCATATTGACTAAAAATTTATGAAACTTGTAGCCCTTGAAAATGCTCTCTTAGAACTACAGCCACTTGAAACAAATATAAAATTTAAGAACACTAAAAATATATGAAACTTGTAATCTTTGACATACTTAACATCTTGAAGAATAAAAAACTGAATATCATTTACAAAAGAGATCAAGTGATAATCTATACATGTTCTTTGATGTACAAAAAGAATTTATAAAAGAATGTGAATTAGTTATGGACAGAGAGGTCTAAAACTATCAAAAGAGTTTGCTAGCAAACTCATCTATGGTGCTTCCATCTACATGAGAAGACGAGGATTTTCTGGCAAGATCTCTTAGCTGTGACAAGCTTCTTCCAAGCTTCAATGCAACATTCATTTCGAGCATTTCTACGTCTTCGCTTTTCTCGGAGTCTCTTTGTTGAATTGTGGTTTCAATTGATTCTTCCATAAGTGTAAAGAATCCTGCACAGTATCTGTACATTTCAACCACCATACCGATTTGGCCACCGTGCTCAAACGTATTGACTGTGCTAGCTAATGCACCAGCTGTGACAGCCACAGTTGCTGCCCATGGTGCATGGCCTACAAAGGCAGACCCAGCAGCGGCAATGCCAGTGAGTAATGGACCAGCGATGGCTAAGATCTTGTTAACCTTCAAAGCCAAGTTGCCCAGTCTCATGTAATCTTCACTATCTTTTCTCCTTATCACTTCAATCACCTCCCTCATCTCCTCTTCAAGATCTCCATTCTTTCCTTGTGTTTTGTGCTGCTTTCTTGGGGATCCTTGTGATTTAGGCCACCAAACAGCAGGCTCAAATTTTTCAGGAAACTTCTCGATCATTTTTCCTAACAAGGGAAGAGGGTAAGCTTTATCAATAGCCAATGTCTTCTCCATTGCATCCTTCACATCTAACGCGGTAGGATCGCGAAGAGCAAGTGTTGTTCGTATTTGGCTATGAAGTTGCTTGAACAATCTAGTGGCATTTCTTTGCTCTTCTGCAAGCTGTGAAGGCTGGATTTTGTTCATGATCAGTAACATTCCAGTAGCTGCAGAAAATAAAAGAGCTGAAGATAGATTCAAAGCCAAAAGTGGTGCTCCAACTGTACCACCTGATGCAACACCAGCCATTGTTGTAGCCGTAAGAGTGATCATGTTAATTGAATTCAAAAGAAGTTTGTTCCAATTGTCACGTTGCTCCCCAATGTTTTTGTGCATCTCCACTCGATCAGAAACAGCTTCTAAGATTGCGTAAAGCTTGGCTTCTTCTGAAGTAGTTTTAGGTTTGATTGGCTCGTACTGGTCTGGCCTTGTCTTTTCTAATAATGGGATTGTACTTGTGAACCCATCTCTTAAATTCAGTTCCTCAACAAATTTTAATGGGGTTTTCGGAACTGAGAGACGGACTCTTGGAAGCTTGGGTAGCGAAACAGCAGCATTGCTTGTTGAACAATTACAAGAACTAGAAGAAGAAGAAGAGAAAAGAAAGCTTGAAGCTTGTAAAGAGGCCATATTGTATATGGTTTTTTTCCTTTTGTTTTCCGTGAAAATTTAAGGGTTTCTTTGATTATTTCTGGTTTTTGGCTTCTGTGATGTGTTTGTAAGATGATGGAAATGGAGGGAGGCAATGGAAGGGTATTTATAGCAAACGGACATCGCTGTGAAGAAAAGGTCATATGGTTGAATAGACTGGGTGTAGGGTTGACCATTACCACCACTTGAAGATTTTTTACTTGAAAAATTCCCATTAGATTCTTTCGTCTCCAGTTTGATATGGTAAAACCTGCTCTACGTACTCACATTGTTATATTGGGGCACCATCACACAAACTAATGATCTCTTGAATATATATACTTTTTATAAATATTAAACACGCAAATATTAATTTTATTAAATTTAAATCAACATTTATAATTTAATTCTTGATTCGAAAAACTGAGCAATTATATGTTTCTAATACAATTTATATCCGGTAAAACTGAGTTGCCACAAACAACCTCCAATCGTCACTGCATATCTAAGCAAAGCACACATAATTAAATGTCACGTAATTTACGTCCAGCCAAACTTTCATTCTTCTCTCCCATATTTAATTATATTTTTCATCAGTTTTCAAATTTTATTAGAGTAAATTAATTCACATGAGATCAATTACATCATTTTTTAGAGCAAGATTAGAGATTAGAGTTAGAGTTGTAAAATCTGGATTGACCCAAATTCTTAATTTGTTTGGAAATTGTTTTTGAAAAAAACATGGTTATCCCAATCAAAAGTTGAGTTGACTCTTTAATCTAATCAATTGAAATCTAACCTGGTAAAAATTGGCACTCAATAAAAAAAAATCAAAATAATATTATTTTAGTTTTTTAAAAAATTAAAAGTTTAACCTCGGTAGGTTTTTAAAATTAAATGGATTTATTCCAACCATCTAATTCGTGATTCGGTCGTGTTTTTCTGATATGTGTTTTGAATATATGCTATTTATTATAATCCCAAGAAATTACCATTAAATAAATAGGACAAAGTGAGTTCAAATCTATTCACACTCATTTCTCATTTCTTGAAGTCAAATTTTCTAATATAATATATGTTTCTTTCTTTGAATGTATGCCATGTTACGAGGCAGTAGACAGCTTTGGATGATTAATTTCTCCTTCTTCCCTTTTCTCCAAACCCCTTTCATGAATTGTAGATTCAATTGATTTTTTTCCTGTGTCTTGGCTCCATTGATGTGTTTGTACGTCGGAGGAGAGGTTGATGATAATGAGAGAGGAGAAATTAACAGACATAATAACCAGACAATATAACTGCAAAGGAAAGGTCATATGTGTTGACCTGATTGAAAATGTTGACTGCCTGAAAGATTAATTTGTCAAGGAACAACAATGGCCATTTGGCTGAGACCTCTTCACCCCTTGACGACTTGTCCGCTTCAAATTTCCTACCCGTACGTTGCCTGGCATTAGAACATGCAAAAATTATTTTGAATAGCTAAATTGTTATTATAGTATTTTAAATAGTGTAAATATACTTGTATACACTCAATGGTAAGAGCTATTTAAAAAAATTAAATTGTTAATATAGTATTTCATTTTAAATTTGTGAAAACTCAAAGCTCAAAAATAGAAAAAATACTTTTGCATTGAAAACCCAAAATTCAATTTATGGCAGACACCCTAACCCAAAAAACTTTTTGCCAAGAAAAAAGCTATTAATTATTTTATCATTTCGTTTGCCTTCCTCGTTGGAGATGCCCTAACCCTTGATCTCCAAAGTTAGAAATGATGTACGGCAGTCCATTTAATCCGTTGATCATGGAAATTATTAACTATTTTTCGGGCGAATTGGGTTGCGTTGGGCAATTATTTTTACTTCCCCCATGCCTTTATTAATAACTTGATAATTCCTTGATCTCATCATACATGGCAGTCCATTTGATCTTAGGATAAAAATGTAGAAAGTACTATTTTTTTTGGAAATATTAAGAAAGCTTATCTCGTCATATCATTTACTTGATAATTGGGTTTGAAATTAAAAAAGAAATCTGTGGTAAATCAGATTTTCTTGAAATTTTTCAACAACTAAATGGAAGCATCGGCAATATTATCTTCAACATTTGATATATATGCAATAGAAAGAATCTTGGATTTGCATTCAAGTCCTAATTTGAGGTTAGAGGCCTGAGAGGAGCCACTTTGTACAAGGAATTGGTCTAGAAAATAATACAAGAATGTGAATTAGTTATGGACAAAGAAACAATCTACTTTCAAAATAGCTTGCTAGCAAACTCATCTATGCCTGTTCCATCCGCACGAGAAGAAGATGATTTTCTAGCGAGATCTCTAAGCTGTGACAAGCTTCTTCCAAGTTTCAATGCCACATTCATTTCAAACATTTCTCCTTCTTCCCTTTTCTCCAAATCCCCTTCTTGAATTGTAGATTCAATTGATTCTTCCAAAAGTGTAAAGAATCCAGCGCAGTTTCTATACATTTCAACCACCATACCAACTTGGCCACCATGCTCGAAGGTATTGACCGTGCTAGCCAATGCTCCTGCTGTCACTGCCACTATCGCCGCCCAAGATCCATGGCCTAAGAAGGCAGACCCGGCAGCTGCAATGCCGGTGAGTAATGGACCTGAGATTGCTAAGATTTTGTTAACCTTCAATGCCAAGTTGCCAAGCCTCATATAATCTTCACTGTCTTTTCTCTTTATCACTTCGATCACCTCCCTCATCTCGTCTTCCAGATCATCACTCCACCCATTCTTTCCTCGTGTAGCCACCTTTTTAGGCTGTTTCCTACCTTCGGTCTCATCTGATTTAGGCCACCACATAGCAGGCTCAAATTTTTCAGGGAACTTTTCAATCATTCGCCCTAACAAAGGGAGAGGGTAAGCTTTATCAAGAGCCAATGTCTTCTCCATAGCATCCTTCACATCCAACTCCGTAGGATCACGAAGAGCAAGAGTAGTTTGTATTTGTCTATGAAGTTGCTTGAACAATCTCGTGGCATTTCTCTGCTCTTCTGCAAGCTGCGAAGGTTGGATTTTGTTCATGACCAGTAACATCCCTGTAGCTGCAGAAAATAAAAGCGCGGATGATAACTTCAGAGCTAAAAGAGGAGCTCCTGCTGCGCCACCTGCGGTCACACCAGCCATGGTTGCAGCCGTAAGAGTGATCATGTTAATTGAATTCAAAAGAAGCTTGTTCCAATTATCACGTTGCTCCCCAATGTTTTTGTGCATCTCTACTCTATCTGCGACGGCTTCCAGGATGGCATAAAGCTTGACTGTTGCTCCAGTAGTTGCTGGTTCTTGATCAATTCTTGTGTTTGTGGTGGCAGGACTCTTCTCTATTGGGATTGTTCTTGTGAACCCATCTCTTAAATGCAGTTCCTCAACTAGATTCAATGGCTTCCTTGGAGCTGAAATACGAATTCCTGGAAGCTTAGGTACAGAAATGGCAGCATTGATTCTTGCTGAATAACCACTAGAGACAAGAAAGCTTGTAGCTTGTAAAGAGGCCATATTGTATATGGGTTTTGCCTTTTCTTTTTTAGGAAAATGTGTAGGCTTTCTTTCTTCTCTTATGTATTTGTGATATGCAGGATGAGAATTCTGAGGTTGATGATGAAAATGGAGGGAGGCGATGGATGGGTATTTATAATGTAACGAACTTAACTGAAAAAAACAAAAAAAAAGGCCATACGGTTTGAATTGACTGCATGCATGACATCGTAATGCGTTGACCGGACCCATTCACTTGATCAACCCATATAGGCTTTACTGGGTCTAAGGTGAGACATTGTAAAACTTGATCAGCCTACGTTATTACCAATTAAATTGATCAATTCTCTTGTTATATCAAAATACTTGATCAATTCTAATTTAAGAATATAGAATTGAATATTACTATTTCGATATAAAAATGTATATAGCATTGAATTTTTGTACTTTTTTTTGTTAAATGACTAGTATCAGAACTTACCCAACTTACATTATATATTGCTTAGTTCTTGACATACAGATACTATTAAGCAGTGTTGGTAATTTCATTTTGTTTCAACTAAATTAGCTAAAATATTTTGTACCAGTAAGAAAAATGAGATAAAATGATGTATTTTTTTTTCTCGTTTAAAATTTCAGTCCATTTCAGAAATTCCGTCCAAATTTTGGCCGGAACGTTCCGGTTTCATTCCACCCGTTCTGTTTTGGCCAGTGTTTTTCTTTAATAATGAATAACTTTACAATATCAATCATATCTCTTAATCCAACCATTAAATTAAGATAAAATTTTACGATGAGTCTCTTGACTTATTTACATATATTCTGTTAAAAATTCAGAGCAATCAGAGAATGTAATGACATTGCGAGATTGATGATGACATTCTCGTAATATTATATATGTTTATAATTTTGTTCAGAAAAATCATTTTATTGTGTTTTTTTTTATATTAAATTGCACAATTCTAAATAAATTTATTTTTGGATTTGAATTATTTTTTATTTAATATATTTTATTATATATATACATAAACAGTACAACCCTAAAATGGCGCGCCGAAACACTCCGAAATCAAACATTCCATTCCAATTGAAAAAACAAGTAACAACCGAAACAAAATTGATAACCTTACTATTAAGAGACCTTACCTTGTAAATTTACATATTGTTAGTTAATCATATCATAGATGAGTGCCTTATAGCTTTGTGCTTGCCGTTAGATTAGGGGTGCATATTTAATACTTCATATATAGTCATTGTGGTTAAAGAAAAAAATTATATTTTCTTCACCCTTAACCTCAATCAAATTTAAATATAAATATGAATTCTAGAATCTTAGCACTTATAATATATTTTTAATAAAAAAATGAATTAATTTAGATTAACAAGAAAAAAAATTCTTATCATTTTTTGTTTGACTGGATATATTTTTTGTTCTTATCATATCTATCTCCTTTTTAATATTGTAAATATTGATAATTACAATTTTTTCCATAACTACCACCCAATTGCTAAACCAAATACAAAAAAAAAAAAAAAATCTTTTTCAAGGCTATTAATTAAATTATGATTGCATCCTAAAAATATTTATGGTTATTTATTTATTCTCTATAAATATACAAAGTAATATAAGAAAAAATTAAGTCTTAATATCAAGATGTTGATAGACAAAGAGATATGGTTATTATAATGAAATCAAATGGCAATAATTTGATATATTAAAGTTTTTGTTCATAAAAAAAGAGGGAATGGTTAGCAAATCATTATCTTGACCAAGTAAACAATTTTCTATAAGGTAGCAATTTATATTGTAAAGTAGATAAGAGTATCTTCATGCTGTGATGAATGTAGTCAAGCCCATGTAACTCATGTTGCCAGTGGCAGTCCTCAGCCAAACATCAGACACCAACTGACCACTTCCCACTTCCCACTTGTCACTTTCTCCTGTCTTTGTCTGATATTTGATAGTAACTGGGCAGGTTAACGAGAGAGGAAACGAGAGGAAGTTCGGTGAGAGTGATTAGTACAAAAGGTTGAGTCTTTCTTGCTCAATTTTACAGGATAATGTAAGAGCAAAAATGGGGTCAGTAGCAAAGACAGACTGCAACAGTACTTGTTACAGCTTCAACTACACCCCTTGAGAACTAAGGTATTTATTCGATGTCAAATCTCTTTCTTTGTTAATTTTTTTTTTTTTTTTGAATTTGTTTTTGATGGGTTGTCTTGATTGAGGAAGAAAGTGATTAAAGTTTGATTATTTTCTAGTTTTTTTTTTTTTTTTTTTTTTTGGGGGGGGGGGGGCTTCATTTTTTTATGGGGTATTTTGATTCAGTGAAGAATGTGATAAAAGTTTGGATCTTTCCAGTTTTTTGGGTTTTTTTGAAGATGGGAAATTGAGGATAACTACCATCTTGATGATTGAAATTGTGTTATGAAAAACTGATATCCAAATTTGAAATGATTGACCTTTGTGAATTTGTAAAATGATCGGATTTTGTAAGAAATTTTTGTGTAATGCAGGCAATTACAGCAGGGGTGTTGTCAGCTGTCAGTGACATAGTATCCCGGAAACTCTCTGGCACAAATTAAAGGATTTTGCTCAAAGTGGTATAAGCTATTTTCTCAAATTGATGTAGAACAACTTGCCTTAGAGTTTGAAGAAGTGCTGGATAGAAGATTGAAGAAGAAGGATCGATCCAAAAGCAATGGGTCAACTAGAGGCAGGATAATCGGGAATTAAAATACCCAATTATCAGTATTTTAAACCAAATCCCACCATTCATGCCTGCAAGTTTACGCCTGCAAATCTTTAATTTCTCCATTTCCTGTTTTGAAATGCTTGTAATCTGCAATAATAAAGTTTGCAATCCTTGGGGATTCTTGTAAACGCCTGTTTAAAGGCTTTGAATAAAAGGCAGAGGACAATCGAAATTTTCAAGTAATTCTGGGTAGATTACCATTTGTCTTTCTTAATTTACATTCGTAAATTTCACCTTCTCTTCTGCGTCACAAATTTTCTTTATCGAACTTTACAGAATATGAGATTGGGTTCCTTCTCCTCCTTAAATGTCATCTTCAGGGGAATATTTCTGAATCTCCAAGCGAGGTCAATGGCGTTGACCAAGGGTTAACAGAAGAACAAAAACAGAAATCACCAATATGTCACCAAAGCGAGGCCTGTATTTCAAGCTTTTCCGTCGGCACTCAGAATCCGAAAAGCTTGTATGGAAGAACAAGATTTTAACTGATATATATTTTAGCATTACATTATAGTATGGCCTTTATGCTCCCAATGTCAACTACCGGAGCTGTTTAATTATGTTGACCAATTGTCTTTTCCTATTACTATAGCAGGGTGTGTGTATGACGTAGCTCGTCGATCAGGCATGGATGTAAGAAGAAAAAAAATCAAATTTTGATTTTTGCACATTCCTAGATAACACGATCAAGACGTTCACACCATGGACGCTATTGTTCTTTCTCATCACAATTACAGCGATGAGTTGCATGAGTTTTTTTTTCCTCTGTGTGTGTGATAAAGGGATTTCACGACAAGTATTTCTATGTTCCTGGCATGTAAATCTAAAAATCTAAAAAATATCATTTTAATATATTTTTAAGTGAAAAAAAATATTTTTAAAAGTGTAAACATATCACATTTAATAGTCAGATGATTGTGCATCACATAAATTATTTTTAAGGAAATCAAAATGGAGTATTATTCAATAAAAAATCATTAATTTTGTTAAGGAGTATTATTCAGCTGACTAAATAAAAATAATTAGAAGAAGAGAACTATTGATTTATTATTAATTATTTTTATTATTATTAATTATTTTTATTATTATTATTATTATTATTGTTTCAAGGACTAATATGCACTATGTGATTAAACATTTACAACAGGTGACCCTTTTTCCAAATAAAATAAATAAATAAGAAATTATATTTGTGTTGGGATGGTTGGTCTATGTCAACTTGTAGGCATATCAAGAAAACTAGTTGTTCCTATTCAAAGCCATTTTCAAACCCATCAGCTGTTGACTTGAACCAGTACGCACAAACCCTAAGAAATAGTCCAATCGATCCAATTTGTAAGCTGTGAAAACCTATTCAAACTTGTATGTTTCAACCATTAGACCTTTTCCTTCCCGTTTTGGGTCCACACCCTTCACCTTCTATAAATACGTACCAAGCCACCTTGAAACCCCAATTCACTTCACATCCTATTAATTTCTTCTGAGCCTGAAGACATTAACACAAGCCAAACCCATTCACGACAACAACTTCTTTCAAAGACATAGATTAGAAAGATTAAACCATGGCAAGTCTCCGAGTTTCGGGCATGGTGGTTTCAGGTTCTTCATCCTCTCGTTGTAGTCATAAAAGATTGGTTACAGCCGCTATAAATGGACCGAAAATCCGGTTCAGCCCTCTATCTCTACCAAAGCTTTCTACCAACGATTTTATTGAAGAGCTGAGCGTTAGATCAGGTGGTTATAGAGTTCCGATACCTACCCAAATGGAGAAAGAATCCGGTCCCAAGACCCGTGGTTCTGATCCAGTGGTGGTTGCCGAGCTTTACTCAATCATGGAGGCGGTGGCAGATAGAATTGAGATGCACAAGAACATTGGAGAGCAGAGAGATAATTGGAACCACCTGCTTTTGAATTCCATCCATGCCATGACTCTCACTGCGGCCACCATGTGTGGACTTGCAGCCGCTAGTGCAAGTGGCGGCGAACCACTTGCAGGACTCAAGGTTTCCTCGACGATACTATATCTTGCAGCAACCGGAATGTTGGCGATAATGAATAAGATCCAGCCATCACAACTTGCTGAGGAGCAAAGGAATGCTTCTAGGTTGTTTAAGCAGCTTCACGGCCAGATTCAAACTCTGTTGTCCGTTGGGAATCCCACTGTTAGTGATGTCAACGACGCAATGGAGAATGTTCTGGCACTGGACAAGGCATATCCACTTCCATTATTAGGTGCCATGCTCGAAAAATACCCATCAAGTGTAGAGCCTTCAGTTTGGTGGCCTCAACAAGGGCGAAAACAAGCGAGAGGAATCGGTAAGAAGATAGAAGGAAATGGATGGGATAGAGAGTTGGAAGATGAAATGAGAGAAATTGTTGGGGTTCTGAAAAGAAAAGACAAGGCAGATTACTTGAGATTGAGTGAAAAAGCCTTGAAACTTCACAAAATGCTCGCGTTTTCCGGTCCTTTACTCACCGGTCTCGGAGCTTTGGGGTCAGCTTTTGCAGGAACTGCTAACCCGTGGGCTGTCGTATTGGGTGTTGCCGGCGGTGCCTTGGCAAGCATAGTGAATGCAATGGAGCATGGTGGCCAAGTTGGGATGGTATTTGAGATGTACAGAAGCAATGCTGGTTTCTTCAAGCTCATGGAAGAGACAATAGAATCAAACATAAATGAGACAAATGTGTGGGGAAGAGAAAATGGACAAGTGTTTGAAATGAAGGTGGCAATGCAACTAGGCAGGAGCCTATCAGAGCTCAAACACCTCGCAACTTCATCATCTTTAAGAAATATCGAGGAGGAGGAAGAGTTTGGAAGCAAGCTTTTCTAGTGCTAATCGGGAGCTTAATTAATATCACCAACCTCCTTGTTAATATGATTTGTTGATTCTTTTGTATATGATATATTCTAACATATATGAGTTTTGCTCATATAATTAAAAACACTTCATTCATCATAATACTAGCTAGCGCCTTTGATTTCTTGTTTTTTTCCACTTTATTTGGTGTATATTACTTTTCAATTAACTGGTTTGACTACTTGGTCGACAATTTTTAATATAATTAAATCATCGCCGGTCAATCCCATTACAGAAGACTTTGTAAGCTAGGGACAAATAATTGAAGAAACCCATCTACATGAAAAAGTCAATGATTGTTAATTATAAAACAAAATGAAAACGAGCTGAAAGCTTAAGTTTTAGCAGCTATAATTTCTTTTATTGAGTAAAATTACATGCAGTTTAATTAAAAACTACACGAGGGAACCAGACTTATTAATTCCGTTCTGTTTTGGCCGGAACGTTCCGTGTCATTAAAAAAACCGAGATGAAACGGTTTCGTTTTCGTCTCGGTTTTAATTCCTGCTAAATTCCGGCTGGAATGCCTCGGTTCCGTTCCGGCTCAAAATCATAATATTTCTTTTATTTTAGAAGATTTTACTATCATAATATTTTGGAATTTTAGAGATGTTTCTAATTTTGAGATTATGTTTGTTTGATTTTGTGTTTGTATTGTATAATTTAAAATTAATTTATCTTGAATTTAAATTATATTTGCTAAATTAATTTTTTTTCATATATATATATATATAATTAATTACATATGAACAGTATAACCCAAAACAACATGCTGAAATGCTCCAAAACCGAAATGTTCCGTTCCAATAAAAAATCAGAACGACGATCAAAACAGTATTGACAACACACTATACAGAGCTAAATTTAAGAACACTGGATAAAAGTGTGAGGCCCTAGAAATTCAGAAGATGACAAGAGCAAATTAGAGGAGCGTAATTAGCTGCAATTTGGTCAACTTCTACGAATTAATTAATCACAAATTGTTCTGCAAGAAGCAAGCATCTTCATGTGATCACAGAGTGCTTTACACGCACCACCCCTCATTATTTGGCGAAGTGATGAGAGTGGTAAGTGGCTTATCCATCCTATCACCCTCTTTTTCCTCTTCTTGCAAAAATAGTCCATCAGTAACATGCCCCGAATGGTGATTAGCTTTTTAGCTTGGCAACAGCATGTAATGATGGATATTGTGGTTAATTTTTTTTATTATTATTATTAATATTAGGTGTTCGGGCTAGCTTATATGGACTTCGACTAATCCGGTAGGTTTTGAAATTAACAATAATATAAGTTTTTATTAACTATCATATTAACAAAAACATAACTCAAACCTGAGATCACAATAGAAGTAAACTTTTTAATCTCAATTATCACGTATTGTTGTAATTACACATTAGATCATCTACCTTAAGCTACGTGCATGCTTATTTTATTTTCACTCTTACTTTTTTCGAGAAAGAGCTAACACATGATCCTGGAATATTCAATCAAACAGATTGAAATTTTAACTTTATAGTTTTTCAGACTGAGTAGAATGCTCCAACTAGTGGGTTGGTTGTTGCTTGAGAGTTAAGACTGTCCATATCACATGATTTCACAGCCCTTGACGATTCGTGCATGTCGCTGCGATTAGGTAGCTAATGTATAACTTTAGTCCCTTGGACCGACATCAACAATTAATAATAATAAAATTCATTCAATATACTCCACTCAACATGATGCACAAGTATGGGAAAAATTAAAGACTTGAGCAGAGGCAACGTACCTTGTGGTTCTCAAATCTGGAGAGTGATTGGTAACGAAAACCATGATGAGGTCGCGTTGCTTTCAAAAAATTATCCTTTTTACAGGAAGCGTGGACATGGACCGAGCTACTCACCACCAACTAAACTAATTTTCATCTTTTTGTCACCCCTTTTATGATTCCTGACGTTGATTTCTTAACATTTAGGGTTTGCCAAAAAGAAATTATGATAAAATTGGTGTCGGTAAAACATGTGCTCCCTCCCCTTTGTCAAATCTTAACTATACTGCCTGTATATTGTCAGCAATATGTTTTGGGAAATCTTGCATCTAGTATTGTTCAAGGCTATTTCTCTACTGTAGGATGTAGCTCATTTCTAGTTTTTTTCTTTTTTATTATTGAATTAATAAAAATAATGCCCCACCAAGAAAACATTTTGTTGCATGACCCTTCACACCCGCTTCCTCAAATTCCCAGGATTTTTAAATTCTGAAATTAGCATTAGCATTCCTTTGTTTTAAGAAACAATAATCTTGGATTCGAAGTTGTTAGACCTGTTTCGAGAACGAACTTGCAAAAAAAAAAAAAAAAAGCTTTGATTTAATTATTTTGTAATTGATCATAAGAATTAAATGAATAGAAATACTAAATAGCTAAATTGGAAATCCTAATCTAACTTGTTAATGTAGTCTTGTTAACTTTCATACGATGCATCATGGTAGATGCCTGTTTTAACTCTTACTTTCCATTTTCGAAATGCTCAAGAAATGCATGCAGTCCTTGGACAAAAATAGAGTTCTGGTATTCATCACTATCAGCTGCAAAATCAAATAATTTTAGCATACCATATTTAGGATCCATTAAATCTTATAATTTATAAATCTTTGTTTTCCTGCTGACAAAGAGATGCACATGCTCTAAGTGTAAATAAATAAATGAATCCTTGAATTAATTTAAACTCAAGAAACTTTCCAAAAGTATTGTGAGGTGTCAAAGAAAAAAAACTTTCCAGTTTTTTAAAATATTGAGCTGTGACGGGGAATTGAATTGTTCAGAAGACATGTAATTAAAATGTTTGGGACAAAAATCACACATAGCCCATCCAGTTTTAATATTTAGTCCAATCAATACCTATACTTTATACTTGGCCAGGATTCTCCTTTCCCACTTGATGGATTGTGAAGTAGTCTATTTTTTATTTCTTGAATTTTAGATTCAATATTGGGTCCAAAATCCTATTTCTGTTTGGTATATTTTATAGTGCTCGAACTATAATTACCAGAGATCTTTATTTTTATTTTTGTATGAGCGTCTATTTTTATTTTTATTTTGCATCATAACATTTATCAGCTGCTTAGTTAAGTATTAATTTGTTTAGTTTCCTAGTAGAGGATTAATTTGGCTAAATGTGAAGGATATAGGGGCCATATATGATTTCTATCCTCCTCTATCAATAAAAGAAATTACAAGGAAGACTAGCCTCCATTCCATCCAATAAAAACCTCTTCTTCTATGTGATCTCTGTAATTTTTCTTTGATCACCATCCTTATTGCGAAAAGTACCTCAGACCCACAGAAATTCTTGATCTTGAGCACCCAAAGACTCCATCCTTTCAATTCTTAACTCAAAAAGTCTCAGTTTTTTTTCCGAGAAGAACGCTAAACATGATCCAGCTTTTGTTTACAGTGATATTTTCAGAGATGGCAATGATATTATTATTTGTTTTCAAGTCCCCATTAAGGAAGCTGCTGATAATGAGCTTGGATCGCGTCAAAAGAGGGCGTGGACCAGTCATGGTTAAGACAGTTGCAGGGACAGTGTTTTTGGTTTTAATGTCAAGTGTCTATAGTATGGTGAAGATCCAGAAACGTGGGATCGATGTTGGTGGTGTTGTTAATCCTACTGACCAGGTTCTTATGGCTAAACATCTTCTTGAGGCTACTCTTATGGGTAATAATTCTTTGTTTATTGAGTTATGTTTTTGTTTTGGCTTGTTTTGTTAAAAGTTATGAACTTTGTGTGGTTAGTGTAATGTGATTGAATGTGTGTTGAAGATTAGATTTTCATAGGTATGTTTGTGATTGGTTTGGTGGGGTTGAGAATTTCACTGTTTTATGCATGATTTGGTGAAATAAATGGCCATTTCATTTCGGATTGGAAATGTCTTAGATCCATTGTTAATGCTGAAGAATGATATCTAAATTAGAGGTGTGCTCTTTAGTTTTGATTGTGAGTTTGAGATTTGCTCTTTTTCTTTTTCTTCCTACTAATCACGCATGTTGAATGATTTGATGAAATGAGGCATTTGATTTGGACCTATTTATTGGTAGCTTGTTCAGATTTAGAGAGAAAGAGCATTGTGTCATCCATAATCATGGAAGATGGGTCACCAAATGTTTAGTGTTGTAGGGCAAAAAAAAGGAGTCGAATAACTCCAATATCTGGATTTTGATTAACCTCGAGCAAAAGAGTCCAAATAGTATGTTTTTCCTTGTTGGAGAACTTTGGGTTTGGAACTCTTTGTTCATCGAAATAATTTTTTACTTCGATGTAAGAAAATCATTTCAAACGGCATCAATGTCTTCACATGTTGTCCTGCTTTTTCCAGTTTTTAGATGATTGAACTCTGCCTTGATGCTTGGTAATGCCATTAGATGTGAATAAATGTGCTGCTATGTTCTATTTAGAAAAAATAAAAAATTCTTTGACAAGTAAAATTCAAGTAAAGAGCAATACAAGCTGCGATTTTTCTCTTATATAGTAGTTCTATATAGTGAAAGCAATGATAGCCTGCTTTTCTATGCATGTGCCTGCAGCTTATGGTTCCCTTAAGATGTCAAACTTACAGCATCTTGTATCATACATGTATTTGCAAAAGTACTTCCATATATGGCATTTTTCTGCACCAATGGAGTTCTCTTCAGATTTACTAAGATTTTATCCTTGTTATATGTTCTCTTGTCTATTGTACATTGGTTATGAATTATAAACTCAAATAACAATAAGATAAAGATGGATTATATAATTTCCAGTATGTATTTTTCTTTTTCAGAATGCTAGGAAACATCTCATTTGTAATAAGATTCAACATACTGCTTTTCAAACATATGTTCTTCATTTCCAAATGCTCTGCAACTTCAAATGCTGGCAACAGTTTGGTCATCTTCAGATTTTGTAACTTCAAATATGTGTTTTTCATTTCCGAACATTTGCGGTCATTATAACTCTTACAACTTTGGCGGGTGGCATAGATATTTGAAAATATATACTTTCCCGCTTCTGATTCTTGTCTCATCATTTAGTGGTGGTGAAATTGTGCAAAAGAAACCTTGCTTCTCAAGAAGTCATATTCACTGTAAAGCATTTCTGCACGGTCCCCTGATTGTTTTCTGTGTCTCCAGAATGACTTTTACCTTTATTTAAATACCTTTTATGCTATGCCATGCCATCTCATTTTGACATTTTTTTCAACAGCTCTTCAGTGAACCTATTCAAGGATCTTGTAGAACACTATGTTGGAAACCAAATCTCTTTAAATAATATATGTGGGAATGGTGTTAAGTGCTTTCTTTTGTAGCCTATATCATCTTTTCAGGGCAGCATTTGTAAACAGTGAGAATTTTGTCTGTTTCTATATATTTTGAAATTCATTTTTGTTTTTGAGTTGAATGACTAGGCAATTTATTTGTGAGAATTCCTTGTTTCTAGAGACCTTATTGGCTCTTCAACCTGTATAAACTTGAGGAAACTATTTGCAGGTTCCATCCTTTTCCTTGCACTAATGATAGACCGCCTGCACCACTACATTAGAGAGCTTCGTATGCGGAGGAAGAGCATGGAGGCTGTAAAGAAACAAAATCGAAGTTTTGAGGATGGGAAGGTTGAGGAGACCAAAACTTTAGAAGCAGAGGTGTCCACACTGCGAGAAAAACTTAAACAGCTGCAATATGAGCTGGAAGTCAAGTCGAAGGAGGTAAATACATCAGAAGCCAATGCAGTTGCTCTAAGCAAGCAGTCTGAAGGGTTCCTTCTTGAGTATGATCGCTTGCTTGAAGAAAACCAGAACCTACGGAGCCAGTTGCAATCCGTGGACTTGAGACTTTCACGATCAACTAGCAAGAAGAATACTTGAGAAACTGAGCCCCACTTGTTAAATAGTCTTTTTATCCTCATCTTAGTTTTTTTATTTTTATTTTTTCACAGTATCACTGGGGATTTTCACGATGGGATTGTTGGTTAGGGTTTAATTGCCATCTATGCATTGCTGCAAGTGTGGAGAAAAAGACAAGCTGAAACGCACAGAAAAGAAAAGTAAAAATAGAGTTATCATTTTGTGTTCACTATAAGTCAAATGTAGAGCTTAACGCCCAAAAAGAACTGATATCTTTTGTCAGCATAAATCTGATATTTTGTTTTCTTAACATCGTTCGGTGTATTAGAGAACATATACTGCTGGTATTCTCTCCTTTCTGAATATAAATGGTCCTGGTGAGAGACAATTTTTTTATATCAGCCATGGATTGAAGAAAGTGATGCTCAAACTCGAGCTCTCACCTCTCCTGTTTTGCAAGACTACAAACTTCGATCTGTAACTATGCTTTGTATTTACAATTGACTATGATGTAACCTGAAGTTTTTGTTGTAGAATCACTGGAAAAATGCAGTACACGATCATTTTGATGGAGAAACATATCAGTGTGTAGTGCAGTAAGCACCATCAAGCCAGGGAAAATCAGAGCTGACAGTGCAGCTACACAGGCATCAATCCTGATGCTGTAGAACATTTAATCTCCTTTGCTTACTCAGCAGACACGAGTGCCAGAAACATTAATGTAAATGAATAAGCCCACCATGCAACACTGAATTTTCTCGTTGATTTCTTGAAAAGAGCTGGCCTACAAGCCTGTTACACAGCTTACAGAATGATTAAAAATATGAGAGCAATGTTTTCCTCACACAGAATACATATTGAATGGAAAAACTGTTCAAAACTTGAAATAATTTCAAGTGGTTGTGCATCCATTAATCCTTCCTAAAATATTTAACGTTTTCATATTCAAGAAGATCCATCATGTCTACAAGCAACGATTTCCCCAATATTGAGCTTTATACAAACACCTTATTTGAATGATCTCTTGAATGGTGGGATAAATTCCTTATGACACAAGTAGTTAAGCATTCACATCTTTTTTTATTATCCCTTGCTTACGTGATTTTTCCCTTTTGTGAGAAGCTAATGACACTGGAACATGAAATCAAGGGAGAAAAGTTGAAATTTGATAATATGGTATCAAATTCAGTGCTTGATTGTATAATTTGCTATCCCTACCCATATCATTTTTCTAATTGGGCTTTAATCATTCTTGATCAGGAACTGAGTTTAAAGAAGGAAGAATTCCACAAGGCATACATTTACTAATATGTGTTATATATATATATATATATCAAAAAGTTGGTTTCTTTGTTTTTGATTTTTTTTTGTTTATATGGGCCCCAAAATAGACAAAAACAACAATGGTTATGAGATGAATAAATAAAAGCCATACTCTGTTTATCAGATATGCAAAATAAGATTTTTGGTAATGCCTACGTTTTCATTTTAAGAATGTTCCTAATACCATGGCCAGCATAAGACTTCAAAGACAATACACAACAATAAAAAAGAAGGAACCAGAAAGTTCCATGGCTGAAGGACTTCTGGTTAATGACTAAGATCAAGCTAGACTGTCATCAACAGAACGAGCTAGCATAATAAGGTGGGTGAAGTTGGGAATCAAGTAGAGAACTGATGCCATGTCGTTCCAAGTAGCTAGCAACCATGCTTTCATGATTAGCAATAAACGTGCATGCATGTCGTTCCACTTAGTTTATGGTTACACACTCCTTTGAATCCATGGCAATGAAGTTTTAATTAGGTGGTGTAAACGAAGATAACTATGAAAATCTAGGTAGCTTTCCATGGTGGGCTGTGACAAATATGATCAATGGTGTTGCAATTTGCTGATGACAGGAAAGAGCTAGCTTAAATGACTAAGTGCTGGACTGCTATCTTCTGCTTGGACACCATTAGGAGCATGCTTGAGGCGAAGATATAAATTACTCTTAAAATATAGTGGTCAATGAAGTCAGCGTCGATTATGTGTTCGGTCATCGGGAAAATTTATTGCTCGTCTAATCATCATGCCCATCATGCCTGGGTGGATGAAGATGGATATATATATGGCGTCCTTGTACAGATGCTTTGTTAGCATGTGTTAATGGAAATTTCTTATTTGTCCACTAAGATTTCGATGCATGCAACTTGCATATTTTTATTTGAACTTTGTTATTGACTTGCTTCACTCAAAAATATTATAGCATGAATCATTTTTTCTTTTGTCTTATTGATCTGATTAAGTTTTAGATAAATTATTTATATCTAGTTCGGTATTTTTATTTAAAAAGATACCGTGTTATCACTTTTATTTTTAATAATAACATTAGAAAAATATGAATGAATCCTTTTCATATGTCATCCGGGACTTATCCTAGACTAACCGGGCACAATTTGCTTCGTCAAGATTTGGTCCAATTGGTTTCTTATTTCCAGGCACCAGCCTGATTGCTTAGTTTGGACCTAATCTGAAGGACCAAACCATGCTATGACCCATTTCAATCCCATGTTTTATGACCCGATTTGTAATTTTAAACAACCAAGCAAACCCTAAAGTATCTGAAAAAATGCATTGCGATGTGGAAAACAGAACTTTATTTCCTCCAAAAAATCTGAACTGCTGACATAAAGTGTCTTTTCTACAATTACAAGGCATCAACAATACTTTATGCCTAGAACCATCGCTACAGCTATTATTCCCGCTTATACTTGTGGGCTCATTCAGAATGGCAAAGTTATATTCCATACTAAGCGAAGCTGTCTCCGCCGCACTATTACCAATGGATCCGTCAGCATATGCTAACTCATAATCCTCACTCCAAGAAACCATTTCTTGCTCTTCGCCACCATTGTTGCTTCTTAGCGTGACCCAGCAATCATCCCATGACCAGTTGGGTGCTTTTCCATTGCGTTCTTCGTCAGCCAATTGCTTGATTCTTTCGATTGGAGAGACCGGAGAGGTGTTGCTACGGGTCAAATCCCAGGTTGTTTCCGACTTCTCCATGGAGTCCCACAAGACTTGATCCAAAACACACGTTGGAGTTTCCGCGTTCGGGCTGCTGTTTTCCTTTAAAATAAGATTTGGCTCTTCGATAATAAAATCATGTTTGAGCAATTCACTGGCTGACCACCTTTCCATTGGGTCCCTCTTCATGCACTTGCTCAAAAAGTCTTTTGCTTGCGTGGACATGAAGCTTGGAATCTCTGGCGCATTGCCTGAAAACCCAATTTGGTAAAGTGCTGAAACTGGGTCTGCGACATTCGCCCACGGAGCCTGTCCGGTGGCCATCTCGACGACGGTACACCCGACAGCCCAGATATCAGCAGGGAACCCTTGTTGTTCAGCACGCGCCACCTCAGGTGCCATGTAAAGTGGTGTGCCTGCAATTGATGCCGTCGTCTCCCAATCTGCTCCTGACTCCTCGTCAACCCGCTTAGCACAGCCCAGGTCAGCAATTTTTGCCCCATCACTAGTGACCAAAATATTGTGACCCTTGATGTCACAATGCACTATGCCATTACAGTGAAGATACTCAAGACCGAGCAAAATTTTCCGAGCATGCGATCGGATCGTGTCCTCGCCTAGACAACCTCCACCCTCCCGGGCTGCATCGATAAGCGTGCCGCCGGATGCATACTCCAAGAAAAGATTGTAAAAGACCTTGCCATTTTCATTAGTAATGTCACACCCCTTGTACGCTACAACTTGCGGACACCTTAATGTTGAGAGAACACTTCGCTCCTTTTGAAGAGACTCCGATTTTGATAGCTCAGCTGACTTGACGGCAAAGACTTGGCCGGACCCATTGGCCCTGGCCAACGAGACGGTGGCCGATGAGCCACGGCCAATGGTTTGGCCTCTTGTCCAGTCCATTTTGGAGAGAATGGTGGGGCGTGAAAAATTTTAAAGGATGTGTATTGTGCTTGTTATGGTAGCTAGCGAATGAAAGTTCCTATATATAGCACATACACAAACAGTTATGTGGTTGGCTTGGTTCGTTTAACTTTAATGCAAGAAACATTGCTTTCTATATTCAACTTTATCTTAACATATTTTGTGGTCAATGGGCGGCCGCCGTTACTTTCTCTATCTAGAGGAAAGCTTCCACGTGTCGAAAAGCTGGGGGTTGCAAGCAAGTTTGGCCGGCTTTGACGGTCGATTGCTTCATCTTAACGCTGAGCTCATTAGCTTAGCTATGGGAGTATGCCTTGTTCACGAGATGTCACGTGCATGCTCTGTGTTGACATCCATTGTTAACGAGTGTGAGATCATAGCACGTAAGAGAGGTTAATCAGTGGACATTAGCTGGTAATATTATAGAGTAGATTCGAGTTTAATCTCCATTGTTTATTAGTTGACTTTCTCTAATGGACATTGTGAAGGTAAATTAACCTCTTATAATGCTATGATATGGATACCTTGAACCAGGCTAGCTGTAACATGCTGGGTTTTTTTTATTAATTTATCAAGTGAAAGTCAACTAGTGCTTTACTTGTAATGACTCTCTGACACATTGACGGATTAAATGAAAATTAGGTCAAGGAATATTTTTCCAGCCACCAATTAATGACTAATTTAATTATGTAGCATGCGGAGGGAAATTAGTGAGGCTACATGTTACTACTGAGGGGATGTTCAGGGATTTTCAAAGTGTTTTTTTTAGTATATATTTAAAAAATATTTTTTTTTATTTTTTTAAATTTATTTTAAATATCAACACATTAAAATGATATAAAAAATTTATGAAATTTTGTGTGCACTTTTACCCCCAAAAGGGTTTTAATTGTGTCTAATAATTCAAAGGTGAATTAGTTTTGATTTTCAAAGCCATGTTAGAAACTAAGATAACTTCAAAGGTGAGTAATTGTAGATCGTCAAAGTCATGTTAGAAACTTAGATAACTTGTAAATGCATTGTTCATGAGTAGATCCTCGTGGAGTAAATGATAGATGAAAATATGGGCATTTTCTACAATTCCTTTGTCATTACTCTTAGTTTTTTTCATGTAATAGTTTTAAGATCTTTTAATTGATTATTTTCCATCAATCAATTTATTCTTAAGTATAACCATATTCATTCCCCCCGCCCAAAAAAATTGCCTGCTAAAATAGTGTAATTTTAGATTTGAAGCAATCCACTTGCATGGCATAATCATGCGAAATCAGGAGGCCATTTGAATGGATGATCTAAAGAATCATAGGCTTAGATCTCAGTGCCAAACCTACAACTCTAGACGAAGCAATTTGTAGCTTTCCTTGTAGGTGAAGTGTAGAAGAAGAATTCACAGGGCATTGTACAAGACAAGGCGGCACCTAAGAAAAGCAAATGCTGAAGAATGAATGAATGAATGAAAGGTGAAACAAATTCCAAGAAAAGCCAAGAATCTATCTACCCTACGTTCCTTTAAAGTAACACGAACTATCACGCTGCTTTCTTCATGTGCCAGCCACCGCCAATCCTTGGCTTCACTCACTCCCTTTCACCTCTTAGAGTTTGGCTTTCGGTAAAATGCGCGGGACCCATTTTTTCTGACGTAAAGATCAAACCCTTCAGTGCGTTGAATGGTTAATCGGTGTAAAGTAGCATAAAGTGGAGTAAAATATCCTTAAACAACAAGGAGATACATTTGAATTTCTCGAAGAAACACTGTAATTGCTCACGACTGTTCCTAGCTGCTGCTGCTGCTTTGAAACCTCATTCACACTTGGAGAAGACACAAGGTTTTGATTGCTTTCACTAGGGTTTCTTCTTTAGATCAAATGAATGGGCTGATAGAATGGTAGTTAAATTGTTTGCAAGTTGTTGCCACAGGGAAGAGAGCTACTACCACCTGGTAATAGTAATGATCACACCGATGTAATTTTTATGTGCTGACAAGGCTTGCACGGCTGCCGGCGGCCGTCTTCAACATTACATGCTTTTGGTGAGGAAAAAAGAGAGTGGAAAAGCTAGCAAGAGAATAAAGTATAGCTGCTAGTGCTCCTAATAATTTTCATGAAAACCAAGCCACCAGCAATGTTACTACCTGCCATGCTTTGAATGAAAGTTTCATCCATATTAGGCTGGAAAATTACATTCTCTAATGTATCCCATCTGTTATGCTTCCATTTTTTTTTTTTTTTCTTATTACAAAATTCAAAATTTGCTGTCCCTCTTTCCGTTGTTGATCATGTCATTGTCATCCAATCAAAGGGATTGAATATCCATTTATTTGTTCTTCAAGTGCATGCAAGTTAGATCTACATGGCCTTGATCATTAAACTAACATCCCACTGATTGAAACTGTGGCTGAAATGAAAAGATTTTTTTTTGTTTTAATCACAATTTAAAACGTGACATACCGTGTAAACAAGCAGACTTTAACTTTAGTTAACAAGAAATTAAGGATTTCCCTTATCACCAAACCAAAACAAAAAAACTATACTAAACTTAACGTGCAAGGTGCATCATTGTTCATAAATGACCATGAAAAGGCACTGTGTTTTTATTTTATTTTTATTTTTGCCAGGAACCCATTTGTAGTTCCTTGCGAATAATCTTTATTCTTCACTCTTGGACTATTCAATGGCCACAGGAGGTGGTGGTGGTGCTATTGACTGTCAAGAAACGCATCTCAACTACCATGAAGCACGAGCGCAGACACTCAGTTGTTTGGTGACCAAAAGAATATATGAAAATGAATATTGCAACTCATGTCAAACATGAAGTAAGAGACTAAAGACTTTTTTTTGACAGGGACTGGGAAAACGTCAGTGAGCAAATAAGACTACATTGCATAACGATGCACAGAAACATTGGTGAGCAAAATAAGACTAGACAGCTAAATGTGGGTGAGTAGATAAGCCTGGACATGACTACATGGGATGGTGGAGGAAGAGTAGGAAACAAATTCCCAGCTAAACCAATCACACGCATATGCTCTGGTCAAGTCAGATCCAATCTCATACACCATACGCTACTCAAGCACTAGATTGCATGTTAACTAGACTCCCACTTTGCATGGCCCCATAAACCTATATGTGGTCAAGTGCCTTTAATCTTTTTTGGTCAACTAACTAAATAAAAAGCGACTAGAAGCAATTATCCTGATGGTGAGGTTACAAGCAAGGCACGGTTTGATAGCATCATAAACCTAACAGATTAAAAAACTTTCCAATCTGTAAATGACATTTATTAATTGTGCCTAAAGAGGCAGTCAGTGGTCATTTCATGAGCCTAGTGACAATGTATTCATGTAACCTAACATAACCTAACACTTTTTGGCTCCCTAATTCCTGACCATCTTTTCCAAGGATTGATAGGAAATAACCTGGACAAGAGTTTCGATAAGAACTGCATGCGTCAAGGGAAAAAAATGGCCACAAAGCACTTACGCACGCATTCAATTCATCTGCCATTTCATAATGTATCAATCTGTAATTGATAAGAAGCAAGCGAATATTTACAAAAACATCTGTTTATTTTAAGCAAGCGGCCGGAACCTTCATATTTCACCAGTGACTCACATAGCCTTTTGAAAATTACATTACATATTAACAGAGGCCAGAAACTATATCCTTCAAGCTGCCTCAGCAAATCCAACTCTTAGCTTTCCATAATCAAAGACAGTGTGGTAACGACCCATGAAAACATCTCCCAGTATCCTGAATTGCCCAAGATCAGTAGGTAAGACTCAAAGGAACATATGAGACCATCTATGACTACGGGATAAAGGTTATAAAAAAGTAAACATGTTTTTAGGACCGTTAAAAATGTCTGTTGAGAATATGACGTACCAGAGAGGTCCACGAGGAGGAGGTACATCCAAAGCAGTAAAGCCGCTGATGCACTGGGCAGCTGAACCCTGGCCAACCTTGAGAATGTACTGATCACAGACCAGGAAAAAGGCATTAGTTCTATGAATTAATATGTATGCTTGATGTAGTACGTTGAAGGGGTACTGTTCATGCAACAGTAAGTTGTGTTGCATATCCAATAGGAGCACTTCATGTGAAAATGTAGGGAAAGTTATGCCGTGTCCAAATTCCTTATGAGCCTATCTCTGACTATGGACCATTACTACTAGATATACAAAATTTAGACTACAGATATGCATTCAAACATAATGACAAGACTAAAATCCTGTTAAAATTACTGTTAAGACTATCAACCTAATACAAGTGGCCATGCTTAGAAGGAACTTTGGGACAGTCAATCAAAACAACACACAATTTTGTAACTCTTAGAGCAAACAAATAAATGTCGCTGACACCTCATTATTAATAGCTGGTTGCATTTCACCAACCTGTGCATTGCATCAAATCCAATAAACAGTTACCTGTGCATACTTAGAGGGGCAAAAAAAGGTTGGGGGGGTCCCTGGGCAGCATCAATGGTAAGATTTTGAGTTCAAAAAACGATACCTCCTCTGGAGCAAGCTCAAACTCTTTGCCGCCAATTGTGAAGGAAACCATGGGCATGGAAGGAACACTTCCACAATCAACAGTTGATTCTCCCATCAGATTTGGCATACGTTCACAAAGCTGCAAAAGTATTATGAGTATATGGAAGAGAAGCATATCCCCAAGGCCCAAACACAATTATTAAGAATAATGAATGTATTATCACCTCATTAACAAAGTTCAATAATTTTTTTGCCGTGATTAATATATAAAGTACTAATGCATTTAATTCACCTGGTTCGCAGAGTCCAATATAAGATCTTGTGTCTGGTTCTGCTTCAGCTGGCTTCGCATCCAGACAGCTGCCATTTCACAAGCATAGCACATAGCATCACCAAGAACACCAGATGACTTGTCATTGCCCTCATCCACCACGCTCTGAATGCCAATGCTAAGCAAAATTACAAACCACTAAGTTAACTGCCTATCCACAACACATCGTAAACCTTTTTAGTAACAAATGCATCAGCAGCATGCATGGCAGCGAGAATTTCCTTCCATGAAAAGGGGTAGTGTCCAAAAAGAAGGGATGCACTTTAATGAATTTTCTTTGACCTATAAACAAAAAAGGGGCCTGTATCGAGGAGCAAATATAATGCATCCAAGTAAAACTGTGAAAGCATAAGAACAGAAAACTTTAGACCCTAACCTTATGCTATGGGTTCCATCAAATGTGCAAAGTCCAATTTGAGAACAAATCCTCTTTGGCTGTGCCTGTAAATACAGAGGCAAGAACACAAATAAATCCCTAAATGCTTACAACAACCATTTTGTCAGTTTTTATCAGCAATGGTTAATAGAGAACATTGAAATAAAAGTAACGCTAGTTTTCACCTCAGTGAGTAGCAAATCTATTATGGCTTCTCCATATTGTGAAACAACAGTCTTGCATTGCTGGCTAACAACTCCAGAGGCTCCAATTGCTTGATTTATCATGGTAATTATAGTCTGGAAGTAAAAGAGAGAGAAACAAACAAATATTTTAGACATAAGCCAATTGACAACAGAACTACGGATCTGAATCATATAAGATGCTCATTTTCCTATAAATGATTTAAATAAAAAATATATATAGTTCAAAGCCTATGCACCAAGGTCAGTCTAGAAGTCTATTACACTGTTAGGTCGAAGACATGAAAAGGTTACAAAAAAAAATCACATTAAAAGCTACCGTATGCAAGTACAATTGAAATTCAGAATCCATATCAGATAATTGTATCCAGACAGGGGCAACAAAACACTAGAATGAACTCATATTTAAATCCTCAAGCCAACAGGGGAAAAATATCAACAGCTTTTTACTTTATCATCCTTTTTGTTGTAGTCAATCCACACAACTTCAAATCAAGGTCAATAAATAGGATAACTAGACAGTTAGCTAGCAGAGTGTACTGAATAAGATATCTATAATTATTCATCCAACAAGCTGAAGCATTCTCGTGTTTTGTTCATACCGTTGGACCTGCCAACAAGGAAGTTCCAGAATCTGCAATTGCTGCACAACCACTGGCACAATACCCTGAATAGAAGCATCCTTTGGTGATTAGACAATGTAATGACAGGTAGTGTAGACTCATATGCAAGATTACACATATATATAAAGAAACATGATACATGCTACATACAATATGTCTTATTACAGAGCTTTGCTCTACTGGTATATTTGAGTTTCCATTTCAGTGAAGGTAATAAGAGAGAACTTACCAGTTGGTTTATCACCAATAAGGACATCACCCATGTTGAACTATGAGCAAGAATTACGGTAAAAAAAATGAGAAAAATAATTGAAAAATATACATGAAACATTTATTGAGAACTCTTATGAAAAGAAAAGGGTACAGCCAACCAACCTGCCAATAGCCTTTCCGTGTCACAGGAACAAAAGTGTGCTTGCCCTTGTAATGTTTTGGGTCCATCCCACCAAATACAATTTCACCCCCTTGTTCATCCTCCGCATTGCGGTTAAGCCAGAAAGAAAATACTGGTTCTTTGATAAGACCATGTTTAATCATGTTGTCCCTATTCAAAACGCATGAATATCACTCAAACACAAACCATAAAAAAAATGTTTAAATGATCAGGGAGAGCTAAAAGATAAGACAAATACCAGACAGGCACAGCATCTCCCACTGAAATTTCTTTGAACCCAAGTCCCAATATACCATCAAACTTGGCCGCCAAAAATGTGATGCTAGGCTCCTTAGTTGCCTCAATAAATTCCTTAATATTCAAAAACCGCAGTGAGAACAGACTGACTAATCACACCATGTAATAACAAGCAAATAAGTTGAAAGACAACATTACCTGATCTTTCACAACCAGGTCACCTACTTTGACAGCATCATTACTGAAGAAACCAGAAATAGATCCACTTCCATATCGGATTTCAGCACTTTTTCCTTAACAAAAGAAAAGGAAGAAAAAAATCCATATGATAGTTTCTCTGTCATACAGTTCATGCAACTGCAATGACGAGCAATTCAGACTAAATAATAATAGCCAGTGATGCGTTGTGTGGTTTAAGATCACAATGAAGGTGTCATTAGTTCCTAACTAATGTTAGTATCTATACACATTATAGCTCATCATGGCAACCACATACCTAATAAAAAAAGAAATTAATATGCAGCATTATAATATTTACTTGGGACCTAAACATTCTAGATGAATGTCCATCGTATCACATACATATTAACAAGCTAAACTGTCTTCTCATGGAATGAAAAACAAAATGCAGTTAAGAGATTGTCGATATTAACAAGGCAAAACAAACCATTCTGCTTGTAGGTACTCGATTTTCCAGAGTCGTACTTGGAATGGAAATAACAAGCAACCTGCATAGCAAAGTTAAACCATTAATAAAATCCCAACAATCAATTCCTAATCTACTTCTTGAGCAATCAAAAATCTTCATTTGGTATGCACTCGTCAACAATAAAAGCACATAAACTCACCGATAAATAGCACTTAGATGATGGCACCCACAAATTGGAGCTACCAGTGTCAAAGATCACAGTGAACTTCTGAGGAGGAGTGCCAACACCAATTTCGCCATAGTACTGAGCATCCAGATAGTTCTTCAATGCAACAATATCAGTATCCTCGGATTCTCCAAGATTACTTGGAAGATTATACTTCCTAATAGAAGCTCTCAAGGCCTCTTTGGAATCAAGCCGTGCAGCAATTCGGCTGTTCTTATCAAATTTCACCTTTTTTAATCCTATTCTAAGCAAACCATCATTCGACGCGGATGATACAGCAGCAAACAACAGAAAAGAAAGAAACACAAACCCCACAATTGCTTTCAAGTTCACTCCCATGTTCACACCTATAAATTGATATTAAGAAATAAAAAATCAAGTCCAATTCAGGAAACACAATAATCAATATAATCAATCAGATTAATCCAAAGTGATTAACACGCATTATCAAAAAGATACCATGTTCAATAATAATATATAAAAAAAAGCTAACATAAAGTCATGAAATTTACTCCGAAACAATCAGTGGTCTACTGTATTCAATGTCATTGGCTCAAGTAAAGCTCATTCCTTAGTCAATCTTGACATTTCAACAAAGTAATATAGAAAAAGATCAAAACTTTCAAATCCTTTATTTCCCTCCAAGTCCTCAACTACACCAACAAAACAGAAAATAACCTGCACCTAGCTCTTCATTTCAAAATAAAGAGCGAAACTTTATTGAAACCCAGTTCAGCACACAATTAAATAAACAAATTGGCGCAATTGAACTCCAATTTAACCACAAAATCTAACCAGAATTTATCAAACCACCGCAAAAAAAAAAAAAAAAAAAAAAAAAAAAAAAAAAAAACAACTTTTTAGGAAAAATAATCCCAAAAACACATTAACAATAAAGGGATATACCACAAAAAATGAAACATAAAATCTACTCACGGATTTTGATTTTTGAGAAGCAAAAAGAAAAACGAGAGAGGCATAGAGACAGAGAAGCAGCAAAGAGAAGAATATATAGAAAACGAAGGGAGCGGTTACCTGTCAACTTGAAAAGACCCACAATAGACCAAGCAATGACACTTGGTATCTATGGAAGGGTAACTTTTAATCTAGGCTGTTGAATGTGTTGATTCTATAAAGTTTTAGCCATTGATTTTGGATTTAGTCCAATGAGTAAGGACCCCTTTGGTGTTCGTTGGTGGGTAACTGTTTCATGTTCAACCCTATAATATGATCATGTTTCCTCTTAAGTCCTTAAACTTTCTAGTTTAGAACAGTGGGCAACTTTCATCTAAGGAGATATCGTGGCGTCTAAGCAATGTTTATTTTACACACACACATTTTCAATATCTCTATGATAGTGTCTAATTATTATCTTAGAAGAAACGACCGATGGAACATGTCTTTTATACTGTTTTATTTTGAATAAAAATATAAATTTATTTCGACATTCCCGTTCTTACCCTTATTTCAAGTATTCAAAATAAGCTAAAATAAAGCATACACAAAGGGATTCCATACTTTATTAGGAAGTTTAGCATAATCCATTTCAGGTCGTTGATCTTAAAATGAACGGTGATTTAGGGCACGATAAAGTTGGGGTGTCGTTTTATGCGGTAGGTCGTGTTAATGAAAACATGGGTTTCGTGACGCAGGATGATGGATCATAGGAATCTGTAGATGAAAAGCTGACGTGTCAGCAAAACATGGAATTTAGTTGCCTCTACACGCGACATGGCGATGAAAATGGTGTATCATCTTCTTCTTTTTAATAATTTCTGAGTTGAAATATTTTTTGTTTAATAATTACAATACAAAGTATATCATTAACGACCTTCAAAAATAAAATAAATACTATTTACATCATAATTCGTAATAAGTAAGTGATTATGAACAGTTAAATATATTTATTGTGTTAATTATGAACAATCAAGTACAAATTTCAATAAAAGATCTCTTGTCGACGGGCAGAGGAAAAAATATATTGTTTAAATTATATAAAAAATATTTATAAATGAAGAAATTTTAATTGATAAGCATCCATGCTTATTGCGTCCTAAACATGATCTTGTTATTTCATAATTTTAAAAATATTATAAAGAGCGGGGCTAATTTGTTTTTTTGCACGGATGATGTAATAAATACAAATACAGGAGAGAGATAGCATACAAAAAAAAATAGGAGAGATAAAAGCTTTAAAAAAAAATTTAAGAAAAAAAAAGAATTTTCATCACTTTTCATACACACAAAGTTGATAGAAAAAAAAAAAAAAACACAAACCATTTGATGTATGGTATCCATAACTCGATTAAACCATGAACGAAGTTCATGTTATGCTCCAAAAATTGGACATGAACAAGATGAAGTGGATAGATCCACAAATGAATATCAGCTAACCAGAAACCCTTAATCTATCTTTGAAGCTAACTTAGATTTAGGTTAATTATGATGAATATTCATAGTTCATGAAATAATTCCTAATTGATCATGATTTATTCCTAATACTAAGGAATCATTTCATCTAAAAGCTTAAGCTGTTAGGTGAGGTCTCAGAATATGATTTATATTATTCTCTAACACGTCCCCTCAAGTGAAAGTCTTTTGAGCTTGAAACTTGCACATAAACCCACACTACCTTGTGCTTAATTTTTATCAAATAGAATGAGAGTGGTGAAATTCGAACTCGTGACTACTGGGTCAACAAGGCTCTGACACCATGTTAAGGAACCATTTCACATAAAAATTAATTTATATTATTCTCTAAAGTCTAATTCATGAATATATAATCCAATTAATGCGCTGTGAATTTATGTGGAGAGCAATGCACACACGACCACCCATCATTCATTGATGAAAGGCTCACGACACCACTACTGTGTGCATCGCAAGCAAGCCTGTTTCAATTTCCAACTCGTCTGCTCAATCAGTTCAATCAGTTCTTGTTGAGTGCGCGGATTGTGTTGTCTCTCGAAGTGGAAAATGTTGTTTTCGTGGCCAGAAATATTAATTATTGGCAACCCGAAAAATAGGGAGCTTAATTTACAGATGTTTCATTTATGGGGGGCACCGGAGGAGATTCATGAAGCTCCAGAATTGAATTTCTTTGATTGGGATGGAGGAGATAATCTGAAGGCCCAGCCCAGCAAGCTGAGCTGGACCTTTTGTTTGGGCCTTGCCTATTTCGTCAGCGAATGCTTAAATCTACCACTCCATCCAATTCAATTCACAGAGACTCTGAATCCACGCGCTATTGTGGCATCATCGATGGTCACTGTTGACAGGACCATCATAATTCAAGAATAAAAAAACAAATGTACTGACGACAGCACGAGTCATCCTCTCCTGATATTCATTGCGCTGTTTGATTTTCCATTTTAAAAGCTTTTTATTTTTTACTTCAACTTGAAATAAGATTATTTGAATATGCTGTATCAACTTGTTTTAATATATTTTCAAATAAAATATATATATATATACTAGTCATTTACACGTGCATCGTCGCTACAGGAACTATATTTTTTTCCACACAAAAAAATATTAATTGTGTGAGTTTTTTATTATAATATAAATTTGAGCAAAATAATAAATATGCGCAGAATCACTGTGAAGTGTAAGTTTCTTGTAAAATATATGAATTTTAAATATAAATTTATCTGTTTATTAGATTTCAACGAAATCACTAATATAAAATTATCATCATCATTAAAAAAATAAGAAAATTCGGACACCTGAATTATCGAATTCCCAGTATTAGGATTAGTTTATTTTATAATTCATTTTAAATTAAACACAACAAAGAAAATATAAATTATAAAAACTCCTGCAATAATGAAATAATAAAAATAAGTAGTTAAATTTTTATCTACAAAAAAAATCATTGAAAATTCATCCCTGTGTTACTGTTATTATCATGACCATAACAGTTAAAATTATTATCAATATTATTTCCCAAACAATTAAAATTATTAAATTTCCCCCGAAGGATAAAAACACAAAACATTTTTACAAAAAAAAATAATCACTAAAATTATCATTATTATTGGCCAAATAATGAAATTATAAAATCATCTGATCTCAAGAACAAATAAAAATAACAAAAAAAAGAAAAAAAAAAGAGAAAAAATGAGAAATACTATTTTAAAATGATCACCAACATAAATTAAAATTTTCAAGATTGAACTGAATAAAAATAAAAACTCAATAAAAAAAAACGACAAAAAAAAACTAAAACATAGATGCATAAATATGGGTAAAAAATAAACATTGTCCAAAAAGAATCGAAAAAACAAAAGGAATTAATACCAAATAAAAAATTCAAAGAATAAGGGCCAAAATAAAAAATATATATATATATAATTAATTCCAATCGAATGACAAAATTGAAACAAATAAAACCTTAGGACTGAAACAAATGAAGACATTTTTAGAGAACACTTGCAGTGTAATTTTGTTAAGAAATTAAAAGAATAAGGACCAAAATAAAAGGTAGCATATATGATCAATTTCAATTGGAAGACAAAATTAAAACAAATTAAAACCTGCATACCAAAAACAATTAAAGGAACCAAAAAACAAACAAAAATCAAAATAATAAGTACTGAAATTAAAAGTAACATATATAATCGTTTCAATTGAAAAGCACAATTGAACAAATCATAAAATAACATAAACTAAAATAAAACAATCACAAACATTAATGACTTACATGTAAGGAGAGAGAAAAAACTAAAACTTGTCCACTGGCGATTCACCGACCATTGAAAAACTGACACTCGTCGCCCTGAAAGACAGAGGATATAGCAGCGCATCAGGTGACACGATGAAAAGACAGTTTCAACCGCCAAACAACGCAGCACATGCCGCCTGAAAAGATGTTTGTGCGTGAAACACTGTTGGTGCATCCCTACGACACGCTTGTAGTGTTTCTAAAAGAAATAATGAAAAAATAACACATTACCTATACACCTCTGAACCTAGCGATAACCACAACAAAAACGGGGATGAAAGTACCACAACGGCTCCATCTCCATACCTTTGTTTGTTCTTTTCTGGGGGTATTTGCATAATTTTACTGTGCATGAATATCTGAAAAACCAAAAATACCCCAAATATTTTGTATTTTTTTGTCAGTTCCTCAAGATAAAATAGTAGTTTCACTGTACAATTTAAAACGAAAAATAATAAAACATCCCAAACAATTTAAAAATATCATACATGTCTCCTGGATAATATCTAAAACAACCCCGTTTCCGAGATTTAAAATTTTCGAAGCAATAGATAAAATGATAGTTTTAGTATTTAAATCCACAATAATATCTCTCTATATACACAATAAAACTAACATCGACATCTTTTTTTTTTTTTTAATATATACATCACATCCCAGCTTATCGTCTTGCATGGACAAGTTGTTTGTCAAGTTGTTTGATGTAATAT
This sequence comes from Salix caprea, assembly GCA_964035475.1. Classification (NCBI taxonomy): domain Eukaryota; kingdom Viridiplantae; phylum Streptophyta; class Magnoliopsida; order Malpighiales; family Salicaceae; genus Salix; species Salix caprea. The sequence continues at coordinate 632,269 of OZ037745.1, read as the reverse complement.
CTATAATCAAGCACATCATCATCAATCAATCTCGTAATAAATATCCTTTTCATATTTTGAGAAAAAATATCTACAGTCATTAATGCTCGATGTGAGGGCATGAGGCTGACACAAGACCCGCAACCTTGATATTTATTTTTTTGCAGCCCTTAGATCTTTGGTCCAACTCTCTCAAATTGAATTGGAATTTACACGGAGCTAGTAAAAAACAGAGATTGAGATAAATTTAAAATTTAGATTTATAATGAATAAAAAATTATAATATTCTTGAGATGATCATAAAATACAAGAGAAACAAAGCCTGATTAATGTATTTTTCTCTCTTCTCTTTGAAGGAGAATTGAGAGTTTTGCAGAGGATGATTAAAGAGAACAATTTCATGGGGGGAGAGAGAGAGAGAGAGAGAGAGAGAGAGAGTTCAGTCTCATCTATCCAATTAATAAAAATAAAAAACTGTGTTAAAATCAGAAATCATCGAGGCGCAAGTCCTAGGATCACATGAAAGCATGTGCGAAAACTGGAGGTAAAGTTGAGAGAAAAAAAGAGAGTAAAAGATCCTTCCACGTACGGTGGATGAGGTACGGTTGTGACCCACCAAGCTCCACGTTCAATTATCCAAGAACTAGAAAAAATCTTATAATATATTCACATGATTGAATCAACATGACCCTGTCATGATGTCAATGAACCAATCAAGAGGGCTACTTTGCATGGAAAGTCAACAATCATGTCCTAGTTTGTCCAATTAATTTAGTCCCTCTTCTCCACTCTCCACGAAACTTACCCTATATTTCTCTTCTTTATTGGTCCAAATTTGACCCTAGAAGATGGCTAGAAGATAGCTTTCGCGATCCAATTTTGATACATTCATCACCCCCCACATGTTGTGGTTGCCTAGAAGTCTCCTCAAAGTCCACTCTTGCTGCCTCGATAAGCTTCCTTCTGTCTTCACACATTTTACGTGTCAAACAGTTGTTCTTCGTCTAGCCGTAGTTCTTGACTGCTTAGATCAGCAAATTGTTATTCTCAAACCTTATTCGTTGGTTTCTTGACTTGTAATTTATCTTTTTTGTTTTCTTGCACACATTGTTTTCAAGGTTGATGAATAAACAAGTCATTGGGGGTATGAAAACAAGGGGGGGAAATCATGGAGTAATTAATGGATAAGACATTGTTCATTAATGGGAAGATGGGAAATCATTTTTTTGTCTATCCATGATCTTCTTCTTCGCTGAACAATTGGAAACAGATTGTTGAACATGAAAGAACAAAAAGAATGAAGCTTTGTGCTTTTCTTGATTTCTATCCCTCCCCCACAACAAAGACCAAGAAAGAAAAAAAGGAGAAAAATATGAACATCGGAACCTCATTCTGATCTTCCCTTAAAAAGAAGGGAATTAAAAAAGAAGAGAAGGAAATTAATTAACTATCCATAATAAACAAAAAAATTAATAAGAGACGTGTCTAATTAATTTCTGTTGCTTGTGTTGGTGGCATTGCTGTTGCTGTTGCTGTTATTGTTGGTGTTGGTGGTGGTGGTGTTAGCGTTAGCACCACCAATGATAGAGCTGATGGCAGCGGCAAGTGCTGCAGTGAAATTGGGATCGGAGGTGATGGCGGCAGTGGCGGCACTCAATGTGTCGTGAGACAGGGAAGGTTGTTGTCCGGAGTGCAATATTTGGGACTGAGCTTGGTGGCCTAATTGCGATGACCCCATATGATCTTGAGACAATTGGAGGCCGGAGAATTTTGACTGGTTGTACAGGGCTTGACCGAAACCCTGAGGCAATTGTGGACCTGTGACCAAGGCAAAATTCTGGGGTTGGCCTGGGAAAGGTACTTGGAATTGTGCAGGTGGTCTTTGGAATTGTAGAGGGTTTGTATTGTTTGTGAGGTCTAATGTTACAGTAGGGAACGGAGCTGAAGCTGAAATTGTTGCCATGCTTGACGAGCAGCCTGGGAGTATTGCTCGTGCTAGCAGATTAGGGTTCATCATCCCATCTGCACTGGACATTGATCCTGAAAGTAGCATAGTTGCGGCTGCTGTTGTCGTTGACGCCATTGTCATTGCAGCTGGAGGTAGAGGGTGGTTGTGATTGCCTTCATAGGTTGTGATCAAGATCGTTTTATCCTCCGCGCAACGTTGAACCTGAGATTGACCATCAGATTAAAATTCCATTAGTTTTTGGCATAATTTTGCTTGAAAAACAGACAAAATCATTTCGATCGAGTGAGTGAGACTAAAACGTACTTGTTTGCGAACTGGACAGCCAACTGCCATGGTGCACCGATAATAAGCTCTCGGGCATGGATTTCCTTTCGCCATTTTCTGACCGTATTTTCGCCACTGGCAGCCATCAGAAATCTGGAATTGATCAAGCTTTAATTAGTTCCACGCTAGTATTTCGAAATTCAATGGAAGTTTTGAACAAGTCTAGCTATTAAATACCATGGGAGCCTCCGATCGTGCACGAACCGAGACACGGGCTTTTCTCATGGTTGCCTCGGCAGATTGTTCAATGGCCTTGTTAGCAGAACTAGCAGGATTCAGCTTTTGAACCTTGTTAGGATTCCAGCCCTGTGATTCTGATTCAGGACTCTCGTCTCCGCTAATTCTCTTCCCTTCCCGTAAACTAGAATTCTCTTGATCATATGGAACCGCCTCAAGCTTGCCATTGTTTTTCGTCGAAGCTACTTCGAAATGATTTTGAGGTGTTATCGAACGAGTCCTCTCTTCGGACGATGAATTGGATATCTCATCAGTCTCAGCTGAAGGTCCCAGATCCATGAATTGTCTAGGCACCATCTCATGTTTCTTTTCCTCGGAAGATTTTGCAGTCACAGTCTGAACACATCAAGAACAAATGATTTAAGCTATTTGAACCAACATATAGTATAATACAATCATCATGTGAATGATATATGCTTGGATTTGTAATAATTACAGAAAATTAATCACCTCCTGCTCTTTATTGCTTTCAACTCCATGGTTTCGTTGTTGCATCAATGCCACAAAATGCATCTGTAAGGCACTGTAATTGTTGGTAACTTGACTAAGCATGTCTTTCAACCTTTGATTTTCAGAATTCATTTTTTGAAGTTCCACTTGCAATTGTGCTAGCTGAAACATGTACAAGAACTCCTTGAGTGGGAAATCTTCAAAAGATTAAAAACAAAAAGACCATCTTGTAAGTCCGATTGAGTAATTACCTCAACATTCTTCGATCTCTTATCATCAACTTCACACGAAACTCCATCATCCACAGTTGATTGATCACTTCTTGCGTTAGCAGTTAGAAGGTGCAATCCAGTCTATATTTAGAAACCAAACAAATAATAAGAATAATAATCAATATCTCTATTCGTAGAAAAACTATAATTAAGCCATAATTCAAAAATATATCTCTCTTACATTTACATCATGAGCAGCTCTGGACCTTGGAGCAGCTTCAGCAAGAGAATTCTCCTTCTTAACAATAACACTCGTGGTTTTAGAATCGTGGCCATCAACCCTGTTGATCTTCTCCTTAAAGAAGTCTACTTCACGAGAAGCAGCGGCTGATACCTCTTCCTTGCCGGCAGAAAGACTAACCGGAAACTGAAACATACTATTATGAACATTCCTAGAATCTGCCATGTTATGATCAGAACTGAAGTCCCTTTTGATCTTCAAAAAAGAGCTAACTGGGCTGCTGTTGTTGTTGCTGCTGTTGTTGGTGCTAGAGAAGACAGACACAGGATCAGAAGCAAGAGTAAGACCCCATCCTTTGTCCATAAATGAAAGCAAGATGGAGTGAAAAAATAGGTGAAAAGAAGATATGAAAGAAAAGAAGGGAGGTTTTCTTGAGAGAGAGGGAGGGAGGGAGGGAGGGAGGGAGAGGTGTCTGTCTGCGTGTGTTTTGTGGGCAAAGTCTTTGAAGTCTTTTTACCGGTGCCATGAGCTCGGCTATAAAAAGGGTTAGAAGGGTGGACCAAAAAGAGAGAGATTTATTTTTTATTTTATTTAAAAAAAAAACATTTTTTGATTGAAATTTGATTTAAATAAAAATTGAGGGGATTTCTGATTGGTTGCGTCAGGTGGTGCGTCAGGACTTCCCCAGCTGGCAGTATTGGCCTCTTCCTATACAAGCCTTGCCACAACAAGCTTAGACTTTTAGTGACTTCCGAAAATGGACGGCTAATGGATACCCGTATAGATCAAGTGGATAATCCATCTTTTCCATGACCTCTATTAATATCTTGATGCTGGTATTTGAAGAAAAAAAGATATGGATTTTAGAAAAAGATATTTATATATTTGTTTTAAAGAAAATTCAAAAGAAAACTGCATGCATTTGTCAAATATTGGTGAGATGAGAATACCATTCGGCAAACATCCGTTTTGCAATTGATGTTTTTGGTGTTATTAATTTTTGTAGTGATTTATTTTAATTATCACTCTTTTAAAAAACATATTTTTTATATTTCAGTATTTATCACATGGTATACCTTTTTATTTTACGAATCGACTTTTCAACCTCCCTAAAATTCTAGTAAGCTTATATGTCGGCAAATTTCAACTGTTAAGATATTTTCTACCCATTCATTGAGAAATATTATCTTAAAATCATCCCAAAAAAATAAATTCAAATATCAATAATGATGACTAAAACATAAAATAAAATAAAATAAAAATATGAAAATTGGGAATGGGTTGAATGGAAGGAAAGCTTATAAGATGTTGACAAAATTTGCATGTTGAGGGTTTCGTCTACATCTCATCAAGAAAGACATTTGACTCTTTCATAGATCAAAACAACAAAGAAAAAAAGAAAAAAGAAAAATATTTCTGAAACCCACCGCCCCTTATTGTGCGGCGCATTCCACGTGAGGAAATTCAATTAGCCAATTAAATATTTTTTATTTTATTTATTAAGTACGAGCAGGAGAAGCCAAGTCAACGAGATTGACGGCCAGGCTTGGTTATGACTGGAGACCTGGTTGGACAGTTGCCTAGTCTATTGGTGGGTTCCATTCTTACATGAAGTCACCCACGTTTTAGATCTGCTCCCCGGTAACCATGCTGTTTGTTTACCGGTGGGACCGAGTCACTTGCTTTGGTTTCTCACTTCGCAGTTCTCTCTCTCTTTCAACAGCGTTCTCCTTTACACACCGCTCGAGTCTCCACCCATGTTTATCTCATTATTATTATCATTTAAAAATAGGTAGATGTTATAATTAAAATTATTTAACACGAAAGAAAACATATTTGGTTGAAAATATATATTTAGTTTTGAATAAACTTATATATTTTTAAAATAAAAAATTACTTGGAAAATTATGTTTCGATGATAGTAATTTGATTGAACTTTTATTTACTTGATTTTCAGATAAGTGATTTCTAAAGGAGTTTATTCTAGCCTATTAAGATCTCGATATTGTTTCTTCTAGCCTCAAATTTTGACCACAGAAGAATCACTGTACAATTTTTCTGCATCTCGTGAAAGCTTTTCTTGCTGCTCTTTTTTCCCCTCTCTCTCTTTTTTTGGAGATACGTGTTTGCTTTTATTGTATTGTTAGATGGCTATTTTAGAGATTTAAATCCACAAACAACCAAAACCATGCACGCGCGGGCATATATATATATATATATGTATATATATACATATATATATATATAATCTCATTGACATGTATATTTCTTGACTTATTACTTCTTAACCCGAGCTTTCTCTTCTTTTTATTGCACACGGGTTTTCAACGTCCAATGACGTTCAATTACTTGACACCTCTTTCATTTTACTTACGCTACCTTTTGAAAATCTTTCTCTCGAGGTTCAAGTTAAGACAAAAAAAGATGATGGCTGACGGCTGGCTTACATGCATATATAAGTATAGACCCTTGTTTGCCTTGACAAACTAGCTAGAGTTTTCAATTGAAAAGAAACTTTTAAAACATTAGCAGCATGGGAAAACGTTACCCAACAATTTCGATCTCTAAAACACGTATAATTGCTCTCCAAAGTTTCCCTTTTTACCAAACTCTCGTTAATTGGACTTGGAATGGAAATCCATTGAATGGTACTCCTGGAAATCAAAGTTTATCTATCCTGGCTAGCTGCATGCATGTAACGAGGTCATTGATTTTTGTGGTTAATTTCTGTTCAAACATACGGCGCCCAATGAAAAAGAAAAGAAAATAGATTCTATTCAGAGACATGGAGAAAAGTTAGTGCCCTACAGGAAGAAAATTCATTGCCTTTTCTTGTGGGGTAACAGGCTTTTCCAACTTGTGCCCTACAGGAAGAACCATGATTGAATTACAGTGCCCAACTACGAACGAGCATGAGGGAAGATTCAGACCATCGACTTGTCCACTTGCTTCGAGTGAAATAGTCAATTATGAACTCCAAATTAATGACATGAGGCCGTATCTTCTTCGTCTTCTTCTTTTATAAAGTTGAAGCGTCTATGTATAAAGACGGACGGACATGTAATTATCCAATTACGTGTTGTCAAAGATACCAATTATATATATAAAAAATCAATTTTATTGAATTATTTTCATAATTTAGTGAAATATAAAAGCAATTCCTTTTTTTTTTTTTTTTTGCAGACTAAGTTTTTCTTATTCTTCTGTTATGAAATATAATGTTTTTTGTTGGATACCAAATAAATAGAGCCTGATTTAAAATATTATACATAACAAATAATTTGCCGTAGATTTGTAATTTTCTTTTTCCTAGAAAACATGTTCTTCTTGTTCTTTTTCTTTATACTTGGCATTTTTATCATTTTACATTCAGCCTATTTACCATAATTTTTTTCTTTTTCACATTTTTTTTTGGGGAAAAAATATTTTTTTTTATCCCTGACACTTTGAGTATCTATTAATTTATACTTGGTCTATTTATATCATTTTTCTTGTTTTTATCTTTATTCTTTCATAATTTGCGTTTTAGTTTGTTTCTCGCACTTTTTTTTTGTCAATAAATATTATACAAGGACTAAGATAATGGCGTCTTACTGTAACAATGACAACATTGTCCTATTTTTCTACCACATTAAAAATTAGCTGGAGAGCTTACATGTTTTTATTAATGAATAAGATATTCCCTAGGTTTTATTATATGTGAGCATAAAGTTTTTTCAATTCTCTACTCGACTTAACAAACATGTTAATAACACTTACATATTAATTATTTTGCATTAAAAAAAATATTCAACTTGCAACTAGGCGATTGGAATAGACATGCTCATACTTTTATTTTTACATTTATGTAAATATATATAACTCTTGAGTTATGCACAAGTTTTTTTAATTTAGAGTTAGGATTGCTAAATAAAAATGCATCTGAGAAGCCTGCATGTTTATTTTTTTTTATTATAAAGAAATTATCGACCCACGGCAAATCACGAGTAAAAGAACAAATGGATACCTGATTCTTGTGCATTAATTACTTCCCCTCTATATCACCTTTGATGCTTATGATTATTTAATATTCTATTAGAAATATACTATTGTGATGAGCGAGCGGGCTCCAATTAAGCTGCAAAGGCATCTTTGAATAGCTTAATCGACTAATTCTGTCTGGCTTTCACCTTTTCATCTCCAGCCAGTATTTTAATTCGATGTCAATGCCTGCATGAGATAGGAATAATTATTTGTTGGTGTCAACCGATGCAGGCATTTACTTCCCTCATTCTTACGTTTTCATGGCTGCCATGTTCTTTTTCAACTATCCACAGCCATGACTTTCATGGTCTTCCATTGCTGCTATCAAATAATCCCGTCACTCTTCTCTTGTCGTGGTGCCTCCATGAAAGTGGGCTCTCGAGTTTTAGCCTCCCTCGCTCTGCCATTTCTATGCCAGAAGCTACAAGAAAGAGAGAAGAAAATAAAATTTGGTGAGGCTTATAATATACAAGTATGATTGGAACGACTTAATTACCAGATGTTTGAAAAATGTCCCACCAATAATTACTTAGATTAATTGTCAATATAGACTCTCCGTATGTATAGCTAGCTAGCTAGCTAGGTCATGGGAATAAAATAAAGATAGTTAATTAGATGAAGCAACGGGGCAAGTAAGGAAATGAATTAATAAAGATCGATCAACGATGCCAACACCGGCCCCCCCTCTAATTTAAACGATCACAGCATTTCAAGGAAACAAAATCAACATCGAAGAAAATGACAATAGTTGACTGAGATTTACGTTGACCATGTTGATCCTGCCTCACGTGCTTTGCTTACATGACGTAGAAATTGGGTGAGTGGTTAGGTTTTGACAGCTTGGATTATTGAAAATAAAACGCAGACCAATTAAGAGCCTTAAGAGAAACGGCATTCACTCTTTCAGACGAGAGGTTTGGGTGTTGCCACAAGCAACCAAGCAAAGCAATTCCCATTTAAGACCGTACTTCCATGCAATTCTCTCTTCCGGACAATAAAAAACTTGGCTATCTTTCTGAGTTGTTCTTGTAACTCCAGCTTAATCTTATATTAATTTATTATAAGGATCAAAATTAATTATAATAATATAACCCTTAATTATCGATCAAAATGACAATTAATTAAACTTCATATGATTTGAACAAGATGTTCTTGACACTAACTTGGATACCTCACCGAGAAATGTCAAGCTAGAATATTGGTTATGTAGGGATTTTTTTTCTTACAATGAGGAATGCCATTTTTTTCTGTTATCAAACAAAAAAGCCTTGTAGTTTTGCTGAGAAATAACCTCGACGCTTCTCTTTATTGGGATCGACAACCTCTTTTACCTTTTCAAGGTCTCTTTTAACTTTCTTCTGTCTGTTTACATTGTTCAAATACATTTCTCTTAATTTCACGACCGACAAAATGGATGAACATGCACGGGCATTTTGACATTAACTCACCCTGCCAATTTGCTGGTGCTCTCTTTTAGATAATTGAAATCAGAAAGGAGCCCTTCACTCATTGTCAAATAAACACCAAACTTGTTCCCCATGCATTCTGTCCTGAGGTTAACTATTTTGATGCTTCATGTGCATGCTTGCATTGTCTTGAGATTGGATTCATATTGGGGCAAGGTGGTATGGGTTACTTGCTGGCTGGTGGCCACAATTTAAGGGAGAAATTTTGTCATCACGCCAGTTGGATTCTTTCTCCAGGAATAAATTAATGATACCATGAACTAGCTACCAAACCATGATTAAAAATTAATCAATTTGAAGGAGTTTGTAATATCATCGAAAGATATCATAATTATAATACGTGAAGGAACACCATCGTATATATAGTATGGGTAGAAAGGACAAATTGTTAGAAACTATATTTAAGAGAGCAATCAATCAATTTCATTATCTTAATTTGACTAGCTAGATCATTGGAAGCGGGCATTTTTTCTTCATCTTTGATGTGGAGTTGTGCTCCTTAAGATTATTTTTTTGTTTTTCAACGAGAAAAAAAATTAACTATTTGTTTTGCCAAATTAGAAGCAGCTGTCATCGCATAGTTGCTGCGAGGAAAAATAAATAACTCCTGATATGTTATTGTGAAATAAATTCAGTTATATATGCAGCCCAAGAACTCTGAATTGGCTGGCTCGTCGAGCACAGTAACATTATTAGCTACAACAATCAATCTTTTGTAAATTATTTACATCCGTTCCCAGCAGTTTCTTGTAGAAAGCTCATTGATTTTTGCATGTTGATCTCCACCTTTGTACCATGAAAAAATAATAGTAAAGTTGTCAAACCTTAAATTAAACAACTTGATCTATAACCTATCATATAAACTTTGATGACGAGTTTTATGATCAACTTGTGGTGCCGGTCATAGAGGAATATCTATGTTGATATGCACACGGAAAAGAATTTATATAATTATGTTTAGAAATTAATTTAGAGTCCATTTAAAGAATTTAATTAAGTGTAAAAAATTAATTATACTTTAATGGGGTCAAATTAATTCTATCAAGGGCTTAATAGGGGAAAAATTAAATTTGGGAGCCTCATTCGGGTTAAATTGAGAATATTAGAATTTTCAAAGATCAAATTTAATTTTTAACAAGTCACTTGGATGAGATCAGGGGTGAAATTGAAGAAAATTAAAGTTTAACAGTCAATTGAGGGTCAAAGTGCATAAATTCGAGACCAACAACCAAAATAAAAAAAAGAGACGTAAATTTGAAGGTGTTATTAAAGTTTGGTGGAGATAAAATTGCATAAAATTAAAGGTTTAAAGTCAATTAAGAGTACAATTAGAACAATTATAAATCCAAAGATCAAATTGAACTTGTCAACAATGACCCTATTCTGCTGGGTTTGAAGGCTAAAAAGATAGAAGTAAAAAGCTAAAAAGTAGACACAAAATGTCAGCTTTTCAAATGTGAAATTTTAAATAGAATAAATCTTCTTAAGAAAAACTACACTTAATTAAAAAAAACTGAGTATAATGTTGGGTTCAACCACTATTACTCGCCGATTATTATTGTTATTATGAAAGAGGCATATATTTTATCAATACATAGAGATCTACAGGTGGCAAATAAGACGTTTAAATAGGGTGAATATAATTATAATTTAAAGACAAGAATTCAATGATCTTGTGATTTGATTGAGTATGGAAGACTTGGGCTCCAAATGAAGTCCCAGCAACGCTCTTCCTTCGGAGAAAAGGCAAAAGGAGTACACGATGCGAAGTTTTTTCTCTGATATGCTGAAAACCCTCTCATTCAACAAGAGCTAAAAGGAAAAGTCGACTATGAAATTAAATGTAACCGGTAGATGTCTATAATATTTATAAGAAATTCAGTCAAATTAAATATATCCAACCCCGTTAAAAAAAAAAATATATAGTTTATAAAATATTAGAATTATTTTAAATATAATTATAATCATAAACTCGACTCAATTATATCAATAAACACCCGTGAGATGTACGGCATTGCTTATTGGACTGTCAAAATGGAAGAATATTTGCCCATAAGAGACTGCTTTCATAGACTACCAGGCAATTTCGGTGGACTTTGAAATAAGAAATTTCCGGATGTAGCTACCAAGCTAGCAAATTCTAGGAATACAGATAATGATACCTTTCATACTATTTCATGGGATTTGGTCTGAAACTCAGGACCCCCTAATTCTGGTCACATTCATACTAATTATGATAATTATGAGATTATGTTTTAAGAATGTTTTTGATTTTTCTTTTATTTTAAATTATTATTTTTATATAGTTTTGATTTGATGCTGAGTATAATTCTTAAAAACATTGTTCGAATATATTTCTGAACAAAAAAACACTTTAAAATACAATCTTTACCGCACTAAAAAATTAGCATTTATGGCCAAGCCTAGCAGTTCTTGTTTGACACTATGTTTTAAAAGTATTTTTGATTTTTTTTAATTTAAAATTAAGTATTTTTGGTGAGTTTAGATCATTTTGATATGCTGATGTCAAAAATAATTTAAAAAAAAATATTTTTAATGCATTTCTAAATAAAAATCATTTTCAAAAACAATTTAACTACGTTTTCTAAATAGCTGTGAAATCAGGTTAACAATTACAAATATATTGAACGACGACCCCATGTCAACCAATTGCCCTACTCGTGACCCACATAATTATTATCAACCACATTCATGCATGTTCAAGCCCCTTCCGGTCTTCAAAGTTATTAAAGAACCAGGAAAGAGTTCATTTGAATAATGAGGCAGCCATATTTATTAGGGTTTTCTTGACCATTTGAATGAGCTTGTGCTGACTCTTTCAGTTCAGAGGAGTGTGTAGGGTAGTGACCTAAATCAAAATTATAAGATTTTTACTACTTTCAAATTATTTAAAAATTACTTCAATATATTTCTAATCTACTTGACCGAAGCCTTTTCAATTGGGTGCATTAATTGATAAGGCGGCAGGCTGCTAGCATCATAGCTCAACTTGGATTAAAATTTTCTTGCTGCCTTGGTTGTGACGCAAAATGGATAGGGAGCATGCATCCACCGGAAAGGAAGAAATAAATAATAAAAATAATATTGAATAAGAGAAGGAGCTGTGGTGGTCACCCTGCCACAAGCACCAAATCTAACTCTTTGCCTCGCACTTTTGAATTTCTTTAATTTACTGCTGAATGTTTTGTAATTTGATGCGGTTTTTATTGTAAACATGATAATATTTAATTAACCTCTTCTAAAAATGTGATTAATAAAAAGTTACAATTTATATATTCTCCTAAACCTATGTTCTTAAGTGGTAATTGTAAGAGTTACCACAATGAAAACATACCCTAGGTTGGAAGACCATGTCATTGTATTTTTAATTTTAATTTTGACGTGTTTATTTTGTTGCAGCCGGTGTACTTTCCTCCACCTCCGGTGTTCTATTAATAAATTTGATTTATAGCTAACTAAAAGAAAGAGGTTAGAAAATACTGGTTCAACCACCAAGTCAAACGATTGAACGGGTGGGTCATTGCAATTAAATGTTATATGATATTTTAATAATAGGAAACCATAAAACAATAACTGTAAGTGAAAATTTGAATTTTTTTTGTTAAGAGATTAATTTATATTTGAGTCATGTAAGAATATTTAATGTTATTATTAGAATATATATATATATATTTTGTACTTTAATGATATTTAATTTTAAATCAATACATTACAAAAACTAATTTTTGTAATGACTTGATGATTGTATATTTTAAAAGACTTCATTATCATTTAAATTTTACATTTTCTAGAGATTCTTAATAGAAACTTGTGGTTAACAGTCATGTAATTCTTTAGTAGTCATCGTATTAGCAATCACAAGACTCAAATCTGAGATCAAAGAAAACAAATCTTTTAATTTGATTTTTTACAACTGGACCACACTACTATATGGGCATTGAATGTCTTTGTATTGGGCTTGAATGGGTAGAATCTCAAGCTTTCACGTAATAGTCAAATCTCCACTCCATAGTCCACAGACCACAGGCTATGGCCCAAAGATGAAGGAGCCCAGAGTTTCAGCCCTGCTGGTTAGCCTCTTAATCTCCCCAATGATCATGGTACTCTCACTTCCCCATGCATCTTGATCATTGATTCTTGACCAAAATCATTCCCGGACAGATCAAGGACACATGCTCTTCCATCGATCATTCCCTTCTCTCTAGATTCTCTTCTAAAACCCTAAAGCAAAGAACAAGTGAAAACAAAGTAACAAGCATGAAAAGAAAACGAAAGTAAAAAGAAAAAGAAAAAGAGCACTTACGAGATATATTCTTGCGACTCTCATTTAGCCTTCCCTTGATTCATTTCATTGCTGTCTTCAAACCATACAAACTAGAAATTAACCATCAAAAATTCAGAACTTCCATCACATTTCTAATAATGGCTTATAACCCTTCTTCTTGTTTTCATCATTCTTCTTGTTTCCTATTCATTATATTCGTTCTTCCATATTTTTGCCAAGCTGCAAGCCATTGCAGAACCTCATGTGGAACTATTCCCATAAGCTACCCGTTTAGCATTGATGATGGCTGCGGCAGTCCTTATTACAGACACATACTTGTGTGCTCCGATTCGGGCTTTCTTGAGCTTCGAACGCCTTCCGGGAGATACCAAGTTCGTAGCATAAGCTACTCAGATCCTCACATGATTGTCACTGATCCATTCATGTGGAGTTGTCAAGATGGTCATCACTTTCGTGCAACCAGGCCATTTAGCCTGGACACAAGCACACATTTAACTCTCTCCTCTCAAAATGACTACCTCTTCTTCAATTGTAGCGAAGAGAGGGTGATTGTCCAGCCAAAGCCTATCTTCTGTGAGAGGTTTCCTGATCGGTGCGACTCAACATGTGACAGTGCTAGTTATCTTTGCAGGCACTTGCCAGGATGTTCTAATGCATTAGGTAGTAGTTCTTGCTGCTCTTACTTGCCGAAAGCCACTGAATCGTTGAGGCTTATGCTGAAGTATTGTGCTAGTTATGCTAGTATTTACTGGAGAACTGGTGTAAATTCCCCTGATGATCAAGTACCTGAGTATGGTATTCGAGTTGATTTTGATATTCCAGTGACTACAGACTGCCTTCAATGTCAAGACATGAAGAAAGGAGGTGGATCGTGCGGATTCGACACACAATCACAGAGTTTCTTATGTCTGTGCAATCAGAGATCAAATGTCACAACTTATTGCAATGGTATGTTAGTATTCAAGCTTTTTCATCACAGTCTTGAAAGTAAATGTCAGAAACCAACAGCTGTTAATTTATGTCTGTCTGCAGATCACAGCACCACTAGCCACAGCAAGGCAGGAGTTATTGCAGGTGAAGTAATTAATAAAATTTGATATATAGTTGTAAGACTTTCTGGGAATATTTTGGATATTGAATGAAAAGACCAGGCTTACAAATAAATTGATGTTTCTTACTGTGGTTTGCAGGGACTGTAACTGGAGTTTCAGCAGCTGGGGTAATAGGAATTGGTGCTGGTCTATGGTATTGGAAGAAAGTGAGAGCCACAGCACCAGTAACATGTGGGGTTCAGAGCAATGAGAACAGGCTCTTTTAAAAACAAATGAAAAAAAAAAGAAGTGAATGCCCATTACTTTCTCTTTTCTTCTTTTCCTATTGTTGAGTTGCCTTTAGCACTTTAACAAGCCATTTCATGAATCTGTTCTCTTGGCTTCCAAGTTTATCCTGAGTTTAATTGTTTGTACAGTAATATAAGATATTTTTTGCTTTTGGGTCCACAAAATGATGCTACTAGCAATTTCTGTTAGCTTTCCTACCTTTTCTTTCACATGCAAGCTTCTGTCCTGTAATTAAGAACATCTAGCCCTCTGCATTATGGTCATGGGATATTATTAAGAGCAATATCTTGTCAAATAGTTATACCTGCTTGTATCAAATAGTTATACCTGCTTGAGGAGATTTGAAGTAGTTCCTTTCACTAAAGTAATAATATAAATTATATTATGGGGTCTCACTTACAAACTTAAGTTTTTAGGTGAGATGGTTCTTTAACATGGTATCAGAGCCTTGTTAACCCAGCGGTCACGAGTTCGAATATCACCACCCCCATTCTATTTGATAAAAACCAAGCACAAGGTGATGTGGGCCTGTGCAAGTTTCAAGCCCAAAGGGCTTTCACTTGAGGAGGGGTGTTAGAGAATAATATAAATCATATTATGGGGTTTCACTTACAAGTTTAAGCTCTTAGGTTAGATGTTTTCTTAACATGCCATTAGTTCTTCATATAATTCATAGTGAGGCCATGGCGGGAGTGATCATTGAACAAGGGCGGGAGGGTCACACAATCTAGAGGCTAAAGAACTTGATGGTATGTATATATTTTAGGTAAGAATTTGATGCTGGACTAAACGTGGTTGCACGAGCTCCAGCTGGTTGACTCGTTTCTCCCAAAGAAGAAAAGAAACTAAACGAATTAAAATAAAATTCGTTGACATAGCAAGTCTACTCCGAAATTATAAATGAAAATCTACTACATCATTCCAAACGTGCATTGGATACGGCAAGATAGAGAAGAGTTTTGTCTGATCTCCATAGTATTATTGTTGATCCTTGATAATTTGTCACAGCATATGATCTGATCTCTTATTGTGGTAATAAGGTAGAATAAGTTGATCTCTATCATATTATATGGATCTTTAATTGTGTTTAGGTTCTAATTTTAATATTTGATTTTGCCCTCCAATAGAAATTTTCATTTCTCTAATTATAGATGATAGAAGGACCATTATTCAAACTACTATCTGTTTACAGAAAAAAGGATTCAAATTTCTTTTACAATTAACCCATAAAAAACCAACGGCAAATGCTCATTACAACAGAAGAAATAGTGAAAAGAACAAGCAGGCTGTCCTGCCCTAGAAAATGGCCTGTCCCTTGTGTTAACATGCTTCACCAACAACACAGTTTAAAGGGCCTGCATCAGATGTTAAAGCAGGAGTCATAGATCCTGGAGAAACTGTAAAGGATTGAGCTTGGGAATAACGTGGAGCACAACTTCCATAACCAGATTGGACAAAATAAGCAGAGTTCATAAATACATCCTTAGATGACCTCCACTTCCAGTTCTTCCAGCCACCATTAACCTCTCTCTTGGTAACCTATCAAGCACAATCCATTTTTTCTCGGTAAGTGCTAATTTCTAGAAAAAAACAACATTTTTACATGAATCTTTCAATCAACCTTACAGTACTAGTCTGTAATTGGTTAGTGCAGCGAGCAAAAACAATGAAGCGAGACAATGTAATAACTTCTCCTATTAAAATAAACATCCACACCTCTTTGGCATAGGGAATGTCAGGAGCAATGAAGTAGTTCCCTTCACTAAATATGGTTGAACCAGCACTGCCGCCAATGGCATACATTTGCCATTTATCGTATCTGTTGTTGGCAGCATGGGCATAACCAAACCTTACTCTGCGTTTAGTTTTGAACACAATCTCTGCATTAGATTTGAAACTTTAAATTTCACGGGATTTTTAACGATATATAAATCAACTCACCTTGGCATTCTTTGATAGAGATTAGGGCCAAAATGATTGAAGACAACTGTTACTTTCATAACTCGATCCCCAGTGTACTGATCACTGTGTCCTAGCAGCATCACCTGTTAGTACGTACCAAATTGGTTAGTGATCGTGATCAGAAACTAGATCGAAGCTAGGGCTAACGAGGAGAAACGTTTTCCTTTCACCTTGTCATGCTCGGTGAAATAGTTGTTAGAGATAGTAACAGCAGTGGTAGCATGTATCACATCGATTAGGCCATCCATGCAGCGAGCAAGATAGCAATGGTCAATCCAGATATTGGATGATGCAAAGATGGCAATGGCATCTCCGTCAGAGCCCTGGCGTTCACCGACGTGCGTCGGACTACTCTTAACAAGCCCCCTTTTCCCTGGCTTACAGTCATGAATGCTGATCCCATGCACGATAACATGGCTAACATGTTCAATTGTCAGGCACGGCCCGCCTGTGATCTCGACACGAGCACCTCTCCCATCTATAGTCTTGTAGCTGTTTATCATAAGCTCATTTTCGAGTGTAATAACCATGTCGCTGGCAAAAATGATCCAGAGAGGCTCAGTTCGGATAGCACCATACCGAAGCGTGCCTGGTTTCGGATTTATCGGATCATCATCCGGAGTGGTGACAACGTATGTTTTCCCGTTTTTCCCTCCGATTGCAGCCTGGCCAAATCCCACGGCACAGTCGGCCAAAGCACGACGATTGGTAGCCCAATCGGACCCCGTCCGCCAGCATGAGTCAATGGCGTTCAGGACTTTCTTATAATTTCTTGGAAGATGGGTTGATAAGGATTTAGGCTTGTGGTTAGGCGAAGCACCCTGCAAGGTTGAAGCAAAGAATGCAGCAAGACATGAAAGCAGCAGGGCGTGTGCTAGTGAGGCCATGGTTTGTGGTGGCGTTGTACAAATGGATAAAACAAGGGAATTATATAAACAAGATATAAGAAGGTGGTTAACACGATTTAGTTTAAGTTTTCTAGGATTTTGATGGCTGGCTAGACAAAACGTGCAGATCAAAGTCATCGCCTAGCCAATTCAAAGCCTTCAGTGTAGATTTTTTTTTGAAGTGGAATAAAAAAGGGGAAATGTACAGCCATTAACAGCCGGCCAAGCTTGGGAAGGAAACATGCTTCCCCCAAGCCGAAGCAGAATGCCCTGCACGGGCTAACGAAAATGGCCTAAGGCTTTACAGTAAAAGACAGGCCCTGGATACGGCCCAAAACCAACTCGCTAAGCAAACTGACTGGGCCCAAAGCTCCCGGCCCTCACACGAAGCTCAACTGAAGCCGGGGATTAAAGCAATCACTGTAGAAGTGAATTAATTTTCGTTTCACTGCTGCATGAGAGCTGCGACTTCATGGTTAATCTCTCTGTCTCTCTCTCTCTCTCTCTCTCAATAGATTGATTTGTTTGCCTTCGAAATTTTCATTTTAAACCATGGGCTTGAGTTGCTTAGTAATAAAGCTTATATTACCGAGAGAAGACTACATTAAAATTATATGATCCATATACGCATTATCAATTGACTCCTAAATAAAAATCTTTTATCAATTGGGTCCAAAATGTTTTAGATATTTCTTAATCAAGTCCTTTTTAAAACTAATATATTAAAATTGGTATTATTCAATCCAATTGAAAATATCACAAATATGTCAGACCTAATTGATAAATATTTTGCTCTTACCTCAATTGAAAATCAGGTAATGTGATTAAAGCAAGAGTCAGGGGAGATCCCTTATTTGACAAAAAAACATGAGCAATAATAGTAAATTTTCATGCAATATATATATAGTCAAAACTACTATAGCTGGTGAAATCTTTAATTTTAATATCGTAATAATTAGCTTCAAAGAGTTTTGGACTATACAACAAGAACATCTCTTTCTTCATTATTTTATAACCATAACAATAATTAAAATCTTAATTCATTTACTAAACAAAATTACCGAAAACAGAATCATTAAACAAAACTTACAAGCAAGTGAATATGATCAACAATAAATAAATCAAGAATCAAGAGATGCAACCCCTCTTACATATTGAAATAATAAATAAATCAATTTCTATGCATAACTGCACATCCCATACTGACATGCACTCCCTTTCTTGCACTTGTTGCTGCAACCCCCGCAGTTTTTCTTGTCTGACTTCGGGTTCACGCACTTCCCTTTGCAGCAAATCTCAGCATACTTGCACTTCTTCCCACACATTCCACAGTTGAGCCTGTCTGTCAGCACATTCACACACTTCTTCTTGCAGCAATCCGGCCCAGGGCTGCCACTGACACGACAAACCCTAGGGTAGTTGTTACATGTCATGACAGCCCGAACTTTCTGAGCCAGAAACCGGTTCGCCCCTCGTAAAGATGAAGTAGTTTCTTCGTTTTCTGGCCAAGAAAGATCAGAATTGTCCTCCTCCTCGTCATTATTGATGAATTCAAGAGACGATCGATCTTCTTCAGATGGCGCAGTCGCAGAAAGGGTAATGGCTAAACACCCGAGTAATATTGCTCCCAAAAAGGATATCTTAAGAATCTTCATAGTGTATATAAGTGGTAGAATGTAGCTCGAATTAAATGGGGTGGAGAAGAATGGTGTAGATATAAATACTTTGGATGTAGAAGAATGGGGAATTGCAGAGGTATTTATAGCAGAGAAGAAACCGAAGGAGGTAGACTCCTGGATCATACATGGTATGCTAGCTATTAGTGGAGTGGTCTTATTCAACGGCCATAAGAGTTGTTGTCAAACTCGAGGGAAACCGAGTTAGGCTTTTTAAGAATATTAGATGTTAAGTTAGGTCCAAACTGGATGAGAAAATATTATACGACGACTAAGACTTAATTGGTAGGCAGGTACTGTTTATCAATTTCTTTCACGTAGCCGAAATATATTATGGAAATTGTTTACCTTAAACACTGTATTATATTTGCTGTTCCTTAATTCTTGACAGATGACAAGTACTAGAAGTGATGCAAACAAGCAAGGATGACGATGACGATGACACATGCACGCATATTGGTTTTGGATTTGATTAAGGTTTTTAATCTGGAGCTCATCACCTCAATGCAAGATCCTCATTGGTTCAAAATATTTACAGCTAACCGAACCCAGAACCCTTTTTCTGGAGATTCTTATTAAATTCATTAGCTGTCGCAAGTTGCAGCCGTCATTGGTTTGTGAACATGTACAGATAATTAGACTCCATCTTGGCAACCATCTTTACCCAACTTTTCCTGTTTCGTTTTTCTCAGGCGAAGTACAGTACGAGGAACACCGCGTCTTTGACAAACTTGAAAAACCGTTATCGGAGCACTCACTCATAGTCTTCAAGATTGTTAAAACAGTTTCTTTGTATTTCAGTGATACCGCCGTGTGTTTCCTTATAAACTATTTGCTATATTTTTATATTATTTTAATATGTGATGTTAAAAATAATTTAAAAAAAATAAAAATTATTATTTTAATGTAAAAATTAAAAACAATTTCAATCACAATTCCATCATTTAAGAGATTATAATTTTAATTTCTTATCTGCATACGTACGTACCTTATCTGAAAGCAGCTTGTAAAAACAGAATTGCGAGTCTGATATTTTCAGTCCAAAACCCAAAATGATTTAAATTTAATTCTAAACTCTAAATTTTGTGTTGAAATGGAACGACCCATGGATAATTCAATCATGCTGGGTTATTTTAAACCTTAAAAATGTCACTAAGCATTTCTGGACAAAAGAAATAGATAAATAAACAGAGATTTGAAATTAAAATTGTATTTATAATAGTTTTGAAGAAATGTTTTATCATTTTAAAACATGAAGGATAAGAAAACATTTCCTTTTTATTTTCTTTATCTCCATTTGTTTCTTGATATAGTAATAAAATACTACCATGAAAAAAGGAACTTTAAAGAAGTGGTGTATATATATATATATATATATATATATATATATAGAAAGAGAATAAAGGAAGAAATGATTTTTTAGGAGTTAAAATTGAATTAATAATGAAAATCAAGAATATTTTTTTTCTTATTTGAAAGAGAATATATTCCTTTAATAGTATTTCAGTTTTAATTAGTTTAGGTTTAGATGTTAATTTAATTCAAAATGAATAATTAATAAAATCGAAAAATCATGAATACTTCCGCAAACTTTCTCTCCACATTAGATTATTTCCTTTTTGGATCCATTTTTTCCCATCCCCTTTTCATTTCAATCTGTTTCCTCTCACCCTCCTTAGTAAAGGAAATCATACCTTTTTTTAAAAAAAATTCGAGGAAACCAACCCCTTTAGATATTTGTTTTATTATTTTTTGTTTTTATCAAAAATCACATTTATTGCTTCTTTTCTCGTGCTGGAAAATGGATTTTTTCTTAATATTTTTTTTTTTAAATTGATGCGCCTTTCTGTTTATTATATTACAAATGCACCCACTTGCATGGTAAATCAAGAAAAAATAATGGAAACACGCACACACACAAAAAAAAACATATAAGTCAGGCAAATACACGTTATTATTAAGAAAAAATGTCTTGAAATGAATCAACAGTGAAGTAAATATACGTTCTTCTTACATTATATATGGCATTGAATCGGAAGAGTAAATAAACCTCGACGATGATATACAAAGCTCCATCAATACAAATTAATGAATTTAAGATTCACATATCTACTTGTTCGATCATTCTTGTTTGGTCCAAATTCAGATGGATCATATAGCACCTCGCGTTTCTATGCATAACTACACATCCCATACACACACGCACTCCCTTTCTTGCACTTGTTGCTGCAACCCCCACAGTTTTTCTTGTCTGACATCGGGTTCACACACTTCCCTTTGCAGCAAATCTCCGGATACTTGCACTTTTTTCCACACATTCCACAGTTGAGCCTGTCTGTCAGCACACTCACACACTTCTTCTTACAGCAATCAGGCCCGGGACTGCCCTTAGCACGACAAACCCTAGGGTACTTATTACATGTCATGACAGCCCGAGTTTTCTGAGCTAGAAACCGGTTTGCCCCTCGCAAAGATGAAGTTGTTTCCTGGCTCTGGAGCCAAGGAAGATCCAAGTTTTCCTCATCTTCATTGTTACTGAAGTCAAAGGATGACTCCTCTTCAGAGGGTGTAGCAGAAAGAGAAATGGCTAAAGCCATGAAAATTGCCAGGAGAAAAAATGCATTAAGAATTAGCTTCATGTTGTGCGTGCTAGTTGCAGTGACCTCGCAAGTGAAATGTAGCTGGAAGTATGATCAAGGAGATATAGTATGGTATGGATGGAGAAGAATGGAGAACTCGATCGAAGGCATTTATAGAGAAGAAATTAGCTTATAGGAGATTGCACGGTGTCTCAGATTGTGTGCTGTTAGTGGAGTGGTCTTATTCAGTGTTTTTAATTCCCGTCAACTAGCTAGCTCTCTCAAGGTAAACCGAGTTAGGTTTGAAAAGAATATTAGATGTTAATAAATTAGGTCTAAATTGGAAGAGAAGTCAGACGACTGATCAGATGTGGTAGGCAAGTCTTCTCTTCATGCTCTGAAATCTTAATTAATTAATCACAATGAGTACCAATATACCGTCAATCAAGGATTTAACAAAACTCTTAAGACTTTCGATTTAGAACATGCATGCCGCCATGATATGCCAGCACATCTTTAGCCCACGTTTCTTGTTCCATTTTTGTCGACGACGAGAACACTGCCTGTTTGACAAACTTGAAGTACCGTTATTGGAGCATTTTTCCCAGAGTCTTCCTTTTGACATCGATCGGGATTGATTGTTAGATAACATTATCTTCGTATTTCACCAAGTTCAATTGTTTTTTTTCTTTTCTTATTGAAACTCGGCTCCATTTTAATCATTTCAAGTAAGTTATATTAGCCCCTGCTCTGCTAGCATATGGTATCTTGTGGACTATATGAGCTGCTTTAAACAATTACACTTTTTAGGATTCTTGTTACCCATTTTGAGGCCCTACATAAAACAAAATTAAAAAAAAGAGCACAAAAAATTAAAAAATATTGGAGAAAATAAAATAAATATGTCAATGACAAAAGAAAATCAGAACACTTAGAAAATTGCTGAAGGCTAGTTGAGGAAGATGAAAATATACTAAATTAAAAAATCTGAAAGTGTATTTTCTATTGATAAATACTTTATTTGCAAGAAAAAATTGATTCAAGGAGAAAAACTCAAAATTGGATGTTTGAGGATTCAATTAGAATTTTTCAAGGTTAATTTGAATTTATTATGGGTTTAATTAAAAAAATGATTTTTGAAGTCAATTTAGACTTTAATTGGAGGCAATTGAAGTACAGGGGGTAGAGTTGTAATTTTAAATTAATTTGATCAGATCAGGATATTAATTGCATTAACCGAGTTATCATACCCCTTCCTCCCTAACCATACTATCCAAGGTTATGGCTACTCTCGCCGTCTGATCTCCTCTTTTTTACTTTATTCTATCTATCTTTCCACATAAATTGTAAAGATTATTACATCATAGGTTGATCATAGATGCACCTTTACTAATTAAGCACTGTAAAAAGATCTTTATCAAGGTTTCAAATCTATTGGAAGAAGAATAGACATCATTGACATTTAATTTTTTATCTTTTGTTTTTCATTAAGACGACAGTTCCATTAGTACTTTATTTTATTTTAGTCCTAAATCGCCTTTCTTTTATTAAATCTTAAATCATTTATTAAATGACATATATTTGTAGGTAAACTCATTTGTAAGGCTGTCTTCATTCATATATGTGTGTAAATGTTAATGCAATAAAAAAGAATTTACTTCTCGATATTTTATTTTTGTTTTGGGGTCAAGAATGTAGAGACCCCAAATCTCAATGTATCGTTAAATTAAATAACCCGAATCCAATTAAATAATCCAAAATAAGTCCAATAAATACGATAAAAAAAACTATAAACTTTATTTAGAAAGAAATTAACTTGAAACAATTCAAGAATCATGGATATTTATATCCCTTCTTACAATTAGGCATTGAATTGAAAGAATAAATAAAACCCAGCGAACCCAAACGACTTATAAGCTACTAACTATATATGTGTAGATGTAGCTGTTTGTACTAGAAACAAATTGAATTTCTATGCATAGCTGCACATTCCATACTGACATGCACTCCCTTTCTCGCACTTGTTGCTGCAACCCCCGCAGTTTTTCTTGTCTGACTTCGGGTTCACGCACTTCCCTTTGCAGCAAATCTCGGCATACTTGCACTTCTTCCCACACATTCCACAGTTGAGCCTGTCTGTCATCACATTCACACACTTCTTCTTGCAGCAATCCGGCCCGGGGCTGCCGCCGACACGACAAACCCTAGGGTAGTTGTTACATGTCATGACAGCCCGGACTTTCTGAGCCAGAAACCGGTTCGCCCCTCGCAAAGATGAAGTTGTTTCTCGGTTCTCATCATCAGGCTGTACTGAAAGATCAGAATTTTCCTCATCTTCGTTATCAAATTCAAGGAATGATTCTTCCTCAGACGGTGCAGCAGAAAGAATAATGGCTAAAGACATGAGTACAGCTAGCAGAAAGAACAAGTTAAGAAGCTTCATTTTGTAAGTATTATAAATGAATCTAGCTGGGCACGTAAAATATATGTAGATCAAGAAGGTATTGATGGAGGAGAGGATTTAATGGAGAAGAATGGAGGATTGATGAGGTATTTATAGAGGGTTCCTCATGGTATGCAAATAAGTCGAGTTTGAAAGGAAATTGCATGGTTTCTCATGTTGTGGGCTGGTAGTGGAGTGGTCTTTTTTAATTTTATTCCAAGCTAGAACCAAAATTGAGTAGTAAACCAATTAAGTTAGGCATTCGAAGAATAATATATCTTAAATTAGGTCAAAGATTGACCCACGGAGACAGCTCGAGCTTTAAAATAATCATCTGTGTTGTTCCTTCATTCCTGTGAAGCACATGCATGTGCATGATATAAAATAGGAAAGAGCAGGGATAGTTTCAGCAGATTATTAGAGTCCTGTTTCAGCAAGCATCTTTAGTTGACTTTTCTTGTTTCGTTTTTCTCAAGCAAATCCTACAAGGCACCCTGCGTGTTTGACGAACTTGAAAAACCGTTATGGGAGCACTTCCACATATATAGTCTCTCGTTTGACCTTCAACAGGATTTTTAGACAACTTTATTTTAATTTGTAGTGTCCAAGGTTTCTAGCTATCGCAAAATTAGCGGTTCAATTGTTTTGGTTCAGAACTAGAGATCAACCTGAAATTTAAAACCTTAATTAAATATTTCGGGTTGTATAATGTTAGAGAATAATTCAAATTATATTATGAGACATCACTTAATAGTTTAAATTTTTAGATAAGATGGTTTCTTGACATTATATCATAGTTTTACTGATCCAGCAACTATAAGTTCGAATCTCACAATTCTATTCTATTTGATAAAAATCAAGTACAAAATAGTATAAATTTATATAAATTTCAAGTCTAAATTTTTTCACTTGAAAGAATATTAAAAAATAATATAAAATATATTATACGATCTCACTTAACAGTGTAATTTGATAAGTGAGATAGTTTTTTTTTATACATAACATCGACACATGAGAAACTAAGCACGCATCGATGATCAAACGCTATTTGAAACTTGAAAAATATCTGAGTGCGAGGGAATTAAAAGATAAGAGGCAAATAGAGACACAATAAAGGAGACTCGTCATTGCTCACCTCATCAGCTCGAGTTGACCCTGTTAATATTGCTGTAATTACCATATCTTTCTTCATTAGCCGAACATGGGAAGGGATGCCTCAAACAAAAGTAGAAGATTGGAAAAAGAATCTACATGGGAGACGAGAGGGACAACTTGAAGTGAGAGGGTAAACAATAATTAGGAGCAGTAAGATTGCAATGTTTTCGTTTTTTCTTCGGCACCGTAAAAAGTTGGTATTAAAGTAGATTTTTTCGCTAAAAAATTAGGAAAGAAAAGGAATAGTGATTATGTAACGTATTTCTTAATTTAACTCGAATTAGACTTTCAAACTTAATTTTTTTTTAATTAAACTCTTAATAAAATGAATTTTATCCATTTAAAATATAATTAATATTTTGCACTAAATTAAAATCTTTCAATAGTACCCTAAATTAATTTCTAAATATAATTAAACTTTAATTTGGCCAATAATTAAATGAAATTGGCCTATTGAAACTTTAATTATGCATTTTCCTTTATTTTTAAGCGCGATAAAGGTACTAGTAGACTCTCAAATCCATCCAAAATCTCCAACTTAATTTTTCCACCAAGTCAACCTTTTTTATTTTTATTTTCAGTATATTTTAGGAATAATCCATAAATGTATTATGACAGAATGATTTTGAATTTTTTTGACATGGATTTGCATGTTGTATCGAGCAGGGTTGTCAATACCTTTCCGTTCCGGACGGAACGGCCGGAACGTTCCGTGCCGTTAAAAAACCCGAGACAAAACGGCGTCGTTTTTGTCTCGGTTTTAATTCTGGCATGTTCTGGAAATACCGGCCGGAACGTCTCGGTACCGTTCCGGGTGTGCCGTTTCGGCCTTAAAATCCTCTTTATTTTGATTAACTTGTGGTTGTGTTTTTAATTTTGAGATTATGTTTGTTTGACTTTGTGTTTGTATTATATAATTTAAAGTTAATTTATCTTAAATTTTAATTATGCTTGTTAAATTAATATTTTAATTTTTTCATATATATATATATATATATATATATGAACAGTACAACCCCAAAACAGCACGCCGAAACGCTTCGAAATCGAAACGTTCCGTGCCAATAGAAAAACCAGAACGACGACCGGAACGGTATTGACAACCTTGGTATCGAGGAACTTGAGATTGTCGTTTGGATTTGAAATATAATTACAGATTCAAGCTTCAAGGTCTATATATTCTGCTTTCCAATTTATTTAAAGAGTCAAAAACTTCGTTTTCCCCCCTTACCACCTAGTTAACTTAGTCCCCGCTTAGCTTTTTAATATATACATATATTTTTTTATTAAAAAAAATAGATTGAAAGACCAAGACAAACAGGCCATTATTGTTGTGAATGGTATCTTTGTTAGAGAATAATATAAATCATATTCAGGAGCCTTACCTAACAACTTAAGTTTTTAGGTGAAATGGTTCTTTGACATGGTATCAGAAACTTGTTGACCCAGTGGTCACGAATTCGAATCTCACCACCCCTATTCTATTTGATAAAAATCAAGCACAAGGTAAAGTGAGCATATGTACAAGTATCAAACCCAAAGAGATTTCACTTGAGGGGAGGTGTTACAGAATAATATAAATCATATTCTGTGACCTCACCTAACAGTTTAAGTTTTTAGATGAGATGGTTCTTTAACAATCTTCTAGTTGATGGTTAGGAATTCTAGACTGATGGAGAGCACATGAGAGAAGGATAAAACATAATTTTGTATTAAGAATTCATAAAGGTAATGTTTACATAAACATGAAAATCAACAACATAAAACTCTAGGCAAAGCTAGCCCACCCCGAATCGATTGCTTGCCTTTATTGGTAACACTCAGCACACTAACCTATTAATTAAATCTTGCGAAAGGTCCATGAATTTCAATTCACTCGTGCAAAACCTAATTAATTAATTAAGTAGCATAGCTACACAATCCATACAAACAAGAGCTTCCCTTGTTGCACTTTTGGTTACACTTGCCACAATGCTTCTCATCAACAGCAGGGTTAACACACTTCCCTTGACAGCACATTTCTGAATACTTGCACTTCTTGCCACACTTACCACAATTAAGCTCGTCGTTCATCACATTGACACACTGTTTTCTGCAGCAGTCAGGCCCAGCACTTCCTTTTGCACGACAAGTCGTAGGGTATTTGTCACAAGTCATGGTCACTTTACCAGCTAGGAAACGACCGCTTCTAAGGAGATGTGCTGGTTCCTCGTCTCCTTGCGATGGAAGGTCACTGGTGCTATGTTTTTCTATGCTATCATGGGATTGTTTAGCCACTGGTGCTGCTGATTGAGTGTTGGCCGAGGCCATGAGCACTAGCAAGGTAAACAAAATTGTTGGTGACCTCATGACTAGGGACCTTTTGAGAGTTTGTAAGGTAATTATAGATAGTGATGCTAGCTTGTTGGTGAAGGGAGGAGGGAATGTGAAGGTTTTTATAGAGAGCTAAATGGGAAAATTCTCCATTTTCATTTCATAATGGAGGTCCTTTTCTTTAGTGGCTAAATGGTCCAAGTAATTAGCAGAATTAGGCTGTTTCGTGCCTGGAATGGAAAAACAGGAAATTGAGAAGAACATGATAAGATATGGAGGATAGAAAAGCACGATCAGTCTGATCTAGGTGCACATGAAACTTCCTAAACACAGATACCTCGGATATGTTTTGAGCTCATATGGCCCCGACCAAGGCTGTAAGAGTTCATGTAAAAATGTCTTTTGTGAAGGCTCTTCGTTGTAATATGATTTATTTTTTTTACCTTCTTAAACAACAATTAATAACATTAACCTTTTTATTGTCTAAGTACCCATTATGGGTTACAAGATCTATTTATTTCCAAAATAAAAATTAAAGAAAAGTTAGAAAAAGGTTAAGAAAATAAGTTTAAACATGCATCATGTTGAAGTGATTGCGTCCTAATTATCTGTCTTTTAAAATATATTTTTTATAATTATAATTACAATTACAATATAAAAATAA
Source organism: Salix caprea (assembly GCA_964035475.1). Classification (NCBI taxonomy): domain Eukaryota; kingdom Viridiplantae; phylum Streptophyta; class Magnoliopsida; order Malpighiales; family Salicaceae; genus Salix; species Salix caprea. The sequence continues at coordinate 604,043 of OZ037745.1, read as the reverse complement.
ATAAAAGCAATTAAAGAATATTATTTTAACATATTCTTGATAAAAAAAAATACTTTTAAAAAACATGTTTACCAACCATAGACTCAGCCACACAGAATCCCTAGCTAAGCAATGAGAATTAGCGTGGCAAATGAGCTGTCAAAGAGAGGGAAGGCAGACTTTCTTCACAGTTAACGTGACCCATTCAAAGCCCTCAGTATCTGCAGCCCACGTTACTAATAATCTCCAAGCGTACAATTTTCATTTTCTTTTTTCCAACGTTTGATTTCTGAATTTCAAAATGATTTTGGTTCAAGTTTTGACTTTAAATCATATATAGATATTTCTCCACAGTTTGGCTACCTTGCAATGTCGACCAAGAACTTTCATGTGTGACAAGCAGGTCCAAAGCACGTGTTCCTACACTATCTTATTTTCCTCCTCTGATAGCTGCCAATAATCCGTGACAGAAAGAAATGAAGCCTGACTTTTGCAGGCAGCTACACTGCACGCAGCCATCACTTCCTTTCTCATGAACTACTTGATACTGTGTACTTCCCCTGAGCACATGCTTGGTTTGACCCTGATAACATGCTTGCGGTTTTGCTTGGAGCTCAAGCACATGCCTCATCATAAGCCATGGAGCAGGGGATCGATGCGATGCGCGCACCCTTGAGCTGCTAGCTCGATTAATTATGCATGTTTGTCACTCATGCCGTGTTTTATTTGTTTATTGGACTTGCAGGATATTCGATGAATCTAACTAATTCAGTTGGAAATAAGTTTGAAATAATTCAAAGCGTTTTTACTTAGAAAAATATACTAACCCTGTTTGTTTCTTTCTGGAAACACTACCTGAAAATTGTCAAACGCAAATGGAAATACTAATGGCAACAATTTTGTCGGTAATTTGATGTAATTGATTTTCATTTTGTGATTTAGATGTTTTCTAAATAAATAATGACTTATTTAATTGGTATGTTTTATATTCAGTTGAAAATTTTAATAAATATGGAGGAATTTATTTTTTTGTAGAAAATTGATAGCAGTTTAAGGATACTATTAAAATGAGCAAGTTTTTTCTGTAATAAGACTTATGCTGGCTATATATTTATTTTCATGTTCACATTTGTAGACCTTGTGATAAAGGTTGTTAATTTTGTTCCATTTCGGCCGAAACATTTTATACCAGTTAAAAAAACAAGATAAAACGGTATCATCTTTATCTCGATTTAAATTTCAGTCCATTTCATATTTTTCGGTCAAATATTAGCCGAAACATACTAGAACCACCTCATCTGTGCCGATTCGGCTACATAAATTTTTTTTATCTTACTTTTCAGCCTTCAAGCAAGCACACATCCTAAGTGCAATGGATGTGACCAACCCAGACCTTAAACCCCGTCCAGACAAGTGATTTTCAATGCGGCTTCCTGCTGTATATTTATACACACAACCCTTTTATCTTCTTTGCTATCTGTTCGATGTAGAATATTTGAAAAACTAAAGCCCCAGCTAAAGCTCCTGTTATTTGTCTCGATGTGGGATAACTTCTCAGCTTATTTTAATTCCTTTGTCCAACGATCAATAACAAATAGTAAATTTATATTTTATAATTATATATATATATATATATATATATATATATATCAAAATTTAAAAAAATTAAAATTAAAATAATATATAATATAAAAAATAAAATGTTGCGTCAACTTTGATTTTATAAAAAAAATATACTTAATTTTTTTGCTTTTTAATTTTTTGCATATATATAATTAATTAATTATACATGAACGGTACAACTCTTAAACGACGCACCAAAATACTCCAAAACCGAAACGTTCCGTACTAATAGAAAAAACAAAACGCCAATCAAAACGGTATTGATAACCTTGCTTGTGATTTCAAGGTTATGCTACTGTAGATTTCTTACTCATTTATACTTGGAGTCGAGAGATCACAACTATACATTAACGACCCAACACAATGCTCTTTGGAGCGAGAGACTCAATTTTGCAGAAACAAGAAAATGTATACAGCAGAAAATTATATATTTCGTGAAGCAATCATGCATAGTTACACATCCCATAAACACAAAATTCACCTTTCTTGCACTTCTTTTTGCATCCACCGCAATTTCTTTTATCGAAAGACACGTTCACACACTGACCCTTGCAGCATATTTCAGTGTACTTGCACTTATACCCACACACACCACAGTTCAATCGGTCCTTCTTCACGTCAACACATTTCTTGTTGCAGCAATCTGGTCCTGGACTTGTCTTCAGTCGGCAAATTCGAGGGAATTTGTTGCATGTCAGGTTGGCTATCAGGTTTTGTTGAGCCAGGACGCGACCAACCCCTCGCAAAGAAGCTACTTCTTGGATTTCGGACAGTGAGAGTCCACTTTGCCTGTCTGAATTTTCATTGTAACTGTCCACCTGCAAGGCTGCAATGGTAGCCATTGTTGAGAGAGCAGTGAAGAGTTTCAGCAACTTCATTGTGAAAAAAAGATTAGTTGGATGGGAATTGTTTTGGTAGGAGATGGGCTTTTATAAGGACATTGTTGTGAGGGAGTTGACATTAGGAAATTGAATTTACAAGTTTCGCTTTCTCTGTGCGGTCTTGGTTCATTGCAATACTTAGAAATGATTAATTAAATATCATTAAAGAAGAACTAAGTCGATTAAATTTAAAGAAAAGTTTGCCTCCATAAGGAAAAAAAGGTAAAATAGATAGCAAACTTACTCCAAACAAATACTTTAATAGTAGGCCATTGTTTCTAGTCATTGATAGATTAAAAAAGAACAAAATTAGTTTAGCATGCTTGATTTTGTATTTCAAAAATACTTTTGAAAATATTTGATAATTTTTAATTTTTATATATTAATGTCAAAAATATTTATGTTTAAAAAAATATTGTTTCGATGAATTTTCAAGTGAAGAAACATTTTAAAAACAATCGATATCATAATAGTACCTTCTAGGCCTAATTTAAGAGCATTTTAGGCCTAAACTAGTTACAAAGAGCCACCAACCCTCTTTTGAAGCTAAACTTCTAAAACTTCCTAACCAAATTTGAGTGTGATTTAACTTTTAGATTGAAACTTATAGGTCTTTTTATTAGGTTGGTCACTCTGCACAATCCAAACAGGATACAGTCATGCTTGTAAGCAACCGAGGATTTTGAACATACAAGTGAGAATCTAACACTATTATATAGGGATTTGAGATAAACAAACTATATGGATGATCCAATTAATATTTTTACGGACCAGTATAATAAGTATAGCTTCAATCACAATAACAAGAGATATAACCAATGGATTGAGATCGAGTTTTTCTAAGTGATTCAATTGGTAGTTTTCTAAGGGAAACTTTTCAAGTTAAATTTATCAAAATCATATTTTAGGCTCGGCTGCCTCTATTTGGGTAAATTTTATTGTTTTTCTATGTTTTCCGGACTATATATTTTAATTCTGATTTTTTTTTATGTTTTTGGATTCCTAGTGATTTCTCTCAAGCTCTCTTCCTAATTTATCTTTCAATTTCTCTTTTTAGTTTCAATCAATTAATTAATCATAGTAGTTCATAGATGAGATCGGTATTAGCTGGTTCATGATGTCGAGCTTATTTAGCTTTAGAGTTTCAATTTCCACCCCCGGAAATTTATATTCCAAACATCATCAACTTACAACAACAGAAAGAAAAGCAAATCGCAATAATTGGAAAAGGACCGATACAGATCAGAATAATATCTATCTTGTCCTGTGCCCCCCTGTTTCAAGGTAGACAGGATTCTTTATGTTGCTAAGAAAAGCACATATTCTGACAAGTCACAGGAAGTACATGAAGGAATGATTGATGTCTTCACATCAATTCTGCAACAATTCTATTGCGACATGAACTTTTTATACAGTTTTAAATGTTTCAGCACCGTGAAATCCCTCAATTTCATTGTCAGGGCAGTGAGAGATCATGAGCTCTCATCGTCTTCTAATCCTTTGTTTAATCCTTTGTGTCCAGAACTATTCATGCAACGAGGGTTCTCTCGTGACAGCAGTTAGAAGAAGCAATGATCTTCGAGGTTCTGAGAATGCAGAGACGACGAACCTAAGATCATGGAATGGTCAAATTGCTTTGCATCGCAGACGCCATCTTGGGAATGTAAGGAAAGTCACATCAGCAGAAAAAATTTGCAGAAAAATAAAAAAGTTTTTTAACATGTATTTTCATTTTCATTTTTCCTTAATGAACCTGCCTTGTTATTACTAATGTGATCTACATGGAACAGACTCATGGGGTTCTAAACATCATAGGATGGGGAACACTCTTGCCAATCGGGGCGATTGTTGCAAGATCCTTCAGGAAATCTCCATTGAAATGCGATGAATGGTATAATCTTCACGTCGTGTGTCAAACTTTGGGATATATTATAGGTGCAGTGGGATGGAGCATTGGGATGTGGCTTGGGAATTCCTCAAAACAATACAGCTTGAGAGCACACAGGATTCTTGGCATCATTATTTTCACATCTGCCACTGCACAGGCAAGCCCCAGACTTACAATCCCCTGTAATTATTTTGATCAATCTTGCTTTATTGATCTCTGATGCCATTGTTTCTGTAATGCAGATGTTTGCTCTCTGCTTGCAACCAAAGAAAGAAAATGAAAGAAGGAGATGGTGGAAGATATGCCATAAGATTCTAGGGTATCTATTGATTTCCATGATTGTAGCAAACATATTTCAAGGGATTGGTCATAAAGACCATGCTGAAAAATGGAAATGGATTTATGTAGGAATCCTTTCGGTTTTATCTTTCTGTGCTCTGGTGCTGGAAATTTTTCGATTTGTCATGCCTAGAATTCACCGGTAGATGGCATTGGACATCAATCCTGATATTTCCACGTGAATTTTACTGAATGATCTATTCATTACTGCAAAAAATTCAACTACAACAATCTCATATAGGCATATGAACTGGTCTGGCCAGGACCCGGAATATATCTCATTTGATCCCGTTAATTGTCTCTCATTTTCCTGTTACAAGTTTCTTCTATAATTTTCATTATCATGTCTTCTACTAAATAACCATTTTGGATCACTCATGAACGATCATAAGCCATCCCTGAACTTGAATATCAAATTTAAGATTTTTTTTTTTTTTTGTAGAAAATTAGCATTGTTTTAAAAAATGACAAAATAATACAGATTGAAAAAATATATTTGTGAAATAGCATAGTTTGCACATGATTGAAATTAAAATTAAATCATGTGAGAGTTGGCACTACATGACTTCTTAATTGACATTGTTAATCCAAAGACAACCCGATCAACTTGTATAAGAAAATGAGGATGAAATTGATAAAAAAAACATCTCGACCTGATTTCTTGCCGATGAAATTTGTCTGTAAAAAATATTATTACGAAGGGCATTTTCTACAATACCATTAGTTTAAACTAAAGAAATTTCAGTAACGTGTTAATTTACATGTTGTAACAAGGAAAAAACAAAAAAAAAAACTTGAAAAAATGAATAAAATATTGTAAGTAAATGCTCTAAAACGCAACGTTTCATACTAATGATCTAGCTAGCAAACTACCAACCACAAATCAAAGGATTTGAGAGAGAGAGAGATAGACCAAAAAAAATGAACAAACAAGAAGAAGAAGAATCTAGCACCACAGATAAGAACTGTACCACAAAACAAGAACAAGGGCAAGTCTCTGACATGTCAGCAATACCTGTCGCTATGGACAAAGTGGCGGCGGCGGCGCTCCGATCAGTGCTTCAGCGTGTCTCTCAAGCAGCAGATAAGGCAGGTCGTGGATCGCAGCAGATCAGAGTGGTGGCTGTTAGTAAGACCAAACCAATCTCTCTAATCAAGCAATTATACGATGTGGGTCACCGTTGTTTTGGGGAAAACTATGCTCAAGAATTTATAGAAAAGGCACCCCAGGTTCTAAAGTTTGAGTCTTTTTGTATTAATATGGCTTAATTAATTATGGTAATGATTATTATTAAAGCTGTGAACTTTTTTTTGGTTGAATTTGGTGAATAAATAACGCAGTTGCCAGAGGATATAGAGTGGCATTTCATTGGGAATTTGCAGAGTAATAAAGTGAAACCTTTACTGGGTATGGTTCACTTGTTGTCTTTGTTGGTTTTGAAATTCTGGGGTTGTGGTGTTTTCTTATGGTTGATTGTGTGTTGTGCAGCTAGTGTACCAAATCTTGATATGGTGGAGAGTGTGGATGATGAAAAGGTAATGGTTTTTTTTATGAACACTTGCGTTTTATAGATTTATGAAGCTCTGCTTGAGGACCATTCTAGCTATTCATCTTATTAGTTTATATGTTTTGTTATGGATTTATTAAGCTTAATTTATGTTATTTGCAGATTGCCAATCATCTTGATCGAGCTGTTGGGAACTTGGGAAGGAAGCCCCTGAAGGTCTTAGTCCAAGTGAATACCAGTGGTGAAGAATGTGAGTTAATTGAATAGTTTTTAAACTGTGGCCTTGTTTATGTCTTAGGTTTATTGCTGACAACCTTAATTAATATTGCTGACTTTTGACATTTGTTCCAAGGCAGTACCAATACCTGTCTTAATTGGTTCTGTTCAATATTTTGTGTTTAGAAAACATGATATCGACTAGCATATGCATGCTCCTCTTGGAGGTTGAGTAGTTTGTTCATAATTCTATGGTTGTTCCTTACCTACTTTAAGTGCATGATTTTACCTACCATGAACTGTGAAGAAAGTCGTAGTTTCATTTTGTTTTGTTTAGAGCTCGGCTTTTATATGAAATGACCTGGGATTTTGATTTTGAAGAACACCATGTAACTTTGGTCCAATGTCGAGAAAGTAGCAAGGAGCTATATGCACTTGGTGTTTGCACCTTAACATAGTAGGTTGAGTGGCTTTTAGATTCTGATGCTGATATCTGTCCTACTTTTGAGTGGCTTTCAGGTTCTGATGCTGCTTTTCTCATGCTACTGCCTCTGAGTCTGGCATCTATTATTTTTTAGGAGTTTCTTTTTAAACAGGTTGTCTAGCTTATGAAAATTTGCCACCTTAAATATCCTCTGTAGCTTTTTTACCATGCAGCCTGATACCTCCTCAGAAAACTGTTTCTGTTCAAAAACTGTACCTGCTGAACAGTCTCATTTTTGTTGCTCCAGTCATGGTTGGGAGCCAATTTGTTCTTGGGGCAAATTTTGATTGCATGATTTACAACAATTTGCTCTTATTTGGTGTGAATTTCTTTTAACTGCCATATCGTGTTTAGTCATAGAATTATACTAGTTTAAGGATCGTTTAAGAGCAGTTGGTAAAGATTCGCTACTTTTGGCTGTTGTTTTATACATGTTATATTGTTGCAGCAAAATCTGGCGTTGAGCCCTCAGGTTGTGTGGAACTTGCAAAACATGTTAGTCAGAATTGCACAAACCTTCAGTTTTGTGGCCTAATGACAATAGGAATGCTTGACTATACCTCAACCCCAGAAAACTTCAAGGTGGTAGTTGCATATTTTGTTCACTTTTAGGTTCCCTACTTTTTCCCCTCTTACTTTTTCACAGCATTGTGGATGCTTTAGATTTTCTGATATCAAACCTTGTTGTATTATCAGGCATTGGCAAACTGCAGAAGCGAGGTTTGCAAGACCCTTGGTATACCAGAAGAGCATTGTGAGCTCTCAATGGGAATGTCTAATGACTTTGAGCAAGCTGTGAGTGATACTGGCTAGTAGCAATTGTTACTACCTTTACTGTGCAACATCGGTTGAATTTTTGTTATTATCATCAATGATGTCGAAATTGCACACTGTGATTCATTATAACACATCGTATCTAAAGATTATCCATCTAATAGCTAAAACTTGTTTTGCAGATTGAAATGGGGAGTACGAATGTGAGAATTGGTTCTACCATATTTGGTCCTAGGGAGTATCCAAAAAAGAAATGAGCACGGGGTGCCATTTGCTTCCTTTTTTGTTCTATCATACTCACACGGCAAATTAATGGCATCTATCGTTAACCTTTGATGCATTGATTACAAGAATGCTTAGACAATCTATTATTATGGCCAATAAGTGAATCACACTGCTGTATGTAGATTGAACAGCTGAATGATAGTCATCAGTTGCGTGTTCAGTATGTTGATCAACTTGCCGAATGGCTATACAAACAATACTCGCAAGCGAAGTTACACCGCGGTACCTGGAGAGAATTTTCATTTACTTCCATATTTGTTTGCTATTAGCAAGTGATTGATACTTTACATGCATTTTGTTAGTGGAATGGATTTACCAGGTTAAGTATGCCCATTCCCGAATGAATTTTAGAACTCAGTAGCATCATTGCTGAAGATAATTTATAGCCGATGACTGGAATGCCAGAAACCTTGTTGACACAAAGTGGTGCTTCATTGAATGTACGTGTAAAGGAGGGTGAAGCATGGGCCTATTGTTGATCACCACTATTCTGAAGAGATGTGTAACTGTTGAAAATTATGCTAAAAGAAAATAGTTGATGAAAACTTCAAGCTGGGCCGGAGAACCTTCAAAACCAGCCAGCTTCATAAAACTTTTCTAACCAATTTTCACCCAGCATATGTATAACTAACATGAACAATAACTCCAGGTTTATCACTTTTATCAAGAACTCTCTTTCTTGTGTGGGTTAGCATTGCAGTTATAGTTATTTAAGAAAAGTTATAAATTATAATTATTTATTTATTGTACACAAGTTTTTAATAAAGAGTTTTCAGCGAGCTTGTTTATTGCAATGAATGTTGATTAACCAAATGTTTTTATAATTGCGATGAGGCAAAGCTATTTTTTTAAAACTTGACTTGGGATTGGGATTGGTCCACGACAATTCTAGGATCATATTTTAGTGAGTTGGGTTGATTTAATTTTTTTTATTGTATAAAAAGAATAAAAATGACATTATTAATAAATTTTTTTAAAAAAGTCATTGAGTTTGTATAACCAGTTTTTATTACTGGTTAATCAAGTAAAGGGTCAATTTGAGTTTTTAATCAAGTTATGTTAAATTTTTTTGCCAGAACTTGGCTCGACCTAGATCTCTAATTACGAGTCAACATATTGGATTCTAAAACAGTGGACAAATTAGGAGTGCGTTTGAAATTGTTTTGGGATGCTTTTTAAGTCTCTTTGGAATGAAAAAAAATATTAAATTAGTTTTATTCTAATATGTTTATTAAAAAAAAATTATTTTATTTCACGAAATGAAACACATGCGAAATCATTTGCAACTCACCGTACTGCCACACAGCTTACATGTTAACTCTCATTTTTTAAATCCCTCAAAAACTATAGTAGTGGTAAACACCAATGATCAGAAAGGACACCACATCTGAAGTTCCTTGCTTGGCGCCAATACCATATTTCCAGGAGAGTATTGCCATTTCAGTGAGAGAAATTAAACGAAATATATTCCAAATTTCAGATAATTAGGAAAAAATTAAAACTTGATTATCGTCATCATAGAACAGAAAGCAGTTACCAGATGATGATAAGCATTACATAGCTTAGCATTTCTTTTCGCTGCCTCCTATCCAAATCTTTTACTCTCTTTTTTTTGGCCCAAGTAAGAAAGAACAAATGATGAATGAGTACTACTACATCAACAGGCGCAGAGGCCCTAAGCTAAAGGCAGCCATAAAGGTGGTGATGGTTATCATGGGATTTTTCCTTGTTTGCTACATTGTTGGCCGACCTTTGTATTGGCATCTTTCTGAGTTTTTAACGGCCAAGATTCGTTCTTCAACCCTTCATTGCCATCCTTGCTCCTGTGATTGCTCTTCTCATCCCCTCCTTACCCTCCCTGATGGTACGTAAATACACATGCACGGATGTGCATGTTGTTTGATTGTGTTCCCTTTTTGGTTTGAGTTTGATCCTTTTTGAATGTGGATTTCGTTTTGGTTTTAATTTATGAATCTTGTATATGTGCAAGATTGTTTTTGTTTTTGTGATTGGATTTTCATTTGGTGATAAAGGGTCCAAAATGCATTGATGGGGCATTGGTTTTACAACTAAAAGCTGTTGTCTTTGTAATTGATCGTGTGATTCTAGGCACAAGATTTGCTATAGGCATAAGATTTGCTAATGTATGCGTGTTTATTGTGGATCACTGATTTTTGAAGTAGTTTTTTCAATTGGGAGAAGAATGGGGTTGTAGTCTTCTACTGTATGTGGAAATGTTGATTACTAGGGGTTGTGGATTAAGTTTGTCTGATCTGATGGACAATTCAATTACTTGGAGGTTACTCGGTTTTGTAGCTGTGAAAATGCTGAAACAGTGTCAAAACATGAATCTGGAGCTTGTTTGGAATTTTTTACCATATCCCTGTTAAAATCCCAGTTCCTTGTCAAGGAAAAGGTTTAATCTTCTTTTAGATGAAGACCATGACCTGCTTGTGTGGAGTGTTATTTCTAGTTTTCTCTGATGATTCTGGAGGACTTGCTCTTCTTGTTGTGGATATTGCTGTATTAAGTGATGCCACTGGCTAACTGCCAACTCTACTGGTGTTTTTCATGACGATTTTCTTGTCTGTTTCGTTTCAGGATTGAGCAACAGCTCCTTTACAGGTTAGTTTATCTTCCCCATAGGCCATGTGGAAAGGGAGCAAAATTTCATTTCTAAGATATAATGAGCCAGAATTTTATGAAAATACATTTCCACGGTATTGCTGAAATTTAAATGATGTTTGTATTTTGACGAATGATATGTATTTAAGGATGCTTTGGTAGTCTAGATGTAAGCTTTTAAACTATGAGAATTTCAAACTGTCAAGAAATTATCACATCTAAAAACTTAAACTGTTAGATAAGAATCCAAGATATAATTTTTATTCTCTAACACAAACTGGAGATCTCATGGGGGGAGGGAGGCACTAATTCCAGTTTAGAGTTATAGATCTTTGGCTGATATTGGGTACGAGTACACATGAATAGCTTTATCCAAGATCTATCAGGTCATTACATTGGTTACCACTTGAAACCTTTTTAGAGGCCACATGGCTGCCTGCTTCCTAGTCCCTACAGAATAGAACAACATTAAATCTTGCAAGAAAGAAAAAGGAAGAGCCTTGCTTTTCTACAGAAGAATTGGTGTTCTGTCAGCTTCAGACATATCGAAGACCTGTTAGGATGTCAATGTCGACATGTCTGGTGTACACGATAATACTAGATAATTCTGAAAAATGCTAGCTCTAACGTTTTTGGGATGCAAGGAAAGAAAATTGATGTGATTCTGCTTTTTTCACCATTTCTATGAATGTTGTGATCTACAGTGGGTTGTACCAGTTCTTGAACTTTTTTTGGCACAATACCATTTCTTGACCTTTGAGACTTTCTGTTATCGGCTTTCTAATTTTGTAGATTGTACGAAGCATGATCCTGAGGTGAGCCATGAGATAGAGAAAAGTTTTACAGATATGCTGTCAGAGGAACTGAGGTTAAATGAAGAAGAAGCACAGAAAAAACAACAGCGTGCGGACGTGGCGCTGTTGGAGGCAAAGAGAATGACATCTCAGTACCAGAAAGAGGCAGAGAAATGCAATTCTGGAATGGATACATGCGAGGAGGCAAGAGAAAGAGCTGAAGAAGTATTACAAGAACAGAGGAAACTCAGTGCAATATGGGAGTTTAGGGCTCGGGAGAGAGGATGGAGAGAAGGCCTCATGAGGTCTCACGTTCATCAAAACTTGGAATAGATTAGGTTATTCTGAGGAAATCCAATGTAGAACGTTGAAAAGCACAACCATTTCGAATCTGAGTTTTGATCCTAGTTAATTCATTGAGATGAACAGGATTCTATCACAATACTTCCATGACCATGAATTGGTCAACCAAATATTAAGCAATATGCTCAAATTATTTTCCTACGGCAATACAGGTTTTTTTTTACGCCATTGTATCTGTGATGTTTGCTTGCCTCTTGGAGATGGCTTCTGTATCTGTGTCGTACACCTTCCTGCTCGTAACAGGCAGAAAAGCTCATCGCTGGGATTCTATTAGCTCTTGCAACTCTGTAATGGCTTTATCAATTGCATAAATAATCATTTTCTTTATCTGTTACACATTGACAAAAAAAGAAGAAAACCACGTTATTCATGGAAGCTAAATTACCAAATGTCAAGACATTTTCCAGGAAAGAAGTTACCTCAAGCTTATCTTCTCTAGCTCTATGGTTCACCGGAAGTTGTCGGAACTCTTCAGTTAACCGGAGGCATTCCCTTATATTTTCAGGGGAGACGAAATCTACAGCAACTTTAGTACAAGACTGTATGGAGAAAACATGTGCAATTCAGACACTGTTCAACAATGAAACAAAAGATTGGCAACAATTTCTTGTCAGCCCTTCATGCTTCCTCTTATTGTTGGCTATATATGCATAAACTGGGAACGAACAGGAAGTACTAAGGCAATCATAAGACTTCATTTTCAGATCTGTAAGGAATCGCATTCCTTAATTAACTTTACTCATCAAATAGGAAAAAAAACATAATAATACACAATTCAAAAATTAAAAATAGAAAACCATAAAATTAGCTAAGAAAAATATTTATTTTCCTAAAAGAGCTCATGCAATAGTCTCCCTGAGTTAGAACTCGTCCTCAAGTTCAAACCTCGATCAGAAATTGTCATCCACCATGAACATTCTTTTGTGCAATTCATCCCATCGTGTGTTCCTAACATATTTGCTTCAATCTCGTAGATATCCAATCCTTCTAACCATTCTTATGCTCAACATTTCCATTAGAAACATAATATTTATCAGCAATATACTCAACCTCCCTAGCAATAAAACCAATATTAGGGAAAAGAGAAGATTTAAAAATCCACCTTATAATTTTTATCTGAAATACATGAGCATCAACCATAACCTCATCAATTTCAAAATTCTCCTCAAACACAGGAATCATATCTTTCACAATGTGATTCATCAAAAATCACATTTGGAACCACATCTATTTTGGTTCCCTTCTGATTTTGATTTGTGGGGTCCAAAATAGTAGGACTCACAGTTGAATGAGAATGATTGCTTTGTCACATCCATTCTTGCAATGATTTATGTGATAAAATATATATTTGTAGTTTATATGTTTTAAAAATAATTTTAAATATATATATTTTTAAAATTATAATTTTAATATAATAATTTCAAAAATAACTTTTTAAAAATAAAAAATATATTAATATATTAAAAAAAACACTTTAAAAAATATCCACAATCACAATTACAAACAAAACCTTTATACCTTTGTACACAAAGAAAAGGCAAATTAGTTTAGCATGAATAACAAAACCTTTACGTATTTCAAGAAGGAAAAGCAGTCAGGGACGGACCTGAAGATTCCTAACTTGGTGGGGGCATCCAGCGGGAATGAATACAGCCTCCCCAGCTCTTTGTTCAAATGTCCAGGCTTCGACTCCTGGTGTGTAAACGAATCACGGTGATTAACAAACTAAACTGAATATATTGGAACCAAAACGTCAAGAGCAAATAGAACCAGTGTTTTACAATTACTCACCGAATTCCTCCTTCAATTTCCTTTTATGCTCCATGGTTAAATAGAAACATTGGTCATGAATTGGATGATCGACCTGCTTGTAACCAGTTAATTTCCGGTATCAATGACAGAGAACCAGGCTGAAAAAATAAGAAAAGAAAACCATAGAATATACCTGTTCTACAGGGGCACAGAAAGTGTGCCTGAATTCTTTGGAGTGCTTTCTAAGATATTCCTCTAACTTGGGAACATCCCCCCTCCTGAAAATGTCCCACAAAGCGCCACCACCTTCTGTGTCCACTATCTCCCCTTCTGAGGGTGAACCAGAAAGTGCAGCTCCTCTTAACACATCTTTAGAGTTCTTTAGTTTTTCATTAATTTCAGAGGGGAGCGGCTGTGGCCCTCTAATTTCTGAGACATCCATCTCTTCTTTCAAACTATCATTTCCCTGATCAAGTTCAATGTGAGGATTGTCTACCTTGTCTTTTTTCAAATGTTCCTTCTCATCCTGTTCCCTGTGCTTCATTTTCAGCAGCTCAATGGCAGAACATTGTGCTTCACTTAATGGTACCTTGGCAGTATGTGTCAAAATATTCACCTACATCAGAGAGCAATTTTTCCTCATTAAAGTATGACAAGAAATCAGCAAGTGCAAATGATGTCTTATGAACAATCAATGCATCCCAAGTTCTGGCCTACTGAATGCTAGGCACCTTCAGAGCTCAAAGCTTGTTCCAGTAACTCTAAATTGCTCCCCGTTATGCAAATTTGGACCACAAATTCATGGAAATTTGGAGTGAAAATTGAAAGGGAATAATTTTGTTTGATAATAGACATTTGAGACATCAGCAGCACAGAAGTGCAATTCAATGCACAACATTGCAATAAAGTTACAAATTACTTTAGTTGATGCACACAAAAGTCAGATACTTAGATCATCAGTTTTCTTTGCCTAATAAAGAACCTGATGCTCCCAAGTAAACAGCACATTCTACAACCAAAAGGAAAATTCTGCAATCTCGTCTTAAACTGAAAGGAATATAATAGAATTCAAACCTGCAAACCTATGGATTCCTGTGATTTATGTGATAAGAGGACAAATTTGCTTGGAACTGTAGGAGCCCACTTAAATTTATCCTTGGAAATGCGGATGCATATGGTTATCAGAAACTTGAGATTAGATAGATAATATTTTTTGGAACAAGGAATGATCATCATTCAAATAACCATATTTTACTACACAAAATAAAGTGTACCGCATCTGACATATCACAGTGAAGGTTGGTCACCGAGTCCCCTCTTCCAAGCTCTTCTCTTGTACCATATGCAATATAAGTTTTTGGACCCATGTCTGGTTTCAGCTTTTCTTCTGGAAACTTCGCAGCAACATTCAGTATTCCAGCATATGGATCACTGTATTCTTGGAATGGCAGTGCTCTGATAAACTCATCACAATGGCGTGGCAAAAATGTTTCAAATTTATCAGATGGAGGCCAGTCCTTCAGCTTAAGCATCTCGGGCCAAAAGTTATGATATGTTCTCCCTTCCATATAGCCTTTAAAAAACTGTCGGGTATTAATCTCCACCTGAATATTTTTACAAAGTCAGCATTCTGTGAGTAAAAGTACTCATAAAGCAAAACAGATGATTTTGCTCATTATGTCATCCAAAAGGCTTTGACAAATGTTACTGACTGAACAATAAGTGCAAGGAAGGATAGTGGAGCTAAACCTCGCAACATGCTAAACAGTCAATAGCCTTCACTTCAGACATCTTCGAACTAATATCTGAATCCACATTTTCACATAGTGCACGCCACATGACCATCGGCTCCCAGCTCAAATGAGTTGTCTCCTCAAGAACATCACGAACTATAAGTGGCTCACCTTTAGCCCAGTGCTTTTGGAAGTGAAAAAGTTTTCCATCCTCAAATATATCCTTTGAAGCAGGACAATACAAGTAATTGTCCTCAGATCCTTCCCTAAATGCTGCTCTTCTTAACAGCCCATTCCCTGTTTCATTGCAGTTGCACATCAAACTTGCCTGTTCATTGTCACAGATTTCCAATAATTCTGCTGCCTTCCTTTTCAACTCCGCAACCTGTCTTGGTGGAAGGATACACTTTAACTCCAATACACAATCACCACAACCACCCACTTCACTTGGAGGGCAAGAAATGCTACCATCTTCATTGGCATTCCATGATAGAACTAGAGGCTCACTGTGGTCATAAGGGTTTTGGGAATGACAAGGTAGTGGGTCTCCACCATGCATATAATCAGAGCCTCTATTGACATACCAAAACTTCTTTTCAGCACGTCTTGAAAGGCTTCCCTTACGAATTTCCCGACAACAACTAAGGCACAATTCATAAGAACATTTTGGACAGCTGCGATGAAAGTCAATGATAGAAGTGGCACAGTGGTTGCTGCTCCACAATCCCCAAAAGAAATGCAGTGAATGAAATTTATTTGAGTGACTAAAATCAAATGGTAATTACTTGTTCAGTGGAGACAAGGTGCATACCAATATACACGCTCATCACTGCAGCAAAAGTTCTCAGCTATATCAAAAGGGGAACCTGGTTGCCACAAGCACACCAAAATCCTATCAGCAAAAAGAAGATTAACAGAACTCATTTGATCACATCAAATTCTTCCATCGAAACAGAGGATACCTCGAATACCGGCCTCGATCTGCATTTCTTCAGTTTGTTCATCACAGATTTGTTCCAGAAAAGGTAGCAGCGACTTGATCAAATAATGCAGATGGTGAACCTTTTCACTGTTGTTGATATCCCTTTTTGATGTCTGGAGGCAATAAACACAATGAACCACTTAGCATTAGCAAAGAGTGAAAACATCCAAGGTAAATTTCAGCAATAAAAATACTCCTCCAACTGCCGATACGTCAAGTATTTAAAATTATGCAGCTTTCGCTTCTTCTTCTTCTTCTTCTTTTCAAGAAAACTTTAATATCCTCACAGATCACAAGCAAAGAGGGACAGGAGCATAGGACCAACCTTAATTAACCCGCTTGAGTGCAAACACACATTGCAATTGCATTTTTTACTACAAAATGGGCATCGTTTTGCAAATTGCCCTTCTGTCATCTCAGGATACCTATATACACCAAATGAGATAATATAAGAAACAAAAGCATATCGAAGTTCATCTAGACAAAACAAATCACGTTGGCAAATAAGATTTGTCATTAGAAAATTTACCATTGCTTGATGCACTTTATGCAGTACACTCTAGTACATTTATTACAAAGGACAACAGCTATTCTTTCTTTTTTCATGCACTGATGACATCTTTTGATTTCTTGTCCTCTGACCTGTTTGAAGCAAGAAAAAACAGCATAAGTCAGCTACAAAAAATGAAATGCAGTATAACAGGGGCCACTCTCTCCAACAGATATGGCTACAGAAAGTATAACTCAATGTAGAACCAAAACAAATTGAAAGGGATGCGATACCTTCACATCTCTCACTGCAGACACACCATTGCAATGATCATCACATTTTGAAACTGATGAACTAGGAGAAGATGATGCTGAAGAAGAAGAATTCACAGAACCTATATTTTTCTCTCTGGCCTCCTTCAGACTTCTCTCGTTTGTATCCCTACCTGAATTAGTAATTCGTTTTCGCTCTCTCATTTTTACAACACAAATTGCTTCCAGCAGATCCTCTTCTGAATCACCCTCAAAATCTACACCTACAGAACTACTTCTACTACGCTTGTTTAAGCCTCTCTGCTGCCTCTTCGGGTCCACATTACTCTGCAAAAACTCAGATACCGTAACTGGCGTCACTCTTTTAGATGAAGATTTTCTTCTCACTCGCAGTGACCTCTCATCATCACACTTCAACAGCTCAATTTCTGAAGCTGACTTAATTTTCTTTGATGAGGTTTGGAATCTCATTGGAGGCAACTTATCATCACTCTCCGAAAACCCAACATCTGGAGCTAACATAATTTTCTTGGATGAAGCTTTCCTTCTTGTTCCTGAACACCACTGATCATCAATTTTCAGCGATTCAATTTCAGAGGCTGCCTTAGTTTTCTCATATGAAGTTTTCCTTCTCGCTCCCAGAAACTGCTCATCATCAGTTTTTGACAATTCAATTTCTGGGGGTGCCTTAATTTGTTCAGACAGAGTTTTCCTTCTTTCCAAAGGAGAGCACTGGTGATAACTCTCTGAAAGATCACTTTCTGGGGCTAATATCAGTTTCCTATTCAAAGCCTTCTTTCTCCTTCGGGAAGACCAGTCATCATCATCATCACTGTCTGATGACAATTGAATTACCTCCACTTTCTCACATGAAATCTTCCTTCTAGCCTTCGATGCTACTACTACCTCATTGAATCTATTTTTCAGGGTTTTCTTAACTCTTTCTCTTGTTTCATGCCATGAAAAACTCAAAGCAGCTCTTTTAAATCTCCTAATTTTATAACCACCATCCCTATTAATCATGGACTTAGCAATCATAGCGGCCGTTGTCTGTCACTGCACACCATCAAACACACAAAACCATCAACCTTTAACCTAGCACCTCTTGGAAATCACAGCAGCCATCGTCTGTCGCCGCTAACAATATCAAACACACAAAGTCATCCACCTTTAACCAAGCGCCAGACCCAAAATCTACAAATCTCACTTCTTTTCACATTAAACAAAAAACCCATCAAAAGAAAACAATCCCCACATTGCAAAAAATAAAACTTTCTATCGTTTTTTTTTTTATCACACACACAAAATTAACTATGAACAAAAAGAAAAAGAAAGAACTGGACCAAATTCACAGTTGCAGATAGACCAGATAAATAAATAAAAAACAGCTGCATTGACTTGACTTGGAGTCAAGTCAGGTAAAACATCATTAAAAAACAAAACCCCATAAACAAAAACATTAAAAAGAAATAAATATTAATAAAACTGAAACCATAGAAACACACAATTACATGAGCAAACATAAATTCAGTCAAACCCATAATTCTAATCCAATCCAATCCAAAAAATAAAAATAAAGTTGCATATCCATAATCCTCTGATCAGCAGAAAACCAACCATACAAAACATAGAAACACACAGAATTTTGAAACTAACCTGATCACAAGTAAAAAATAAAAAAGTTGATGACATTTATTTTGTTAGGTGGATGTGTTAGAGAACGTGTTTGGAAGAAGGGAGAGGAAACAATGTGATTGATTTTTCATTATATAGGGGTGAAGAAGACGACAAGAAGAGAAGCAAATCTCTGATGTTGGTCTCTTCTTTCTCTAACTATTTAAATAAAAACAAAACCACTGATTCTTTCTCCATTCTGTTAACGCACACTGTTTTTGTCTAATTTCTTTCCTTTTTTCCCCCTTGACTTTGACTTCACTTTTTGGTCTTTCTCAATTTTCTACTCAAGTATTTCTACTTTTGTTTTATATATATATATATATATATATATCTGAATCTGTATACCTCATTATTTATTTATTTTATTTTTAATTAAATGTTTTATTTGTATTCAGATTTTTTATTATGAAATTGTATTTTACTACAATCATAGTTATTATATCGATTTCACAGGAAATCTTCTCTCAAAAATTTAGTTAATAAAACCCTATAATTTATAGTTTTTTTTTTTAACGACAAACACAAAAGCTATTATAATGCCAAATAATTGTTTTTGCTTTTAAATAATTAATCACATGTTTGATAAATAGACACATGTTATCTTTGATTAATGCGAGGTTTATTATTGAAAAAAATAAAATAAAAATAAATACACGTGATTTATATATATATATATATATATAAATGTATATAAATATACATTTGTCTTTGAAGATCCATTCAGTGCCACAAAATACAAATTAAACTGGTTGATTTCTTGTGAGAATTTTCCAGCCAGCCCTTCTTCCTTTGCCCACTACAGAACAAGTATGAGATGTAATTGGCATGCAACACTCAACGCTCTACCGTTCGAACTTCCTCAGATAAAGAAGGTGAAGCTGCTCGGCTTACTGCCGGTGAATTTCTTTGAGATTGGCGTCTTGTGGGCACCAACACGTTCTCTGCATCAGCTTCCTGGTTTTCGCTCAGACACCGTTCACAATCATCATCGTTGTCATCACCTTTGAAAACTGGATGCACATATGCTTTCTCCAGGTAGGGTTTTAAATTGAAGTTTGGAGAACTTGCTTGTTCCAGGCTATCTTTCATCATTGCTTCCTGAAAACCAGAACTCAAAAGTTTAAGGGATGAGTTTTTAAGAATGATTCTATATATATATATCGGATGTGTTAAAGAATAATATAAATTATATTTTAAAGTTTCAACTAATAGATTAAACATTTAGAAATGGTGAGAATTATGCAGGTAAATCAGAGACAGTGACACACCTGTAATGGATATTTGACAAATGCAGATTTATAGCGCCCGTTGCAGAAGACATGGAACCATATAGTGAGGACAGGAAGAGCAATGAGAAATGGTGTTGAGCTGGAAGCTTGCTTTGTGCTCAGCAGTCCCATCATAAGCAGCTGTGCGATTACCAATGCCGTAATGACACGCCCATGGACAGCAGGCCAGAAGGCGGCGCCACTTTCATACTCCTGGCTGTAGACATTTATGATCTGCAGAAAACATGAACATAAACAGTCTGCAGATAGAACATGGCATAACCAGAAGGACTTTACCTGATGACGGTAGACTACATAAGCGAATCCGAAGAACATCACTATGAATGGAAGGAGAATAGGTGTGACTGGTGCGTATACCAGTCCCAGCAGAAAGTATAACTGTATACGAGGCTCGCCGGTGTTGAAACCAAGACTGCCTGCATCCATTGCTTCTTGCCTATCTTTTTCAGTCTTCACCAAAAAGAAATTCTTCAAGTGGTAAATTATCAGTGGTTTCAGCATTAGAACTTCTCCAGCTACTCCAGCCCATCCATCGACCATTATATAGGTTATGAAGAAAGTTGCTTTCATTGGAATAGCTACGCCAATTGTTTTAGGAATTCTGCACAGAGGAAACGTGCAAGAAACACACAATCAAGTGAAGCTCTTCACTGAAGCTGTATGAATAAAACTGTGAGAGGAACGTACTCGCTGGCAGACTGATTGATAAAAGAATCTAGCTGTTCGAATGCAGCCCCGGTGAGAATGCTTCCGAGGAACACATTGATAATGATGAAAATGTAATATCTCATTGCCGATCTCCTTTCCAAAGATGATAGAGAAGTGAAGCCTTCAAACTTAGACATCATCATCAATATCGCCGGCAGCAAGATAAGAAAGAGCTTCAGCGCGATCCCAGGTAGAAATCCTTGGACAACTGATTTGATAAATTCTCTGTATAAAAGAACAATCAGTAATGTCTAAGAGGGAATCTTGCAACTAAAGTGACGAGGCATTGTGAAGAAAGAAAACTCACACTTCAATAACAGGCTTCAAAAAGGGAAGGCTTTTCTCAATCCCCTCAATACTTGCTAGAGATTGAACAAATGCAATAGGGATCATGAAAAAGAAGGCAAGAAAAAAGAATGAAACTCCAATTATCAGCCTTCTAACTGAGAGTGACACGTATGGAATGGCTAGGTTTTCCCAATATACATCGCGTGGCTCGGGAGCCCACTCTGTCAACCACAAAGTTGGATTTCTTGATTGTTGAGTTTGTGCACAAACTGCTGCACCCCATCGAGACTTGAACGAAACGAATGCGGCAGGCATGATACGACTGGGATCATTTAAAACCTCTTCCCTTTCTTCTGCTATCTGGATAATACAGAACCATCCATGACACCAAATTAGAGTGGTGATGCAAAAAGTAATGGGAAATGAGAAGCTCATAAGCAACTCATGAACTTCTTATACGTGCATTTTTGCAGTAGGTAGCCAGATTTATATGCTCAGAAAAACAACTAAACAGCTTGAGCTTTCTGAATCATTAGGTAATTTAGACAAGAAATTGAAGATAGGGACTTGCTTCTTTTGACAGTTTCTCAATCTCCGATACGTAATAATCGAGTGCATCTACTTTTGCCCCCCAGAGACCAAGAAAGCCAGTCTGAAACAGCAGGGTAAAAACTCGGGTTTAAAACCAAAATCAGGTTTCAGAAAAGGCAATATTGCATTTTGAGAAGTACCCTCTTCTGAGGCCTCTGTGATCGATTTCTAGAATACTTGAAGCGGTAGTAGTCAAGCCAGTTCTGCATACCTTCCTTCTTCTTCACCATGCTGGCTAGATTGTTAGCATTGCACAGCACCTGCATTAGAATTTTTGTATTGTAAAACTATTAACAAAGTGAATATTTTCAATCAATCAACTTCATGGTAATATATATTCAAATTGAGGCTTTGAGCAGGAACATACCTGATGAGTGAGATAATGATTTGGATGATTCACCAGAAAGAAGTGCTCCACAAGCTCACTAACAGATTCATCTGGATCTGGAGGTACATTCCTAACTAGGACCTATGAAGACCAAATGAACCATTCAAGCTTCAATGGATAAACTAGAACCTGTACTCGAAAATTAAGCAATATGGGATTGAGTGTTACACAAACAATCCCTTCTTTTCTTTCTCGACGAAAGAATCCCTCCCCGACTTGAAAATATTTCACAAATGTCACCTATTTACTTAAATGAAGAAAGTGGAACAAACTAAAGATTCAGAAAGAAACGTATTATAAAAGCAAGCAAATCGATAAGGAAAATATTCCCATCTTACTGTGAATTGATCTGGACGACGTCTTTCTGAGGAAAGAAACTGCAACCTCATTGACGCAACTTTCTCATACTCCTTTAGTAATACATAGCAAGTCCAAAAAGTAAAGGCATAAGCCATCACTATATGAGCCCAGAATCTGCAGTGCAGGACTTAGGATGACTTTTTCTGTGTGGTTTACTTGGATGAAGCAAAAGAAGAGAGTTCTATGAACGAGACAAATGACAGTTACATTGGCAATGAAAGATGGCTTCACACCTTTGTGATTTAAGTGGAACATTAGAAATCGAAAGCTTGTCGATGTCGCTAGCAGTCACATTGGCCACCATCTTGGCTGCCTCTAAAGCATCATTAGTGTAATTAACTGGTACCAGGACAGCCCAAGCAAGGATAGTTATAGGGACAAAAATCTTAAGTCTGCACAGGTAAAGCACATACTCTTCTGTCAACAAGGAAGCATAGAAATAGAAAGATTAACAACTGGAAAACATTAGCATAGACCGGTAAAACATCATTACCCCATCAGGTAAATGCGCAAGTAAACTGCAGAATCCAATCCTGCGTGGTCAATAAGCTCTGGCTCTGGCATTTTCAGTGCTTGAGGCATCCAATTTAAGAACTGAATGTATGATCTACAGTCCAAATTCACAAACCTACTAACCAGTGCCCTTGACCGCGAGGGACTGTTTCTCAAGCCCTTTAGATACCATTTCGGAAAGTAAACCCTGTCATTGAAAGGTTGCAGCCTCAAAATTGCAAATAGCAATAGGAAAATGAATGCACTTAGTAGATTTATAGCTGCTGAAACCCCTATATCTTCTAGCGTCGCCATTTATACCTTCACCAAAGAAACCTAACAGAACAAAAAATGGGAACATGTTACCACTTCAATGAAAACACAACAGAAACATCAAACATTCTTTTACATCAAAGTTCACAACTTTTTTCAAGAACAAATCCCTGAAAGATTATCTTTGTGTGTGTGTGTGTGTGTGTGTGTATTTGCGAAACAAAACATTCAAATTTAAACCAATCCTAATAAAAAAATATAATCTCCAAATTCAACAACTTTTTCCATCTGGGGGTTAAAATTTAGCAACCATTTCACATATTAGAACCCAAAATCATTCATACAGCACCGAACAAAAAAAAACATACGTTTCTTATTGAGACCACCTGTTGCAGATGGATATTGATAGAACCTACAAAGAGAGATTCCAGTGAAGAATCAATCTTTGTAAGGTCAACAGGAAGCCAAAAATGGAAAATTCAATGAAGTTGATGGTGCTGACAAGATTTTTACAGAGAGGAGGAGAGAGCAGGCTGGAAGATAATGAGAGAAGAGGATGAATATCAGATTTCAACATTTGGCAAAAAATGCTCAATACAATGAGGAATTCCTCTCGAAATCCTGGCATAGCTAATTGTGGCAGAAAGAGAAAATAACTACCTCACTCTACCTATGGACAGCACGTGGCTTTAGAATTCTTGCAACGGTCATAGATAACGGTAATTCAAAATTGTAAAGCCTCTTCTTCTTTCCTTGGTCATTCCATCCTTCTCTACTTTTCCATTGCTGCACTTTGTTACAAAGGTCCAAAAATGGAAAGTGGGTTGGTATGTGTTAGTTTTGGTTTGTCCTTTTGACTTCTAGTGAAAGAATTGGAGATGAGTACAGATCAATTCATGAACTGTGGTTGAGATTTCTTATCAGTCTTCAAATTGCAAAAGGTTGATGATTTCCCATCAAAGTAACTTTTAGCTAACAATTAAGTTTCTAAGCTACTCTTCAAATAGAAAGTTTTACCTTGTTGCATCTTGTCACAATGTTGTGTTGGATTGCATTTAAAGTTCTAAAATCAAAGCTAATCTCTTAGTTTTCAGGCTTGTAAATTCTCTGAAACCAAGTCGAACTAAAAAAAGGATGTGAATATTAACTGAGATAAACAGGTGTGTTGGCTATAAACTTGTCATTTAACATTTTAATTCTTACTCTTTGAGACTTTTTTAACACATCAATTTGATGAAAAAGAATAAGTATTTTTGGTATGATAAAACATGTTTGTAAATAACTTGTAAAATTAGTAGACAAGATTTATCAAGAATTTTCATGGGCCTCGTATATTAACTAAGCCTAAATATCACGGATCTGACACCCTATCAAGCCCAATTATCATGGGCTTGCCAACCTACTAGGCCCAACACCTTTGGATCTAACATCTATGGGCCTCGCCCTTGGTGGGCTGACCCTATGTGGGCCCCTTGTCATGCTAAGCTGACTTTTCGTGACCCTTTATCATGATCCTCATTGGACCGGTGCTTTTCAAGATCTAATTTAGGATATTGTTTGGACTTTAACTTATGGCATAGACCTAACATCTAAATCTTAATATTTTATAGTGTATTAGGCTTTGCATTTGGCGCTCCTTACCTAGCACCATTCTTATCTCCCTATGTATTTGTTACATCGGTTGCCTCCCAAAGCCATTCTAATTTGGGTTGTACTTCACCTGCACTATTAAGAATATAAGAGTCTTTCACATATATTGTTCGGTGCATAAAAGTCTTTCATGACTTATATAATTTCTCTATCTCTTAGCTAAATAAATTTAGTGAAAAACAATTGTGTTGTTATGGTCTCTTTGATGAACTAAGTGAAATATAACTTGTAATATAAAATCAATTTATAAGGGTAGAATAACTCTCTAACTTAGACACTTCAATAAAAGAATAAGGTCTATAAGTTATAAATACTCATTGAATCATCTAAGTAAAGGATTCACAATCTTCATTTTCTATTACATATATATTTTCATAGTATCTTTCTCTAAAATATCATTGCACTTTTTTTTTTTTCAAAAACACTTACTTAAGCACTTGAGAGTCTCACAATCTATCACAAGGGAAATTTTGCAAATATTTAACTTCCCATATCAAGCTACATATATTTTGGTTATTGTTACTAAGAAGAGTGGACCAGATTGCTAATACCACGTGATTAACAGATTATCCAATATATAAGTCTTATTCCAAGTCAACAAATTTTTTAAGACATTATTAATTGGCGTGATCTATTGCATGCATTTGTGCAACATTGGGGGGACATTTAAGTCGTCACCTAGTTGTTTGGTTCAGGATAGCTAGGAAAATTTGAATGTACTGGTCTTGTAAGAGATTCAAAGATAAGGGACTTATTGTGGTTATGAAAGATATTAGCACCCCTAGTACACCATACATGAGGTAAGTTGCATTATGCAATTTGATGTGTGTTTAAATATTTGGATAAATAATATTTATTCGTGTGAATAAATCTAGTTTTTAAAATTTTTATTATGGGCTTGTGTGCTCAAAATAAAACTTTAAGGAAAAATATTAGATGTCTTAATAGGGTTCATTTATCATAGAAAATAGATGGTTTTCCACAACTCATGCGTTATGGTGAAAAAATATTTCAATTAAAAATTAGTAAAAACTCATAATAATTATGGAAATTTTAGTTTGTTCTAGATATTTAAATGTCAACTTACTTGTAAATTAAGTATTTATATCATAGTTTTTATAATTACTCTCATATATTAAAATTATGAATTATTAAAATATTAGCTAAATTCTCATGAATTCAATAAAATTATGAATTTTAACCCTTATAGGCCTGACACCCTAACCAACCCCAACCACATTGCACTTGTTAACCTGCCATGCCCAACCCCAACCACATTGGACTTGCTAACCTACCATACCCAACCTTTTTATACTCGACACATCTCCCCAACTTGATCCTTTGTGGGGCCTACAGTTTGCCGAGCTAAACTCTTATTAGGTTGGCGCTCTTTCAAACCTGATCTAGGGTATTTTATAGGCTAAGACTTATGGCTCAGGTCTAACACTTAATCTTTAAGATCTTTTTACTAAGCCTGAGCTTAATATCTAGCACTCTGCTCCCGACACATCTCCGTAGTTGTGCCATCATCTTTCCAAGTCGTTTTAGTTTTGATACCACTCTACCTATATTGTTATGTTCATAAATGTCTCTCATAGTATATCATGTATTCATCTCTTAACTGAATAAATTTAGTGGGAGATAAGCGTGTAGATATAGTGTCTTAAATAAACTTAGTGATGTACAATTCACGATACTATATTAATTTATAAGGGTGGAATGACTCTTCAACCCCTCTACTTCAATAAAAGACACAAGGTTTAGAGGCTATAAATATCACATGAGTCATCTAGATAAAGAGTTCACAATCTTTATTTTTCATCACATACATATATTTAAAACATTTATCTTTAAATATCATTACATTGTCTCTTTTTCCAAAGATACATGTTTAAACATTTGAGAGTCTCCTAACCTACCATAGGGAACCTTTTGCATGTTCATGGTTTCTTATATCAAGTTACTCCCATTTTGACTAACTACACCCATTTGGCTATTATGACTAGGAAGATTGGAGCAAATTGTTAGGACAAATAATTAACCAATTATTCAACATTTAAATTTTATTTCTAAACTACTTAGAATTTTTGGAACATCATCAAAATGAATTGAATAATATTATAAGTTCATAACCCTAGCTCATTCCCATTTTGGGCAGATCAGCTAATTCTTTAATTCTAGTTAGTATAGTAAGAGAGATCTAGAGATCTTAAACTAAGAAATAAATTATAAAAGCTAAAAAAAAGTTATCTTAAGCAATTTCAATAATCGGGCTAATTGATATTCCCAGCATAATAGATGCTATCACACATACAATCACACTAAATTTGATGGAATTTTTTTATCTTTAAAAGGATCCTCTATAATTTTGCACGTGTGGGGTTATTTCTTGGTTTTGTCCAATCATTGATTATTTTTAGATAATAATAGATAGAAAGAACCCTCGTAAGAAGTCCTATTGAAACTAAGAAATAGAGGTTTGCCTACCATCCACATCAGAATAAAAGGAGTTTTCCGAAAAAAACTGCTAGTGGAGGAAGACCTCCTACGGATACGAGACATAGGGCTAAAGGGAGAGCCAATAAAAGATCTTCCATGTATAGCCCTGCATAATCTCAAATGTTATCGGACAGTGCGTAGACCGAATAATACAATGCAAGCAAAAGTTCCTAAATTCATGGACATATAGAAGAGCATATAAGTTATCATGCTTGCATATCCACCATTTGAGTCTCCAACAATTATTCCAAGAAACCTGGAAAATCCTCCACGCTAGAGTCAGGTAGTGACTTCCAGCTGAAGTAGGAGACCATAGAATATTTGTAGGAGAGTTTGACCTTATTACAGTAATTGCCCATTTGGGAATTGGGATACGTCTTAGTTGGATAAATGACTCGCCCCAATATGTTTGTAGAGTGTAGGAACTAAATTGTCCTTCTATGGGATGCCCGTATGCTTATTAACGAGTTCCATGTACCGTATCACAGGGCAATGATGCAAACTATGGAATGGTCCAAGCTATGAGTGGAGACAAGGGGGCACCAAAGTCTCCCGGAGATTCTTTGCATTGAAATGTACAACGAGGTGTAGTCATGGCAATGTGCATATTTAACAATCTCTGTTTCAAGGCTCTCCAATTTTAACTTCTTCGGGCAACGATGGTGAGGATCCCCCGCTGATTTTGCTTGGTACTGGTGTATTTCTTCGCGATTGGCGTTTTGTAGGTACCAAGACACTCTCAGTTTCCATCTTTCCGCTCAGAAGGTCATCTTCATCGTCGTCGTCGTCGTCGTCACCTTTGAAAACTGGATGAACATACGCACTCTGAAGGTAGGCTTTCAGATTAAAGTTTGGATCCCTTGTTCGTTCCAGGGTATCTTTCATCATTGCCTCCTGGAAACCATGGTTCAAGACAAGATTAGTGGTGTGGAGGTGCAGCTTTTGAGTCATTTTGCTATAATCTAAATAAACTATTCATTAGCACATCAATCAATCAATCAGATAACTTGAAAAGCAACATGTTAATGAAACAATTTCTTGATAGTATAACCTGCCAGAATTAGTCATACACGAAACATACCTGAGTTTGTAACAAACATTTTCAGCAACTCTATATTGACATATATACAGATGATATGCTAAAATATATTCATTATTGCATATAATAAATTATCAGAATTATGCAGTCAAATCAATCAAAAGCAAATGAGGAAGCATGGAAAAATCAACACAAATAAAAAGCATCAACTCCGCAGTATCCAGACACCAACACACCTGTAATGGATATTTGACAAATGCAGATTTGTGGCGTCCATTGCAGAACCTATAGAACCATATAGTGAGGACAGGGAGAGCAATGAGAAATGGTGTTGACTGTGCAGCTTCTTTTGTACTCAGCAGTCCCATCAGAGCCAGCTGCGAGATTACTAGTGCAGCAATAACACGCCCATGGACATCAGGCCAGAATGCTGCACCACTTTCATATTCTTGGTTGTAAACATTTATGATCTGCATAGGTGTAAAAAGCATAATGAAAATATGAATATATTGTATCCATTTGTACTGAACCTTGGTCCAGTAAATCTTCTAAGTTGGATCAAGTTGTAGGTTTGAACAATTAGCTGGCACAAGGCATTAACCATATGCAATTGACTTGTCCTTGGATTGAACATCATTTATCCAAAAGTATCAACAGTTTACCTGATGACGGAACACCACATAGGCGAAGGCGAAGAAAATAATTATGAATGGAAGGAGAACTGGTGTCACTGTTGCATATACAAGCCCAAGCAGAAAATATAATTGTATTCGGGGTTCACAAGTGTGAAAACCAAGACTTCCAGGATTCATTGCCTCTTCCCTGTCTTTGTCAGTCTTCACCAAAAGGAAATTTTTCAAGTGGTAGAGTACTAGTGGTTTCAACATTAAAACTTCTCCAGCAATCCCAGCCCATCCGTCAACCATTATATAGGTTATGAAGAAAGTTGCTTTAATTGGAACAGCTACACCGATTGTTTTTGGAATTCTGCCACATAAATTAATGAAGAAATTAGAAAAGAAGAAAAAGGAAAACACTTAGTGGAAGTTTTAGGTGACAAAATGAAAAACATATTCAAGTAGACCCTATGAGATTCATATCAATAAAAGGGAAAAAATCATGAATTTGACAATATCTATAAAATCAGTCAAGTATAATGGGATTCTAGATTGATGAAAAGTGAGATAAAAATAAATTATTGATGGGAGGATTGAAAATTTTTACAGTAAATAAAATATATGTTATTGGAAGTCCTTTGAAGGCACATGCCACAAACACACCTTTACACTTAATTATGCATACACCCTAATAGAGTAATTAAACAATGAAGGCACGAATATTTAACAAATATGTGAGAGTAACATACTCGTTAGCAGACTGCTTTATAAAAGAATTTAGCTGTTCAAATGCAGCTCCAGTAAGTATGCTCCCAAGGAATACATTGATAACAAGGAAAATATAATTTCTCGTTGCTGATCTCCTTTCCAAAGATGATAGAGATATGAAGCCTTCAAATTTAGACATGATCATCAATATTGTTGGCAGGAAGATAAGGAAGAGCTTCAGCACAATGCCAGGTAGAAAACCTTGGATAACAGATTTGATAAATTTTCTACATAACAAATTAAGAAACAATTAGTAAAAACAGAAAACTTCCAAATAAGTTAGAAGGCACTGTGATGGAAGAAACATACGTTTCAATAACAGACTTCAGAAAAGGGGCTCTTTTCTCTATTCCCTCAATACTTGCTAGAGCTTGTACAGATGCAATCGGTATCATGAAAAAGAAGGTAAGTAAAAGGAATGCAACTCCAATTATCAGCCTCCTAACTTTGAGTGACATGTACGGAATGGCTAAATTTTGCCAATATACATCACGTGGCTCTGGAGCCCACTCTGTTAACCACAAAGTCGGATTTCTTGATTGTTGAGTTTGTGCACAAACAGCTGCACCCCATCGAGTCTTGAATGAAACAAATGCTGCCGGCATGATAGACTTTGGATCTTTTAAAACCCTTGTCCTCTCTTCTTCTATCTGAATAACAACAAACCGATCCATGATCCAAATTAGAGTTGCAATGCAAATAGTAATTAGTGAGAATATACAGCATCTCTGAATCATTTGAGTGAGCCTAAAATCAACTAATGAACTTCATGGAATTTTGAACAAGAGGTTGCCAGATTTATATGCACAAATGACTAAAAAAATCAAAAAGGTTCATTTTTTTTTGAAAGATCAGGGAATTTAGATAAGAAATTGGTGCAAGGGGCTTACTTCTTTTGACAGTTTCTCAATCTCTGATATGAGATGATCGATTGCATCCACTTTTTGCCCCCAAAGCCCAAGGAAACCAGTCTGAAACATCAAAGAACCATAAGAGTTGAGGTAAAAACAAAAATTAGGTGAGGGCAAAAGTAATAGGCAGTAGATTTGGACAAGAGGCAGTAACTTCTTAAGTTATATCAGATTGCATTTTGAGAACTACCTTCATCTTAGGCGTCTGCGATTGATTCCTAGAGTACTTGAGTTGGTAGTAGTCAAGCCAGTTCTGCTCTTTTTTCTTCTTCTTGACCAAGCTGGCTAGTTTGTTTGCATTGCACACCACCTGCATTAAAAAATTTACAAGACAAAGATTTACACAATGAAGTACAAACTATCCTAGAATTTCAGGTGCATAAGAAAGTGCCAGGGTTTATATAAAACCCCCCCAACAAGTAAAAAGTCCATTTAAAGCCACTCAATAGATCATGCGTGATACACATGTTGCCTCCTCAACCACCAAACCTCTTCCCTATCCCTTGCTATTTGATGCAAGTAACAACAAGCTAGGATGAGCAGCAACACTCACCTATTCAAGAAAACTGGGTGTTCTTTATGAGCAACAACATTTTCCACAAATCACTTCAGCAATACAGCATACTCATAAAAAACAAGCGGAGGTGCACATTCTTAGTTCAACAAATAAAAATCCTAGTACTTTTTTTTTTTCATTTTTCTGAGTCCAAAGACAATAAATGCAGAGAAGTTTATTGGTTCAACTCTCTGTTAAATGGCTATTTAGATAGAATGAAGGTCTCTATGTCCTGCAAGGAATGTGACACCGGTGCACAGCCACAAATAGAAACAAGGAAATGTTGGCATTTAAAGCAATTAACTTTAAGGTTTACAACATTCCATATCAGACACACAACCCCTGTAATAACACATTTTCAATTCAACGTCAGTTCTGGGATAAAAACTGGCACTTAACGAAATTAAACTTTAATATTTGCAACAAACCATCAAAAACACCAGATAAAAAATTAGGATAAGAATATGAAAAAAAGAAGGCAATTGCTTAGGGAAGCAGTTTCCTTACGGAAGCTGGCAAGCATTTGCACATAAATAATCAAATGCATACAAGTGAATGCCCCATAATGTAACCTAAAATAACTGAAGATATATAATTTGTCAAGTACCAGTAGCAAACATTGATCCACATGATGCCTTCTATACACATTAGAACAAATGGTTTTCCATATTTTTCACAACAGAACTGATGTGAACTATTTCATGATATCATCAATCAAATTCATAGCTTTCTACCAAAGACTATTTACAATATAAATTATGTTTGAGCAGGAGCATACCTGATGAGTGAGGTAATGATCTGGGTGATTCACTAGAAAAAAATGCTCCACGAGCTCACTGACAGTCTCATCTGGATCCGGAGGTACATTCCTAACAAGAACCTGGGAAGAGTAAACTCAATAATAAGTTTCTTGAATAGGAAAATGGGTAGCTAGAAATTGTTCTACAACATTAAGCAAAGATGAAATTGACTGTTACACAAAAAAATCCTGCCCATTTTTTAGGTCTAACAACCCATGCCAATTTCATAATAAATAAATGGCATTTATTTCTTCAAATTGAAATTAAGGAACAAGCTCAAGATTGAAGGAAAAAGGCAAACTCTCCAAGTATGACCTGATCAACCCAATCAATATGTATAGTAGAATCAAATGGATTCCTTCTTCAACTATTGGATCTCTTCTCTTAACTAGTTGAGAGGAGTCACAGAATGAACAGGTTCAAAATCACGATCAACTCCCTTTTCAAATCCTGTTGCAGCTGCACGAGCCCTTCCTGTGTGCCATAAATGACCTATGAATAGGAAGAACCCGAGAACAAAATGAGAGGTAGCGAACCAAGTTCTAGGAGAGACATAGTTGACTACATTGATCTTGGTAGCTATGCCACCTATGGGATTTAATGAACCTAAAAGTGCACGAGTCATATATTCCGCAGAACTTCATTCTTGCTGAGTTTGTATGCCTTTTTTCAACATACTCAAGTCCAAACCATTTGGACCTCTTATAGGTTATAACCAAGAAGTGCACAGATCCCAAAAACACAGTTTCTCCTCCAAAAATGACTTCTCCGTAATAAATAAATAAATAAATAAATGAGGGAAATAGTTCATCATACGGTGAATTGATCTAGACGACGTCTTTCCAAAGAAAGAAATTGCAACCTCATCAAAGCAACTTTCTCATACTCCCTAAGCAGCACGTAACATGTCCAGAAAGTAAAGGCATAAGCCATCACTATATGCGTCCATAATCTGCAATGCAATTAACATAAATATCGGGGTACACTGAAAAAGGAAAAGGAGCAGATATGCTAACACAGAAATACATGACAATTGCTCTTGGTTTTTGATAAATTAGCAATTAATAAGTATTCTACAGATACAGGATAATTTATGCGTCTAGTTATCCAAAAATGGTCATTATGCTATATAACATAGTATAGGAACTGTGGTAAATATATCTGAAAATATCAAGATTCATCAAAACTCGGAAATGACAAGGTAGCAGAAGTTAGTAAAGGAGGATAGATTCCTACCTTTGTGATTTAAGTGGTATATTCGAAATTGAAAGCTTGTCAATGTCACTAGCAGTCACATTGGCCACCATTTTGACTGCCACTAGAGCATTATTGGTGTAATTGACTGGCACCAGGATAGCCAAAGCAAGGAATGTTATGGGTACAAAGATTTTAAGTCTGCATAAGTAACAAAATCGAGCTCAGCACATAATAAAAAATGACAAACATTTTCAGAAACATGTAGTCCGCACAAGTACAGCACGCAATCTTTCATCAACAAATAAGCATAAAAAAGAGAGAAACAAACGGAAAACGGATTACCCCATCAAGTAAATGCGCAAGTAAACAGCATAATCCAATCCTGCATGATCAATAAGCTCAGGCTCCGGCATTTTAAGCGCATCCGGCATCCAATTTAAGAACCGGATATATGACCTAAAGTCTAAATTCAAAACCCTACGAACAAGCGCCCCGGAGCGCGAGGGGCTGCCTCTTACGCCCTTCAGATACCATTTTGGAAAGTAAACTCTATCATTGAGAGGTTGTAGCCTCAAAATTGCAAATGCCAATAAGAAAATGAATGCACTCAGTAGATTTATAGCCCCCGAAACCGTTATATCTGCGAGCGTTGCCATTTATACCTTAAAAAAAAAAAAAAAAAAAAAAAAAAACTTATAAATAACATTAAAAATAATCAACTTCTCAATCAAATTTCAAAACATATAAAAATTCAACTACTATATTTAACATCCAACAGTTCCTTTCAATCCCTATGCGTCAAAAGATAGCAACTTTTCAAGTAAAATCTCAAAAAGATCATTTTTTTATACTTACAAAGCAAATCAATCAAAATTAAACCAGTCCTAATCAAACATCAAATTAATCTCCAAATTCAATAACTTTTTCCCATCTGGGTCACAATTCAACAACTATTCCACACACCAGAGCCCAGAAAACACATCTAAAAACAGGAAAAAAAATCGACACAACAGATAAACAAAAGGATCTCAAAAATAATTACTTTTCTTCCTATTGGCCAACTTCTTTCCTCATCTTCAATGCTATACTGACCTCTCAATCTTCAAAAAAAAAATGCTGAGCAATTGAATTAGCCAGTATTTGGAAAACTTTTTTCGCTTAACCAAGTAAACAATACGATTCCTCACCTTTTGAGAGGACAAGTAGCTAGCACGCTACCACCCACGCCTTCAAGAAGTAATTATTTTAATAATAAATACACATCGAAAGGTATGGTACAAAAATGGGAATATATAGCACAAGAAGAAGATGAAGAGAGAATAACGAAGAGTGGAAAGTGGACAGAGAAAATCCCACTTTCACATTGTTTCGATGTTAACGTTTTTGATTTCGGGCTATCTTATCTTGTAGTGTTAAAACAGTCTACGAAAAGGCCATGTGGTAGCTTATGTGTGAAATACGAATTGTTTTTTAAGATATTTTATATTTAAAAGTATATTAAAATAATAATTATTTTTGTTTTAATCTCTTAAAATTTATTTATTACATATATTCAAAAATATTTAAAAAATAAAGTAAAACATTTTTAAACTTATTATTGTGTTTTAAATTTTAGTTTTGTAGAAATAACATGTTATTTATTTATTTATTTTCATGAAATCCATTTTATAGTAATTTAATCAAATATATATTTATTAATCTATTTTTTAAAACAGAAACTAAAAATAATTTTATTAAATTTATTTTTTTAAAAACGCTTATTACTAGAAGGCAAAATATTTATTGTGTCTTAGTAACTTTACCCTCCGAGCATCACTTGTCTTGTCTTGGAAATTACTTCTCCTCTCATTTTGACGTGGATGTTTGTGGTGTCCTATTACTATCCCATCAACATATGCCACCGTACAACTTTTTTTTTTTTAAATAAAGTGGAAATTGCAATTTTTTATTTTGAAAAAGCCTCGTGAAACTACATTTTCTCATCCACAAACAAACTTTGGGAGTAAAACTTAAAATACTTTTGTATTTCTAAGATTTAAATAAGTAATTAATAGCAAATCTTAAAATTGTTACACTTTACATGGAAAAATATCACAATTGTGAAAGTATATTATTGTTTTCGAGTTAAAACTCAAATAAATTTAAAAATATATGAATTTTATTGATAGACTTTAATTTGGTGCTCAAAATACAATCACATCCTAAGCTTTTGAAAACTATCTCAAATTCACTAGCGTTTTGATTGTTAGTTCAATAATAATTGTGTACTTAAATTGCATGAAGTTAAGATTAAGGGACTAAATTGGAAACAAACTATTATAAGTGAAGACTATTTGTGCTTAGGAAAAAAATCAAGCACGACATGGAATAGTCTTTGTAAGAAAACAACACCACGTTGGCAAGTTGCCAAGTGATATTTCTAACGGCTACTTTGTGGATTTTGAACGAAAAAATGATATCCTTTCACGCGCTTCTTGAGGTGCTGTGTTTCACGATCCAATTAAAATAGTGATTGGTGGGGTTTGTGAATCATTGAGGTGAGATTATGTTTATTTTTTGATCACCCCTCCTTCCATTTACGCTATAGCTATGAGTAGAAAATCTTTTCATTGAATACCGCGATTAACATGTATAGTTGTGCAAACCAGCATTTAATTAGAAATCCACACAATATCTACTTTTTACCATGCTATCAACATTCATCTACATGAATATGCAAACTAACATTCATCTACATTTGTCTTTGAAGTTTGAAGGGGCGCCATTTCGTTGCCACAAATCCAGAACTTGATTTCGTTACAGAAATTTCAGCAAGCCCTTCTTCCTTCTCTCTATAGATAAAACTTGGCTTATCTTGACTCGTTTAATTTACAACGGATCACTGTCTCCTGGCAGTGGATTGTGTCTAATGTCCAGCGAGGTGCAGTCATGGCAATTTTAAACAATCTCTGTTTCAAGGCTCTCCACTTTTAACTTCTTCGGGCAAAGATGGTGAGGATCCCCCGCTCATTTTGCTTGGTACTGGTGTATTTCTTCGTGATTGGCGTTTTGTAGGTACCAAGACACTCTCAGTTTCCATCTTTCCGCTCAGAAGGTTGTCCTCGTCGTCCTCGTCGTCTTCATTGTCACCTTTGAAAACTGGATGAACATACGCACTCTGAAGGTAGGCTTTCAGATTAAAGTTTGGATCCCTTGCCCGTTCCAGGGTATCTTTCATCATTGCTTCCTGGAAACCATGGTTCAAGACAAGATTAGTAGTCTGCAGGTGCAGCTTTACAGTCATTTTGCTGAAATCTAAATAAACTATTCATTAGCACATCAATCAATCAATCAAATAACTTGAATTTACATGAAAGGCATCTCGTTAATTAAGCTAAACTTCTTGATAGTATCAACTGCCAGAATTAGTCATACAGAAAAACATAACCTGCGTTTGTAACAAACATTTTCAGCAAATCTGTATTGACACATATACAGATGATATATTAAAATAATTCATAATTGCATATATGAAGCTGTCGGAATTATGCAGGCAAATCAATCGAGAGCAAACAAGGAAGGAAGTACAGAAAAATCAACACAAACAAAAAGCATCAACTATGCAATATGCAGACACTGTCACACCTGTAATGGATATTTGACAAATGCAGATTTGTGGCGTCCATTGCAGAACCTATGGAACCATATAGTGAGGACAGGGAGAGCAATGAGAAATGGTGTTGACTGTGCAGCTTCTTTGGTACTCATCAGTCCCATCAGAGCCAGCTGCGAGATTACTAGTGCAGTAATAACACGCCCATGGACATCAGGCCAGAATGCTGCACCACTTTCATACTGTTGGTTGTAAACATTTATGATCTGCATGGGTGTAAAAAGCATAGGGAAAAGATGAATATACTGTATCCAATTGTACTGGACCTTGGTGCAGTAAATCTTCTAAGTTGGATCGAGTAGTAGGGTTTTGAACAATTAGTTGGCACAAGGCATTAACCATATGCAATTGACTAGTCCTTGGCTTGAAGATCATTTATCCAAAAGTATCAACTGTTTACCTGATGACGGAACACCACAAAGGCGAAGGCGAAGAAAATAATTATGAATGGAAGGAGAACTGGTGTCACTGTTGCATATACAAGCCCTAGCAGAAAATATAGTTGTATACGGGGTTCCCCGGTGTGAAAACCAAGACTTCCAGGATTCATTGCCTCTTCCCTGTCTTTTTCAGTCTTCACCAAAAGGAAATTTTTCAAGTGGTAGAGTACTAGTGGTTTCAACATTAAAACTTCTCCAGCTATCCCAGCCCATCCGTCAACCATTATATAGGTTATGAAGAAAGTTGCTTTCATTGGAACAGCTACACCAATTGTTTTAGGAATTCTGCCACGTAAATTAACAAAGAAATGAGAAAAGAAGAGAAATATAACAAAAACTTAATGGAAGTTGTAGATGAGAAAATGAAAAACATATTCACATAGACCACACGGGTTCATAACAGGAAAAGGGAAGAAATCATGTAAGCAGTCCATCAAATCAGTCAAGTATAAAGGGATTCTAGATTGATGAAAAGTGAGATTAAATTGATAATTGGAGGATAAAAACAATTTACGGTCAACCATATATATGTTAATGGAAGACCTTTGAAGGCATATGCCATAAACAAACCTTCAAACAGAGAAAATAACATTCTTTGCACATTAACACTACTGACAATTTTTTACTCTTACAGCATATATACATTCTTTGCACATTCACACTACTGACAATTTTTGGCCCTTACAGCATATATTACCGCTCACCCTAATGCAATCAAGTTCCCTTAAATATGGATACACCCTAATGCAATCAAGTTCCCTTAAAAATGCATACAACCATAAATTAACGAAGAATTAAATACTGAAGACACAAATATTTAACAAAAAAGTGAGTGACATACTCGTTAGCAGACTGCTTAATAAAAGAATTTAGCTGTTCAAATGCGGCTCCAGTGAGTATGCTCCCAAGGAATACATTAATAATGAGGAAAATATAATATCTCGTTGCTGATCTCCTTTCCAAAGATGATAGAGATATGAAGCCTTCAAATTTAGACATGATCATCAATATTGTTGGCAGGAAGATAAGGAAGAGCTTCAATGCAATGCCAGGAAGAAAACCCTGGATAACAGATTTGATAAATTTTCTGCATAATAAATTAAGAAACAATTAGTAAACAAAAAAAACTTGCAAATAAGTTAGAAGGCACTGTGATGGAAGAAACGTACATTTCAATAACAGACTTCAGAAAAGGGGCTCTTTTCTCTATTCCCTCAATACTTGCTAGAGCTTGTACAGATGCAATAGGTATCATGAAAAAGAACGTGAGGAAAAAGAAAGCAACTCCAATTATCAGCCTCCTAACTGTGAGTGCCACGTACGGAATGGCTAAGTTTTGCCAATATACATCGCGCGGCTCTGGAGCCCACTCTGTTAACCACAAAGTCGGATTTCTTGATTGTTGAGTTTGTGCACAAACAGCTGCACCCCAGCGAGTCTTGAATGAAACAAATGCTGCTGGCATGATAGACTTTGGGTCCTTTAAAACCCTTTTCCTCTCTTCTTCTATCTAAATAATATCAAAAGGATCATTGACTCAAATCAGTATGATGGTGCAAATAGTAATTGGTGAGAATATGCTGCATCTCTAACTCATTTTAGTGAGCCAAAAACTAAGTAAGAAAACTTCATGCACTTTTGAACAAGAGGTTGCCAGATTTATATGGATAAGTAACTAAAAAAACAAAAAAGGTTCGATTTTTTTGAAAGATCAGGGAATTTAGATAAGAAATTGAAGCTGCTTACTTCTTTTGACAGTTTCTCAATCACTGATATGTGATGATCAATTGCGTCCACTTTCCCCCCCCAAAGCCCAAGGAAACCAGTCTGAAACATCCAAGAACCGTAAGAGTTGGGCCAAAACCAAAGTTAGGTTTAGGAAAAAGTAACAGGCAGTATATATCAGGTTGAATTTTGAGAATTACCTTCATCTGAGGCCTCTGCGATTGATTCCTGGAGAACTTGAGGTGGTAGTAGTCAAGCCAGTTCTTCATTTTTTTCTTGATCTTGACCAGGCTGGCTAGTTTGTTGGCATTGCACACTACCTGCATTAAATTTTTTACAAGACAGATTTACGAATTGAAGTACATACTATCCTAGAATTTCAGGTGCATAAGAAAGTGCCAGGGTTTAAAGGTCCATTTAAAGCCACTCGATAGATCACATGGGATACATATGTTGCCTCCTCAACAACCAAACCTTTTCCCTATCCCTTGCTATTTGATGCAAGTAACAAGAAGCTAGAATGAGCTGCTACACTTGCCGATTAAAGAAAACTAGGTGTTCTTTCTGTGCAACAACATTTTCCACAAATCACCTCAGCAATACAACATACTCATAAAAAACAAGCGGAGGTGCACATTCTTAGTTCAACAAATAAAAAATCCTAGTACTTTTTTTTTATCATTTTTCTGAGTCTAAAGACAATAAATGCAGAGTAGTTTATTGGTGCAATTCTCTGTTAAATGGGTATTTAGAGAGAAGGAAGTCTCTATGTCCAGCAGGGAATTTCATATTGTTGCACGGGCATAAATATAAACAGGGAAACGTTGGCATTTAAAGCAATAACTTTGAGGTTTACAACATTCCAAATCAGACACAACTCCTGTAATAGCACATAGTCAATTCAAAGTCAGTTCTGGAATAAAAATTGGCATGAGCAGGAACATACCTGTTGAGTGAGGTAATGATCTGGATGATTCACTAGAAAAAAGTGCTCCACAAGCTCACTGACAGACTCATCTGGATCCGGAGGTACATTCCTAACAAGGACCTGGGAAGAGTAAACTCAGTGATACAAGTTTCTTGAATAGTAGGACAGAGAAAAAAGGGTAAGCAAACAACCCCTGCCAATTTTGAAAATGTTCACAAATGGCATTTATTTCCTTGAATGGAAATTGAGGAACAAGCTCAGGGTTGAGGGAAAAAATTCTAAAAAGAAATAAATCAATAAGGAATATAGTTCATCTTACTGTGAATTGATCTGGACGACGTCTTTCTGAGGAAAGAAATTGCAATCTCATTGAAGCAACTTTCTCATACTCCCTTAGCAACACGTATAACGTCCAGAAAGTAAAGGCATAAGCCATCACGATATGCGTCCAGAATCTGCAATGCAATTAATATAAATATAGGGGCACACTGAAAAAGAAAAGGACCAGATATATTCTAGAAGTAGAAGATAGTAGGATATGCATATAGTTATCCATAATTGTGATCAATATATCTGAATATATCAAGATTCATAAATACTCGGAGATGACAAGGTAGCAGAAGGTAGTAAAGGAGGATGGATTCCTACCTTTGTGATTTAAGTGGTATATTCGAAATTGAAAGCTTGTCAATGTCACTAGCAGTCACATTGGCCACCATTTTGACTGCCTCTAGAGCATTATTGGTGTAATTGACTGGCACCAGGATAGCCCAAGCAAGGAATGTTATAGGCACAAAAATTTTAAGTCTGCGTAAGTAACAAAATCGAGCTCAGCACATAATAACAAATGACATAAAGATTTTCAGAAACATGTAATCCGCACAAGTACAGCACATACTCTTTCATCAACAAATAAGCATAGAAAAAGAAAGATAAACGAACGGAAAACGGATTACCCCATCAAGTAAATGCGCAAGTAAACAGCAGAATCCAATCCTGCATGATCAATAAGCTCGGGCTCCGGCATTTTAAGCGCTTCCGGCATCCAATTCAAAAACCGGATATATGATCTAAAGTCTAAATTCACCACCCTACGAACAAATGCCCCAGAGCGCGAAGGGCT
This sequence comes from Salix caprea, assembly GCA_964035475.1. NCBI lineage: Eukaryota > Viridiplantae > Streptophyta > Magnoliopsida > Malpighiales > Salicaceae > Salix > Salix caprea. The sequence continues at coordinate 563,084 of OZ037745.1, read as the reverse complement.
GCTTCTTAAGCCCTTCAAATACCATTTTGGAAAGTAAACTCTATCATTGAAAGGTTGTAGCCTCAAAATTGCAAATGCCAATAAGAAAATGAATGCAGTCAGTAAATTTATAGCCCCCGAAACCGCTATATCCGCAATCGTTGCCATTTATACCTTCAACAAAAGAACCAAAACAAAATCTTGTTAGAAACATAAAAAATAAACAACTTCTCAAGCAAGTTTCAAAACATATAAGAAATCCAACTGCTATATTTAACATCCAACAGTCCCTTTCAAAAGATAGCAACTTTTCAAGTAAAATCTTGAAAAGATCATCTTTTTGTACTTACAAAGCAAATCAATCAAGCTTAAACCAATCCTAGTCAAACATCAAATTAATCTCCAAATTCAATAACTTCTTTCCACAAATCAAAAACTATTTCACACACCAGAACCCAGAAAACACATCAAATACCAGAGGGAGGGGGGGAACACAACAGGTAAACAAAAGGAGCTAAAAAAAATGCTTACTATAAACCAACTTCTTTCCTTATCTCCAATGCTATACTGACCTCTCAATCTTCAAAACAAAAAACGGAGAAAGTTAACTTAGCAAGTGTTTGGATAGCTTTTTAGCTTAATCCAAGTAAACAGTACAATTCCTCTCCGTTTGAGAGGTTAGGTAGTTAGCACGCCCACACACGCTAGAGAGTGGAAAGTGAAATTTTCCCCTTTTGGTTGTTTCGATGCTAACGCTCTCGATTTGAGCCCCTCCTTATTTATACTGCTAAAAAAGTGTGCCTTTTTCTGTCTCGGCTCGGCTCGACAAATGAGACCTACAATTCAGTATTGCGCTTGTCAAGATTATTTCATTCTAGTCCTTAAACTACTTATTATTGCACGTACTATCTGATCCTCATCATATTTTTTTATTAATATTAGTATTCAGGTCATATTTATCTCGGCTAATTATATGAGCCCTGATTTGATATAGCTGGTTGTGGTGTCCACTATAAGATCACCATATGGATATTCACAACTTTTTTTTTTCTTTTTTTAATATAAAGTGGAAACTTCAATTTTTAATTTTGAAAAGAGCCTCACTAACTATATTTTCTCATACTCAAATAAGACCTTGGGGTGCCACAAATAAAGAAAAAAATAATAAAAATAAGGAAAAATTATTAAATATTTATGAAAAATGACGGGTAATTATTAAATTTGATATAGAATGAAATAGTAAAATTTATATTATTTAAAATTACCCAATTAATTAATTTATTGATAAGCTTTACTTTGGTTTTCAAAATACAATCACACCCTAAGCATCTGAAAATCGTTTCAGAATCACTGGTATTTTGTTTTCTCAGCAAATGTGATTAAGTAGCTTGATTGCCAGTTCAATAATAATTGTACTTCAATTGCATGAGATTAAAGTTAAGGGACCTAGTTGAAACTACAGTGTTCTAAGCCAGCACTATTTTGTATTTAGGAAAAAAACAGAACAGCTCATTTAAGACAAATAGTATTATTTTATGCTCTTACACGTAATAGTCTTTGAAAGAAACCACCACCCGTGTCGGCAAGTCACCACGTGGTACTTCTAACGGCTACTTTGCGGATTTTGAACGGAAAGAGGACATCCTCTCACGTGCTTTTTGAGAGGTTGTGTCTCACGATCCAATTAAAATGGTGATTAGTGGGGTTTGTCGAATAATGGAGGAGAGATTGTGTGTTTTGATCATCCTACGTTTATTCTTGTTTCATTTTAATCTTTTTGCTATTGTTTGTTTCAATTTAATCCCCCAACTTATATAATCATTCTTTTTCACAATCTACAATCACTGCTGATCGTCTAGCAAAGAGTTGAAAACAACATCATATTAATCATTTTATTCCATGCAAAGTTGTCCAACAATCATTTTACGTTTTTTTATCAATGCCATTTCATCATTACTTTACTAATTGGATTTTTGAATGAATACTATTTTTTCCCTTAATAAATCTTATTTCCTTTTTTTATTACTTTTCTTTCAATTTACAAGATTTGTTTTAAAATGACTGTCCTTGTTATTTTTGGTACATGGGAATCTCTAAGAACAAATAGCTAAAAAGAAAGGAAATTCTTCATGGAAACCTTCACAATGCCAGCCCTTTTCCAACAAAAGCAATGAACTTCGAGAGCAAAACGATAAGCTGGTACGGAGCGGAGAATACACTCAATAAAAGGACCCCATTAAAAATATAGATTATAAGGAGACAAACCTGAACAGAAGTAAGGAAACAAGGACCAAATGGAACCCAAAGAAAACAATATCTGGGGAGAGACAGGTGGATAAAGTGTGGATTGCGTGTGTGCTTTGAAACCAGTGAGATGGAGGTGACCGGCCTTACAATCTAGCAATCGCTGTCTTAATAGATTCTCATTTTTATTATTCCAACCGCTTCACTATGCATGCATATTGACTCCACCTCCAATTTTATTTTATTTTAGGATCTATACGATAATTATTTTTTTAATTTGCAGACAATGATATTTTTAGATTATTTTTTTTAAGAAAGAGTGTGTATTTTTGGTAAATATTTATAACATTTTTTAAAATAGGATGGAGCATATATAATTTAAAAAAATCTTTATTTTTTAAAAAAACAGTTGATGAAATTCCAACTTGTAAGAGTTTAGGAGACATTTTTATTTATAGATCTATGGAGCTCGTGCATGGAGTCACAATAAAAATATCTCGCAAAAGTATTATGATATCTTTTAAATAATTATTTGCCCCCTCAATTTGTTAGAAAATGAAAGCTTTGTGCAAATTAAGAATTTGACAAATAGTTAATTTAATAATTCATTCCAACCCGGCATCTAATAATTTTCTTACAAAGAAAAATGGATGGAATTAAAGGGAGCTCAAGACCTTCCATTGCGGCTGCGTAGAGGGGGGAAGATGGTGTGCCATCCGTGTGTGGTTGGTGTCTAAGACTCTTTTTGTTTTTCTTAAGAAAGAAAAACCCAACTCCTACCTACTCACGTACTGTTCATTTAATATAAGTAATTGTCTGGAAAGTAATTATTAGAGTATGATTGAAGTTGTTTTTTAAAATATTTTTTGTTCATAAATACATTAAAATAATATTTTTTAAATAAAATTATTTTTGATATCAACATGAAAATAATCTAAGAACATAAAATAAATTAATTTAAAATAAAAAATAAATAAATTTAAAATAAAAATATATTGTTTTTTTCAAAAACATTTCGAAAAGTATTCCTGAACACCACTGTGAAATCCCTCTGCTGGGTTTCGGTGATCTAGAGAGGGTCCATCATCTTGGCCGACTAGCTCGCGCATATTGTGGACCAGATTTTGCCCACGTAATTGATAATAAAGTTTAGGAGAGGTGATCATGATGGGGTGGTTGAGAGTTGAAACATTGGTTTAAGAGATAAAATATTGATAGTTGGAATATTTAAGGTGATTTCTACTCCGATATGGATTTGTTTTATCGTAACAGTAACAATTTTAGCAACTCGGGGCAATCATTTCATGGAAGGACTTGGGAAGAAGGGGACTTGCTTAAAGTCATTTAAGTTTTGTCTTTGTTCAACCACCATTCTCTCATCCTCAAGTCGTCATTCTCAAGCTTGTGGGAGAAATCGTTTTCAAGAAATGTCATCTTGGTTGCGTGATTGTGAGTTTTGCTGAAGAAGCACCCTGGGATGGTTTGTGTTTTGGCTCTCCCGTCCTATTTCAAAGTATTGGATCCAGTGATTGATTCATTTGAGAAAAAGTTGTGATAAGGGCAAGACTAGTATCATGTTTTGTTGGATTTCGATGATAAATATTAAATAGGATAGATATAACATGCAAGACCAGTCAAAGTCCAAAAGGAAGATTGATTCGGTAGAGGAAGGAAAGAAGGAATGTATTTGAGACTTTGCATCATGTTCTATGTTCCCATGAATGAGCTTTCATTAAGCCTTTGTAAATTGATGAAAATTCCACGTACAATCTTTGCTTTTTCAAGATGCCAACGCCTTTCCAAAACTCAATCCATACACCACATGATATTCAAAAAATGTAATGTTGCCCCTAAATTACCAGGCATATTCCAATCCGGTTCTATTAATTACTCTCGAGCTGTAAATTCTCACAGGAGGTTTTAAGAATGAAATGAAAATATAAGAATGTCACCTTGCAAGCGGAGTCAAGAGGGTACGTATAGTCATCTCCGAGGCTAGCAGGGTCAGCTAGTTTAGGAAGATAAGGACCCAAGAGGTTTTTTATTTAAAAACTCATTTCAACCTATTTTTAACCCAAAACACTTCAGAAAACTGTAGTAAACTTATCAATAGTATGAAAAAACTACTCTATAAACAAAATCAACTTGAGCTTAGATCTATTTTTTGGCAATTCGTAAAGGAAAAAAAAAACACTAAATATAAACTTTTCTCATCAAATATACAAAATTGAATATAAATTTTGTTGTCTAAATTTGTGTCAACTATATATTTCTCTTTCTAATGTCGGAATTCGATGAACCCTCTCTCAACTTGGAACCCAAAAAAAAAATGCCAAAAGTGAATGTTAAAATATTGAGGTACCAAAATTGTATAATTTGTGATTTCTAAAGTATGATGAGTAAAATGTATTTGTTTTTAAACTCCATGGCATATCATCCATGTTTGTTGCTCTTCATTATTTTTATGATATTCGTTCTTTCAATCTTACCTTTTTTTTAGAAATCAAAATCAATTGTGTAACTCCAAAATTTTAAGAATGTGTTTGATTTATATTCTCTTCTTCAATTAGGATGAAATTGCAGTGAAAGCAAGTTGAGGATCAAATTAAAAAATTTGCAGTCCGTCTACAATAATGTTTGAGATGGTGAAGAATCCAAGCGTTTCAGATGATACACCTCTTATGAAGTGATTGAAGTGAAAGCAAGTGGAGGAAGCTCAGAAGTCAAGTGACGAGGGTGGTTTATGATAATTATTGGTAAGAATATTACGGTAGAATGCCATAAGTGGTCATCATAGTTTGAAATTTGAGAAATGACAAGAACTGAGGTGGAGGCCTAAAGAAGGATACGAGGTGGGTTGTAAGTTTACGGACAAACAGAGGTTAATGTTTGATTAGAATGGTGGTTGGATTCTAATAATATAATTGCAAATGTCTTTGTAATAATATATTTGAAGTTCATCTCTTTTATTTGTTTTTATTCACACCATTATCATGAAAATAATACCAAGATTCACAAGAAGAATCATTCCTCTACAATTTTTACATAAACCCTAGAGTTATAAAATTTAGGGTTTTCTTCCCCACTTTCAAGAACAAGAAAAAAAAATATTATTGGAGGGCAGGTTCCTCACCAATGCTACCTGTGGTCTCCTCAGGTTCCTTCTGTGCCAGCAAACAATAGCCAAATCAGAGGTGGTAAACAAAATAAAGGGGAATTTTTGTTTCATGAAAATGCAGAATCATGCTATGCATGGAAAACATGTTACCATGATATAGTGGCGAATATCACATGAAGCATGTATATGCCCTGTGCTGAAATATGATTGAGCATATTGTTCTATGTACTCCAACCTGCAAGTCATTTTCAATAATGCATCATGTCATTTGTGGTCGGAACTTTAGTGGAATAAAAAATTATCAAGCCACAAACCCATCAAAAAAGTGTCCATGATCATCCATTCTTTGTTTTAGCAGAGTTCAATAAAGATGAGAAGAGTCGGCAGAAAAATTAACTAGCAAGCTACTGTTATTGGTTTAATTAAGGGACAGGTCTTAGATCCAAGGAAGTACAGACATGGATACAGATGTGACATGATATGGATAAGTTAATATGTCAATCCTTGAAACTATTTATTAATATTGGGTTCATTTCAGTAGTGTTTGATGCGTATTTGAAAGTATTGGTCAAGTATGGATGATGATACACGCCTGATATGGATACATGAGGGCTTTTGAGGTTAGATCTAATCCAGACGATGAGTATCGTATGTGGAAGCATCCTTTCCTTGGTGAATCGTGCACGGTCAGAAAATAATGTTGGTTTTATGAAGTCACCTGTACACGTAGTTCACCATGATACCTCCACTTTGATGAAGTCCTTTCTCTGACCGGTCTGCCATCCAATTTAATCTTTCAACCATCTGTTAAACATTGAAAGACATGATTTTAGTATAAAAAAAAATTCAACTTGGAGATCATTTTGTTTATAAGCTTTCCAACTTTCAAGTTGTAAACCACGTGAACAATGGGAGCGCGTTCAAACAGGCTTCTAAATCGATCCATGATGAAACAATTAAACCAATATATAATATGTTGAGAAACCATATCAGGCCAGACAGTAAATGTGATTGCTAAAAGTGATTCAATTACTAATTTACAAAATTAAGGTTATGTGATATACCGCTCCATTTTGCAAGTGGAAATTTGCCACGGAATCTAGAGCTTTTCCTCTCTTCTTCTCTTGGAGAAGGTACCTATATCCACAGAACCAAAATCTATAAATAGTTTCATAAAATGAAGAAAATTAAAGTTTTATGCAACACCAGAGCTGAGACATATAATTTCATCCCCAGCCTGCCCAATTATTAGACCTCTGTCACTAACTACACATGACCTGTCATTTTGATGAAACAAATGGAACAATGTTATGAATAGGTGTTCCTTGTACCAAAGGAAGAGAAAGTTATAGTTTCAATTAGTATCATACAGTGCTTCAAGTGCAGTGTCTCGTGAGAATTTGGTCCATTACACATTTTCAGTTGGAAATAATAAACTAGTGAGTGTTTTTCAAAGCCCCTGGCCAGCAGTTTAATGAGATTTAAATGATAAGATTAGCTTACCTGGCACACAGCCGCATTAGAGGAGGCTTCAAAGCAGAAAGTAATTCAGCTGAACTGGTCCACTCATAGTTTTTGGATGTCAGCAAGTTCAGCATCACTTCCATGCCATTTTTTCCAGCATATGTCACCCTGCAGATCAAAACGAGTTATCCAGCCTAATGGTGAATAATCCAAGAGGACAATGGTGAAGTTGTGCACAGAAGCACTAGAGTTTTGAGGGGGGGGGGAGAAGAGAGCATCAAGGATCATGTATCCATATTTTATATGCTGGGGACTGGACCTGCAAACTTTCAATGTTGTTCCATGAGGTACTTGCAGCTTCTTTGGACACAAATTACTATAGTGTAAAACATAAGAGGGTACAAACTTATTTGATCACAGGGCTTCAGAACATCCTGAACTATCAGTAGTAAGACATATTTGGATGACTGTGTGTGTGTTTTGTGTACTAGGAAAATCTACTAAAAGGAAATTTAGAACAAAAATTGGTACAAGAACAAGTTTTAGGCTCTTAGGGATCTGCAGAACTGCTGGATAATCAAAATTCAGATTCAGAGAGAAAAGTAACAAAAAGAAACTTACGGAGAAGAATTCTTAAGCATTCTTTCTTCATCAGGTTCAAGTAAGTTCTCCTGAAAAGCAGAACCAGGTCCACCTGTTGGTTGTTCCATGTTGTCAACTTTAGCCATTACTGATTGAGATGCCAACTTAGATAGCAACCATTGCATGAATCCGGGGATTGGGCTTAGAGTTGCAAATGTCTTTGTAGAATAAATGAAAAATGTCAGCAACTAATAGAATCTCACAAGACAAAAGACTTCAATTAACCATGACATTCCAGAAAATGCAAAGATCAGTGCACTTCTTCTTTTCCAATCAAACAACTACTATCAAAGGACTTTGAGCGAGTGGAAAGGGTAGGCTTCATACCAGTAACATATGTTGCATATGCAGAACAAAAAAGTACATTTCATGCTTCAACCAAATGAAGCAACAAGGCTTACAGGAAAGTTTGTTCAACAAAGATACCAGTTTATTTTAATTTTATAAGAACAAGGATGAAATAAAATACTTACAGATACTTGTGGCATATCTCTTTTCACCAATGTAATCATGCGTTTAATAAGAAACTTCCCTAGATTGATCCCCGCCAAGCCAGGCTGTTAACTTTCTGTAAGTATGTAATTAGGTAAAAAGGAAGCAGATAATCGAAGCTTGTTGTTCAACACTCTGTTATGGATAAACAGTAGCTGTCACAAGTAAAATACACGTGCACACCAAAAAACACTTCTATTTTACAACCGCCATGTCTATATCCTCATCAGTAAAAGGAGCATGTGGTAAACAAAAAACAGCAATTGCTATAGGGCACATCAGTGGAAAAGAAGATTAAGCTTCCTTGTAAGGACAGGGTGAATATAAGAAAATGCAGTTGCTCTCACCATAAATATTCTGGAAAGTATAGTCCAACTAAAGGCAAAGGCTCAGGCAACAAGGGAGAAGATATACATGGTGTGGTAGGTTATTTGACTTTATGCATTCCCTGATTGATAATCAACCATCGCATGGCTTGTCAAACCAAATCTTTGCAACCAAACATGTCTTCAATCTGAAACAAAGAGATAGTAACTATTCTTACCTGAGTTGACGATATAGAATAAAATAATGCACAAGCAGCCTCATGTTCAGGTATGGAAGGAACATCCAACAATACTTCCTGTTAAAGTTTAAGAAACTGTCAGAAATGCACTAAAATAAAATACAAGTTTCAATTTGTGAAATGAACCTGTATTGTCTGAGCCACATTCTTCAGAAGCGCAACTTCTATGAAAATAAGGGGCTCGCCTAAAAGAATTTCAAAATTTAGACTTCAGCAAATAAATATTTATAAATTCTTTTGATTTTTTTTAATTTAGAAGCAATATATATCTTCAATTCATTATTTGTTAATCAAGTCTGTGGTTTCTGGTAAACATTTTTTATAATCTGCTCATGACAGATTCAAGATACTCAATAAATGCACTCTAAATTTACTGATGAAGAGGCTGATCAACGCCATTTTTATTTGCAAGGTATTTGCCTTTCTCGCATAGGTAAGGTTAATCTCCATTAAAAAAAATCCCAGTGATGTGTGCAGGATATGAAATGGTTTATCGAACATTTACTACCTTTGCATCAATTTGAATGGAATCTAAATAATTGCACCATTTGAATGTACGAATAACATTTAACCAAATGGTTAGGTAAATTGATAATGAACTGCACTCTCCACGCATGCAGTTAAGGATTTGCTAACCTGGTATTGCTGGATGGAAATATCCAAAACAACGGCGGCCAACACCCAACCTTCTTTTAAGATCCAAAAGATTGCTGATTGGATGCACTGCCTGGACAAAAAAGAACTATTAAAATATACACAAGCCCTGACAAGGAAACAATTAGACCCATGAGTAGGAGTGCAAGACAGGTTAAAGAAACATACCTCGTAAGTCACAATTTTCTCTAGCAAAGAAGCAGAATCATCCCATGTAATCTGATGAAGCTCCAACACAGCTGGACTAAGCCAGGCACTAAGTTTCTCCTTTAAGCAGGAATCTAATGCTCGCAAACAAGGTATATTTTCCTCTCTGAACACGGAAAGAACCAACTAATGAAATTCTGAATTCCATCACATATATTGTTATTGGTATGCTACTAATTTTGCATATATTAAAACTTAATACTGGCAGTAACAAACTAACAATAATGATCAGTAAAAGTTCTTCAATAAAAAAAAATGATGCATTCTAACTGTCAATTTATTTGCAAGACCTTGTAGATGCTGCAGCACTTTGACAACAGTATTTGTGGCTACTTCTACACACAGACATCTAAAAACTCAAAAGACATCGAAATGAGAAGCAATAATACTAAAGTTGGTAAACAAAATCATTCTCTCTTCCATTTTTCCATATAAGTTTCTAATAAATATATGTTTCCAATGACTCGAGTCATGCTGGACACAACAAAATCAAAACAGAAAATCCATGCATATATGCAGAAAAAGCCATAACCTTACCCAAGAAAAGACAAAATATCAGCTCGAAGAAGTGACAAGAACTTCAATCCAGCAGGATGGTTATTAAGTCGTTCAAAAAGAACATTGTATGTTGGCTTGAGAGCTTGTCTCAAGTTTCTCTCAATCCGGTAGAAGGTAGAAAACATGTTCTCGTCATCAACATTACTTGATTCACCTTCATTACCTAAAACTCAAAACATCTACACCCATCAATCTCACAAAACATCCATACAAACCTCAACACAAACATGCCAGCAGTAACACATCCAACAAAAATCTCACCACTGCGAAGCTCAAGTCCAAGATATTGCTTCAATAATTCGCGAACTTGAATCCTATTAAGATCATACTCTTTTGCAAGCACAGTCACCAATTTCTTCCGATTTTCATTTGAAAGGCTAAAATAACCCTAAAAGTCACATACACAGTTTACAATCCTCAAATCAGTACATAAAACAAAACACTAATCACAACTTTCTTTATTTTATATATCTATATCTACCTCTGAGAAATCATCAAGTACAACATCCAAAGATTCAGTTTTGTTCAGCGATATCGCCAAGCCCATGGATTCCTTTACTATATCAAAATTCCTATAAATCAAGGTAATAATATAAATTAATAACAAGAAAATTATTTAAATTATATAAAAAAAATAAAACAATCAAATCCCACTAAAAAAACAATAAAAAAACAACAAATCAACATAAAAAAATCAAATCCCGCTAAAAAAAACAAATCACATATAATTAAATAAAATTAAGACCTCTCATAATGATTCCCAGAAGCACTGAAGTTGCTGCGTGAATCATCAATAGACCGTTGTTTTCTTGGGGGATCAGTCATCATTTGGTTAATCTCATTCTGTTATTGAAATAAATAAATCAAGTATTTGCAATACTTAACGATAATTGAAAACAAAATTCTCAATAAATTAAAACAAAAAAAAGTCAAAATTACTTACAGATAGAGGAGGGAAAGAAGAGAGCTTTGATGGGTCATTACCGGGTCTCATTTTAGTTCGCATTAAAATCGATAACCCTTTTTTGTTCATTTATTTATATTTACAGCTTTTGTTTCCTAAATTTCAGTTTAAACAAATGACTTCGTGACAGTTAAAGGTTTCGCGTTCTATCATGATTTAAAAAACAAATAGATAAAAGTTTGTAAATGTCTTTTTTTTATTTTTTTTCTTCAAATTAATTCATTTTTATATATTTTTAAATTTAATTGATATATTAATATTAAAAAAAATTATTTTATTGTATCTTAAAAAACAAAACTTTATCTCAATATATATATATATATATATATATATATAAATATAAATAAAATAAAAAAAACCTTTACTTTTGTTGTTGATTGGTGTGGCCTTGCTGTCGACGAACTAACCTTATTTTACTCGACTCTGCATCTTCAGTTTCCGAAAATGGAAAGTATTTACTTCGAGTCCTCATACTGTTTATTATTTGTCAATTTAAGCCTTATTACATTATTTTCGCTCTTATTAAATTCTCAAAATTATTTAGAGGCGATAAATCTTATTATTTTTTGCTCTCAATTGTGCTAGTTGATATCAGAGTTAAATAACAAAAATGTCAAAGGCACACAATAAATAACAAATATGGATGTTTGGTTTTATTAACAATTTAAATTTGAACTTTGGAAGATTGATAGAGTGGGTTCTAGAAAAATAAATATTTTTTCATTATTTTTAATTCTTCTTTTTTCAATTTAGATTTTTATTTTCATTTTTTAAAATTCTATATTATTAGGGTTTTTTTATTTGAAGGGTAAAATTTTCTAGGATGCCCTAAAAAAACCTTTGATAACAAACGGTTCCATTAAGATGCAACTGGGTGTCTACCTTGATAATGAAAAAGAGCACAGAACCATCAAAACCAGCAGTAAGCACATCGTCAGGATCAGCAAAATTAACCGAAGGCGAGTATTTCTGGAGGACCTTTAAAACAACAAGAATGGATGGCAGCCATGCGCGGTATCCAGCAGCTGCTATGGCGATGATGCAGCAGCAGATGATGATTATCAAACCGCAGTTATCTATGGGAGTATATTATTGGTTTCCATGTTTCCGCAATCAGAACAGTCCTCCTCCGTCTTGAAGGAGATTAATTATCTCTGATTTACTGTTCCATGTTTCTACAAGCCCAACTGGTTTGTCTACGATCTATCAGCCTGCAACCTACAGGATCTTGGGAGAAAAGTACTGTTCTGAGAGTTTCCTGTAGTTTGCAAGTTAATGAATTTTCCATGAATCTCATCTCTCAGTGACACTTCTAGTAATTGGATTGTAAACTGCGCATGAACCATCTTTCTTGATCATGTTCTATAACTTCTCTCACGTATTTTGAAATATGAACCGGACCTGTGTGTCTCTGAGATCACTGCTGATTGCCAAGATGGAAGATCGATGCTAAGGATTTTCATGAACAGTACTGGATCGTTGACACTTTCTTTACTATTCTGATCTCTGACACTCGTTTACTATTCGTGAAAGCTTGTCCTGGGCACCAGCACCATAAGATTTTATGTATTGTGAGACTGTTTTTATATTAAATTAAATATATTCTAAATCCTGAAACCTTGTTCGGTAGCCTTATTAATTGCTTGTTGATTAGCTAGGAACATGGTGGTGTGCTGTTGTGCCGGGCCAATTCATTTCGTAATGAAGTAACATGCCATCTAAATACAAACACGGGCCATCGTAGCAGGTGAATTTGCTAGACTGAAGAACAGTAGCTGTAATTTTGCAGACAATCTCTTTCAAGGGCCTAGGTTGCGGCCATTTCTGAATCTGCGTGAATTTAATGCTCGAAAATCTTATAGATCCGATGCCACACACGTGGGCCACACGCTTTTCTGTATAATCTCATGTCATTTTCCACCATTGTTTTGGCTGCAGAAACAATCTTCAAGCAATAACTAGTTGTTGAGGTTTTCACACTCGGACAGTTGATCTAATTGATAAATTAATGGGAATGATCTCCTTTATAATTCAAGCTTTGATATAAATGGTTAGCTTAAAAATTAATACGAAATATGTGAAAGTTAATCTAAAGATACTCTTACTATAAAAAAACAATCAGACAAGTTTTTCTTCCCTCATAATTCAGTTTGTTTGATGAGTGGATTGTCCTCCCTGCATTATAATTCAACACCAACCACGAAGAGAGTTGTTAATTTAGGATCTATTTGGTAAGAGGTTTAGTTTCAGTACTTCAAAATAAATTGATATAAAAATAATCTCGTTTTTGAAACTACTTTTAATTTATAATAATTTTTTTATTTTTGGATTTGAGGAAATCTCATCTCTCTTTAGACACTTTTTATGGGTCGGGTTAAATGAGTAAAACTCTGATTGTCTCAGATTCTTAATTCACCTCTTAAATAGAATAGATTGGTGTGTGTTCAATATTGTATTCTCAAAAGTTTTTTTTTTTTTAATATCAACCCATCAGAACCATTTAGTAATAGTTGAAAATGGTGTAATTTTTCAAAATAAATTGGAATAAGAAAAAAAACACTCATGAATCAGCCAGTGGTCATCGCACAAGAAATAGGAGATTCAAAGATTATACAGTAAGGAAAAAAAATAGCATGTGGGCTGCCTAAAATAAGTCGGTGGATAGCGACAAAACATGTATTGCATATTTAACATTTTAACCAAGAACTACACATAATTAAATTGTAATTAATTATCTCTGCTATAGTTAATCACTCGACTGCTCATCCGTGCACGGCATTAATCAGTGCATAACTTTCAGAGTGGCTCATTTTTCTCTTAAATTTAATTATTAATTCAGTTCTTGCAAAGTTCTTTAATTAAACCTCAGAATTTATCCCACTAATTATTAAATTAAGCTTGCCGAGCCATGAAGCAATATGTTGATCGACGCGCGAGCTCCCTTTTCATCTCCTCTTTTTGATAATTTCGATGGGAGATTCATAGTTAAACAATCAACTTGTATCGTGTAGGTGATTAATTGTATTATTAAATATCAATTCACAAGAAACTATATGTAAACAGCTATTTTCAAGCTGATCAGAGCATGGTGTTCGTGTTCTGATACTGTTAACGCTAATCTTACTTGAAACTCAAGAAATTAGTGAAAAAAACTAGGTGGGGTTCTGCCAACTGGTAGAATTCCTTTGCCTCCTCCTCGCATTAAAAAAAGGTTGAATAATATAAAGTTTTTTGTCACTTTAATAATGTCCTTTTCGTAGTTTATAAACACGGTTTCACCTCCAGCCAGACTTGCTAACAATTCTTTCTCTCTGCATAATATTGTCTCGAGTGATCATTACTGATTGGTGGCGTGTCAATCACCACCCCACTTTGAATAAAAAAATGATTAGGGCTTGTCATTTATAATAGGCGATCAAATAAAAAGTGCATGGTATGAATTGTTTTGATTTCTTGAGTACAATATTCTTAAAGGCATTGAGTTTCCACACCATTTTCAATTGTGTGGTGGAAATTTTGGATAGAAATTAAGCCCCGGCAGAAGGCTTGAATTTTTTTTTTATAACCGCGGTGTCTGGGTCAGCTTACGCGTACTACAACTAATCCCCGGATTCACTGAATATTTTGCAAGCCCAGTGAGCATGTAAGGCATCGCGGGAGTGACAGGCGTGCATGGTGGACTTGAACCCTGGTGAAAAAAAAAAAAACAAGTTCCTTCTACCGCTAGGCCAATACTTTACTTGCAGAAGGCTTGATTTATAATCGCTGCTTCTTGTGAAGTAATTAACTGTACCATCCTCTTCTCGGAAGCAACAAGATATTTTCTTTTTATTTTTTGAAAAATACTCACCGGAATTTTATTAATTAGATAGATAATGTCCACGACATCTTTCAAATAATGTACAAGTCACATCCACCCAAAATCAATGTGGTCGTATGAATTAATGTATATATATAATTAATAATTATTGTAATATCAATTTAATTAACTCCCATGATGTCTATGATTGAAAAAGAATAATCTTAACCACCAGGATGCCACATTTGTGTCGTCTATCTCCATGAATAAATAATAAAGATACTCATGGGTGGGTGTCGAATAATTACAACTACTGGATCAGATGACGAGACTAGCCAGGGAGCTGCAACCATGGAGGAACAAAAGGTCCCATTTTTGTAGTAGCTTACCCACCTAGAGTTTTCAAATGACTAATTCTACGATTCACATCTACTCGACACGTAACGGTGAGCTCAACATTGACCTGATTATATTATTTTATTTCGAAGAAGACACCTTACAATTAGTCAAATTAACAGGTCGTCAGCTTTATAGTTATGGCATTAATCGTAATATAGCAATCACATTACAATTTAAGCAGGCATTTAAAAAGGAAAAACAAATCTTCATGTGAAGTCTCAAGGTTGATGAACTTGGTGGTGGAATCAAATAAACAGGGGTCCTGTGTATGGAGCTGTCAATAGATTTACAACAGCTAACAAGGTCAACTAGTGAGATTATTATTATTATTAGTGAAGGAATCTAAGACAGATCAAAAGCACAATATTTCTGCCTTTCTATTCAAGGAGAAACACAGAAGAGGGTTTTCGACATTAGCAAGTAATCTTTGATTCTGGAATATTAATAATAAAAAATGTCATATTTAGGTACACCTTACCAGTGAGATTTAATTAATCTATTCTGTCTACTAAAGATAGCAAAATGATTGACTGTTCCGAGTCAACACGAAGTACCTTCATGAGATCGAAATCACGCTCCCTCGTGTATTCTTATGATATTGCTCGTATTGATGAATCTCTTTTCATCGTCCAAAACAAGTTAAGAAAATATTTAAGAAAATAATACAATTTCATAAGTGATATCAACTGGGATTTGGGGATTTGTTCTGTCCTGTTTGAAGCTCCTTGCTGCATGAACTTAGTCTCACGCGTCTAAAATACTCCAATTTTCTAAAAAAAGTTGAAAGTAATTTATTAGATCGTGGTGTTGGGAAGAGCACAGTCTATGGATTATGTTATTTCCAATAGCGTAAACCATACTTCTTCTTTATATTTACTCTATTTTCTGTTTTTTTTTCTCAGATAATTACGCTAGTTCGTGAAAAAAATAAAGATAATTGGCAGTGCTATTTGGAAAGAAACCTCAAGACGGGCAAAAGAATAACACAGCCACCTCTCCATTTCTCACCAGTCCTCCTCTGAAGTTTATGATTAGCAACTTTACCGCAAGATCTCACCACCCTTGTCAGAAATACGCTTTTCCACGGCCCTAAAAAAATAAAAAAATAAAAAAATAATAGGAACAATGCATGCAATTCGTATAGCTAGACAGCAACCCCCACCTCCACCCCCACCACAGCTATTCGGTTCCAAGAATGCATGAAAATAAAGCAGGATCATCATTCATGAAAGGCAGCTGTGCCGAGGAACAGAAGAGCAGCATTTTCGTTTCACTCCTGAAAAGCCGTAAAGCAAGGCAGGTCAAAAACTAAATTTAATAATTCATGAATCCAAACATTTATTGGACTCAGCTGATTTAATAATTCAATTTTTATAATTGAATTGATTTGATAATTCAATAAACTTAACTAACTAGAAATATGGATCGGAATTGGATTTAGAAGTTAATAAGGTTAAGCTTTAATTAACATCCAAACACCTTGGTTGATACAATAAAGTCGAAGGTAAAATATAATTATTTTTCTTTATTTAAAATAATATCGCTTTATTAAAAAAATCAAAATAATACTATTTTAAAACTGATACGGGAAATTCGCGGACGAAGTTCAAGTGCTCAACTACTCATGTTAAGATTCAAGCTCTTTCCTTTTTCGCCGACACCCAAAACAAAACATAAACTACGAGTCACACTGTAAACACTCTCTCTCTTAATTACTCTCTCTCCCTCTAGCTGTCACTTTCTTTAATGACAATGTCTGACTACTGACTTTGCTCTCCTCCTCATTAACACCCTCTTCTCTGCTTCGTCTTCTTCTTGTTTGCTTCTTCTGTCTCCACAGTTTACCATACTATGAGATTTGGCTCACTTGATCAAGCTGGTCACCACTCACCACCGCCTCTAAACTAAAACACCCCAGAAAAGAGACACTATTTTTTTTTATCTGTTTTTCAATAAAAACAATGATATTGAAGTACTTTGAGCTATTTTTGTCTGTGTCTGTGATTCGAGTTTTGATCTTTGGTTTCCCAGTTCTTGTTCAATGTACTACTGATGCTAATGATGGTAAAGTCTGCATTTTCTCTTGTTTTCTCGGTTTTTTTTTTTTTATGTGGTTTGGTTTTTTGATTGATTAGTTGTTTTTGGTTGGTTTGATGGTGATTGGTGTGGTTAGAGTTATTGACTTTTGGGTTTTTTTTTTGGCTGGAGTGAAACTAGAGTCAAGAAATGAACTGCTACTATGATGATTTTTTTGTTTGTTTTTTTCTTTGAAAATCTTGTTATTTATTTTCTGTTTGTTTCCGAGAAAATGTGCTAGATGATGTTTTACCTTTAGTGCTTAGCTTATGAAAATAAAATTGCTCTTTTTCACCCCCGACTAATCCAATGATTGAAATGTTGTCTCATTTCATTTTGATTGTAATTTTTTGCTTCCATTTTCCAGTGGACTAATCAAGGTTCTGTCGGTGGATTTTATGAGGGGTTAAGTTGATTGGTTTCGAGGATTGAAAGTATTTATTGTTGTTGTTGCAGTTCAAGCTCTACAAGTTCTGTACACTTCGCTGAACAGTCCTTCACAGCTAACCAATTGGAAAAGTAATGGTGGGGATCCATGTGCAGAGTCATGGAAAGGGATCACTTGTGAAGGATCAGCTGTTGTTTCCATGTGAGAAAGTGCATTGAGATTTATGCTTTTAATTGATTTAGTGGTTTAGTTTGTTTGTTTGTTGAATGGTTCTGTATTGCTGGTGTTGACAGTCAGATTTCTGGGTTAGGACTTAACGGCACAATGGGATACATGCTTGCAAACCTCATGTCATTGAGGACATTGTGAGAGATTTAATGCTTTATTTCATTTCCTGGGTGCATGAAGTTATGTTGCTCTCATTGGTTATTTGAGTCGCTGATATTGGTTGTTTGTGCTTGCCAGTGATCTAAGTGACAACCACCTTCGTGATTCATTCCCATATCAGTTACCACCGAATCTTACAAGCTTGTAATGTTCCATCATGTCAATTGTTCCTAATGTTTTCGATCTGTTTGAATTGTTTGATAATGTGTTCATTATATTCTTGCATAATGCAGAAATCTTGCCGTGAACAACTTGAGTGGGAATATTCCTTATTCAATGTCTAGCATGGTTTCTCTTAGTTATCTGTGAGTGGCCTATCTGGAATGCATTGAAGTTTTCTCAAGTAATTGCTGAATTTGGATTATTCCCTGATTCAACATCTTTGGTTTCAGAAACTTAAGCCGCAATTCACTCGCCCAATCAATTGGAGATATTTTCATTAATCGATCTCTCCTCACAATCATGTGAGATTTCTTACTTCAAAACAGATGTTATTTGAGTTTTAGTTCTTGGAATTTCTGTTGTTAAAATACATGTGCAACTGAGTTTTCAGTACTATGCAAAGAATCATGATGCTTGATGGAAAAGCCACATGATGATATACTTTTCTTCACAAAATTGACTCTTCAAAGAAAACAAGAAGTAGAGAATTAACACAGTAAGTTCAATAAAGCTAGCCTGTTGAGGAGATTAGGGATATGCTGAAGTAGAATTCATTTTTGTTTGAGAGAAGTATATTTTGGTACGAGAGATAAATGAATGGAACAGAAGGAGAGTGCATGCAGGAAAAAGCAAAAACATGGTGCTGTGGTGTCTAACATGGCGGAAATATAGTACCAATCAGGAAAGATGGAAGAAACAAATTTTATTAAAGAGAGAGTATAGCATGAAAGCATATTTCATTTATGTGACTTGTATCCCAATTGGCCATGGGGGCTGCATTTGTCATGTTATTCTTTGACTCTCTTCAGTTTTCAGCACAATAATGCTCATATCTACTTTCTAATAAACAGTACTCTTGGATTTTTAATATTGCTCGTGCATGCAGGGATCTCTCTTTCAACAACTTTAGTGGAGATCTTCCCAGTTCTTTTAATTCGTTGACCAATCTTTCTACACTGTGAGTAGTGTGCTGACTCCATTCAAAATTAACCAAGTATTTTATAGTGAATAAAAGAAAAGGATTGCAAACTCTTGGACAGCTTGATTAAAGACTTGTGATATTCTAATATGCTGCAGCAACGTTCAGAACAATCAACTGACTGGCTCTCTTAATGTCCTTACTGGTTTACCTTTGACAACTCTGTAAGTTCCTTTAGCAATGGTGGGGTTGTAAATGTATCACCTGGCACTATGTTCTTATGGCAACTTATCTTCTCTACAGAAATGTTGCAAATAATAACTTTAGTGGATGGATACCCCAAGAGCTTAGTTCAATCCCAAACTTTATGTGAGTTTCTTTGCTCTGTATTTCGTCCATGCCAAATTTATCATGTTCTACTTCTGCAATATCTTAAATAAGCTCTTTGAACAATTAAATCAGATACAATGGAAATTCTTTTGACAATGGTCCTTCTCCACCTCCGCCACCATATGCCCCACCACCTCCTGGTAAATCTCAAAGAAACCGTACTCATCCAGGATCTGGTGCACCTGTCACCCCTTCTTCTGATGGTCAACCATCACTGTCAGATAAGGGAATGTCATTGGGAGTTATTGTAGGTGTAGCCGTGGGTTCTGTGGTTCTGGTTCTCATTGCACTAATTGCTCTTGTCTTTTGCATTAAGAAGCACAAAAGCAAGGAAATTGGTCCTCCTACCCGGGGAAGTCGTCCTGCTGATGCAGATGACAGTAGGTTTTCTGTCCTTTGAATCTTTATTCTTCTGAGATAACCTTTTGAATTTTCTGAACATGAGACCACATGAATGCGCAATTGGTTTCATGTGGGGTCATAGTATCTACAACACTGTGGTATCCACAAAGCAGTTAAAATAGTGTTTTTTAATCATGATATTAGTCAAGCTCATTTTCCTCAGACACCAAAGTCTAAATCAAGTAAGATTGTGATGAGTTGGTCTGTCTGCATATTAATGCAAAATATAACTTTGAACCCCTCCTTCATTCAACAGGCTTCAAGATTTAGCTACTTAATTAATAGATTGAAGCTGGAAGCTCTTGTATAATAATCCTAACCACTTAGGTTTATGCCCTGATTTGTTTTTCCAGTTGATACAGAGATGCAAGAGTCGAGGGTGAAAAACATGGCTGCTGTTACGGATCTGAAGCCCCCGCCTGCAGAGAAATTGGTGGTTGAGAGATTACAAGGGAATTCTGGATCCATAAAAAGAATGAAGTCGCCCATCACTGCCACTTCATATAGTGTTGCTTCACTACAAACAGCAACAAATAGCTTTAGTCAAGAGTTTCTAATTGGTGAAGGTTCTCTTGGTCGTGTTTACAGAGGAGAGTTTCCTAATGGAAAGGTAACTTAAATCATTGGATAGAAAGTAATATCTATGTTCTTATGGTTATGCTGGTTTCTATATTTGTATTGGTAAGAGTCCAGGGAGCTACCAGTGTTACATGCACTTGAAGAGGTCCTATTGCTAGCCACAATGACCATGTAATTTTTGTGCTTGATGACTCACATTTATCTAGTAAATTCTGGTCAATACATTGATCTAATTCTTCTGACCTCAAGTACGGTAAAAATATAGTCATCATGACAATGAGGGCTCTTCCCTTGGAGCTCTAGTTGGGTTGCTTTTCTTACAGTTTTTGCTAACCTCTGTTGCAATTGTTAAGTAATCAACTTCTGTTCTGTTGATCTAGATGATGGCTGTTAAGAAGATCGACAATGCAGCATTGTCATTACAGGAGGAAGACAACTTTCTTGAAGCTGTTTCAAATATGTCACACTTGAGGCACCCAAACATTGTTTCCTTAGTAGGATACTGTGTAGAGCATGGACAGCGACTTTTGATTTATGAATATATAGCAAATGGAAGTGTGCATGATATACTGCATTTTGCTGATGATGGCAGCAAGACATTGTCTTGGAACTCACGTGTTAGAGTAGCACTTGGCACTGCCCGAGCTTTAGAGTATGTTATTTATGTGTGTATGGTGTTAGAATTCTCTTGAATCTCTCAGACAGTATGCCCTACTTTGTCTCTTAACTTTAGCCTGTTTACTCAGGTACTTGCATGAAGTCTGCTTGCCTTCTGTTGTACATAGAAACTTGAAGTCGGCAAATATTTTACTTGATGAAGAATTTAATCCCCACTTGTCAGACTCTGGTTTGGCTGCTCTGACACCAAACACAGAGAGACAGGTAAAGGAAAAAGGAGTGAATAATATTATGTG
Source organism: Salix caprea (assembly GCA_964035475.1). Classification (NCBI taxonomy): domain Eukaryota; kingdom Viridiplantae; phylum Streptophyta; class Magnoliopsida; order Malpighiales; family Salicaceae; genus Salix; species Salix caprea. The sequence goes on along the minus strand of OZ037745.1, from coordinate 541,782 downwards.
CTGGCACTGCAAACTCTGTTAACTTCAAGCTTTCTAGAACTTTTGGTCAACATACCTTTTGTTGCATTCAGACTGACCAAGTAAAGTATGATTCATGTTGCAGGTTTCAACACAGATGGTTGGTTCATTTGGTTATAGTGCTCCTGAATTTGCTCTGTCAGGAATATACACTGTAAAAAGCGATGTCTACAGCTTTGGGGTGGTAATGCTAGAGCTACTGACTGGTCGGAAGCCACTGGACAGGTAACATTTATCTTGTTTACTGATCAATTGTGCTTTTATTGTAGACTTGTTTAAAGATCTATTTTTTTGGGCTATTCATGAACTTGGTTTGCATTTATCCCTTGTCCATTTTTTGTGGTTTCCTAGTTCGAGGGTAAGATCAGAGCAGTCACTTGTTAGATGGGCTACTCCTCAACTGCATGATATTGATGCCTTGGCAAAAATGGTTGATCCTACCTTAAATGGCATGTATCCTGCAAAGTCTCTTTCACGTTTTGCTGACATCATTGCCCTGTGTGTCCAGGTAAGTTTCTTTTCTGATAATAAGACTAAATATGCACCAAGCCTTAGCTTTCATGATATTTTTAAGAATTCTGGAATGGTTATCCAACTAGTAAACCTTTTTAGCGTAAAATCATATGTGCATCATGGGTTCATTTTCTTTGGATATGATTTTGGGTCATAACACTCGTGTATATATTTGCCTGCCTGGAGCTGTTTGATTTTGGCTGTAGTTTTCCTTATTATCACTCTCTTAATCGAAAATGGGCAACTTATGATTTTTGTTTTCTTTTAGCCGGAACCTGAGTTTCGCCCTCCCATGTCTGAAGTTGTGCAAGCATTAGTACGACTAGTGCAAAGGGCCAGTGTTGTCAAGAGGCGATCCAGTGATGAGTATGGATTTGCATATAGAACCCCCGATCATGAGGCAATAGATTCATCATTTTGAGCATCCTGGCAATCTTGAACTTGGAAGTGAAGCTTCCGATTTTACCTACAGTCATACAAAGATCAATGGATGACCAAAACGTGCACAGATAAAGAAGAAAGAGGCTACAAACTATAAAATCAGACCAGAGAGAGATGTAATTATGCCTGAAACATTGTGAGTTGCATACATTTAACTTCATCTTTTGCTGTAAATGATTTAATACTGTATTCCAGTTGCATACATTTAGCATCATCCTTAGCTGTAAATGATTTAATACTGTATTTCCATCTTTTGCTGTAACATTCAATATATAATGCGGCATAATAAAAGATTTTTCACTTGATCCTAGCGAGTTTACATTTTGGAGAAGATTTTTCACCTTCAGTCAGATTTGACCTGTCAATTTGAATATGCTGTTCCACACCAGAAACTGTCAGCCAAAAACCCAAAAGGTAGGGAATCTGGGGAAAGACAAAAACAAATTTACAAAGGCAGGTGGTTCTTCCTTTCATTAAACAATGGAAGAGCACGTGGACCACGCGCACGCGCACACCACTACACAGCTTACATAAATTCAAAAACCAGGGTGGAATGATTCATAGGTTTGTGTTGGCGCACGGAGAACTTACATCAAGAAGAGGCTACAAATCATCCCATGATCCTATATCTTCTGTCTCTAACCAGCTGTTTATAGCAAAAAATAGTTGTAGTATCTAAAATTATAGCAATCATCCAGCTCGATTTACACTCTTTGTGGTGCCTCAGTGTTAAAATAAAATGAGTAGTTTTTCCTGTTGTTAACAACCGGGATTACGGATTTTTTTTTTAAAAAAATGATCTGATTTTAATTATTTTATTCGAATTTAATCATTTTATTAAATTTAGTAATATTTTATTAACATGATAATTAATCCTTGTACCTTAAGAAAACTAATTAATTAGTTTTTGTAATATTAGAAATCAGGTGCTCTATACTTTTCATTACTATAGGGACTAAATGATTAGTTTCAATACATCAAAGAATGTTACAATTAAGGAATGTTTTCAACTTTTTGTTTCCAAAATTTAGGACAGCAAACTCATAAGAACATGAAGATGAACAAGGACAAGAACCCACTTCAATCAAACCCAAAAAAACTTCTTTTTTTAGCAGAAAAATATTAAAGAAACAATCTTTTTAACATGTCTTCGTCAGCTGACCTCTCCAATCCACACTCGTTACCGACTCATTCTCCTGGACTCGGGCAAAATAAATGGAAGAGAAAAAGAGAGAGAGGGAAGGTTGTTTGGTATCGAAAGAAGCAAACAAAAGGAATTGTGGGTTTGATTTGTTTGGTTGGTTTGTTTTTTATTTTTAATGGCTTCATGCTTTTAAGGCTTCAACTTGATGATGAATTCAGTGGCAACAAAGACATGTCTGTTCAAAATTCTCCTGAAATTTCAGTTTCAATCAAGGTACATTTATTTAAAAAAAAATAGCTGTCGTAATGTTTTGTGAACTTGGAGAAGGAAATGGAGTGACTTTATGGATACTATGGTTTGGTAATTTGTGGTTAATTAGGAAGATTTGAGCTTAAAAAGCTCATATTTTGATTCTTTATATTAATTTGGAAAAGTTAAAAGGTGTTTAATTGCTGTATTTCATTTCTGTTAATTTAGGAAAGATATATAAAGTTTGTGTAATATATGATTGATTTGGAGAATTTGAGCTTTTTTCCCATTAGTTTTGTTTAAATTTTGAATGCAGGAAGGCTTGAAAAAGATTGGCAAAGGCAAAAGGCCACGAAAGGATACTTATGATAGGATGCTGGCTTTAGCTGCCCATTCCCTTGCTAAGGTATTTTAATTGGAGAATTTTTATCTTGCTATCCAAGTATATAGTTTTTTTTGCTGTGGTGAGTTATTTTGATTCAATCTTCTGTAGCTGTGATTTTTTCTCTTTTTGTGGGTTCTGTATTGATATTTTTTTCCTGATATTTAACATGGGAGCAGAATAAACATGAGCCGAAAGATTTGTGGCAGGAGCCATTTGTTCCTGCCTCTGCTTGGAGACCTTGTGCTGATCATCGTGATTGGAATCCTATCGGTAACTCACTTTCTCTGCGTGTTTGTGCTTGTATGCAGTTGGGTATTTGACTTGATGTCTGCATTGGCTTGCGTTTCTGCCTGCGTGTCTCATGTGGAAATGTCTTGGATGTTTCACATTTGAGTAAATACATGTGTTATGGTGGTGCCAAACTGGTTCTAACATGGTATTTCTCTTTCGTAGAGGAAAACAATGGTTACATTTTGGTCACTGCAAATGGGGGGATGAACCTGTAATTAAGAGAATTGAATGACTGAATTTGCTGAGTTAGATTTTCATTCATGTTGAGTATTGTATTTATACAATGTGTGGTGTAACAGATTCACTACAATCCAAGAATCTGTTACACCACAAGTATGCTATTCTATAACAATAAAGGAGAATCAAATTACTGGCATTATAATCTGCACAACTGTAATTTGTTACATATGTTATTTCTACTGCTCTACACTCCCCCTCAAGTTGGAGAGTGGATGTCTTGCACTCCCAACTTGCTAACCATAGGAACAAATGTTTCTTTTCCAAGAGGCTTGGTCAAAACATCCGCAAGTTGATGTGCTGAATCAACGTATCTTGTAATAATAGAGCCATCCTGAATTTTATCCCTAATGTAATGGCAATCCATCTCAATATGCCTTGTCCTCTCATGAAAGACCGGATTGGCTGCAATGTGCAACGCAGCTTTATTATCACAATATAATAAGGCTGAATCATGATGCAAAATACCAAAGTCTTTTAACAAGCATCGCAACCATGTCAATTCACAACATGCTCCTGTCATTGCTCTGTATTCTGCTTCAGCAGAAGAGAGCGAAACTGTTTTCTGCCGCTTCGACCTCCAAGATATCAACGAGGACCCAAGGAAAACACAATATCCGGTTGTAGATCTTCTAGTGAGTGGACATCCTGCCCAATCCGAGTCACAATAAGCTCTCAACCTCAGATCATTTTTGGAAGAAAAAAATAGGCCTCGGCCTGGTGCCCCTTTTAGGTATCTTACTACCCGAAGTGCTGCTTCCATATGAAATTTCCTGGGCCGATGCATAAACCTACTCAAAACATGTACAGCATACGTGATGTCTGGTCTCGATACAGTCAAATAAATCAAACGACCCACCAATCTTCTATACCGATTTGCATCTCTAAACAAGTCCCCTTCGTCTGATAATTTTAATCCACGTTCCATAGGAGTGTTAATGGGAGCAGCACCCAATAACCCCGCATCCTCAATTACCTCTAATGCATATTTACGTTGCGAGATAAAGATTCCATTCTTTGAAGCAGAAACCTCAATTCCAAGGAAATATTTTAAATCACCAAGATCTTTAATACGGAAATGTTCATGCAAGAATTGTTTAGTTGCAGCAATATTCACAGAATCATTTCCAGTGATTAAAATATCATCAACGTATATCAATAGGATGGTAAAGGACATACCCTGCTTTCTGGTAAACAGAGAGTAATCGGCCTTTGACTGTGTAAAACCAGCAGAATGCATAGCTTCGGTGAATTTAACGAACCACTGCCGAGATGCCTGTTTCAATCCATAAATTGACTTGTGAAGGCGACAAACCAGGTGATTCTCCCCCTCTCGCCGAAGACCCGGAGGCAGAGACATGTAAATTTCCTCAGTTAAATCGCCATGGAGAAATGCATTATGCACATCCATTTGGTGCAGAGACCATCCATGAGCTGCTGTCAAAGCTAAGAGGCAACGGACAGTAATGATCTTGGCAGTGGGAGAGAATGTGTCGTGGTAATCCACCCCTTCCATTTGGGTGAAACCTTGAGCCACTAATCGGGCTTTATGCCTCTCAACCGAACCATCCGAATGAAATTTCACTTTATACACCCATCGGCAACCAATTGCTGTCTTCCCCGGTGGTAATGAGGTGATGGACCATGTTCCATTATCTTCAAGGGCTTGCAACTCAGAATGCATAGCCTGCTGCCACTCAGGGTGTCTAATTGCCTCTGCATAATTTTTGGGTTCTTTGGTGGAATTGAGCTGTGCTATGAAGATGCAATTTGTAGGGGAATAACGGTGGTATGAAACAAAATTACAAATGGGGAATCGTGTACCTTTTTGGTGACCTGGTGCCGAGGAGGCTGATTGATGAGAGTAAACCGTAGAACAGATGAAGTCTTTGAGTTTGACAGGTGGGGTAGTCAGTCGATTGGAACGCCGAAGTTGAATGGGTTCGGGTTGTGGTTGGGCTGCAGGGGTGGAGAGAGATGGGTCTGTGGGTGGAGATGAAGAGGAAGTTTGAACAGTAGGTGGGATTGGGTTGGGTGGTTTTGGGCGACGGGCATAAGTGTGGATGATGGGTGGTGGCTGAGGAGACGGTTGAACTGGAGTGGACGTTGGTGGAGGTGGAAGAGAGGGTGTTGGGGAATGACTGGTCGGCTGTGGAGAGAAGGAAATGGTGTCGTTTGATAAGAGGGGAATGGGTCCAAAATCATCGGGTGGGTGAAAATTAGAACCTGGTTGGGTTAAAGCATATGGATAAATGTTTTCATGAAATTGCACATCACGACTAGTAAAAATTTTTTTGGTAGATAAATTAAATAATTTATATGCTTTTTGACCGGTAGGGTAACCAATAAAAACTGAGGGGGTAGATCGAAAATCAAATTTATGAGAAGGATGCACATTAGTAGCATAAGTCAAGCAACCAAAAACCCGAAGATGAGAAAAAGATGGCATTTTTGAGAATAAAAGTTCGAAAGGAGTTTTGAATTTTAGTACAGCGGAAGGTAGTCTATTAATAAGATGAACAGCAGTGAGAGCACACTCTCCCCAAAACTGGTTTGGGAGCTGAGCTTGAAATTTTAAAGCACGAGCTACTTGTAATATGTGACGATGTTTGCGTTCCACAACCCCATTTTGTTGAGGTGTGTAAACACAGGAATGTTGAAAAATGACTCCTTTTTCTTGAAAAAAAGAACGAAGTGAAATAAATTCACTACCATTATCACTTCGAAAAATTTTAATGGAAGTTTCAAATTGAGTGAGAACATATGTAAAAAAATGTTTTACAAGAGTATTAACTTCAGTTTTATGTTGCATTAAAAATATCCATGTGAAGCGTGAGTAGTCATCAACAATAGTAAGAAAATAATAAGCACCAGAGATTGAAGGATGTCGATAACGACCCCAAATGTCACAATGAATAATATCAAAAGGTTTGACAGTAGAAATTACACTAGTATTGAAAGGCAAACGAGTTTGCTTAGCTAAAGGACAAATGTGACAAACATGACTGGACTGAGCAGAAAAATTTAAATTTAAAAAATGCTGAGCAAGAAAATTTAACCGAGGCGATGATAGATGACCTAGGCGTTTATGCCAGAGTTCGGTTGAAGATATGGTGAGGTTGCAGGCTGGTTGATGTAGTGGTGTGGTAGGCTGTGTCATGGATTTTTGCGCTGCTATTGCCACCAAGTAATATAGACCGTCGCGTTGTTTACCCAAACCAATCATCCTCCTCGTAGCCAGATCCTGCAAAATACACCAATAAGGAAAAAAAGTTATGGAGCAGTTTAAATTCCTTGTTAAACGACTGACTGACATCAAGTCAACTTTAAATGTGGGCACACATAGCACATCATGCAGATAAAAAGTGGAACTCAGAGGCAGGGATCCCTTGGCAATAATTTTTGCTGTTGCCCCACTGGGCATCAACACCGGAGGAAGCGAACAATTTTTCTGCCGAAAAAATGATCGCGCTGAAGAGGAAATATGGTCAGTTGCTCCGCTATCAATAATCCAATTGCGGAAAGCAATTTTTGGCAAACCTGGTTTAGTTACAGCATGGGCTTGAGTACTGGATTCGGCTTTGTCATTAAGAAGTGACAACAGCTGTTTTAACTGGGCCTCCGAAATTCCTACGACTGACTGGTCGTTTTCTTTGGACACAGGTGTGGCCACATGATTAGCAGTATTAGTGAACCGCCTGGCTGAATTATTTTTGGATTTGGGATGACCCGCTGGGTACCCATGGAGTTCAAAACAGGTTTGAACCCAATGACCCGGTTCTCCACAATAAGAACACATTGGTCGTCCACGCTGCTGCCCATTTCTATTGCCTTCAAAACGACGCCCGTTTGCGTCAAAACGGCGTCCCCCACCATTTCCTTCAAAACGACGCCCAGTCCCATTTCCTTCAAAACCACCAGAGTTAAAACGACGTCCCCCATCTCGTCCCCCATCTCTGTCTCTTTCAAGCTCAAACCTGCCACCACCATTTCCACCATGAAAGCTTGTCTTGAACGAGTGAAAAGGGCGCTCGCCCCTCTCAATTTGTTTCCCATTATTCCTTTGCACTGCCATAGCTGCACTGCCAAGACCATCAGTGGATGAAACACTGAGAAGACGCTGCTTCTCTTCTTGAGAAACGAAGGCATAAGCTTGCCGAATCGAAGGCAAAGGACTCATCAACAGCACCTGCCCACGAACAGCACCGTAAGTCTCATTCAACCCCATCAAAAATTGCATTAATTTTTGTTGGTCTTGGTGTTGTGTTCCTTGGGATGAGTCACTGTAGGAGGTGAGCTCATCCCACATCCCTTTCAATTTGGTGTAATACACCGAGACAGACTGGTGTTCTTGCCTAAAACAGGCGATGTCTCGTTGGATTTCAAAAATCCGAGGAGCGTTGCTCTGTGAGAATCGGTCATGAAGGTCTTCCCACACTTCATGAGCAGTGGAATAATATATCACACTGTCGGAGATGTCTGGATTGAGGGTGTTGATAATCCACGAATGCACCATGTCATTGCATCTAGACCAGGTTGCATATCCTTCTGGGTCTGTTTCTTCGGATGGGATTTTGATTGAGCCATTGACGAAGCTCAATTTGTTCTTGGAATTCAAGGCCAAGGTCATGGCCCTTTTCCAAATAGGATAGTTATTTCCATTCAAGGGTTTGGAAATTAAAACCAAACCTGGATGATCGGAATGGTGAGTGAAGTAGGGACTTGAGAGATTTTCTTTTGGAAGATCGAGATGGGTTTCTGGGTTTGATGAGTTTGCCATTGTTACTGTAGAGATTGATGTGTTTTCTGGGTTTGATGTGTTTTCTGGGTTTCTGGATTTTGACAAGAAAAATCTTGATTGATTTTCTGGTGAATGATTACTGGAGGGATTAGTGGGCTGAGATGACTTTGCTGAGAAAATTGACAGATTCTTGGATTGGAGAATGGATTGGAAAAGAAATTTCTGGTGATTGATTCTCGGTGAAAAAAAAATTGATAAAGATGATGAATTACTGACCAAGCTCTGATACCATGTAATTAAGAGAATTGAATGACTGAATTTGCTGAGTTAGATTTTCATTCATGTTGAGTATTGTATTTATACAATGTGTGGTGTAACAGATTCACTACAATCCAAGAATCTATTACACCACAAGTATGCTATTCTATAACAATAAAGGAGAATCAAATTACTGGCATTATAATCTGCACAACTGTAATTTGTTACATATGTTATTTCTACTGCTCTACAGAACCAGCAAAGAGTAGCTGTAAGTAATGCTTTGACCAGTTGCAGCTTTCATGATAACTCCTTCGCAACCAAGTTTCATAGTTTTGTATGCAACTATCTTTGCTTCAGAAGGGTCTGATATGCATTGTATTCTTTACCATTTTAAACCGCTTCAAACTTGCTTCTGCTTTAAAAACAGGTTTGCAATGCTGTGGTTGTTGCACGGTTGCTGAATTCATCCCTTGTTATTCCTAGATTTATGTACAGCAGCGTCTGGAGGGATGTGAGGTAATATATTCTTCTCAAAATTCCACCTTCAGAAAAAGTCTACGTTTTGGTTGCTGGACAAAGCATGATTGCCAGAGATAGTTGTTCGCTGCCTGATGGCCTGGATTGAAACTGATATCCTCAAGTAACATGCTTGCTTCAAATGAGTTGCATCTCTTAATAATTTGATTAGGTGAAATAATTGTGCATGTACCCAAATGAGGTAGTTAACTTCCGCTCCCATGAACACCATGCTTCGTCATCACTACATATCAAAGTGACTTATTCAAGCCATTCTTACTCTTGCATATGATTTAGATGGAAAAGTAACAGTCAATTTTATATTTCACAGTCAATTCAGCGACATCTATCAGGAGGAGCATTTTATTAATTATCTTACTCCTGATATTCGGATATTGAAGGAACTGCCCGAGGAGTTGCAGTTGCTGGATTTGGAGGCAATTGGTAGCACTGTCAGTTTCCTATCCTAAATAATTCTGAGGGCATTCATGCCTGATTTGCTCTTATCTTCAGTAATTTTGTTGTTAATAGTGATATCGAGAACCCCATGCAGGTGACAGATGTAGATGTCCCCAAAGAATCAGAGCCAAGTTTTTATTTCAAAAACATTCTCCCTATATTACTGAGAAATAGAGTAGTCCATTTTGTTGGATTTGGAAATCGCTTGGCATTTGATCCAATACCGTTTCAGTTGCAGGTAAATATCAGGGTTTTGGTACTCTAATCCGCTACAAATGATGGTAGATTGTAAGCAATATATCCCAGATTATCATCCTTGCTTTCATTTCCTTCCTACCTTGCTCATCCTAATGTCGGACTTCATCTAGAGACTTCGATGCAGATGTAATTTTCATGCACTGCAATTTGTTCCCAAGATACAAGAAACTGGTGCACTGCTCCTTCAAAGGTTGCGTAAACATGCTACCCATCCAGGTTCACTGGATCATTATCTCATCGGTCCTTTTGCAGAACCAAATCTGAAAGGAAAAGTGGGCCATGCGGTCAAGGCTTCAAGATATCTAGCTCTTCATCTGAGGTTTGAAATTGACATGTTAGCACACTCTTTGTGTGAATATGGTGGAGGAGAAGCAGAGAGGAAAGAGTTGGAAGCATATCGTGAGATTCATTTCCCTGCATTGACACATCTTAAGAAGACAACTGAGTATGAAGTGTTTCTGCTTCTTTTTTTTCTTTTTTTTTCTGATGTTTATTTATCTTGCATGTTGGCATGCATTGCAACGTGCTGTATGTTATACATATCTTGTTCAAGGTAATAGTTGAGAGAGCCTAGTTTTTTTGTTTCCCTGTCTTCCAATTTTTTCGTCTTTTATATTTGTACTCGTAATAAGAAAACATCTCTTGTATTCAAAGAAAACCTGCCATCCATTTTCCTCATATGGTACCGTCTGCAATTTTGTAGGTCTAAACCTGGTCATCATTTTGAGTAAATTATTTTTTGATACGTGTGTTTTTAATAAAGTAATTAATTTATCCCTTTGTTTTAAAAAACATAATATTAAGTCCTTAAGTTTTAATATTTTTTGTAACTTGGTCCTTGTGTTGGTTTTCTATCACAACTGAATTGGGTTTTTTTTGCCAAAAATGTCTTCATTTGTAATAAAGATTTTCAATCTTACTTATTACAAACAAAACTAAAAATGTGTTTAAAAGGTTAGTCTAGAAATTTCAAAAAAAATTAACAGTCAACTTTGGTCAAGGGAAAACTTTATGCTTTTCAAAAAACAGGGATTAACTGACAAAATCATAAAAAACACAGGGATTAAAATATAATTTACTCCATTTTCCAATTCGGAGGATAACTTCTATGGAGAGATACTTTGTCCTTAAATATTTATAGAAGAGGGATATCCATTTGATTTTATATATTATTGAAGGGATAGCATATGTGCTACAATTGCTTTGGCTTATTTCCCGGGCCTGTTGTCTGATTTTTTGCAGGTTACGTTCTCCTGCATTGCTCAGGTCAGAAGGCTTATGTCCCTTGACACCTGAGGAAGCAGTACTTATACTTGCAGCTCTGGGATTCCGTCGGAAGACACAAATGTTTATAGCAGGTGCAAATATATACGGAGGGAGCTCACGGTTAACTGCTTTAACCAGTCTGTATCATAATTTAGTTACTAAAGAGAAACTGCTTTCAGCTTCTGAACTCAAACCCTTCATGAATTTTTCATCTCAGGTAATGAAGTGGCATTTGTCGCCACTTTTTTCAAGTGTAGTTCTGTGGTTACCATCTGCTTAATTTGGTATAGTTTATTAGGTGGAGAGTATATAGGAGGGATCAGTCTGAATCCTCGCATGCTTGTGCTTTCTTAACATATGGTATCCTTATGATTGAAGTGGACATGATACCACTACCAGTACTTGATGATCCTTTCATTGTTGCTTGCATCATCCCAAACCTGAACTTGTATCTCGATACTGAGCATCTTAATGTAGCTGTTTCTGTGTGGAATTGGGGTTTGAGAGCAACACATTTCATTCCTCAACGAGTAAGTCTTGCGACTTTTTCAAAACATTCCTATCCGGGTGTTGTTTTCGTGGGTCTATGACTAAGGAATGCTTTGTTTTTGCAGTTTTGAGTTTGCAATGTAATTTTAGAACTCGGGGAGTTTTTTGTTGACAGGGAGTTTAAATTAAGCCCAGAACCACGCAGTCTTCAGATATCTTCATTTGAACAGCTTTCCCTTGCCTGTTATTAGTCTTGATGAATGATGAGCTTCGTTCTCGTGTAGCTTGCAGCATTGGACTTCATAGCCTGCACTGCTTCCGATGCATTTGCCATGACAGACTCCGGGAGTCAGCTGTCATCTTTGGTTTCTGGTTTTCGAATCTACTACGGTGGAGGGAAGATGCCGACAATACGGCCAAACAAGCGGAGACTTGCCGACATTTTCATGAAGAACAACACTATAGAATGGAGGATATTCGAGCAGAGCGTGAGGAAGGCAGTTAGACAAACTAAACATGTCTTTGAGAGGCCCAAGGGAAGGAGTGTTTACAGATATCCACGGTGTAAAGAGTGTATGTGTCTAGCAGAATAATAGGATCCTTTAGCTGGCATTCGATACCACTTTTAACAATCATTTCTGTATTAATCTGATTCATTTCATTCTTTCTAATTTCTGTAAGCAAAAGATAGACAAATGGGGGAAACCCGATATATAAATAGAGTAACATCCAAAAGTTAGCCTTAATTAGTGGAGAGTAAAAAAACCGATTAAACCAAGAAAACAAAAAAAAAATGCTGAGAAAAACCGAACTAAAAAAAAAAAATGATTAAACTGATTAGAATTTTCTTAAGACTTCTAGTTTGGTTTTCAGCTTTTTAAATAAAAAATTGATAAACTAAAATCGAACCAAATCGGTTCAAATTAAAAAAACTATGTTATAGTTTTTTTTATTTGTCCGGTTCAGCTCAAAAAATTCGGTTTACTTCTATTTTGTTAAATTTGGTTAAAGTAATAAAAAAAAACTATTTTTTGGATTTTTTTAATTATAGTTTTTTTAATTTGTCCGGTTCAGCTCAAAAAATTCGGTTTACTTCTATTTTGTTAAATTTGGTTAAAGTAATAAAAAAAAACTATTTTTTGGATTTTTTTAATTAAAAAATCAAACCGAACCAAATGGTAGGTTTAAATTGGATCCGGTTTGATTTTTTTTTATAAAAAAAATGATTTAATTGTTTTTATTGATAAAAATCGAACTGAAAATCCTGAGGGTGCTGAGAACTTGCATCAATTATGGGATGCAATTAATAACCATCCCCAAGTTCTGGAGAGGGACACAGTCAGCTGGAATCACACCAATTCAGGGCAGTTCACTATATCGTCGGCTTGGGATCTCATCCGTGATAAATGGCCTAAACATCGTTTATACCATATCCTCTGGCATCCCCTTCATGTCCCTAGACAGACCTTCATTCTATGGCTAGCTGGCCAGAATCGTCTTCGCACTATGGACCGAACTCCCCTGAGTAGTATGATCGACAATGTCTGTGAGCTTTGTCATCTGCATCCTGAGTCCCATGATCACCTTTTTTTCAAGTGCAGGTTCTCTAATCAAGTCTGGAAGACTACCCTCCACAGAGCTCATCTCAGATGGCCAACCCGTGGATGGACGGATTTCCTGCAATGGGCTTCGAACCAATTCCATAACAAAAAGGATATTTCCCATCTGATTGGCCCCCTTGTGATAGCTTCCACGGTATATCATGTTTGGAAGGAGAGAAACCGAAGGGTTTTTCGAGAGAGAGGTCAGCCTCCAGAAGCTATTGTGGAGGAAATTTATCAACAAATTCGTTCCCAGCTTCTACGAGCTTTTCAAAGCCATGCAGCACCTGCGGGCATTCAAACAACTTGGAATCTTCAATGAGCGAGTGTTAGGCCTTAGGCCGGGGGCCTTGGGCCAAGTTCTGGGTTGGGAATGTATGGCCTGTTTTGGTGCCGTCTTCTCCTGGGCTTCTATCAGCCACGATTTTCATTTCTTTTTTTGCCGAGAAGGAGCCTGTTTCTTCTCTTGCCGAGCTGGCTAAGCCCAGCCTTTTCCATTGTACTTTTCTTCTATACAACTTTGATTATTCAAAAACAAAAGAAAGAGTCCATGCTCTCCCTTTCTTTTAGCTCATAACCTTCTCTCATTATGGATGAATGGGGACAACTTTTCCTAGGCCAACTGTACTGTACTTTGATCTTAAGCCACGAGCACTCGCTTTGCCTCAGGTTTAGGTTCTAGGTTCCAAATTACCCTACAAGGTGGGGGTGCCCTACACTTGCTTTTATTTACTTGCTTGGTTGTTATAGCGCTTAGGAAGTTTTTTGTAGAGTGATCGTTGAATATTTATATTTTTATTTTCGGTGAATCTTAATTAATTAATTGTATTTATTTTGTTTGCACCAAAGTATTGTATTGGAGCAATAAAACTTTACAAACAAATAATACAATCTTCAAGAATAAAGTGATCCACATTTTCTTCTAATAAGTATATTTTAAGATATTGTTTTCAATTAAATGCATGTTCAAGACTTTAAGGTTAATTATATGCTCTTAAACTGTTGATATTTCTAGGCTTTTAATTTCGGAATTAACAAAGTAAAGCTACTTCTTGTATCTCGATCCATGCAAAATCCATATCTGGTTAAAATAAGCAATTACAGTAAAAATCTTAAGCTTACATGACATTGTTTCTTCTGTAACTTACGTACCCTAACAGCATCGTTAGCCAGTAGCATTTTACACAGAAAAAACCCCACGTACTATATACACTCCATGATCAGATGTACGTCATGCCTGATAAACCTACGTACGCCACCAACTTTTTGACCATTTCCAAGAAGAAGAGAACCAGGGTAGCTTCTGTCTGTGCGGCAAGATGTAAGATTCCATAGTTGAATGTCTGGCCCGTGGTTACCAGCAGCTTGGGCAACGAAAACTCCTGCTCGTCGAGAAGATAACATGAAAGCATGCATCAAACACACTTTAGAACGTGCGTAATAGTTCTTCTGGTGGTTCATCGATCTGGTCCAACTGATCAGAGTGTTGATATGTCCACCGATCCATCCATTGTTGCCTGTGCCACAGATTCAGCAGCAGAGATTAATTAACAAGATCCAATGAAGAATATTAACACTGTAGAATGTAGATATATATTTACCCATTACAGCCTGGTATATAAAGCCTCAAGAGTCAAGACTGACTTGATCTTTTGCTTAAAGTACCCTTTAGCAAGTAAAATAATTAATCCTAGCTACTGCAGACAACAAATATCATACCGTACATGCGCATGGAGCCATCCCACTAGCTTTTTCATAATATATCCAAAACTACTGGAACCCTAGGTAGCATCTCCAGCAGCAATCGATGCTGCTTCAGCATGACTAAACAAAGTATACTCACTTCTATCATTGATATACCTTCAGCAGATGGCTATTTGATTATATTCAAGAGCATTATTCATAGTGATCATTTCATTATACCTGCCGCGCCCAACAGCATCGAATTGAAGGGATAGGAAGTCTACTGAAGTGTTGAGAGTAGAAACTGCTTGAGCCCCGGCTGAGAAGTATATATACCTAACTGACGCTATCTTCCCATTGCAAGAACTAGATGGGAATCTTCGCAAGCACCCGTAAAATGAGATATATTTGATGTGGGTGGATTCAAGGGATCCTGTACCAACCAATAACAATCCCTTAGCCTGCATTTTTGTCTCCTCCTTCCTTTACCTGGCCGTACTCTTCGAGGTAACCCTATGAATGGAGGAGTGAAGTTGTCATCAATTTGGCTCCGCTATCTTTCTCCACCAGCTTCACTCCAGGAGCATCTTTCAATTTGTTCTCCTGAAATTTTCAACCCACAAACTTAGATTTACGTTTACCATCATACTTCTCCTTTTACCATCAGCTTTAAGAAAATATATAGAAAAACAACCATAATAACTCGAAGAAGCATGATCAATCTTGTTTGTCACGATCATTTTCAGTGAAAGAAACATGAGCTTTATACTCCTACTTTTTCAGTAAAAGTATAAGTATGATGGAAAGGAAGCCCTACTTCAGACTAAAATCGTTACTGTTACTTACGATTATTACTTGTAATCTTGGATGCAATGGACAAGATGGTTGAGAATATCGAGGGAGGGCTTTTAGAGGGCATACTACCACTTATATATAAAAAAAAATACACTGACCGGATTCATGTTGTCACGACGGGGGGGTCCTTTCTTGACAAGTGTGTGTTTTACATTTTGATTGCGGTTAATATTTGAAAAAAATAACCAAGATCTCAAGAGAGTTTTCCATGGAATTCATTTAAAATTATATTATATCATAATTAACCAAATATTTTAAAATTATAGTTTGAACAAACTATAATTTTAACTATCCATCATCACATTATAAATAAACTTTAAATTTAAAAGGCATCTTCAAGTAAATATTGATGAAATTTAAATAAAAGTGGTAATGAGATGTGTAAGTCATGGTTGAATTGATTGGCAACCTCTGGAGCCAAATAATCAAAATAAGAATTTATTACTTGTCATGGTAAAAAACTTCCAGGAACAAACATGCAAACAGTTCAAAATAGCGTGTATAAAATTACTTGAGAGAATTGTTCTGATGGTTACGGAGTGTATTCCTTCCTCGGCCATGGAGGTTTCCAAGGATACTCTTGTTACCAAAATAAATAAATTAATCAACCTAACAAAATAGCTCCAAGTATCACCCAATCCAGTAAACTGTCAAGAGCAATGCAAACTCCAGGAACATATCATCCGTACTCTATTGTAGCCCTGTGCACTGTTTAGCTCTGAATTGGTCGTCGACTTTCCGATATAATCTAGCCAAATGATAGCACAGAAACAATAAGATCTTATCTCCTACGATAGGAAAGCTAAGGGTGCGTTCCGGCAGGGATTTATTCTACATTTTTTTAACAAGATCATTCATTCTTTCTTTCTTTTTCTTACCGGCCGTTTGTCTATGTCCACATGGTTTAATAGTTGTAAAAATGAAAAAACAAGTTGCCCCTCCTGCTTCAACCTCAAGGTCCTCATTGCAGCTGCAACCATCAGTTGGGACATGAACAACGTATCACACGTCTATATATGCTTATACTGAAGGACTTGTAGTGATAACTCTCTGAGTGTGAAACAAAGTTTCAACAAATGCGCAACGACAACATAAATATGAAGCTGGTTGCTATCAAACTGGCAAGAACCATTAGGCATAAATGGTGTTCGCTCTCTTGGCTTCACAAAGGGAAATACCAGAAACCCGGAATGTCCACTCCATGCATTGGGTTTGATAAAAAAACATCGAGAATGAAACCTTTTCAGGATAGATTCAGGAAAAACTTAACCTAGCACAACTTACATATTCCACAAGACAAAAACACATGAAACTACTGACATCCCAGTTTGAGCAAAGCACACCAAGGACATTTGCACTATACATCACAAACCAGAAATCTACAAGCTAAACCTGCAAGAAGATTTAGGTCTCCCTGTGCAATCACTGACCTACTAACCGCCACTCATCTCTTCCGGCGCTTGTTTTCTACCTGTAGAGTTCAGAGACTTCAATAGTAGTTCATTTCATAGAAAATTAAAGAGGGAAAAAAAATGACATTGTCTATGAAGATTGTCCTATCTGTGTAATAAATGTTAGCCTACCACATCCTAACTTTGCAAGAACAATGATAGAGTTTCTGCATAGAATTTCCAAATTCCAATACCCAAATGCAACAAGGTTTCAAGAAAGACAGAAAACCATCCATCCATCGACGAAAGATATCCCTTGGCAAAGACAAATAACTTACTTACAATAAATAATGAAGAACAATGAAAGTTGTTTTAGGATGGTGGCAGTAAGAAATTGGAAGTGACTGCAAACAAAATTTCACCAAACCAATTGTCGATGGATTACATATACAAAAACCAAATGTGAAAGTCAAAATCTGGCTCAATTTTATTGACATGCCAAAAAAGAAAGAAAAAATGAAGACAGCAAGAAGTTGATATTTCCAACTGACTATATCATCATATCCATTATTTTGTTCCCCGAAATAACTCCGTCACAGAAGAGAAAGTGTTTTCAAACAGGAATGTTAGAGCCTAAAAAGAATCAACAAGCAGCAGTATTAAGCATATAAGAGATCAAAACTCCAGATTTGGATCTATAGTTCAGGATTTCTCTCATACATTGAACGATTGGACAGGGCAATGCATATAAAAGTCTATATCAAAACACTTCCAGCATTTGCACAACCCCAGCATAGTCCAATATATCACACCAATTAAGATGAAAAGGCCATCATAGAATCCAAACCCATCTTATCCAAGCAACTTGATATAATAACTCAAATTTTCAAATGGAGATGTGAGCATCAAAGTTGCA
Organism: Salix caprea; assembly: GCA_964035475.1. Classification (NCBI taxonomy): domain Eukaryota; kingdom Viridiplantae; phylum Streptophyta; class Magnoliopsida; order Malpighiales; family Salicaceae; genus Salix; species Salix caprea. The sequence goes on along the minus strand of OZ037745.1, from coordinate 524,068 downwards.
ATCTTCTAAGCATTATAAGCCAACCAACTCTCCATATTTCAGAAGAAGATAAGGGTCCAGGAAACAGTATAGAATTGAAAATGGTATTCCTAGTGTAGCACAAACCATGGACCTATATAAGAGCACGATATCTTCTAACACGAAATAATAGAAACATAAATGCCTTGATTGATCACAGGCCATAACAAATAAAACTCAAGATAGATAAATAAATAAACATAAACATGAAGTCAAACTGCTCTGTGAAATATACGGATCATGCTTATTGCAGGTTAAAAAAAATTGCTTTCAAGATCAGCAAACCACCATGGCAAGGCTGCAGACCAAACTCGTATTCAGTCCCATGCATGAAAGCAGCTGTGCATCCTACAAATGTATCATTTTACACCAGCTAAATGTTCAGTACATTTTACCCAAGAAGATGGTTGATGCCATGATGGTAATGGAGACTCATGTATTACATATCCACACCAAACGTCCAACATTAGAGGCATCAAAACACCCATACAACAGCCTACTCCACACATAAGTTGGGTTTATTAATGGATCCAGTTAACTTCAAGCATCACAAACAAAAAATCGTCACAGAAAACTAGCCAATAGCATGTCATGCACAGTAAATGAGTAAGACCTATGACCAGACCCAAGCCCAAGTTTAGCCCATACCCAACCCAACCTAATTTAGGTTTTAAAGAGTGTTGCCAGAGAATTTTTTTCTTCTTCTCCTCTTGTCTCTCTCTTATCGTGACTTTTATCTCAAATTACCGAGGAATTCAGTTCTAAACTTCAGCTTTTGGGTTTAAGAGTTGAAGAAGAAAGTATTATGACTCTCTCATGTTGTTTTCAATTGGGGATTTGATAGTTGGTGGATTAAAGAAGTGTTTTAGGGTTTTTATAATGTTTAATATATTGATTTGATATCTAGATGATATAAGAGGTGTGATCGAGGGTGTTAATTTTGGCTTAAAACAAACTGATTGGGGACTAGAATTTTGGGATTTGAGGATCTGCAGAATTTTTGGAAGACTAACAGATTGGGATTCTGGAATCCTAATCAACAAGTCGACTAGTTAGTTGGTCTGAACTGATTGAGTGGTTGGCTTGTGTTGGCGATCGTCCGGTTGACCGAGAGGTTCAATTAGTTCTTTAAAATTTGATTAGTTTGGGACATGTTCGGGATCGATATGGTGAATAAGTTTCAGTTTTATAATTACATTTTGGTCTATAATCTTAGAATTATAACCTTTTATGTTACCTGCTAGGAGTCGTTTTTGAGTAATTTTTGTATTTGTTATAGGTTTTGTTGATATTCCTCCTAACAATCATCAGTATTTTCCAACTCTATATTTGTCTTTGGCCTTTATTTTTCGAGTGAGTGAGATCATTTTTAATATGAATGTAATACAAATATGATTATATTGATTAGATGATTACACCTGATTATTTTTTTGAATAAATATATATATATATATATATATATATATATATATATATATATATATATATATTTTGAGCACCCATCAATTGAATTCATCTATTCTTGAAATTGCATTCGCATCCTATTGAATTGAATATAGAATTAAATTATATTAGATACAAAATTCATTTGTTTTGATAATTATGCAAATATTTGTGATGTCAAGATATTTGAATACTTATCAGAAACTCTATACTAAAATAAATTAGATAGTTTATGTGCACATAGTAGTTCCTATAACTAGATAATGAGAGAGGCATCAGCCTGTGGTGACTAATCCTTCCACGGTTATCGAGGTTGCAAACCTCGTTTGTTATCGAAACCTAAGGGTTTGGCCTATTATTTGTTATTTGACATGTATTCTATTATCATATGCTATTATGATTAATATGTATGAATATATGTGTTTCAATTCCTATACCTCTATTGTATCTATAATGTATATTAAATATTATTCTCACTCGGTTGATTGAACTCACCCTCTCCTTATTAATATTATTTTTCATGTTCTTAGCTTCTATTAAGAAGTTGACTTATTGAGAGTACCGACTACTTCTTTTGTTGGTATGTCTGGTTTGCTTCCACGAGGCTTTCCTTTTAGTCTTGTTTTAATATCTTAGAATGCTTCACTATTACATTGTTTTAGTTAAAAAATGGATTTTGATATTATAATAAGTATTATGGATTATTATTTGTTTTTATTGCTTTTAAAGAACATTTGAAAGTTAACGAAATGCTGCGTATTTTGTATAATTTGATTTTCCTTACATATTATGAGGCTTAGAGAAGATGGGGTGTCCTTATGGCACCACCTTTGCATTGCCGATCACAAACTTGGAATTTGGATTATGACAAAATGGGGTATATTAAGGCCACAGAAATGATACCTAAAAAAAAAGGGAAACAGGATATGAGAATTCTCACCTTGACATCAGCAAGTGATGACATTGAAAATCCATTTTGTGATCTTTTGAAATCATCATCGGATGCACATTCAGAGCACACAAAGTGTTCCAATTTTTTTGCCTCTTCAATTGTCATGTCCACACAGGCAGGATGATACCTGCAAATAACATGAAAAGCTTAACTATAAAAGCAGGTGACTGAACCTTTTTTAACACCACTATCAAATGTGCACATATATACACATTTCCTTTGCTATTCACAACGTCTCCAAAAGGCCTTCATTTGTCGTGGAAAAAGATAGACATCCACTCTGAATTGGTCACTATTAAACAACAAGGGACAAGAAATATTTTGCTCCCTTCAGCATAGCAAGATAGCAAAGTCATGTGCATGAAGCATACAGGCATAATTTTTTCCTGCCATTCAAACTATATCCAGAAGTCCTGAATTTGGGAATATAACAAGGGGACTTACATTCACTATGGATTAGTAAGTACTAGACAATGCACGACAAAGAACATTATGTTTCTTTTACTCATGGGTGAGCCAGATTTTAAAAGCAAAAGAGCTATGACGTTTAAGATGTAGCTAAGAGCATAAAACCCCATATAAATAATAATAATAATAATAATAATAATCTTATATGGAAAAAGGAAGAGCAAGAAAGATCACACTTTGACATGTGTTCTTGATTTAACTCACCATACAAAATAGTCTTGAGCAGCAAACACATAAGGTCTCAGAATGATGCAAATACCATTCAAAAAAATAACTAGAATAACCACCCACTAAAGTCCAGATTCATGACCTTAATGGCAAATGAGGACAGGGAAGATAACTCTTGATGAGATCAAGCTATCCGCTAATATAACAGTCGGCACATACACATCCAGCAACACAAATGATGCAAATGAATTGTTTCTTTCCAATCCTTGTGCTTCTTTATCCGTTTAAAATTCATAATAATATCTGAGAAGTTCACCTACCAAACTCATTTTTCTTTAATCACTGAGCTTTCTCTTGGAAAAATAATTTGGGTGGTGGTACTTGGCTCCTTTGCCTTGGGACACAAAATTTCTCTTAATTAACCTTTTTTTCTCAGTTTTAACTTCTTATGAATTACATATCCCAGATGTTTAGTCTGACACGACCTTGGGGAAAACTAACAGACTAAATAACCAAAAAGAGAACAAAATCAACACGCGACCACAAGAAAGCATATTACCAGTCCTTGCAACCTTCACATTGCACCATAAGATCATCTGGGTTATATGGCATTTCACATTTGCAATACCTTCAAAATCAAAAACCAATTCGACCTCAGTTAAAACAAATATACTAACCAAACATGAAACACATTCCAACATACTCAACTCTAAACCCTACGGAGAAGATACTCACACAGCAACACGGTCCGGTGTGAAACCTCCAGTAGCAGCCTTATACTCAAACCTACAATAATAATCCTCAGCTCCAACATTTTCAAGCTTGGTATAGTTCTTAAAAGAGTGAACTGTACACTTCCCTTCAATAGTGTGAGCGCTTTGCACATCATAATGATCTGATAAGAACAACTCTTTCGCTCCATGAAACTGCCTGCGACCTCCTAAAGACTCTTCTGGCCTGTAGTACCATCTCACTCTAACCTTCACATTGTTTCTACTGTCAGCCTCCATCCCCTCAATTCTTGCTACGTATGAAGGCCTACCAGTATCAGATGGTCTCATCAATACACAATCCCCCACTACATAAAACACCAACAAAAACACAAAAAGATCAGGCCTTTAAAACAATCAATTATCAGATACACCAAAAAGGACAACAACCCATTATCAAAAAAACCCACAAAACGGAAAACAAAATCAGAACTTTGCTGAAACCAGATATAAGATCAAGTGCAAAAATGCATTATGACAATTTTATTACCTCTAACAACTTTGGTGGTACCACGAATTGTGTAGGAGTCAAGGTCCCTCTTGCCTGTTTTGGGCTTGGAGATGAGGCCTCCAGGTCTGGTTTTAGCCATGGAAGCTTAAAGCCTTAATGTTTCCTCTTCTTGAAAGTGATAGATTGGGATTTAGGGAGAAACAGAAAGGGGGATTTTGGAGGGAGAGAAACCCTAGCTTCTTGACATTGAAGGGAGAAAGAAGACAACAGAAGACGATGCTGTGACTCTTCACCTGTTACAGTGACTTCTCTTCTTTTTTTCTTTTTGTTTTTAATATGTGAATGTGTCAGCTTAATCAATGACTAACAGTGTAGTTTAGCTGTAATAACATGGTTTTTGATCTGGTTAATTGGGTTTGGCTTATGGCGTATTGCCATGTAACCGTGTTCGTGTAATGTTGGATTGAATTGATTGTGTCTTCTCTGAGTCTTCGTTCATCTCCCATAGACTGTAACGGTAATAAATGTGTGGTAGTTTAGCCATTTTGTCCGCCCATTGTTCATCTATATATATATATATATATATATATATATATAGCCATTTTGTGCGACCATTGTTCATCTATATATATACTCTAGTCATTTATATGCATTTTATCATAGTCAAAATCATATTTTTTTCAAAGTACAAAAAAAATTAAAAATGTGATTTTTTTTATTATAATATAAATTTGAACAAAATAATAAATTTATGCAAAATTCATGCGGAGTGCAAGTTTCCAATAAAATATATAAATTTTAAACTAACATAAATTTATTTGTTCAATAGGTTTTAACGAAATCACCATCATAAAATCATCATCGTCATTAAAAATTAAAAAGATTCGAATACCTAAATCATCGAATTCACTGTATTAGAATTAGTTCATTTCATAATCTAATTTAATTTAAACAAAATAATAAAATTTAAATTATGAAAACACCTACAATTACTAAACAACAAAAATAAATCGTTGATTTTCTACATATAAAAGAAGAAAACATCATTGAAAAACCATTGTTATGTTACCATCATTATCATAACTATAACAGTTACAATTATCATCATCATTCTACTCAAACAATTAAAATAATTAAATTGACTGGAAGAATAAAAAAATATTTTTACAAAAAAACAAGCAAGAAAACAATAAAAAAAAATCACTAAAACTATCATTATTATTGCACAAACAATGAAATTATAAAATTATCTCAAAGAAAAAAAACTTTAACAATAGATCAAACAAAAACAACAACAAAAACAAAACTAAAATAAATATTATGAGCATAAGAAAATACTTTGATCCGAATAACAAATAAATATAGCAAAAAACACTAAAAAGGAAAAAAGGGAAAAGAAAAGAAATATTAATTTTAAAATGATCACCAACATAAATCGAATAAAAATGAAACTCCAACAAAAAATAAAACAACAAAAACTAAAATTATAGATACATAAAAGACAAAAATAATAAACAATGTACAAGAAGGACCGAAAAAACCAAAAGAAAAATCAACATGTATTTTGCTGTTGCATGAGAGAGAAACGGGGGCAAAGAAAAATCATTTATCAGCGATCCTCCGATGACAAAAAAAAACTGTCATGAAAGTATCATCATGCCCCCAATGTCAGACCTTTGTTTTTATCGTTTCTGAGGGTATTTAAGTAGTTTTACCGTGCACAAATGTGAAAATCCCTAAATTAACCTCGCTTCCAGCCCTGCTTGTGTCTCACGTGAGGGCAAAGATGATATTTTATTGTTCAATATTAGACAAAAAAAAACTAAAAATACCCTCAACTAGCATTCATTTTTTTGTCAGCTCCTAAGGATAAATAGGTAGTTTCACTGTACAAATAGAAATGAAAAATACCAGAACACCCCCAAATAATCTGCAAATGTTAGGTCCCCTAGAAATATCCAAAATATCCTTGGTACCGAAGATTAAATTTTATGGTATGATGGTTAAGAATATAATTTCATTATTGAAAACCATTGTAATATATGTCTAGGAACATAGGGAAACATTGACTTGTGTGTTTGTATATATATAAGATAGAAAATTTATTTTATTTTGTTTTAATGTATTCTCGGATAAGTCACCTCGTGTTATCATATCGGAACTCAAGCATACATTAATCATGAAAAATTATTACTCACTCGTGTGCTTGATGAAATAATATAAATAAATCTATAAAATTAATTCATTGAATTAAATCATTTTTTAATTATGAACGTTTATTCCTCGTTCTATGCTCGTTTGACAATAATTTTAGATGAATTTATAAAATTCAATTTAAATTAAAAACACCTTGATTTGATAAATAAAATTCAAATGTTCTTGATAATTTTGACGTTTTAAAACTTTGATTATTTTTTGAAATTAAAAATAACATATTTTAAAAAAAGGCTTTCAAACAAAATCTAAAGGTATTAACCAAAAGAACCTTGCGTCCTAAAAAGTCTTTTGCTTGTCAATCATGGGAGTCCAATGGCCACACTCATCCTGAACTTTAGCCAACTGGAAGCATCATCAGATGCCAATCTCACACCATCAAATGCCAAAATGCATCTTGAAATACACGTTTCAGAAATGTTAATCAACAAATGCCGTGCTCCTGCACATGGATAAAAATCTAGAGAAACTTAATGTCTTCAATTACCGATGCACAATTTGCCGAGCCATGTTGTTCCATGAAAAAAAAAAAGGGCCATGCCAATGTCTGATGTCCCACCAAAATTCGACTATAAAAATTCCCAAGTCGAAGACAACTAGCATACATGGACTGAACATCTTGGCCACGTATTTGCATGTTATATCATAAACAACATTCATGAATTATTTTGGTCGGAGAACGAAGGATTCCTAATGGAGTAGAGCATACAGTACAGATTAATTCGTGTACGCCTCATCGTTTGATTGGAGTGTGCATCCGCTCAACAATTTTGTTTACGGCATCACGGGACATCACCAAGGTATCGTGCTGCAGGATGCTATACACATTTAGACCCTGCAAAAACAGAAAACAAGAAAAGAATTGATAGCGAGGGATGGAAGTCCTTCCAATAGATAATTGATCCAAACATCTAAAATCGAAATCTTTGGTATGGAGAATAATTCTAAAATTAAAGTGGCTTGAAAATACTGTCGGCTAGAAAAGACGGTGCTTAACAACAATGGCTACACACTATCATCTATAGGGTAAGAAAAATAAATCAACGAGCAGTTTTTTTTATGAAAGAAAACATTTCAATGACCAAACTACATAATACACAGCTAAGAATGAAAGAAAAGTATTAATGAAGCTTACAGCCAGAAATCATAATATAAGGGTTTGGTAAAAATCAGAAATGATATATTGATTAGATTACTCGCAATTCACAGCTCCCTTGCAAGTAAGAGCGTCAAATTGCATTCCAAGAGATGAGATTTGATTGAACTTTAACCGATCAGTACCAAATTCAGAGGATTCATGGAAAGGAAAGGAACAAGGATAGAACCACAACTTACAATCGATGGGAGGACGTTTACATAATGTAGATTCTGTGTTGCTAACTTCAGCTTCTCATTAATGGGGCCACCATCCACCACCAGTAATTTCTTGGTGTTCTCCATTTCATTGACATAGTTCACGATATTCTTGGTTTTATGCGTAGGCACCTCCAAATCCTCAAAAACCAGAAGCTGTGCATTCAAAAATTCACTTAAAATTATTCCTCAGAAAATGCAAAAAGTTCAAACAGTTAGAAACTACTGTGAATATTGATTATAAGATAAAAAAGAGAAGGTGTTGATAGCATTGTATGCAATTGAGATCAAGACTAACCACAATAATTCAAATCAACAGCAACCAACCCAAACAAGGCCTGGGAAAGCCAAAGATAATGATGGAAAAAAAGAGCCAAGATCTTCCCCAGAGTGTAAGTTGATGACGCGTTGTGTAATATTAAGATAATGAGACAACATGCCAGAATATGAACATATTAAACTAAATAAATCCCATATAACCTGCTTGTAGGTGGACATATTTGGTAACTACACATGCAGCTTAAAAGAAATTATGGCCTTTCAAAGACAGGCGTATGTATAATCAAAGTTTTTGAGACAGAGAGAGGCATGCCTTTCCTTCTGCTGCACGAGCTGACAAAGCAATCTTCAGTCCCAAACGCCTCACCTTCTTGTTTAATTTAAAAGCATGGCTTCGTGGTTTAGGGCCATGCATAACAGCACCACCTCTAAACTGTTATATAATCATTAAGGTTAGGCTATATTTTCAAGATACAGAAGCATTGATAATCATTTAAATCAAATTATCAACAGGGGAAAAATTGGCTCTATACCTGGGGTCCACGCAACGTTCCATGTCTTGCTCGCCCAGTGCCCTTTTGTCTATATGGCTTTCTGCCAGTCCCACTAACCTCACTAATTGTTTTTGTTGAATGTGTTCCCTGTTGACAACACAATTGATATTAGTATCAGAGGTATCCATCTTATAAAGATGAATTCCCAACAAACACATGCAAGTTCATCAAATTTTGGAAAATAGCAGTCGTCACAGTTCATGAAATATCAGATAAAATCTAGCAAGTCATCAAACAGCGTATCTCAATAAACAAACCCAGCAGGTTTTATCAATGATGCTAGCTAATTGACCGCGCGCCACTGCTGATATAAGTTTTTCTTATTAAAAAAACCTCAAGTATACAGGTTATTTTCTAAAAAAAATTGAAATATAAATCAAAAAGTTCATGCATGTATCTAACCAAATAAACTGATAATTATTTATATATAAAAATAAAATAAAAAAACATCATTAACAATAACCAAAAGAGAAATATGAGAAATTGAGATGGAAGTAAACCAAAATATTTAATACCGCAATATAAATCATTTACCTAGTTGTGTGTAACGAGTTTATTTATGAAAATTGAAGTACCTAATTGAGATTTTTCAAAAATCTCACTATTACAATCCACATTAAAATGAGAGAAGGGCAACAATAAAAGCATCTACAGTAAAAAAAAAAAGTCATGCCTTTTAAATTATAGGTGATTGTTGGGAATACTGTTGTACATTTTTCAAAATCCATTACTGTTATAAAGTTAGTCTTCGAAGACTTGAAGAATGGTGGTTTGAGACTACCTGTTGTCGTTTCGCAAGCTGCCATCGCACAACGCGGTGAATAATGTCCTTCCTGATAGGGACATCAAAAACATCACCAGCCAAAACCATTAAACCCCTGTCCTCATTGTGAAAATCTGTCACTGGAATTACCAGGTCCTGACAAAGCCCTGCATCACAACATCATGTCAATATAATATGCCTGAGTTGTAATTATTAAAAAACCAAAAAATGGAAATTCTGAGCAATTAAGCCTTTAGTGGTGAAACAATAGGCCGAATAAGGTAAATCTCACACTTTTAAATATTCTGAAAAAGAGTAGAACTAAAACTGTATTTACAAGATCTAAATCACACCCAGGAGTCAAACTTCAGGTATGCAATGTCAATAGTAGGAAAAGTAAACTGTATTTACAAGAATACCTATCTCTCGTTGCAGTGTTACCACATTCTTTGGAGATAGTAAATCAGAAGGAAATGATCCACCAGTGGATTCAGAAGTCACATTGGATGTTGAAAGCCTCCGGTAAGCAAGGGAAGAAACTACTCCCTGCATTATAACGTGATATACCATCAGCTCATAAGTTTATTTCCAATGCAAGAACAAAACACGAGTTCATCTATCAGTCAAGGTAAATCCAAATAGAGTTCGACAAGCTGCAAATAAACCTACAACCTGAAAGTTCAAAATTGGTGTGCAAGGAGAAAGAAGGAAAAAATTACGCTCAATGTGTACGTACCTTGATAAAGCTAGAAGATTCTGCAGAAAATAAGCAATCCCCAGAAACGTGTCCATACAAATCTGTTACAATAAATTCAGACAAGCTAAAAATCTGAAGAAGGAAAAACCTCAAAGAAATTCCAGTAAAGCAAGTTCCTTTACCATGAGAAGCTCGAAATGACTGGCTGGTACGACTAGAAGAATCACCACAGCGACCAAACCCAGACAAGGACCCGAAAGAACGCAAAACCCTTCTCGAAATCGACAAAGCCATGAATCCTACTGACTAGAAAAAAACAGCCCCACTGGTCCAAGTAAACCAATGCCACGTCACCTGTTCATCTACTAGTCAAAAAGTTCAGATTTTTCATTGTTTTTCACTACTAATAAACAAAGCTATTGAAACCCAAATTGAATTATTAACCACCGATTATGATACGATGATAAAAATCCAAACGTTCATGAGGGGATTGAAAGAAATATTAATGATTGCTAGAAGTTTGATAAAATGCTTCACATAAAGAATACAAATGTAACTTAAGATCTGTTGAGTTAGAAAGGAGAGTACCGTGATACGGAACCCTGAATGTTGAAGTGAGGCCGGTGATTAATAGCAGTCGATCCTCCTCCAGCCGGATAGGTTATTTTTTGGAGAAAGAGGAACTGTGAGAGTGGGCGAGCTAAGAGAACAGAGCAAAACCCCAGAAACCGGTTTCCCGAGGGGTTTAATGAGCAACCAGGTGCTTGAGAAGGCCAAATTGTAAAATACCCCTGAACAAAAATCTTCTTGGCTTCCCACCCTAAAGTTTATGATTTGTTCTATTTCGCCCATTTTATTAGGGTTAAATTAAGAAAATGTCAAAAGGCCCATAATTATCCATTTTATTCCTCTCTCTTTCTATGCTAGTGACAAATTTTATGTGTATATTAGTGTGTGTGTATATGAGATTAAATATTCAAATTTCTTATTTTAATTAAATATTATAATCACCAACAACCAAAATCGATCCAAACCATACCAAAATCTAACTTTTAAAATGCAAATTCATATATAAAATCGATATTCAAACATAAAATAAAAAACAAAATGAATTTTTATTTTAATTGGAGTTTTAAAAGATATATTTAATTGGGATTTTCAATTTAAGCTTCTTGTGCAGCTTCATGGGCCTTTTTTTCTTTTATGGCTTACATATTTAGGAGTGTTTGATATTGTAGTAGTTTATATGATTGCAACTTAAAAAAAAATGTAATAGAATCCATGCAAAACAATAGTTTATTAAAGTTTCAAGAAAGATTTTTTAATAAGGTCCACATAAAATAATAGTATATATTAATTAAGCAAGCACAAATATATAGCTGAGATAAAATTCAGCACATCATTACAAAAATAAATGGAGCCTAAGAGGGTAAAAAGAGAAGATGAATATGAGTTTTTTTCTATTATGATTTGTCGTGGGAAGAGGGAGAAAATACAGATCAAGCCATAAATTCATGATTATATAATTTAGGATGGTCAACCTAGTATTACGGTTATTAAAAAATTTAATGGTTTATAAGAGTCTATAATAGTGGAATAGTTGCACAAAAAGAAAATACATCACCTCTAGTGTATCATATTTAAAGTAAGTTGTGTTGTTATTTGATCTTTTTTTAGGTCAAGTTTCTATTCATTGTGATTTTATAAGGTTTAAGGTAGATCTCTTTCGTGAGAAAGTTTTTACTTATTAGATTAAAACATAATTGTTCGAAAATCTAAGTTTTAGCATCATGTTTATTTTTATATCTCTAATACATAAGAGTATACTCCACAATACAGTTTTACACTCCTAAATATTTTACAATTAAATTCTAATACTTTGAATATTAATTATAAAAAAATAACCAGTGAAGGATTTTTGACATCTTGCTTAAACACTAACGGTAATCATAAATTGGTTACAATAATTATTTTTGCATTCTCAAAACATGTGAAAGATGTATTTTATTATGAAAAGTATATTTGATTTTTTTTATAATTTGGTCGTATGCATGAAAAAAAATGTTTTTAAAATAGGGATTTATGTTTTTAGAAATTTCAAAGAAAATCGGGTATTCTATATTGGGTTCATATGTTACAGTATAAGTTTATGGCCTTATATTGAACAAGATTACTATAAAATCATGCGATGAAACCAAAAGTATTTTAAAATAACCCTTGAATTTTTTTAGCATTTGTTTTTTAAGTTTTAGAGAAAATTGCGTAGTTTTAATATTAAATCCATATCTTACAATGTAAATCTACAATTCAATATTATGCAAATTTTTGAAATGCCCATTTTATTTTTATTTTATTAATATTATTTATTATTATAGTAATATTATTATATGGGTTGAGCTCGACCCACCCAATTAGGGTAGGACCAAACACGATTGGGATGCTATGCAGCCCAACAAACTTCTTTTTATGTTATGTGGGCGGACCCCGCCCATTTATCTGGGTTGGACCCAGCCTATGCCTTTATTAGCTTGACCTAGTGACCAAAGGATTAATTATTTGGCCATTGATATCAAAATTCTGCATGCAATGAGCATGATAAGGGGTTATTTTGAGGAGAAAAAAGAGAGTGACTTGGCTTTCAAAGAGAGTGGTTGCCAAAAGTGTTCTTGGTGGTGCAGGGAATGTGGTGCACAATCATTGAAGGTAGAAGGGGGGGGGGGGGTTTGTCGATCACATAACAAGGGAAAACTGATTTTTGCCAACTTTGCACTGTAATTTTTTCATGCTCGGTGCATAGAATTCACTCATATATTATAAAAGGTGGAGAAGCGCAATCTTGTTTTTATTGGAGAAGACATTTGACCTTTAATTCCATTTTGGATGATCGCAACCATTGATTCAAAATGACCACATGAATTGTTAAAATTTTGTCAGTTCAATGCGGCTTGAGTTGTCAATTTTGGTTGTGTGTGGTGTCAAACAACTTGAGTATAGTTGTGACAATAAATATAGTTTACTAATCATAAAGCGCAAAATCATTTGAGTATTTCTACTAATGATTCTAACCGAAATACATTTTTTAGGTATAATAAATTTTTTTATTTTCAAATGATATCAGAGGGATTTGCAGCTATTATGGAAATTCTATTTTCCTTACGATTAGTATCCTTTTTAGAAAGATCATAAATCCCAAGTAGTAGGTCTTTCACAACGAGATCAATTTTTATAGTAACGATATTTAATTATGTGGATTGGCTGATTAACCGACCTTGTTAATCCGTTCTTGCAAGAGTAGAGGCAAAAGAAAATTGTGAAGTTTTATCCTAACTAAGGCCTTTTCCTTTTAGTTATGTATTCCTATCTATTTGTTCTGGAGTTTTTTTTTTTATTTTGAAATAAATAAAGTGGTAGAGTTTTTGGAACAACAATGGGTATTCTTATTACATTAATTAAAACTTATTTGTTCTTTCAATCCTTGTACTTAAGTTTAAGCAATTTGACCCTTAATTAATCGTTTAACTTTCAATTATCTTCAATTTCACTATTGATTTGAATCAATTCGGTTCTTATAATCCAACACCTTTTGCAAAATAGTCATTAGTTGTGAATAGTTTTAATTCGACCCTTAATTGACTCTATTTGTTTTTTAATTTTGCTCTTGATTTCAATTAATTAAATTAGGTATCCTAAAATTTCAATCTTCTTAATTAAACCCAGATTAGACTTCAAGCTAAATTGTTTGCCAATTAAAGTCCTTAAAATATTTTATTTTACTATTTAAATTATAATTAAGTCTTTACACCTAATTAAATCTTTTAATTGAATCCAAATAAATTCTTAAACAAAATTAAGCACTTAATTTGATTCATGATTAAATCAAATTGGCCTATTGAAAATATAATTATATCATTGGATTAAATTTTTATGCACCTAATTAAATCTTTTAATTGAATTCAAATTAATTCTCAAACAAAATTAAACACTTAATTTGATCCATGATTAAATCAAATTGGCCTATTGAAAATATAATTATACCATTGGATTTAATTTTTATACAGATTTGTCCAACAATAATTTATTTTGACCTTGAACCTATATTGCTTCTTCAAGTTTTGGCACAACATTTTGACCTTGAACCTATATTGCTTCTTCAAGTTTTAGCACAACAGGATACGATTAAACCCTCAACTTAGTTCAAAATTCCAAATTGATTTTTCCACGATTAAACCCTCAACTTAGTTCAAAATTCCAAATTGATTTTTCCACCATATCAGTCTCTTTGATTTTATTTTGATCTAAAGTGAATTTGAGGAATAGCCTAAAATAGGTTATGACAATAATGTTTCGTATATCATTTTAGTGTCTGTTTGGGAGAGTAGTTGCGGTTGCTTTTGAAAATATTTTTTGTTCAAAAATACATTAAAATTATATTTTTTTTATTTTTAAAAAAATTATTTTTGACATCAGCGCATCAAAATGACCTAAAAACACTAAATTTTATTAATTTAAATTTAAAAATAAAAATAAAAAAAATTCAAATCCTTTCAAAAGTGCTTTTAAAAAGCACTCCCACACACCCATTTAATCATATTGTTAAATAGTTGGTTTTGAGTAATATAAATAATAACTGAATTGAATTTTCAAAAATTAAATTTTTGAGAGATTCAAGGCTTAATTTTCAAAGTTTAATGGCTACCATGTCCATAAGTAGCCAAATTGTTTGATCGACTAGAAGAATTGAATTGGATTTGACCATTATAGTTGATAATAAATCTATTTATTATCATAAAAATATAACGTTTTCAATTAAATTTGTTAATATTATCATAAAAATATAACAATGTTTTTCATTTGTTGTCTAAAAAGACAAACTATGATGGGCAAAGAATATATAAAAGCATATTCAGCAAAATAATATGATGCATTATTTCATGGGATTTATATGATTTATTAAGTATGCATTGAATAATGTTAGCAAGCACATTGCCAATAAAACAAACGAAAACTTGTCACTTACCAATAACAAAGCTAATGCTCTTCCCTTCTTTCTTAATCAAAGCTCCTAATAAATCATGCGCAGAACATAAAATATGCAAAGAAGTAAATCATTTCAGCCAGAAAGGAATCAGCAAAGTCGGGATTCAAAACATAATCTAAGCATGGACTCTTGAGCTTCAATTCGATATTTGGGGTTCCAAAACATGATTATTATGCCGCCCCCAGAAGAAGAAAAAAGGCATTTCTTCATGCACTGCAAGTCTTAACCTAGCAGGAACTAGGCATCTGTTTAACCACACTTCCATCTAGAAAATCAACATACTACGCGAACGTGCCAGGTATAATAAATAAGGCGGGGTCAGATTCAACACAACATCCGGTGACACTAGATAGCCTCCGGATGAATGCCAGTACACCCCATATATAAGCATGTCAAGCGGCGGAGTTATCAATCATGGATCATGATCTTCAGAGCAGTGTGTGGGAGAAGTCCATTGGGAAGGGATTGCCCATAACATTATTCATGTAATAATGAGGATGGCCGGCATCCATCACCACAAACTGCATGTCTTCTGATGGTTTCCAGTGGCGTTTCCTTTGGTTGATGAACCAGTTGTTTATCTGCTTCTGATCCAGACCAGTGGATTCTGCGAGAGCCAGCTTCTGCGATTCCTGTTGATACAATGTTTATCGCATAAAATATCTGAAAACTATATGAATTAATAATGTAAAGATGCATGTAAACTATGATCTATGAGCACAAGATTAATTTGATCTCCAGAGCAAAATCATGCAGTGACTATTTGCTTCTGTGTGTTTCCAAGGAGTTGATTCTATTTTAGTCTGCACTTCGATAAAATTACATTCAGAGCCGTACAAATCAGAAGGAATCACTTGCAGGTAGCCCACAATTTATTTTGAGCATCTGCGGTGCTATGACATGAAAAGCAACATAGAAGTGCGTACCGATGGATATGGCCATTTGTGATGCCTGCTCCACCAATCCAGCAGCTGCTGCCTCGCTTCTTTAGGCAACTTCCCTTTCTTTCTCTTTTTCATGAACTCCTGCTTGAGACTGCCTAAATATCCACTGTACTTGCGTAGTAACTGCCCTTTCAATTCTTGATCTTCTGCTTGAGGATCTATGAATTTGTTATTCACATCAAGCTCTTCTTCGGATGATGCATTCCTATCATTGCCCTCGCCCCAAGCTGGTGGAATCATGAACGAGTTAGCAGTTTCTAATGCATTAAAATAACACATGGAAAGTTACTGCAGCAACTAGCATCACATATTTTAGCAGTACTTCTACATTGAGACAGTAAAGCAGCTTCACTACTGCCATTGCAACATACAGAGCTTGATATTTAACCACCTATATATGAATCTATATAATAATTCGACAATAATTCAACAATCATCGCGCAAAATGGAGGGTAATGACATGTTTATGGAGAAGAGGGAAGCAAATTCTGGCATCACATTGCTAGTCCTTAATTAATTTTTGCATGAATTACAACAAAAGACCGGTAACATGTTGACTTAAATTTCATTCGGATGAAAGGTACTTAAAAGTTTAACGAAAAAGTTATTTATAATGGAAGAGACTCTTGCACTTAAGTGTATAGATCAATCAAGACTTTAATACACTACCTCATTATGAATTTACCCCAATTTGCAGAGTGAAAGGAAGAGATTATATATATGAAATAATCTCTTCACAGCAGCTACTTGTAGATTTTCCCCTCTTTATTCCAAAAGTTAAGCAAAGAAAAGTTTGACAATACTCCCATATCTATCCATAAGCTATGCCTTCATCAACCAGATAACATTTTAAGTTCATTGCCTTAATTCATTCACCTGCCTGCTTATTGTTACGTTTCATCTTGAATGAACAATGAAAGATTGACTTAGCAAACCCAAAAGTCTCGGAATACTCTTGACGAGTACTGTAAGTGAAGTATCCTACTGCAGGTGACCCTACTCCAAATCTAGTATCGCTGTTGACTTAGCAATGCCGAGAACTAAAAGAGATGCTAGGAGCTATTCAATTTCCATGAAATATACAGCGGTTGTAGCATAAATCCCTCAATATTGGACACAACTCTCTATAATCCATATGGATCCAAATATCATCAAATGATCCTTACCTGTACTTGTTCCCTTAGTTTCTTCAGATGATTAGATTCAATCCACCGTCATTGCTCATGATCCAATGTAAGAGAACTCAAGATCCTAGGGAACCCTAAAAGTTTATACAAAAAGTAGAGCCCCTTACGTCCTTCAGTTCAATAAACATAGTCCCATTTTCAAAACTTCAAACGCAGGAAGTTTTCCATCTTTTCGGCCAGTTGTAATACTTGTTTTCGATGAAGAATCTTCTATGCAATCAAGAATCTAACGGCCAGACATCGATCTAGCAACCACTTAAAGGCTTTTCAACCAAAAGTATTTAAAATTGCATTGCAAAAACGCATATAAATACAAAAACCTAGTGTTCATCAGCATCGTAAATAGGACACCTGCAATATCGATTGGAAAGAAATATGACAGCATTCACCAAAACAAGTAGAATTGACGAGAAACAAGATAAAATACACAAGCACCAAGGGAATCAAATCAGGGAATATTTACTCTACCATCCCATCTATGTCCAGCAAGAAATACCGTCTTCTCTATGGTTACCCTACCACCTCAAACCGTTCCATCTAGGGAAAGAGATAAAAATAAACGTACAGACCAGGGAAAAAAGATAAAAGGAATAGCATCCACTTTGCGTAACAAGCTCTTCTATAAACAAAAATATGCATGAATTATTGTTAGTATTTCAATTAAAAAAATTCACAAAAAATAAAGAAGTCGAAATTATTTTTGAGCTCAAAAGACCCTAACATGCATACCGAGGGGGAGAGAGAGAGAGGGAGAGATTATGATCACACCATAACTTGTCGAGGAAAGACCGAGGGCTCTTAATTGGCACTCGACCCTCTGAAGAAAAAGCATGGCTTCCTTCAATGGCTTAGAGAGTTCCTGCTCATACTTGGTCAGCATCTCACAGTAAGCCTCCATGAATTGGTCAAGGGCTGGATCTTCACCGATGCTGTCTGTATTTGCAGGGCCCATAGAAGCTGCAGATGCACAAGCTTCTTCAAGTCTAGCCACGACTTCAGGTGGCGCTCCAACCTGAAGAAATACTGACATGTGAGCTATATATGTGTGTACGTGCCGGGGGGGGGGGGGGGATAATTGAGCCCGTCTCCCTATCATGAATATTGCTTATAAGGGTTCTGACCCCGACTTTGTTGGCAACAAAATTCTTAATGGATGCATCAAAAGAACACACGCACACAAAAGGTTGAGAATTTGGGAGAAGTTGATCAAAAGAACACACGCACACAAAAGGTTGAGAATTTGGGAGAAGTTGATCACTATATTTATCAATAATTACAAAAAATACCGGAACGTATGGGGCGACTGAGTGAATCTATCTTCCACAAGAAGAAGAGTTTTGTTACTGGACATGCATGAGAGAAAGAAGAAAAACAGGTATATGGGTTTGGTTAATAGGGTTGCAAGGGCTGAAAATACAGTTGATTTCTTTACCTTTTGACAACTAGCATAGGCAGCCAAGAGGCGATGGTAGTGAGGATGAGCCATAATTTTAGCCTTCACAGAAGTAGAACCACCACCACCATCACTGTTCTCCATGAAATAACACCCAGTCGCAGTGACAGTGCTGTTGTTGGGATAGTCAAGAATCATAGAAGAAGAGCCACCAGCGTTATTATTTATACGGCTTTGGCTTTGATTGGGGGTAGCGGGCAGAGGAAGGAACAAGGTATTTGATATTGATGAACCCCCCGCATTAACATGTTGTTGCTGGTGATGAGCAGAAGACGAAGAAGACATGAGAGGCATCATCATCATCAGAGGGCAGAGTCCATTACTGTTGTCTCCGAAAGCCATCATAAGTGAAGTGGTACTTGAACCACCAGCACCACCTCCCTCCATTCTCTCTCTCACTGTGTTATCTTTTTCCTAGTTGTTCTCTTGGGTGCCTTGCAACTTGGAAGTTGATACTAATGTAGTGGTGGGAATAGATAGCAGTACTAAAAAATTTAACCCTTTCTCTCTCTCGTCTTCTCACCAACCTAGGCAAAATCCTTATTTCCTTTTGCTCAAAAAGAGGGGCGTGGCATTAGTATTGCGCAGTGCTCTCCCGAGAATTATGCTACAAAGAACAGACTTTTTTAGAGGGAAATCCTAAATAGTGAGAGTTGTAGAAGAAGCAAGAAGCAGAAAAGGAGGCAGTTATGTGCTGGTGGAGGGTTTTGTTTAATCTTGGCAAGAGAGAGGTACGATCAGTGTGCAGAACAAAAGACTGCAAGGGTTTCCTTTGGAAAATGGGTGTTTTTTCTTGCTGAATTTCTTGTCTTTAAAAAAGGGGAGGAATAACAGGTTGCACGCGAGCGAGCGAGCGAGCAGCAGAGGTTGGCGGTGGTGGGTTGATAGATGGTAAAATGAAAGCAAATATTTGGGTGATCTTTGAGGGACTGACCAAAAACGTTACATTCCCGATGAAAACTCAAGTCTCCATCTCCCTCTTTTCTTGCACTGCCACTGCCATTACTGGCAAAGAAAGAGAGAGAGAGAGAGAGGGCTTTTGTTTTTCTCCAATTTGTGGAAGACGCAGAGAAAGAAACGGACGATTGAAACGAGGAAGTAAGAGAAACCAGAAGGAAAATGGAGTGCAGCGATGTAAAATGGAGGGGGCACGGATATCTATATACTCCTCCACAACCTCTCTCTCTCTCTCTCTCTAGATTGTATATGTAGATTGTAGAGTACTACAGTACAGTGTCGTCAATTTCATTTCATCTCATTTTTTGATTGGAATCTATCCACGCAGTTAATTAATATTCTCCCAAACTTGGTTGTTGATCTCTTCCTTCCCTTAACCCTAGAGGCCCATCCGGCAGAGCTCCTCCTCCTCCTCCTTTCTTTTTAACTGTGACAATGTGCCCGCTATCTTTCTGTCACTTTTTTTTCTACCTCCTCCTCTTCTTCTTCTTCTTCTTCTTCTTCACAGTTTTTTGATTAACTGCAACTTTATTTCCAAGACATGGAGTGTTTTTTAGAGCATGCAAAGTAATGACGAGGGTATTTATTCTCCTTAAATTATCAAATTCTCTCACAAGTCCATGTTCTTCGAGTTAGCCGCTACTTTTTCTTTGAAGCAAAAAATATGAATCCTTTTTAAATTTAAGAGGATCGTGTTTTCAGGTGTCTGAACATAAATATATTGTTTTTACAAATTTAAGAAAGATTTAATTAAACTGCTCTCTCTATAAAGTGTTCATTCGTATTGAGGTCCAATTTATTATTATTCAAAGTGTTATTAAGTTGTTTTCGAAAATATTTTTTGTTTAGAAATATATAAAAATAATATTTTTAATTTTTTAAAAATCATTTTTATATATGAAAAACTAATTTAAAATAAAAAATAAATATTTTTTTCAAAAACTTTTTTAAACATGATTTAAACACAACACAAATAATGGGTGTTTGGCTCTGCGATGCGGCCTGCTATTGAGGCTCACCGCGATGCCAAACGCAATAAATACCAAACAAGACCCCATATATTTTTTGTGAGTCTTACCAAAATACCTGAAGTTTCACTGCATTGAAAAGCATCTTTTCAATGCTTTTCAAAATGAACACAGACGTAACGAACATGACAATAAACTAGAGCAACACGAGTTGCGTATATACTGCGTTCAATATCTGTCATGTCCATCGCGTCAGGAGTAGTCGTTGCCTTCCTCTCATCGTCGGCGGTCCTTCCTCTCATGGCCACTGCCTTCCTCTCTCCTCCACAGTCGCAACCTTATCTCTTTCTCCACGGCCACTGCCTCCCTCTCTCTCCTCCACAGTCATTGCCATCTCTCTTTCTCCACGGCCACGACCACTGCCTCCCTCCCTCTCCTCCACACTCACGGCAACTCCCACTCTCTCCCCACATTCATGGCAGCAGCATCAAGTGCAAACTTCAGGCCCTCCTCCCCGCCACCACAGGGCATCATTCCCGACACCCACCACCATAGGAAGAACCACCTCAGTCTCCTCTACCCGTCGGTACTAGCTGGTGATTCTCTCGTCACAGTTAGCAATGTTACTGTTCACGTGTTACGTGAAAAGTAACTTTGTGAATTAATTCATGGAGAATACAGCGCACCACTTTGCTGGATCTGTTTTTTTCACTTTTAACTTTTGGGTTGGGTTGGGCTGCTCTCGGCCGAGCCCAAGTCCGGCAAGGTTGGGCCAACCCATTTATTTGGGTCAGGCCCAATTTGTTTTTTTTTTAAATATATATTTTAAAAAATGTGTAGATAGACATTAGTCCTAATGAAAGAAAAAAGCATGTGACTTCGTTTCACTCCCTGTTGTTTTTCGTTTGATTATGAATCAGAAACTTGTAACTGGATTTGACCTTAGAATTATATCTCTACAATTGGATCACAGATGTTGATACTAATAATATTGTTACTAGATGTTGTTCATCCATCTAGTAGCAAGGGATCGCGGAAAAAATTAACGTATCGATTTAGTTCGTGATGAAATTGCAAGTAGTTTGATTAGAGAATAAAAACAAATATCTAATTTACTTGAATTATTGATTATATTTTATTGTTATGATTATTAATCTATAATATTTAAAATACAATATATATATATATATATATATGTGTGTGTGTGTGTGTGTGTGTATGCGCGCGCGAGAGAGAGAGAGAGAGACTTTTAAAGTAATTTCACAAGTTGACATCAATATGAAAAAACATGATAATCAAACACACAAAATTATTTTTCATTAAACCTCAAAATCAATCATTGTTTTAACCAAAGACTTCAATTTCAGTTATGAACCGTAACTAAAATAATTTTTCATAAAACTATTTTTTTTTTCAAATTTAACCACCACAAGTCACAACAATAACAGTATGTCAAACAAACTCATGAAATAAAATAAAGCTTTCACGGTTTTCAAATAAGTTCAGTCCCGACAGCTTCTCCACCAACACCCACAGCCAGGGTCCATACGTGTCAAGGTCACCATAAACCACAGTCGAGATTCCTAGCCATCCCAGACCAGGAATATTGGGAATTGAAATTCGATTTGTCGACTCTATGGTTCAATTTGATTCGTGTTTTTAGTTTCATTGCCCTTCCTTCGATGCACTTCCGACCTGATTTCTTAGGATTTGTTTTATTTTATTTTATTCTGGATTTGTATTTCCTTTTAATTTAAAGAAAATAGGATTTGGTTTTATGATCGATAGATAAAGATCCAATTAAGGTGTTTCTTTAAGTTGAATCCTAGCTTATTTTTTAGAAAAAAGAAAAGAAAAGATGATTGGATCAGGTACCCAAGGGATAAAGAAAACAAATCAAAGAAGGAGATTGGAAATGGATGGATAAAAAATCTGTCCCTGTCAGTGACATTTTCATGCCAAAGCAGCGATGGATCCTCCTCATGCTAGCTAACATCGCAGGAAACTGCACTCTCTTCCCCTGCGATCTGTTTTCTAACTAGAGAGTGATCCTATCGAAAAACAAAATGCAAAAAAATCCTGGAGTGATCTTACTACCTCCAGTGAATGCTCACTCAACCAGGAGTCGGGGACAGGATGGAGAAAATCTTGTTGCTGGATAGGGTAGGGAAGGCGTAGCTTTTCTCGCTTGAGGTTAGTCATCGTCATAGTCATCGTCATAGCATCTAATCCAACCTGTTTTGTTAGCAGAGATAAAAAGGTGGGGTTACCGCCTCTTAAAAAGCTGATAAAGCTTGCGGGACAGTCCGAATGTCTGCTTCTCTAGGTCCTGCCTGGTGTTTTTCATTTATATATACATGTATCTAATATTTTCAAGCTACATATATATATATGTTCTTAAAACGCAGTTGAATACAATTAAAATATAAAAACATATATACAATCTCTAACAGAGGATAACGATGGATGCATGCGTTCATGATCGATCACAAAGCGAAGCCTTCATCCCATCATCAGCCACCATGGCCGTGCTCTAAGAATGAGCATCATCCTATGATTTTCCACCCTTCTTTCAAGCAGGGGAAATCGCGTGTAAAACCTGCCTGTGTACATGGCCAGGGGAGTAGTCATCTTCTTGTAAAAGTGCGAGAGGCAGCCATACCGCTAGCTACTTGGCCTCGCTACAGAACCTGCATACGGAGAGAGCGGGGGGGAGTATCGCGCATGCACGGGTGTATGGGGAAATCAAACGTGTTTTTTTTTTTTTTTTTTAAATCTTCTTGATGCTGGATTTTCGCACACAAGCTCGCAGGGAACATAGCCCTCAAATTGTGAAGTTTATTTTTAATCTATTAAAAACACAGAACATCTCGAACCTATAGTCCACCAGGGTTTAGCGAAAGCTACATAAATGTCGACACCGTATTGGAGGGAGGGGTTAGGGCTAGGTGTAGGGTGACAAATTGGAGAGAGAGAGAAGGGTGACAGTACGCGAATCCGTCACAGCAGCGTCGGAATAGAAGGAAAGCAAACAGAAGAAAGCTCCTTGTTTCAGGTTTCTGAGAGCTGGGGACGGCAGAGGGTATAATATTATTGGGAAGGGAAAGGAAGGGACAGCAAGCCCTAGCTAGGAAGGGATGGCCCTTTCAACCTCCTATATTATTAGCTTTCTGCTTCACTTTACGTCTTTTCTCTCAACAGTTGCATGATATAACGTAAAGGGTTCTCTTCCTTTTCCGTTTTCTATTTTTTATCAAGGCCTTTAAATTAATTCTAGATATTAAATTAAAATAATCTATGACCTCCTCATCAATAAAAAAATAAATCAAACACCCCCCCTCTCCCTCTCCCTTACGATCGAGTAGTCATAATCAACCAGAAGATTAAAAACAACGAAGACGACAAGGCGGTGATATTTGTTACACAGATTCTAACATATCCAAAATTAATCATGTTAGCATGTTTATAATTAAAAAATAGTCTTAAAAAGTAAATTATATTACAATATCAAACAAGCATGTGCATAGGGTGAAATCATAATGATCTTTCAACTGTCGATTTGGCCTCTGGTCATGTTTCAAAAAGCAACCTTCATGCTTGTTTGATTCCCCTTGTGTGTTTCTTGTAGTGTTGCTATAAATAAGCATATTTAATCTCCTGAGGTGATATATTTATTTTCAAAAACACTTATTATGGGAGTCAAGAATATCTCAGTGATTATGACAAAGGAGGATTTCTCTATGAAGTAATGATACTTCATAACCCACAGGCCGAGAATTCCTGCCAGATAAAATATTTCTATTTTCCACCATATAATACAAACGAACATGATGACAGAATCGTCAAGGACAGGATATGATTATTAGCTGAGCTTAAATTAATTAACAATAAGGCAAAGATCAGACCTGTATCCATGCTGATAGCCAATTGGATAATCTTTCAATTCATGCTTGTTAATTTATCTACACGTACCTTGTTTAGTTCTCTTAAAGAAATGAAGTTTTCTCGTCATGTTCATCACACGACCTAATTCAAACGAACTACTATCCCTGCAAGTTCTAACATTCCAGGAGAGTCCACAGCTGCTGTTGTAAAGATAGCCGTTCGATGACAGTTGCATGCTTCACAGCTTATGAAATGAGTTGTGGGAGGGTCTTACTCGTAACAGGAACCACTTGATTAATTGAGAACAATGATAATTCCATGTTTTTGTTCGCTGACAGCTTATAAAGGCACCGAGACACCATGATCTCATGCATTGTCAGAGGAAGTAACAGGTGTTCTTGGAGGTTTAGGCATGGAAATGTTAATTAAGGCAGCTACTAATGATTTGACAGCAGGCCATATATATTGTCAACCTATCTAGATACAACTTAGAGGGCAATATGGTTGGCAAACAGTCCATGAACTTGGCCATAATTGGGATGTTATGATTCATGTAAAGCACAGTCAACTTCTAAATCAAAGAGAAATTTGCCATCAAGGGAAACCTGATTTGATTAGTGGGGTCTTAATTTTTCTTTCAAAATTGTACGTGAGAGGATCTTCAGTCAACACAACCACTGCTTTTCTGATTATTATATTGATTTTCACTTACAAAGTTGGATGGCACCCCACTTGCTGGCTACTTTAAAACGTGGATATCAAGTGATCGTTGTCTTTCCCAATCTGTGAGTCGTCTTCATCGATTCCATGCCGGTTAGATGCACCATCTCAAATATAATGCAGCTGAATTGTGCATGGACAAAATGGAATTAGATGGTTAAAGGTTTTGATTTTTAGTTTTTTAATCCCTTCTGGAATGTAAGATCATGCAAAGCTGTCATGGCTTGCACATGGGCTTAGAGGGACCCTTTAGTCGGAAGAGGAAGAAATAATTGAAACGGGAGCACAAATGGTTCTTCTGGCCGACAAAAGAAGCTTTATCGGGTCTAATCCACGGCACACTATGAATGGAGATGGAAACTATGAGGAGCGTTTTGAGATGCCTCGTAAGATACCATGCGTGCAGCATCAACAGGGACAGACATCTCCACTAGACTCGAACAATATTTGGTTCTCACACATGGGAGAATTTTACTTTGTACAGGATGTGTGAGGCAGGAAAAGACTTTTATTGGATTGTTAACTTGGGCCTGCAATTTAGGGTTCGAATCAGATTTCATTTAACGGATGGAGTGTAACTGCCTGGTCATCCTGTACTTTCCTCGGTTCAGGACTCGGCTTGTGAAAGATGGGTCTCATCCAGCAAGGTATCTAGTTATACTTCCATATAGCCAGTCATATACTCCAATCCTCAACTTACAGAGAGAGAGAGAGTGCAATTTACAGTGGTATGCACCATTGCAGTCGGGAAAAATGATACCAGCAGCATGACAAAAGTGGGAAGTGAGAAGAATACATTTTCGAATCACAAAACTCAACCCCATCGTCCAACCAATCAGCCACCAAAACCTCCCTTCTGTATACAAGGAAACAGATATTCAAGGTCTTGGTGTTCATAAAATTGGTTTACTTACTACAAGAGAGCACAATAACGACTAGAGATAGTATGCGACATTCATGCAGCTTTGCTAGAATTTCTGAATAACAACTGAATTGGAAAGGCCTGCCTTCTCTATTGTCTGGGTTGGCTCAGTAAGAAGCTTCGGAGGGAATCCCATCATCTGCAGCTGATAGTTCCGAGCACCCCCAGGCCTGGATGCATCAATGAAGGACCGGATGTCATTGACTGTGTTGCTATTATTAAAGTGCGCCACCATGCGGGTCCCATCAGCCAACCTGAGCTGAATTGAAGTCGATGGCAGCGTTGTGTCCACAACCAGGCCCATTAAAGGGGCTGGAGCAGAGCTCAGAGGAGCAGAATCAGCTGTTGGTTCAGATGCAGGTGAAGCACTGGTGCTTCCAAGAGTCCTTCCTATACCTTGGAATGCAACATTGCGCTGCTTCTCTGGTTCCTGCAGGAAAAAACAATAGCAGAGTGTTGGTACAGCTCAAACACCTTCTTTCGAGCACTCACATGAGAAAGCATGCTGATGCATTTTTTGGACAATAACTATCTACCAGAACACTGAATTGGAGATTACAAACAGGATGGTGATTTATAAGTTCCAGAAAGAACTGTTAGTCTTAGTAAATACTAAGAAAGGGAAGAGAGAGACTCACTGGGCACTTTTGATCCCTCCTGATCAAATTGACATGAACTGAGGATCTCCGATCCGAGGGTTCAAGCTCCTTCGGACACTCAGATTTCCTGATGCTCTGCAAAGAAACATAATAAAACTACATCACAACACATCACCACAAACAATACAACTGAAGAAATAAGGGAGCGGGTAATATGTAGCTGGAAAGTAGACTGAATTGTTGACAATTGCTGATTTTCAGCAAGTTCTAAAATGATACCTAAATGGAAATGTTGACTACATTGATGATTTGAGAAGGAATTGAAGCCTACCTCTTGTGGGGAGGAATAGTGAAAAGCAACATAATGATTATAGAGTTGATAAGATTGTTAAATTATTAAGGGAAGTTGAGCTCCTTACAGGACTTGTACACTGAATGGTTCCTCCTAGTGTGGTTGATCATGAACTTGAGAATTCACATTCTCAATTTGAGAATACTTTTGGTATAGCATTCTCAGTTTGAGCCATGACTTGAGTAAAACATCAAGGTTGAACTTCCAGAATTCCAAGGATTTTGAACCTGGATGATTCTGTAGGTTGGTTAAACATGGTGAAAAGAGTTTTTGACTACCATGATGTAGATGAAAGGTCAAGCTTGTGGTTATCCGCCTCAAGGGATGTGCTTCAACTTGGTGGGAACATTTGCAAGTCTCTTGCCAAAGAAATAGTAAAGGTAAAGATCATAATTGAGAGAAGATGAAGAAAAAGTTGTGTGAGCAATTTCTCCAATTTAACTACACTCAAACCCTTTATAAGAACTTGCACAACCTCAAACAAGTGAGAAGTGTCGTAGAGTATACCAATCCATTATATCAACTCATCTCTAGAGTTGATTTGACTTCTTTGTCCGAGCCATCATGACTGTAATTTTTTTACTGTTGTTGTTAGGTGCTTGCATGATGTAGGACGTATATAAATTAGGCCTTGATTGTGTTCCTAGGTAGTTTTGAATATCATTTTATAAAATATATTTTAGAAAAGAGTTTCTCTCTAAAGTTTATGTATCTGTTCTCAATTCCAGCACCCTAATTCCAACTTTCCTTTGATACTAATTTGGATCAAATCAATAGGTGAAAGTAAAACACAACAAAATAAAATGAAAATTGCACTAGTTTATGTTGCTATAAGTGAAGGTTCAAGAGGATGTGGTAAGAAGCCCAAGGATGAACTACCTATGTAGCTAGATCGGTGGACTCAAGAAAAATAGTGATGAGAATGTTGCATTCAACACATGCTTTGAATTTTTCTCACATAGTAGAGTGGTGGAAACAGAGATATCCAACTCCAGAGCAAATGTCCAATTTTAAACCTATATTGCTATTACCTCTAAGAAAGATGCATTTTCAGGATCGTCCAGCCTCCTCAAGGGGCCATCCTCTACAGTGAAACCATTAGTCCAGAAAACAATATTGTGAACAACAGCCTCAGGTTGTTGAGGAGCGGATGGCACACTCTCCCCCGAGAGTAATCTACCAGTTCCAGTAAAGCTTCTTGAGCTTGAAGACTGATTAAGATTGTCTAAAGGACCTTCAACAGCTCCCAGTTGTCTAGCTTGATTGAAAATTGCATCCACATCATTACCTTTTGTAGGATCTTGGACAAGCATTCCACTGCACAACAAAAAATAGTGTTAGAAGAATGAGAAGTAATTAAATATAAACATTTCATGAATAGGAAGGAATAACCAAGGGATTCGAGTCAGATAAAAGTAAATGATACACAAAGGCATAACAACTAAAGCTTTGTGTGCAATCATATGGGAATTTACCAAAAGAATTGGATAGTATCAGGTGCCACAATTAAAGGATTGAAAAGAGCAAAATCTCAAAAAAACTTAATTAACAAATATTTGAGAAAATGAAAATAAGCAAATATCAAATTTTCTTCATAAAATAATGACAGGTTGGAACTATAATTGCTTCCAATACAAAATATAATGGATTTACTAATGACACCATCTGATAAATACAAGGCTGAAATAATGCTAAAAATGCACTAAAGAACCATCTATGCACATTCCAAGACCATGAAGCTTTCTTTGGTCAGCACTCAGTCTACGAGCTTAGTCTTGAGACTCTGAATAAGGTGCTTCTTCTCTACCTATGCTCCAGCTCCAGCTCCAGCTACTAAAAAACTCATCCTCTCAACACTAAAAACACACTTCATAATCCAATCAATTACCGCCATTGACCATCAATTAACAGACAAATCGAAGAATTCATAAATTATAAGAGAAATCCATTATTGCTAACCCAAAAAAGACTGCAACTTTTTATTCAAAATCAAGGTATAAATTTGAATATAAAGTTAGGACTAGGGGAGAGCAGTTGTTTGTTACCTTTTCTCACCACCAGTGTAGTACTCTTGAGGAGCATCCTCATCATCGCTGTCAGAGTCAGGTCCAGACCGCCGGTTCAGATCGGAGAGAGTACGGATACCGCTTGCTCGACTGCTCGAGGGCTTTGCTGGTTTCTTGTCTCTTGAAGCCATTGTATTTTGCTTTAGATTGATTTGTGGAGAGTCTCTGAGGTAGAAAAAGAAAGAGACAGCCTACGACCAACAGATATTTATAAATTCGGCACAGTATAATCTTTTTTATTTATTTGTAATTTATATACAGTGATTGATTTTATTTTAGTTTTTATTGTTTCCTTATCGCCTTTGCATACTGAGATTAAATTATTTTTGCATTAGACTTTAAACTTATTCATCATATATATATATATGAATTTATGAAAAAAATAAAATATATTATTTGAGTGATAAATAATGCTAATTTTATATAAAAGAAAACACTAGATTTTTATTTTCATTTTTTGATAAGTGAATGGATGTCTTTATTCGATCATACGAAATTAAAACTAATGGCTTGATCTTTTAAAAACACAGTGATTTTGATAAGCATTTTAAGGAAGATTTACATTTTATTTTTTTTAGTTTAGGCAACGAAAAGAAACATGCGGATTCTGCTTGTGAAATAGAACAGTCTTTGTAGTAACAATCACGTTGATGTTTTTATATCTTGAAAAAGATTATAACTAGACAAATCTTACTAAAAATATTCAGAATCTGATGGGATAGCACTAGCGATAAAGCATGATGCGCGAATCAAACCTTAATATTCATAATCTGATGTGCAACTTCTTCTTTTAAAGTCTATCTGTGGAAATCTGGCCCTGATTTCCTGTCCTTTTGTTTTGTTTTAAACAAATAAAAATGTCTGCTTGATGTTCTATCTATCAAGAACGACAGAGCAATAAAGAGATTTTGCATCCCATCTTTGCATAAAGGTGTTGTGTAATGAGCATGGGATATCCTAATCCTACATACTACTTGCAATATAAAATTCCTACAGCAAAAATTGGTCTTCTGCTGAATTATTTACAAGGACTAGTTCGCAGGCTCCGCACAAGAAAGTATATCTAGATATGATAGTTGGAATACACCTTATATGCAGAGATACACACATGGCTGGTGTCTCCATCACTGAAATTACCATTCGTGTCTCCATCATTCTAGCATGTATCCAATTGAGGTTTCTGTGGGCGCATGATAGAACCTTGGCTTTTCTGTTCTGCAATACTCGCTAGAGCCTTCCTTCGATTCATGGCGCTCCCAGCGTATTCTGCCAGAGGTGGAAGATTTCCCTGTTCTCCATCTTTACTCCCTTGTCCTCGAATTATCTATGGACGGACGCCACAAATACAGTGACATGTAAACAATACCAATGTGATAGGTTGAAGAATGTGATTGTTAGATGGTTACCTTCGATGCCCATGACCGTTCTGCCTGTTGACACACGTCTCTGATGTCTCTTCCAGACATGCTGAAGACAGCAAGAGCAAACACAGGTGTTAAGGAAAATGGAAAAAGAAAAAAGAAGATGAACACACTTCCATCTTACATAAATGATCTCCACATATGGGCCAACATGTATTCAAATTACCAAAATCTTTTCAAACTAAAGAGGCACTATGAGAATACAATCATTGCACCTCTACCTCTAAATCATATTGTTTAGAATTTTCTATTTGAACTCCAAACTAATTAACAATTTAAGAGAGTGATGGGAGAATTTGATTTGCACGAGATCTGCCAATCTTACTCCTCTGTTACTCTAGCAAATTCCTCTAACTCAGATTCTGTTAGGTGCTTTGCATACTGGGCAGCTATTTCCTGTCGGTTCTGCTGATCAGGTAGGCCGAAGGTAATCATTGAGTCAAACCGACTGAGAATGCACAAAACTTGTTAGAAAACTCTCCAACTGACTCAGGTGAGATGATCAACACCAACTTTTCACTGATATACCTGATTAAAGCAGGGTCAAGGTCTTGTTTTCTATTTGTTGCAGCAATTACTACCACTTTCTTATCCTGTTCAAATCCATCAATCTGAAAACAGAGAGTTTATTTCATCAAAGACACCACAGATTCAGCTGATACCATCCATTGAAGTTCATGTAAGTTACCTCATGAAACAAACATCCAAACAAATCTTTAAATGCTAATTGTACAAGATAAATAAAACACAGATAGGAAAAAAAGCCTTTGTAACATAGAGGAGCATGAAATCCAGGTCTCAGCATTAGTTGGATTTGGGAAAAAAATCCTGATATTAATTAGCTACTACCAATTAAGGCCTCTAATAGAGACTCTCAATTGCCCTTTACAAACAAGTCAACATTTTAAGCATTTTTTAATAGAGTAGCAAGAGCATTCTTATAGCAATGACATTGATGATGATGATTAAGGACCAGGACCCTTAATAATGAAGAAGAGAGTGTTATGTCCTTAGCGTATAATAAAGGCTCAGATTTTTGTCCCATAGAAAACACAAGCCCATTTTTACCTGTCGCAACAGTACTGACAAAATTCTACGAGTGGCTTCATGCATTTCACTGTCTCGAGCAGCAGCAAAAGAATCAATCTGTTACAATTTTAAAAAGAAACATGAAACCAGATTGTTAAAATTTACATTTATTTCTAGAAATGGGGCATAATGAAAAAAAAAAAAAATACTGTGTACAGTATCGAGTGCACATCACTTGCATATGCTACCTCATCTAGAAATATAATAGCACCATGAGGGATCTCATTTGCAAGTGTGAAAACTTTTCCCAGCAGGCGTTCACTTTCTCCATAGTATTTTGACATGACAACCTCCAGTGGAACATATAGCAACGGGACACCCTGCCAAGGCATATGCAACAGGCATGTCTTTTCAGTATTGACTCATTCAGAAACAAATGCAGAGTGATATTCTTTCCCAATTGGGAATCGATCAAATCTACATGCTATGCAACCTTCCTCATTCTGAAGCAAGTAATTCATGTGTATAAACAGATTTTCAATGCACATTAATCTGCTAAGAACTTATTTAGACTGTAAATTCTACTAAGAGTAAATCTAATGTTCCAATTAATGCACAGGGATGGCTAAGATGAGAACTGCTAAAAAATTCCATGAACTGCTAATGGCTCACCGCTTGAGTAGCAATAACACGTGCACAAGATGTCTTCCCTGTACCTGAAATTGAACACAATTTTTAAGTAAGTCGCCCACTCCATCAGCCAATGGGAGTTTTCAAAATATAGGGTCTTAAAGCCAAAGTAAACATGAAGAGAAGTATGCTGACAAATGACAAGACAACTGTAAGGTCACCTCATTCAATCTAACTTCTCTATCCAAGACCACAAGAAATAATAGTAGTAGTTTTGGGTAAATTGTCTGACAAGTACACAAAGACCACAAAGCAAAAACATTCCGACCTAGTTCAGAGTAGAGGCTTTGAAGTGGCATTTACCCTTACAGCATGACAAATAAGAAACACAGCTGAAGGAACAAGGAAAACTGCTCATATAGATTAATCACCCAATATCTTTTGCTAAGATCTGGAAATGATAACAAACCTGGTGGACCTTCAAAAAGCACCGCTCGAGGTCTATTTGACTCAAACTTGCGCCGAGTCCCACGAGCAATATCATCATATACTTCAGGACTTTGAAGAGCCAATAAGATTGTGTCTTCTATCTCTCTAACAACCAGTTAAATATAAGTATTCACGAGCACTTTCATACATGTTATTGGATGCATCACATAACATATGCATATAGAAAAGGGAAAAAAGATGATTCATATACAAAGATACGACATGGAAGAAATAAATATGCTATCATGCTGTTCTCTAAACTCAACATACAGTAGATTGACCAGTCTTTGTAGCTCTATCAAGACATGCAATAGCAACTGAACTGGTTATGTTGCCTAAACCAGGGACCTGTAAATTGAGCCAAACAAATAGCTGCATGACCCAATAATCAATAGTCTTTCGAGTGGAAGGTGAGAAAAACCGATTAATGATTGGTAGCCCCAACATGGGGCATGCATAGGGGTGAAATCTCAAAACTTTTGCATCTCAAATAAAATAAATAGGCATCTCTATGGACCCCAACATCAAGCTTCAGTTATTGAAAGAACAATTCATTGGGGAAAAATATGTCAGCCTTGTTTACATTTATTTTTAAACAATTGTTTGTGTCTTTAAGTATATACTATTTCATTGTGATTTTTAGCCCTCGAATGCATTCCATGCCAGAAAATAGAATAAAAAATTATAATACAAATTTGAAAGAATTAAAAGAGATGCATTATGAACACTCATGCTCTACATACCTTTTTTGCTGATCATATCCAGCAATATTTTCCCATGATATCTCATTGTTTGAAGAATTTAAATTTGGTTCATCAAGTCCATATATTCTTACTCCCATGGACTCTAAATTGGCAACTGATTTGTCTGAGGATGGCACCCGTGCAGAACCCTCCACTGGTTTTCTGTCCAAGGGCCTTAGTTTACTACCAGCTAATTGTAAAACAGATACAAAAGCGTCAAGCTCCGTGGTGCTCAAGCTCCCACTCTTTATAAACTCAACTTCCTGCAAATGATGTGTATATTCATAATCAGCGAATGCACTATTTCAGATGTGTAAGAAGATCTTCATAGTATCGTAAATCACTGAATTTATAAAAATAAACTCACAGGTTTATCTGAACTTATGAGTGAACGAAATAAGAGGATGCATAGATCTCCCTCAGGAACTTTCATATCTCCTGAATGCCCCCTTTCCCCACTGATCTCCTTCTGTTTTACTGGATAATTAAGTGTTAATTGCCAGGCAACTGCACTGAAATTGTACACACAAAACATCAGATAAAATTTAGCATAATTCAAGCAAGGAATGACTAAGAAGAGGAAAAAAGGATAGAGTTAACAAGTCTCTATCTAATTCAAAACTATATATTACTCCAAACGGAAAATACAGAGACACTGAAACTGCATTTCACCTGTCCCAAGCACGTAATGACATATCTGAACCAGCACCACGCTCATCGACCTTCACTCCAAGATTAGAAACAAGGTTTGCAATCAACTGTGGCGTATCACATGCAGGTGGAATTTGGAACTTGATTGTAACCTACAACGCAACATGTAATCCCATAACTGTTGTCATACTGTTGATTATACAATGATTGAGGAACATTCCAAGACTTTAAGTTTTTACAACAAAACAAAGACACTCTCAAAAGGAAAACAATAATTAGTCAAAAATGAAATTTAAAGTGTGATCACGATAGCTGTAACATCACTAAATACTAATCAATAACCTTTTGACCCTTAACAGCAATAGTGAAGCGAGGATAAGATCCATATTTGATTCCTTTGCTTTTAAGCAACTCTTCAATTCGCTGCCGTTCTTTCTTGGCAATCTCCTCCAAGTCACCGTAACTCGAAGGAGAAGATTCTGATGGCAAAGGAGGTTCACTAGCATTCTACATAAAACCAAATTCACCAAAAATAAAAACCAAATCAAAGATTGCATCTTCTTAGCATACAAATCGTTATTTAGCAATAAAAATACAGAGTTTATGAAAGACAACCTCATCAGAATCTGCACGGGCTACTTGTAACATTCCAACTCCAATGAAACTAGCTAGTAAAGCTGGAAATAAAGAGTGTGGCAGCTCATCAGCACTAGAAACCCATCTGGGCCGTAGAATTTCTGGTGAGCTTGAATGGATTTGGTGATTACAAGAACCTGCATTTCTCATTGAATCAACACCAAATTAAAAACTTCCTGATCATAACTATAATCACAATAATCAAGAGCTTACGGAGAAAGAGGGGGGTGGGAGGAGGAAGGTCACATGAGGTGGCACGTGAAGGGTTCAGGGTTCTAAGAGAGGAGGAGGGGATTGATCTCCATGACCTAGTTGTTCTCGCGAATCGATACAACACCGTCATTGCTTCCTGCTTCTGTCTTGTCTGTGTGTGTTTTTACAAAAATTCGATCTTTAGATTTTTTGAAGTATCTTATAAGTATTTGATTTTCAGACAATTATGACAAGTGGATGATGACTAGACTTGTGGAAGCCCAACAACCTTAAGAAAGCCCAATAACCTTAAGCAAGCCCATCTTTGTGTATGTGTTTATATGAAAGCCTAGTCCTCTTATACACAATGGGCTTGACCGATTTAGGGCATGCTTATTGTTTGCTGCTTTGCCAATTGAAATCATGTAATGAAGGCATCATACCCATGTCCTCGTCTAAACAAAGTCACTTGATGTGCAAAACAATCTGAGATCGAACTCTGCTCATGCCGCCTAGTATTGAATCGAAGTCACTTGCGGAGAGCTCAGGAACTACATTAACATGTTGGACGGCAGGAATTGCTTGTGGATCCCAGTGGGGCTTCATAGCCATGTGGTTTGCTAAAAGGGTGAAGCAGCTGAAGGGCATGGCAAACTCACGTGACAGAAACTTGAGAGCTTTGCTCGCAATCTTTCTTTTCTTGCATTTATCAGTGAAGGTCCAGAAAACAGCTGCTGTTTCGTAGCTGCTGCTGGTGGTGTTGGTGGCGGCGGCGATTCACACAATGTTTAATTTTTGAGCTTGGTTTGCGACGACAGGAAAGAAGCATGAGCACCGCGCTGATAAAAACATTGACCAAGAAGAGTTTAATGAAGATAAATAATCTGTAAATGTAACTGCCATGTTTACTTGTCCCCTCCCTCCCCTTACTTCATAGTTTACTCCCACCTTGTGTTCTTCACTGTGTGACTAGACAGCAACAAAAGAAGGGGGGACAATTCAAATTGCACTATCGGGAAAAACAAATGCAGAAAACCAAGCTCATATTATATTATGGGTCCGCCCGTCAGTCCATCCTAAATCTCTAGTTTGCTTGCTTCTGATGTGAATTAATTTAGGCCAGCTGGGTTGACAATTTGTCCGAGGTGAGTCCCCGTTGCAGTTCTCAAGATCACAAGACTTCTCTCACTCTTTCTTCCAATCTGGACGTGACGCGTGTACTGTTGCTCTCGATGGAACCCAAGGCGCAGAAGATAACGATAGTGAAAAGCAGCAGCTCAGACAATGATGTCCCCACGGCATGCTTCCTCGCAAGAACCTCACCCCTGCATGCTTCCTTAATTTTGATGGAACAAGCAAAGGTTAATGGTGAAGTATTTCTTGGCTCCCTGTTGAGTGCACCTTTTAATATTTTTATTCAATTTCAATATTTTGGAAAGCATTGTGCATTCCAATACTAAAAAACACAGTTTCAAGATAACAAAGTATTATAGCCAAGACACCATTTCCTTAACAAATCATTAAAAATATAGTGTACAGGAAGAGTTAGTAACCTTTTCTTGCAATTTTACGTTGTGTGAATAGGTGAGAAAACTAATTAACTCTTTGTTTACTTACACAAGGAAGAATATAGAGAATTAGTACACAGAAAAATACATCTAAATCAAACCTTAATTTACTTTTAATTGATACTTTACCAAGAAAAATATATATAATTAGAGTGTCAACTAATTACAGACGCTCAATAAACCTTTTTTGTGAAGAGGCTGCGAAAATTGAAAAGATTGCCACCATTTCCAACATTTACGGTGCTATTGGTAGCGCTAGAACCGTCAGCGCTACCACCAGCAACAGTTTTGACACGGCCACGGCCGCCATTGCCGCTGCCGCGAACACCAATAGCACTATTTTCACCACTTCTACAGCTCAATTGGTTTCTATACCCAATACACGCGGGCACATTTACATTCAAAACCTTTGCTCTGGTGCTGCCATTGCCATTTGCTATGTTCTTACCGCGGCCAGGCTCGGTAACTTCTTTTTTGCTGCTCAATTTTTCACCACTCCGAACCACGGGTTCGGGGAAACCACTCTTCATGCCGGAACTACCTCCACGCCGAGCCTGCCAAACAGGGCTGCTCCGACCCACATGGACACCGGGTCGACTCGGACTGCTTGGCCAAGACTTTCT
This sequence comes from Salix caprea, assembly GCA_964035475.1. Lineage (NCBI taxonomy): Eukaryota > Viridiplantae > Streptophyta > Magnoliopsida > Malpighiales > Salicaceae > Salix > Salix caprea. Next base: position 486,865 of record OZ037745.1, on the reverse strand, counting down.
TGATTTCGATTCCCCGGCTGAATTACTCCGTGAACAAGGGGCGCTGCTAACCTTACGGGTTCCAGGAGCCCCGGGAAACAACTTGGGTCGGGTCACACTGTTCCCTGCGGATCTACTACGTGAAAATGGCCATATGTTGATGATATTCAACTCAGCTGAACTCGCTCCCATTTGACTCCTTTTCTCTCTCTTCTTGTCTTTGCCTTTATCCTTTTCTTCTTGCTTCTTGGCTGCTGATGAAGTTTTCTTGTCACCTTTCTTGAATATTATATCTTTCCATCTCTTTGAGCTTGAGTTTGGCTCGGCGGTTATGCTTGCTGGTGAAATTTCTGGTCCGGAGTCAGGTTGAGCGTTGGGTGGTTCGGGTTCGGGTTCGGGTGAGTCGGGGTCAGGGTCAGGGTGGCTGCTGCTGCTGCTGGGTTGGTGGAGGAGGTGGAGAGGGAGGAGGACGCCATCAACAAAGAGCTCATCAGCAGAAACAAGATTTGGTTGAGGGAAAGATGGGTTTCTGACCATCCAGAACTCGAATTCGGGTGAGTTCGAACAAGTGCCTGTTCTCCTCCTCCTTCGAGTACTGCTGTCCATGTTGAGGATTACTTGAGGTTCTTTAATGGATATTCTTTGTGGGCTGCCCATGCTGTTGGAGAACGAGAGGGGGAGAGAGAGAGATGGTTTGTTTTTGAGAGGAAAGGTGAGGGGTGTTGCTGGGACTGAGCAGAGTTCCGAGTTCGATGCAGCTTGACCCTACAAGAGTACTAAACAAAGGAGAATGAGCTAATAAAAATGAAGAAATGGAGAGGATAAAGGTTCAGTCCATTATATATGCAGCAAGAGAAGGAGAGATTATTATTTTTGGTTTTATTATTTTTATTTTGGCAAGAGGAAATGTTTTCATAAATTAACATGAAGTTTGTTGTTTCCGAATTATTAGATTTAAAGTAAATTTGAATTATATAATAATTTTCTAACCAATGATTCTATAAAATGATATTAAAATCTCGTTTGCATTTGTGGTTGGAATGAATAAATATAGATATTGTAAAGATTGCTGGAAATGAACACGATGGGCCATGTAGAGAAGGGAATGTCCATTCCCTTGTTAATGACAGCTACGAATTTCAACAGCAATTCGTGCATGAAGATTGATGTATGCTACCAATAATTTCTTGAACTTGAGACTCAGTGATCTTAGATTTGAATTGGGAAAATGATGGGTTCATCAATCTACATACCCTCTTCATGGCGAGAGATTATTATTTAATAATTAGGGTTTATATCCATACTTGCTATTTGTTAGTGAAACATGTCGTCGGTTCACAATTTCTGTCACCATCATAACAACTGCGCATGGGTTATCATGAGAGGCCATAATTATCACCATACAGTCTTCTTTTTTTTTTTTTACTCCAAGCGAGAATATCCTTGACCTTTTGATTCTCTTGAAGTGGCACGTCGCGCTGTATTCTATTCTATTTATTGGTGTTTAGTCACAACGAATTAACATTTTAAAACACTTTATTTTTAGATGGAAAAGGGGATTTGAGAAAACCAAACAAGTATCTTAGCCATGGATCCTTGGATCTTGGAGTTTTTTTATGACAAAACCCTACGAAAAAAGGGGGGTTAAAGCATGAGACTCCTGTCATGCTAGGAGTGGGGTTGACCTTAAAAAAAAGGCAGTGGGGCCAAGAGTGATGGGAAATGGCTGGCAAGTGGGGATTAGATTCATATCCAGGAGGCCGCCTTTTCTGAGATGTAAAAATCTGAAGACAGAGTGAGGGTTCTGCAGTAAGTCACAGGATCCATGTTTTCCTAGGTTCGCTTCCCTCTGTGTCTGTCCATACTATACAAGTGTCGGTCCAGCACACACACACAATTTCTCAATGTAGTGGCATCTAATCAAACTTATTAGTCCAAATGCATTGTTAAACGAGTTTTTAATTAGGGTTTATCTTCTTGGGTTCGAGGAGATTTCGAAAGGCCGGTGTGCTAGGTTTCTGTAGCAGCCAAGCCAACACGGTGTGGCCTTTTATGGAGGATAAAAAGATGGTCCCTTGTATTTTTTAATTAGGAGGTGATAAGGTGATGATCATCAATGGCTCAGTTGGCAGGGGACCTACCTTGTTTCAGCAAATCTCAACCATTCGATGGATTGAAAAGTCCAAAGCGGAAGAATAATCCCAGTGGATGATGAGAATTCACTCCCTCTTAATTTGGTACCTATTTCTTTGCTCGTTTATATATATATAGTAATGTATGATCACAAGTTTAACTCTAATAGTGGACATACGGCTTGAAAAAGTATTTCCCAAATGTATCGATTCGAATATGAATAATTGAAACTATAATGGAAGAAAGATTTAATTATTTTCCTGACTGATCATGTAAAGCAAAACACATCTCAGCCCAGTAGTCCTTAATGAGGATGGGAGATACGCTGGCAGGCCATATCCTACTTAACAATCTCCATCAGGCCGTATGCACAAATGGAAACCATATATGCACTCTCTCAACTTCAGTATTGGGTTTAAGATTACAATTAATTAATTAATTAAATACAGAATGAACCAGGACACAATATGTCTAGGATGCCCACCGCCCACCAACGTTAGTGCTTCAGGTTTTGATTTGAATCTGTGTGCTATCATTGACAATTATTATGGTTTATATATAGTTAATGATTCATTAGATAGTTGCATGATCAGCTGTTCATTAACTGTCTCATAATCATCCATCTTATAATCATCCATCTTTGCTCACATAGAAACCTCCAAGATGGTACGAGCGATGCGAAATGGACAACCATCTTCGTTTCCACCACAGGATATATACATTGATGTGAAATTAAGTGAGTGAGTGAGACCTACTTTTGTGAGTGTTTAATAATATATATGATGTAAAGTACTCCTAATTAAAATGATATTTATTTTTAACATCAACGTACTACAAAATACAAAAACAAGTATTTAATAATTAATTTGATGGTTAATGTTTTTCAGGTGGGAATTAATTGGTTTGAAAGACAGGCTGAATTGAATCTCATTGTGCCATACAAGACAAAACAGAGATAGAATTTCCAAGTGCACATGATTAATATAGTTGATTAACATAGCGTTTCTTATTTCTTCTTCACGGCAATTAACACATATCTAGCTCAAGATTAGTGAGAATGACAACGATTCATGTCATGATGGGCTCCACAAAATATATGTATATCAGCAAATCAAGGATTTGAACCATTTGATGGGCATATATAAAATAAAGTCAAAGGGATAAAAATTACAATCCATCACAAGGTCGCATCATGAAAATATTGCTAAAAACCAAAGAAAAGGGAGAGAGAGAGACGGGGTTTAATTACAAGGTGACAGCAGGAGTGGACCCGAGAAACAAAGGGCCGGGCGATGGGTGAGTGGGTGGCGTACGGGATGGAGAGGTGGTGGGACGGACACTTGGGAGTGTTAAAGGATGAGAAGAGGAGAGAATTATGGACGGTAGAGATGAGCTTTCCATGTTGTTAATGGCGTTTGTTTGTAGGGTAAATGATGAGCCATGTGCATGCAAGAAAACAACACACTAGCTATTTCATTAACCCTTCTGGGTCCCTCCACATACCATACCCTCTCCCTCTCTCTCCCTCTCAATCTTCATATCTTGACAGCAACCGCCTTATGGCTTTATGCAGCTAGCTGGGTAGCTGTTGTTTTAGGCCTGTAACGTTTCATTAATTGCCCTAATTATCATCAACCGTCGTCTACTTGTTCCCGATCGATCACGTTTTGGTTTAATTCTGCGTGCCAATCAATTGTTTCCTGTGATCACCGACCGGTATGCTTCCCTCTGGCTCTCGTGATCACACTGAGCTCCTTACCCCTGCAAATTAACAAGTATCCATCCAGATCATCGGTTAGTTGATCAGAGCCAGGCTTGCTGTATATCTTGTGGTGGTCTGGTGTGGCACACGTACAGAAACACTACAAAAAGGCAAGCATTGAGGAAGATGCTGATCTACAGAAAATGTCAAAGGGATGCTTAAGGTCAAGAACGTACTCGATCGATGTTGGAATATACAACAGTAAGGAGTGATGAGCAGATCGAGTGAATTAAAGAATATCCTCTTCAAGATCACCTATGGCTTTTCCAGTTCATGGCAGTGATCAGCGTACACGTGTCTTGGTATTTGCATTATTGAATGTTTGATTGAGGATTGAGGAGGATATATATATTTACACACACACACATATATGCATCGGTAGCATACCAAAAGTAAATTGCAAAAAGGATGGATCAAGACAGTACGTGCTGCAGCATGTGGGTGTTTCATTCATAAGATTGCCCTTAGAAGACCGGTAGAGAAGGGAAATCTCTTATGGATATTGTATGGTATCATCACACTTAAAATCTAAATGTTTTTTTTTTTATAATTTATATACACATACACACATCTAAAATTAGATGTTGTTTGTATGCAGAGTTACAATGGTGATTAATCCTTAAACTGCATTTATTTAAAGCAGCACAATAATGCAAATGAATGTTTAGAAAAAGAAATCATTAATTTCAGAGACACGATGATCCTTGATTCTACAACGACACAAAGCACTTGACATTTGAATTATGATGAACAAGAAACTACAAATCAGGTGAAATAAGAGGATCTCTTTGTCTGATTGTAATTTGCAGCCCTTTGATAATGAGTTCTCAGATATTTCTGTACTTCATGAATTCTCATTGCCATGTCTCAATTCTCCCAAGCATGAAACATGAACGATTATATATATAACAATTAAGTTGATAGTCTAAAATATACTCGAAATATTTTACATGTCAACCGAAATTATATTTATTAATAATTATATCACGATGTGCCAGTACATGCATGCTATAATTAATACAGAGGCAGTTGGCGTACTTCTTAATAGCCCTCTCAATGAATCAGCAAAAAAGAAAGATCGAGCAGCCACAGTCAGGGAAATAGCGCTACCATTTAAAGAAATAGCAACGGATATGTTATGGTGTTTGATGGATTACAAAATGGAGGAATTATTGCTGTTACAGTCGCAGTTAATTCATGGAGGTTGGAGGAATAACAGCGGAGGCAGCTGAGTAGGTAGTGTTGGTGAGGGTAAAATTATACCACCATTAATAATTAACCTCTTTGAGCCGTAGCAGCATGAAGTTGCAGTCACTGCTAGAATCTGGCCGGCCGGGTGGTCCCATGAACCTGCGCCATGACTTTAGCCTTCATGCCTGCCTCAAGATCTAGTTGGAAAAGGTAACGCAGACATAGCCATTGACGAAGGAGGAGCACATGAGCAGCATCCCCATGTGGCTCATAGAACCAGACCTTGGGTTTCACTTCACCCCTTCTCTTTCCCTTCCTCGATCATCACGCTCTTGACTTTAGATTGCTTTCGGTTCTTGTCACTGTAAAAAAATAGTTTTTTTTATTTTTTATCTTGTATTAGATTCTACCACCTTCCTTCCAAGTCCCAACCTGTTTTTTCATCACGATCCCATGAACACCCCACTTCCTTTTTGGGTGGCTATGATGATGTGATGCTTACCCACTTCCTCTTTGGTTTCACATGCAATGGCGGTTTTTGCACTTGTGAACCAAATTCCCTTTAATTATTGCATGAGAGAAGGTAATGAGCCATGGTGCTTGGTGGTAGAGTAGAGTAGAGAAGAGACACGACTCCCCTATTGAGCCAGGCCCATATTTTAGATCACTTGCATCGCGTGTGTATAATGAATTCCTTATCAATCCAGCTAGTTTTTTTTTTGTTTTGTTTTATCTCAGTAATATTCATGCATCAAAGCTAAGTCCATTCTCAATAGGATTTTAAGCAGTTAAACTCTTTGCAAATGATGTGTGTTGTGATCTACCTCGAGATTTATTGTGGATAATAATAATGTGGGGAACATTCAAAATTATTATTGCCAGTCAAGATGGTGAAAATCAATTACGAAATAGAATGCTACCACCCTGGAAGATTATCAGAATACAAAAATAAAGCCGTACGAAAGAGGAAAAGTTAATTTCTCTAACAAGAAAAAAGAAAGAAAAGGAAAAGGTGGATGTAGAGGCATGCCTCGCTCCAACAAGGAAAGAGATTTACATGACACTTTTCAATAACGTGTGAAGAGGAAGCCATGAAAATCTTGGACGCGAGAGCACTAAAAAAGAAAGAGAAAAGGCAAAGACAATGAATTATCTGTTTGATAGGGAAAAGTTCCAAATCCTTTTTGGGATGCTTTGTTTTTTGTTTTGATAGAGGAAAAAAAAAAGTGATTAAAATCCCTTTTGGGTTGTATCTAAGTGAGAGCAGTTGCCAGAATCACCACACAGCAGTTCTGCAATGAATTTTCATTTTCTTTTTCATTTCTTTTTCTAGCCAGAGCAGAGCAGATGCTTGCTAATGGGTCCAAACACAAGTCCAACGACTACAGTTAACTTGCTCCACTAAAAATCAAACCTTTGTCCTCTCAATGACAGCCTGCTGGTCTAAGAAGTTTGATTCTTCTGCTGCTTCTTTCGACTTGATTAGTTCAAATACTCAAATCCATGTGTGTTTCTTCAATATGGGATTGGTGCTGCCGAAAAACTATTTATTTTGCAAGAAAATACAATATCACACGCTTCAAATGTTACAAGTGCAGTTGATGGATGTAAAACCGAGTTTTCCAAGGACCATCGTCCAAAAAAACACAAAATCCAGAACTCCAACTCGGATAACAGCATCAGAAACAAAGAAAACAAAACGGGGATCTCATGCATGTCCAGGAAACTTCGCAGCTCTTGGAGAGCATGAATTTGCACCTATCCATATGCCTAAGCAGGAGCTCCCAATTCCAATACTAAAGTGTGACTAATGGCATCTGATCCTGGGCCTGTGAATTGGATGGGACCTGAGACTCGATCAAAACAGATAATCAATCAAAAAGGATGATGAAATAAAGTGCATGCTTTACAAGGATTTATGTGTATTGAAACTCATATCAAGATGGCCAGTTAAAGAAAAGTGTTTGATAAATCTATGACTCACCAGGACTAATGTAGCGGTTATTGATTGCCCACTCATTCCTCAGAGATTCATATTTTTTGAAAGGACCACCTGAATTTCATTGATAGCATGTAAATTTTTCTGAACAAGTGTCTAGTTTGAACCCATTTAGTGATCAGTGCAGAAGCTACTTATAATGGATGAATGCAGGGTCATAATTACTATCAGAAGTGAGATGGCACTGTGTATTAATCGATCAAGGAGAGGAGAACGAGTAGAAAAGAGTTTATACATTCGAGTTCCACCATTGCCTTCTTGATCACAGGCTTGAATTTACCTGCAAAAGAATAAATGTATTTAAATTTGATCACCTTTTTATAATGAAAAAGACAAGGAACTCCAAAATGTCCCTAAATTGGTCAACTGAAAGTTCTGAGAAATATTTTAAGCTTATATTAGATCTCCATAACCCAAGGTCCTAATGCAGAATACTCTAACCCACGACTTGATCTGTATATTCAACCAGGAAATGAATGTGATGTAATCAGGACAAACATGTGGCCCAAAAAATGCTAAAGACCGAAAGAATACCATGTCTCCTCTCCACGTCCATCAAAGAAGTCAACGCAGTCCCACCAACAGTCCATTCAGCAACAGGAGCACCCAAATTCCCAACCTGGAGACATGACAATATTAAATTAAAATGTTAATTCAGCAGTGCCATAACTTTCCTGTTACAAGAGCAGCACAACTTATTAGTCGTCTTGTAGCACTCAGAAAAGACAATAAAACTACAAGGTTAAGGAAGAAGAAAAATAGCAAAAAACAATGTTACGAAGGTAGAATCACTCACCGACGATATCAGCCCAGTTTTTCCACTATGAAGGAGAGCTCCAGCACCATAGCCCAAAGCATAGCAGTATGCAGCATCGAAGTTTGTTGGCAAACCACATCTTCCTTCATACCTAAGTACAATCCAAATATCAGGAAACCTATAACTCATCCTGCACTAATTTTTTCATCACATTCCAGGATAGGAACGATGTCAAATGATTTTTCCAAACAAATCATGTAATATCATACCTAGAAAGTAATGACTCCAAATGGAGATTAGATTTGTAGTTAATAGTGATAGTTACCCGAAGAAGTGGGACTGTCCTTTGAAATTGCCATTGTATTGACCCATCTGCTTCCTCTTCTCCAACTCAGTCTCAACCATTTGAATAAGCATTTTCTCTGTCTCAATTTTGGCAACCTTAAGGGAAGAGCAAAGATATGAATGAATAGTGATTCCAGCTTAATTCAAATGGTGAAAAACAGGCATAAAATGGGACATATAATAAATAACCTGGACATTTCCATGTGGATCTCTTTCAAGCATCAATTGTTCTTGAATTGCTGGTGGCAAAAATTCAAAAAGCTGCAGAGATTGATTTGTAAGTTTCTTTTTCCACAGCCCATCTTCATCTACGACAGCATGGGCCAAAATTTCATTCAGTTCCGCTATAAGGTGCTGGACCTGCAAAGAAACATCCAATAAACATTGCCACTTCAATAGATAGCTGTATATTGAAAAATGAACATTACATTAAGATAAAATAAAAAATAAAAAAATAGGTGAAGTGCCACTACTAGAGTTACAAAAAAAAAACCTGCCTCAGGAATGAAATCAATTAAACCTTCAGGAACAAGAATCACACCATAGTTATATCCAAGATCAGAACGTTTACAGATTATATCTACTATATAATCTGTAACATTTTTCAGGGTCAGCTGCTTTGCAGCAACCTGCGACAAGATAAACAGGGTAAGAGAATGTATACGGGAAGCTTTTCTACAAATGAAAATAACTGAACTGCAGATATCACCAAAATGATTTTTTCCCTAAAACTTTTGAAAATTCACATCAATAAAAGCAAGCACTCTCATTTGACAGCCCATTGCAGGGGGAAATCAATTACTAAGCTTTGCAATCAAAAGTCGAAATAACCTCAAATTTCCCATATCAACTTGAGAATTAATTACTAATGCGGTTAAGTCAAAGGATCAGTTTGGACAAGTCAGCTAAAATAAAATGGAGACCATAATTATATGCAGAAAAAGAGGGAAACAAGGCACTTGAAACTTGTCAAAATCCAAAGTAGTCACCAACTATGGAACAGGGTTTTTTTCGCAGAGATGCATAGCACATGATACACTGATAAATTACCAGTAAGCAAACCAATAAAAAATTGAAACTAAAGAATTTTTTTTTTAATGGAAGTACCTCTTCTCCAATGATGGTGATGTTTGGATGAGTTTGCAAGGCACACTCCAATGTAATGTGTGAAGCTGCACGTCCCATAAGCCGAACAACTGCAGCAAACACAAATTAAGAGTAATCAATGCTTTTAATTATCGTTAATGTAATAATATGCCTGTGTATGTTCGAGATAGGATGCAGAAAGCAAATTCCTTATAGCATATTGAACTTAATTTGACACAGATAGTTTAAGCCGAGTGGTTGCATGAGAAACTAAAGATTTCAGGAATAAATACAACAAAGTGACAACATGGAAAATAATGAAGTTAGAGCCAGTTCAAACACTGGTACTTGGTGAAAGAACATGATAGCACAGTTGTGGAAGGACAGTCAACACAATTAGAACCTTATTATCAACTTCACTTAAAATTCATTAAACAGAGAAAACAGATTATTTGGAGAAAAATTATGTATTGACTTACAGTGATAATATTTTCCAGTTGATCGAGCATCAATCATAACATTTCCAATCATTTCTGAATATATCTGCATGCATCAAGGATATTATCAATGTTCTAAAGCATGAAGTTAGTGACAAAAAGGATATCTAACTACCATCGGCATTAGGATGAGCCGTGAATGCATCCCATGACAGCATTATTGAGAACACAGCCAAAATAAGTTGACTGTACACGCTATTAGAATCAAACTGAAAAGACTTGCAGTATGGCATGGGAAGGATGAGATTGTAAACTCCAAAAATAGTTAATCAGAAATCCAAATTGCATACAAGCAATTAAATCAATTCAGCAGGGACTTTCATGATGCAAGTTCTGATGATCAATACAGGAACATCCAAAGCAGAGCCAAGAAGGAATTGATTGAATCTAACAGCATGAAGAATATTGAAAGTTCCAGTGGATATCCAATAAGTGATGTCAATCTTGTTATCATCCAAGTGGCAGTATAATTTAATATTAACTATTGTTGTCCTTGTCTTTTAGTTATTGGCAGTTAGGAGTTTATCTATTAAGTAACCGTCAATTGTAAATAAAACTATATATATTGAAGATTGGTAGTTCCAGTAGGTAATGCTGTAATGAAACCATGTTTTAACTTGATGTGATTCTAATATGGGAAGGATTCCCTTGAGTGTTGTAATTCATTGTTTTCAATAAAAATTAAAGACTTCTTTCTTTCCTGTCATTAATTCCATTTTCTGTACAATATGAGTTTGCTTTGTCTACAAGCGATTGTTCCAATTCATAGTGTTGTTGACATTATTTCACTATTGAATGTGCAAAATAAATGTCCATAAAATGGAACAACTCATGCATGGAAGGCCAAGCAGGTGTTAAGGAAAGTGCAAAGACTAGCCCAGCACACACACAGAGGCACATATTTGTGTGAATATATATATTGCACACGTGCACATGCAATTATAGATACAGGTGAAAACCATGAATAACAAAATTGAGATTTTACAATCTGCAGATAAAGTGTCAATCTTTGGGAAATTTACTTTAGTAAAATGAAAGTCTATATTACATATTGACATTTTTAGGAGAGTCAATAAGATGAAACAAATAAGGTAAACAAATTTCCAAGAAAAGATAAGCAAGTGTAGCTCAATCATGTTAGTAATCTAGAAGGTTTTATATACAGAGATAATTTTTTGTGCTTCAAGCAAGGAGTTCCCATCCAATCACACATAATTTTTAAGCAAATTTTCATGAAAGAGTACAATCAAGTAATTCCAACAACAACTATGTTTTAAATATATAATATAGGGAAAATCAGATATACTAGCATTTTGATTAAAATAGAAAAGAATACTTATAATCACCTTGCAAGCAGTATCAAATCCAAAACTGGTAGGAACGTCCTTGGATTTCAAATCACCATCAATGGTTTTTGGGCATCCCATCACCCGAGTTTTCAGATCTTTACTCCTGATTGAACAATAAAGGAAACAAAATTTATACCGATAGGGCTCCTGGTAGTTGAAAAAGTTATCTTCTCATTCAACATTATTAACGTCACAATTCAAAAAATATTCCAACAAACTTCCATCAAGGTATACCAGAAGTTTTCCGCAAGGAGGCAAGCATTTGTGTTTGAGTCATCCCCACCAATAACAAGAAGCCCGTCCAAGTCAAGTTTCTTTACTGTTTCTTCAGCTTGTTTGAACTGCAATTCATACCCATTAATCCTCAGCAAGTCTTAAGAAAAAAATCATGAAACCTACAGAAAAACTCCACACCAGAAACATGTATCGAAATAGTCACCTGCTCAGGCGTTTCAATTTTGTCTCTTCCACTGCAGATCATATCAAAACCACCCTAAAAAAAAAAGACACGTGAATAAAATCAGATACAAACTTCCACTTAGCATGTACACCCGTAAAAAAAAATGGATGCACATTCAATAACTATATCAGACTATCTTTCACATAGGACAGCCTTCAAATTGCACTGAACCAGTTAATAATCCAACATCTAAACTAACTACACCTCCTCATATTGCAATTACCAATACACACTCTCAAAGCATCTCAATCACTAAAGCATTATTAGCTCAAAACAATCCCACATTCACTGAAAAATGAAAAATTAACAATTTTCAATAAATATATACTCACAAAAACATTGATCAGAACTTACAATTTCAAACAATCCCACATTCACATGAAAAACTTGAAAAGCCGAAAGCTTTACCTGATTTCTATATGGATAGATATAGTCGGCATCCAATACAACATATTTGCACTTCATGATCCCAGCTGGACCTCCCTTAAACCCATACAGCACACTTCCTTTCGCCCGATCCTGCAAATAATCTAAGCCGCCACCACCACCAACAACCAACCAATCACAAATCCCACGATACCAAACCATAACAGCTACATTTATTCAACAAGATCACTTACCGAAGATTCCAGAAATAACATTATGTCCACCAGGTGCTTGTCCACCGGACAAAACCACACCGATCTTCAACTTCTGATCTGAACTCAAAGTGTTCACATCGTTTGGCACCAACCTTGCTGATGATTGCCCAAACAGATTCGGAAACAGCTTAGCTATCTCATCTGACAGCAAAAAAATCAAAACTTAAGAGGTTTATTTCGTTAACGGTTTAACCAGCACAACACTGATTAATCTGTGAAATGAGGGAAGTGAGGAGAGACGAAAATGACCAGGATTGCCGGCGGCAGAACTACGAGGACCGTCGACGATTTTGAAAGGGCTCTTTAGGACAGAAGGTAGAGGGAGCGCGTGATCGATACGGCTGAATTGGACATCGCTGTAAACAGAAGCAAAGCGACCGGTGGAGGGAGAGGCAGCGTCGCCGTTGATTACAAAAGCAGGAGCCATCTTTGCAGTAGCACCTAACTGAACTCTCACTGGAGGTTTTATATGTTGTACGTAAGAGAGTGAGAGAGCGTTTTGTTTTGGTTCTGCAGTCTGATTGGAGTTCCCGCCCAAAACAGTCCCTAAAGTCTTGACATGTACTCCATCGAAGCTTAACTAAGATGTTGACTTTTTTCAATCCACAAACACACGGGAAGGATATAGTTAGAAGCAGGAGCGTGGACAGGCCTTCATTCGATGGAAATTAAAGAAGAGCAACTGGTTCGACTAGATATCTCTAGTGGAGGGGGATTGTGAGATGTTTCTTCCTCCCGGGAGATAATTTGCGGCCTGGCCCACGGTTTTGAAGATATGGATGACTAGACTGTTACACGTGGCGAGGTGTGGGAATTGATTGGTATAATAAATGAACGGTCGGGATTCTTTTGTCGAGAATGCTGTGGGCACCTAACCGCTGTGCTGTTGTTGGTGGGCGGCGCGTGTTTTGTAAACGCTACAGGATATGCTTATGGATAATGATCCAAAGCTAATTGCTAAGGCGTTTGGTATTTTACTTGGGTTTTTATATATATATATATATATATATATATATATTTTATTTTATTTTTCTTACAAAAAAAATCAGTGAAAGAGTTGACTGGCTTCCTCCTGTATTGTCTCTGACACGCAGATATATATATTGTAAGTAGTGATCGTTTGGTTGGTGTCTTGGAACGGAAAAGACGACACCCGCATACATTGAATGGAGATTGCCTGTCTTTGTCCCTGATAGATAGATACATAAATAAATAAATAAATAACCCCTGCCATTTCTTTATCCGTCTCTCTATCCTACGCCACACCAACCACACCTCGGAAGCCCTTGATACAAGAACTTCATTTAATAACTTAAACGTTCAAGTGTAATGAATTTTGGACATATACTAAACAGAACACTGAAACAAAGACGGACTAGAAAAGAGAGGTCCCGACAAGTAGCCACTCTTACGAACAATGTGATGAGTTCCGAGTCATTGCTTCTCCGCTTTACCTGTCCACTGTAAAGCCAGGAAACAAAGGCCAGGAAACAGTTGTCATTTGATTACTGGTCTATATTACTGGTCTATACTAGACCTTTGATGCGAATCATGATGCCAGCATGTGATGTGTAGCCTTTGGAAGACATGAAGTTGCTTTGAAGAGATTCGTTAATTGATTCAAAACAGGATTAGTTATTCATGGTGTGCCACCATGATTCTCACATGCTAAACATTTCCATTTGATTTTAGTTCCATTAAAGAGGTGGTCGATCTCCTATCTAGCTGTGTAAGATTTCTTCCATCATTGCATCAACCCTTCCTCCATTCAGTTCATCTCATCATCTACAAGTGGTTACAAAGGAGAATCCTCCCTAAATTATGACGCAAAACTCAAGAAATAAAACATGCTGTCTCAAATCCACTCACACACACCCTTCTTCAATAATCATCATCTTAAATTATCACCCCATATGGGCCACTCCCATCAGAATCTGGTGATTGCCTCAAAAATCGTCAGAACAGATCTAGAACTCGATCGCAGCTCTTTGATTACCGTAACTTTCAGCCCTGCCCTGCCCTGCCCTCCTAGGGGAAAGTTTGCTGCTAACATGAATTTACGCAATTAGATACCCTAAGATGGACTGAAGCTAGAACCTCCTAATGAGTAAAACTTCTAGAAGAGGAAAGCTAGGCCAACAGTTAATAAATGAAATCCCTTAATGAGACTTGACAGAGACGATGCATTCTACCTTAATTAGCAAGGATAGCTTCTTTAAAGATGGGAACATGTGGGTCAAAAGGAATGTCTTCGTCCATAATTGAGTGGATAATCACTTTAACATCATCTTCAAATTCATGATGAGTCCTCCCCACCATGCCAACAACATCCTTCGGCACAATCCCTTCAAATGCAGGAGGTACACCGGAACTGATTCCTACTAGGCATGTGACACCAACTAAAAATTCTGTCGAGGCAGTGCTTTCTTTCTTAATATAGTATCTTAATTTAATCCCATAGGCTTATGGGAACCTCTTACTTTCCATATTAATTAACTGTACTTTCAAAAGAATGCCACCTAACACTACCTTATCAAGGGAATTGCTAAAGGTCTAGCTCACATCATAATCACTAGCTCAATTAACAGACCAAATGTGCTTGCTTTTCTTTCTCGGACAACCAACCTACTAATCTCATAAGCTATGTGTACAATTTTTTTTCCTTACATTCAAGACATAATCATGTCTGATCTGACCCACTTGCCAATTGTGCATAAATCATTTTGTTTTTGTGCAACTCTTACTTCATAGCACCACATTCAGGCTTCTTCAGGATGAAAGCATCCAGGGTAGACAAGAAGCAAAAACTTCAGCAAAGAGGATGCAAGGCCTTTTGTTGCAGTTGCAGACTAAGTGTCTCTTCTTCTGAGGAAGGTGAGAGCTCGAATTCCGACCGGTTTGCATCGATCTCAAGCCTGGCACATGCGATGGTACAAGAGAGACTGGACCAGATGATTAGAGAAAGGCAAGAGGCAAGACAAAGAGAGAAAAGAAGGAGACTAAAGAGTGATGGGGCCAAGTTTATAGTAATGGTAGCTATGGAGAAAAGCTCTTACGATCCAAGAGAAGATTTTAGAGAGTCCATGGTTGAGATGATCATGGCAAACCGGCTACAAGAAACAAAAGATCTTCGTAGTCTGTTGAATTATTACGTGACAATGAACTCTGAAGAGTATCATGGAATGATACTGGAAGTTTTCCATGAGGTTTGCACCAATTTGTTTTTGTGCTGCAAATGCCACTGATGGACAATATTGTGAATTTTTTTATGTAGTCAGCATTCTCGGTGGATGGTTACTCGGAAGGTTCAGTCCTACCATGTAAGAGAATAGTCATATGTTAATAAGTTTGCTGTAATGCTACAACAAAAAAATACTATCCAAAGCTCAATCAGAATAGTTAAACTGTTATTTATCTTGATTCACTTTAAGAGATTTCTACTTTGGAGGTTGAAATCAGTACTAGGTTTTTGCAGATCCTTTCATGGAATTAATACTTGAACTGTTATTAACTTGTGGTGCTGCTAAATATTTGAACAGTACAGGTAAGCAAATTATTCACTATGAAATGATTCTTCAATGCACCTAAGTTTTATATATTTAGGTTTAGAATGGCTAGCCAAGTTTAGATTCATCATTTTGTATACTGAACTGACCATGTCTCAAGAAAAATGTACTGTCACTCGTGAATAGGAGAAAAGAGGGGCCAGTAACAAGAACTCGGAAGTTAAATTTACACCCATGTTCTAATAATCGATGGCTTTCTTGTCCCTTGAAATTGCGAAGCTGTTGATGTATGTGATGGGGAAAATAGAAGCGGCCAAGTTGCCATAATGTTGCATTAGGACGAACAACACAATCATCTTGGCTACTTTCCTATACTCCCCTGACATATATAGACCGTCCTGCAGCTAGCAATAATGCAGTCCCAAATACTTGCTAGTAACGAACGTGACCACAGAGAACCTATCACACACATCAGAACATTATAATATCCGGAAAATCTACAACTTATTGCCTCATTCTTATAGAAATCAGACTTGTACTCGCCCATGGTGGTAGCTGTTTACAGACAGAAACCAAATACTTAGTGTTAATGGATACGTAAATGACCAGGCATAACATACAGATGGATGAAGAAATTGTGAAGACTTTATTGTAGAGTAATTATCTGTGGGATATTTCATGGAATATGTGAGAATCAGTGGATATTATAACTTTCCTTGTTGTATGTAGTAAGAATGATTGTTGCTCCATATGCTACCATCAACATGGTCACAGAGAGGAAGAAAAATGTGAATCCTATCATCAACTTATCAGGAAGTGTATGCTTGGAATCTTTAAATCGAAATGGCGATGAGAGGATAGAGAAAAATGTAACAGCTGATGTCAAAGAGAAGGTAAGGCAGAGCACGTCCGTTACAGTGAAAACCATACGAATAATGGTTTGTTGAGGACAGGAACACCAGTGCTCTGATTTGAACCTCCTGGAGCTGTGTAGGCTGCAGCAAATGCAACGGTGGCAATGAGAACTGCCACCACGGAGCAGCCTTCCGCTGTGATCTTTAGCCGTTCTCTGGCTAAATCAAGAGGTTCACAATTTGCAGCAACGAAAAACCCTTCTGCAGTGGACTTCCTTTTCCCCACACCGAAACTCTCATCTTGTTTCCTGTCATTAGAGAATTGTACCTGCTGATTTCCTGTTTAGGATCGAATTCAAGAGCACATCAGGGGCTGCATGTAGAAGAGGATGGAAACCAAAAAACAAAACAAAAAGACTGTCAAAGTTGTTCCTTTTTAGCTTCCGGGTATTTATTATCAAAGAATAAATTGTGAATTCAAGATTCACATGTGCTTCTACCTTTTATAATCTTCCATAAATCTTATTTGGTCTGTTCCATTCTCCCTCTCTTTCATCTATATTGGCAACGAGGATCATCTTTTCTCATCTGAAACTGGTTTAAATTTGATTGAAATCCTCTCAATTCTCAATAAATCATTAACTTTGTAGCACTCTCTCTACAAGAATACATATTATCATCAACGAGGGGTATTTCAATAAATCATTAACGAGGAACCCATCGTGCCAACGCTGCTCTCACCACCATCGGCTCTGGCTCTGGCACGATGGGAGCCGAAGGAGGAAGCTCGTCGTTTTGTGGCTTGAGCGACGAGCAATGGGCAAAGTTACGGGTGATTTTGGGTGAGCCGAAGGAAATGGTGGATAAAATGACGGGTAAGTTGAAAAATTTGCATGGGACAGTGACGGGTTCGGTGTGGATATTGGACACCGGGGCTTCCAATCACATGACCGGGTCAATTGCGGAATTAACTGATGTAAAAATAATTGATCAGTGTCCCGTTGGATTACCAGATGGAAATAGTGCTTTGGCGGTGAAAGAGGGAACAACTGTTCTTGACAGAAATTTGTGTCTTGAAAATGTCCTATATGTGCCAGGACTTACTTGCAATTTAATTTCTGTGACGCAATTAATTGATCAGTATGATTGCTTTGTACTATTCACTAAAAAATTATGTGTTATACAGGGCCACACTTCGAGGATGCTGATTGGTGCGGGTGAGAGACGAGATGGACTCTATTATTTCAAAGGGATACCGCGGATTAATGCAATGAAGATCAGTAATAAAGCGTCTTTTGATCTCTGGCATCAGCGACTGGGGCATCCTTCTCTACGAATAACAAAGTTAGTTCCTGAAGTTAATTCTAGCAACCAGGATTTGAATAAAAATTGTGATGTTTGTCAAAGAGCAAAACAGCGGAGAGATAAATTTTCTGTTAGCGAAAATAAGACTTTGGGTATTTTTGAACTGGTTCACTGTGATTTATGGGGACCATATAGAACAGTTTCTTCATGTGGTGCTTCGTATTTTTTAACTATTGTTGATGATTTTTCTCGTGCTGTATGGATTTATTTGCTTGTTGACAAGAAAGAGGTATCTGGAATGCTTAAAAGATTTTTTGCCATGGTTGAGAGACAATTTGCTCGGAAAGTCAAAATTTTCCGAAGCGATAACGGGACAGAATTTACATGTCTGAAATCATACTTCTTTGATCAAGGAATTATTTTTCAGACTTCTTGTACAGGCACTCCACAGCAAAATGGGCGTGTGGAGAGAAAACATCAGCATATTTTGAATGTAGCTCGCGCTTTACGATTTCAAGGTTCTCTTCCAATTAAATTTTGGGGAGAGTGTGTATTGATCGCTGGGTACTTGATCAATAGGACCCCCTCTTTGATATTGGATGGAAAAACACCATATCACGTCTTACATGGGGAGGAACCATCCTATAATCACTTACGCGTTTTGGGTTCTTTGTGTTATGCACACGAGAAAACGGGGGATAAAATGGCAAGTAGAAGTCGTCGGTGTATTTTTGTTGGTTATCCCTATGGGAAGAAGGGATGGCGCCTGTATGATTTGGAAAGACAAGATTTTTTTGTCTCCCGGGATGTTGTGTTTTCAGAAGATGTTTTTCCTTTTGCTCAAAATGCTGATGAGCCTTCCACTACTGATATGGTCCTCACTACTTCTGACGAGGCCCACGATCTTATACCTGAGGATATGCTGGAGATAGATCATTCATCTTCTGAATCACATATTGCCCCATCGCCTTCGCCTCCTCCAGAAGAAGAAGAGGCTAATCCATTGGGAAGAGGACATCGTCAGCGGTATCCCTCCATCAGACTACATGATTATGTCACCAACACTATTCAAAAGAGTCCATCTCTCACCACTCGTCCCACTGCATCCTTCAGGTACACCCTATCCTTTAGCACATTATGTGAATTGTGACAAATTTTCTGTGCGCCATAGACATTTTCTTGCAGCTATCACAGCTGAGCGGGAACCCGTGTCCTATTCGGAGGCAGTGAGGCACGAAGGTTGGAGAGATGCCATGCAGCGTGAAATTTCCGCACTCGAAACTAATGAGACCTGGGTTGTTCAGAGTCTCCCAGCTGGGAAGAAAGCTTTGGGATGCAAGTGGGTGTACAAGATCAAATATAATTCTGATGGTACTATTGAGCGATTGAAGGCTCGCCTAGTTATTCTGGGCAATCATCAGACTGAAGGCCTTGATTACACGGAAACCTTTGCGTCTGTCGCAAAAATGGTTACCGTACGGGTATTTCTTGCTGTGGCCGCAGCGAAGAATTGGGCGGTGCATCAGATGGATGTGCATAATGCATTTTTGCATGGTGATCTTCAGGAGGAAGTTTACATGAAATTTCCGCCCGGGTTTCGCGTTGGGACAACTGGGGCAGTTTGCAAACTTCGAAAGTCGCTTTATGGGTTGAAATAGGCTCCTCGGTGCTGGTTTGCTAAACTCTCACAAGCCTTGACGAGCTATGGTTTCCAGCAGTCTTATTCCGACTATTCATTATTCACATATCTGCAGGGGGAAGTACAACTCAGTGTTCTTGTGTATGTTGATGATCTCATCATTGCTGGCAATCGTCCGGGTGATATCCAGATTTTCAAAGACTATCTCAGTGCTTGCTTTCACATGAAAGATCTTGGCTGCCTGAAATATTTTTTGGGAATTGAAGTGGTGCGCAATCCTGCTGGTTTTGTACTTTGTCAACGCAAATATGCACTTGACATCATTTCCGAAGCCGGGTTGCTAGGGGCTCGACCAGCAGCTATTCCTTTAGAACAAAATCATCGTCTTGCTTTGTCCACCAGTACAGCATTGACCGATCCGGAAAAATATCGTCGCTTGGTAGGACGATTGATTTATCTTTGCTTCACTCGACCCGAACTCTCTTATAGTGTGCATATTTTATCCCAATTCATGCAGTGCCCACGGGAGGAACACTGGGAAGCTGCTCTACGGGTAGTCCGGTATCTTAAGGGTAATCCGGGTCAAGGCGTATTTCTTAGTAGTGAAAGTGATCTGCGGCTACACGGGTGGTGTGATGCCGATTGGGCCGGTTGCCCCCTTACTCGGCGATCACTTACTGGCTGGATAGTTTTTCTTGGTAATTCTCCAGTGTCTTGGAAAACCAAGAAACAACACATTGTCTCTCGCTCCTCCGCCGAAGCAGAATACCGATCTATGGCCATGACGACATGTGAGTTGACTTGGCTTAAAGCTTTACTGGAAAGTCTTGGCGTGTCTCATCCGACTCCTATGTCTCTTCATTGTGATAGTCAATCGGCTCTTCATATGTCGCAGAATCCTGTGTTTCACGAGCGCACTAAGCATATTGAAGTTGATTGTCACTTTATACGTGATGCCATTGTGGCTGGGAGTATTACGACTAAATTCGTTACGTCATCCTTACAGCTTGCCGATATATTCACGAAAGCCTTGGGAAAGCAACAATATGAATTTTTATTGCGCAAGTTGGGCATCCGGGACCTTCATGCTCCAACTTGAGGGGGGGTATTATGGAATATATTAAGATTGTAATATTTCCTATTATGGAATGTGAATAGACTTAGGCATGTAATTAGACATTTAGCATTTATTGTGGGATCAAAATTGTATTCTCATAGGTTTATAAAACCCTAATGAAAGAGACAGCAGACCTAAGGGTTTTCTTGGCTGCAGTATTCCTTCTCCACTGTTTTATGGTTTCATTGTTGTTTTATGGTTTCATTGTTTTATCAATTAAAAAAATAATTTAAAACAAAAATATAAAAATTCAATGTTTTTCATAAACCCGAACTCTAACATCTCCGACCAAGAGGCTACTGTACATTGTTTCCCTCTATCGAACATTCCCAGATGAGTAGCTTCTTTATGTTTTCTCACTTTCATAGACGCGACGGAAACGATCAGTCCTTGGATTTCATAAAAAAATTAATATAGCTCCATCAGCTATCATGGCTCACATGTGCATAGACAGTTTTACTCGAACAGAAACTTCGGTGCAAGGTACATGAAAAATGAAGAGCCCTGAGCTTGGGAAAAGAGTCTTATCATATCCATTAAAACCAACTTTATCAAGTTTTCTGGTTTCACACCCGTATAATATTACATGCATAATTTAATATGTCCTTTGCAAAGGGGGGGAAGATAGGGAGATTTCTTCTTCTTTTAGTCTGTTCAGGATGTCAAGAGGGGACTGCCTTCCTTAATGAGCACAAATATACTGCCGGCATCACCTCTTGAAATCCGAAGGTCATCATCAAGGTAAGTGGTTAGCAACCATGATTCAGCATTCCTGTTTGAGATAGAAAACTTCAATGGTGGTTGGCTGGAAATGGTCTTTGCAACAGATGAGGCTGTGTCCTGCACAGAGGAGATTATGCCTCTGAAGGGGGTGAGGTCGATCTTCTGTCCCAGAAATTCCACATTTTCTGGTAACTCTATCGAGTCTGTCAGCTTGGGAGTCCCAATAATGCCCTCTTCAAACTTGATCTAAATCAATAGATGAACAAATTGGCAACGAATGTTAGGAGGCCTATTTTCAAAAGCTATTTAATTGTCCAGTAAAAAAGACAACCGACTAAATCTTTTGAATAGAAAGATCAATTGGTTTCAAGTTCTAATGAGGTGGTGAGTGGTAATTCTTTCCTGGTTAAAGTCTTGCTTCCGGTATAGTCTAAAGCCTAAATGTAGAGAGACAATTTTGAAACAATTAGAAGACAAGGAAGAGAGTAAAATTCTATATTGAAAAGCTCAAGAAATGATTTCGTGTTGATTGATTATTATTTCTAAAGTTTTTGCACCGTTGAAATGGAGATAGGGGGGATGTTGGTCATGTAATAGAAAACAAACCTGCACACGCTTGGGGCTTCGGACTTCAAATTTGGCATTGGTACTAATGGATGTAGTAGCCAGCGGCCCTGAGAATTGCACAGAATTCTGGACAGTAAAGTTCTCTGAGTCGATTGTCTGAGATATTTCCTCAACCTTCACCAATGGCAGTGTACCCCTTGACAGCAATGGGAACAAGCCCGCAAAAGATGTGTATCTGCAGTAGCACAAGATCTCTATGTAAATGAACAGTCACCAAATCAAAATCCAAACAAAGACTTTTGCTAGTGGTGTTTTGTGATTCAGATCTAGTTCTGTTCAAGAAGACTGAGTACGAGATGGCATTGGTCACAGTCCATGCCAATTCGAAATCTATAATAACCATCAACAAGAAAATCCATCAATCAGTTCGATCATCTTTACTAGCTTTTTAGGGGTCATTGCTTGGAAAAATATATAAAAGTCTTCGCCTTGAGACTACAAGGGTGTTGGTTCAAGTCTTGAGAACACAGTCGCATGGTAGAAAATGCTACAGTGCACGGCTGCTTTCAAATTCTTCCTATTAGGAACCACACCTCTGTGGGACTGTTAACAGGTACTGGCTTTTTTTTTTGCCCCAGTAACTAAAGCAGAATGAAGAATCGATTATGGGCTTCCTGAATTGAACTATATCAAGAAATATATTTTACACTGTTTAAAAAAGAATGGCTTCTTCGTCAGTATTTTTCTTTTCAATTTGTTCCCCCATACACCATTAGCTTTGAATGCGTGCTTCATAAGGTGGCAAGGAAGACTAGTTCTTATGGGAACATCAAGAACCAGCTCAAGGATGCAATATAACTAATGTGAGAAAAACAATTACACAGTCTGCTGCTAGCATAGCCCAGGATTGCAACAAGCATGAATTACAGAACGAGCAAGAGAAGTGACAGTAGAAACCTGGAAAACCATTATGGTGGGCCTCAAAACTAAACCTATGGTTGAAACTTGAATGGATTCCATGTGCTTATGAATCATAATTAGGTGATTAAATTCTGGTGCGGGCATAGCAAGATGTCATTGGCAATGTTCAGTTATCCACACGAAACAGATCCTGGTGTGAGTGTGTGTGAAAAAGAAAGAAAAGCTTACGCAAGAATCCATTTGCCATTGAGCAGAGTCAAGGCCTCAGTTGGAGCAGGATTGGGGTTTATGGCCTCAAGCTGAGTGATAAGCTCCACAACCTCAGCTCTAGTCTCACTGATAGCATTCAGTCCACGATCAGTCCCATAAAAAGTATCCACCAGCTGTCTCTTCAAGCTATCAACCTCTGTCAGCTCTTTCAGCTCCTCCTCCCCCTTCTCCGCCAAAGCAATCGGAGGGCCTTCATTTTCTGGACCCCCCTCGTCCGCATCCACAGCCTTAACCAAAAACAGATTCCTTCTCCTGGTGGGCAGCAGAATTCTTGATTTCAAGATGGAACTGCTGGTTGTTGGGTTGGTTTTGATCGAGTTTAGAGGGATAATCGAGGGTCTTGAAGAGCTAGATTGGGAGTAAAGAGGTGTTTTTGAAGAGAGTGTCTTGCATGGAAATTGATTTAATTGAGAGATGGCTGCCATTTCTTCGAATTTTGGTTTCCAAGACGGAGAGAGAGAGGGAGAGGGGATGGTTTCTTTGAAACAGAGTATCGAAGACCGGCAACCAAACTATGATGTGTCGCCACACTTTGTCCTCGACCTTCGTGCAGTTTATAAATAGCTTTTACGGAATTACCATCTTGTCCTGGGACTTTTCTCTGACGGTATAAGGTAGTTGTGGTTTTCTCGGGACTAAAATAACCTTTCCTCGCAAAAATGAAATGAGAAAACGTCAGGGGTGGGAGCCCAAGTCAGGCGGGGTAGTTAGTCTCCAGAGCTGAAAACCAAGCAAGGTGGTGTGAGGCGGAGAATATTTTGGTGTTTTATTTATTTGAATTGAAGTTGAAAAATAAATAAATAAATAAAACGATGGCCTCTGATTATAAAAGAGCTCTAGAGTTTTCTATTGCTTGTCGATCAGTGGTGGGCCGGTGTTTTTCTTGTCAAAAATATCTTAAACAGGGCTAGAAGCGATAATAATAATAATAATAATAATAATAATAATAATTTAGAAAAAGAAAATGAATAAATGAAATCCTGGATTTGGGAGGTTCACATTTTTGACATGTCTGGTTTGTTCAGAAGCATGAGGTTTAAGCCTCGCACCAGACAATCAATGCAGCACTCCACTCCATCTCTTCGTTTTTTTGCTATGAAATCTAAACTCTCCTTTTAACTTCTTTTTCTTATTTTTTTGAGTTTATAAATTGTTCATATGTCGAAAATTTGTTATTTTGATTGTAATTGATTTTTTTTTAATATCTAACTAGTGCTACATAATTATAGAAGTTTGCATTTCATCTCTTGTTTTAAAACAATTAAATTATACAATGAAGTTAATTTTGTTATTAGCGTTATGTGAAAATCTAATTGAGTTATTTAAAGGATAAATTTGTATGTAAATTTAGGTTTGCATAGACATGGAATCTTGAAAGGGGATCTTGTCTATGTGTCGGTCATGGATCGGGAAGTTGGGTTATAACGTAATATATTTTGAGTCATTAACTTTTTTGAAATAGTATAATTAATTTATCCTAATATATTTCTTCCTCTCTCCAATTTTATCAGTTTCTCTCCCTTTCAAAGATAAATGCTTATTTCATCCAAAATTTATGTGTTTTCTTTAATAAAAAAGTGAATTCTTCTTCAATATAGCAAACACATGAGAAAATCAATAAAATATTGTTTATGAAAACACTTTTTCAGCAACACAACACTTTTTCAATAAACAAGGATGGACAACAGATTAGATGAGGATGAATTTTTATACTCAAACTTATTACTCACTTTCAATTTCCATTAGATCATTTCAAATAAAGCGTGTTTTTTCCCCAAATTTAGATTAGAAAACTTAAATATATAGAATATTATATTTACTCATGCACTACTTAATTAGTACATTATTATACAATATTAATCAAGATATTATAAGATATGAACAGACAGATAAGAGAGTTTTCATTTTATTAATTATTTATTAAAAATAAAATAGTAAAAATACCATGCATGTTGTATATGAATTGAATATCAAAATAGATAATTTCTTCATTTAGTTAGTTAATAAAAACAAACTTTCTACTTTGTTAACACGAGATGGTGATGCTCATTTATGTTAAATAATAATATAAATTATACACGGTAAACTCATATAGCAATTTAAGTTTATGTGTTAAGATGATTTTTTTGTTATAATATTAAATTGTTGTTGATTAAACAATTATAAATGCAAATCTTATTACTTTAAGTTTTTTTTATTAAAATTAATTAATAGCACATGATAATATAAATTTATTGTCATGACCCGATTCTCGGATTCATGACCGACACATAGACATGGTTCCCCTCTAAGGTTTCATACCTATGTGAACTCAAACTCACATACAAACTTATTAATTAACTTTAGAGTTCAACGCAACGTTAATAACAAAATTAGTTTTATAATACAATTTGATTGTCTTAATAAAATAGTTAGAAACATAATGTTATAATTGTAGAGAACTAACTAAATATAAGGAAAAAGTGTCGATTACAACCAAAATAACAGGTTCTGGGAGCACAATAAAAATGACCCGCAAACCTGAAAATAGTAAATAATATGAGAATGAGTTTAACAACTCAGTGAGTAGATAACATTCAATATACATATATAAGATAATACATCAATGAAAAATATATTTACGCTTACGATTTTAAGTTCTTACAAAAGGTTTTTCAAGTAGATCATAACAAGGATATTATAAGGTAAAGATCTTTAGAAAATTAAAATGCAATGAGCATGAGACTCTCTATTGTGTGATGATCAGTCCACATCGGTTGATGACTCCCCCGACCAATTAGAGTTTCAAATATGATGTGTACAAAGACTAACACTACTATGTTAGCATTAGTATTCTGACTAGCATATCATAGGTTTTTATTATAATCAGACAAACATAATCATATCTCAAGGCTTAACTCATGACGTCAATAAAATGAAGAGCTATCAATTCACAAATATATATATATATATATATATATATATATATATATTGGCTCATATCGAGAATATAAATTCAATAATTGATTATGCTTTATCGTAATAAAATGGTAATCAACGTATATATTATCAATAAGCATAATCCAATTCATATTAGCAATTCAAATATTTATAATATTTCTTATGCATATTAAATATAATTCACTCACATGTATTAAAAGCGCACATGATTCAAAAATAGATACCAAAGAAAATTCTACTAACATCTCGTAGAAAGAATATCAGGATTATCTAAATATGAAAAGACTAAAAAAATAACTCAAAAGAAGTAAAATCTATTTAATAAACTTATCCAAGAATTTAACTTATAATCCTATGTATTTTTGAATCAAACTATCTATTTTTCTCAAAACCTAAAAATTTAATGGTTTCTTCTGAAATCTAATTCAAAATTAACAATTTGTAAAATTTATAATAATTCATCAAATAAGCCTGATTATTCACCAAACTAATCTAAAAAGCTAATATTTCATTCAGGGACAATTTTGATTTTTTCTCATATTTTTTAGAGGTCAAATTCTAATTTTGTCAAATTAAATGACTAAATTGAACACCTCATAAATTCATAACTTTATTGAAATTTTGCCCATAATTCATCTTCAGTTGTGTCCAGAACAAGGGTGTTAAAATCATTTTTTTGACACGACTCAAAAAATATAATGTAAAATCGAATCGTTAAAATCACAAGTATATTTTTTTTTTTGACTATATATTGACAATTTTAGATTAGAAATTAAATTTCATTAAAATTTGATAAAGAGAGTCAATAATAATATAATCAATTAGTGATCTAAATAAGTAAAAAAGATAAATAGTATATATCAAGAAATCAATGGCATAAAAAATACTCAAAATCAAAATTTTGAATACTGACAAATTACTAAATGATAGCAAGTACATAATAACCCTATGACAACTTGGTTGTTCTCATCATAACATGTCATAATGAACCTATTTTACGTTGCAAACTAATGAGTCTAAATTAGTAATTAAATAACATGAATCTAATAGTTAAAATAAAATATTAAACAATGTTTAATGTGCTAGAAAAAAGTTAAATTAAAAGTAATTTTTTGACATTAAATAAATGAATAAAATATGATAATAAAAACAAAGTCTTCATTCTAAAATTCTTCCATGCAGTCTAACTCTCTATTTTTCATAAATTCCTGGTAGATTCAAGTCATAATTTCAAACATATAAATGCTCTCATATGAATAAATTATTGAATTTATCATATATATTTGAAAATATTGAGATGTCTAGTTTCCCTTGTATGTAGAATCGTAATAAAATTGTATTTGTAACTCCATATGTGTCCAAAATAATATATGAATATCTAGTTTGATAAATTTGAAAAGATTTATCTAGTAACTTTGAAACCCTGAAATAATATGTTTCTGAAGTTTGTTTAATCCAATAATTTAACATATTATTTTTTAATGTATCTAATATTTCCTTGGTCAAGAATCTCAAATTTCACTACAGGGATCAAATTGTATTTTTTTCAAAGTTCAAGGACCAAACTGAAATTTTACAAATGAGGGACCAAACTAAAATATCATCATCTTCAACCTCCATCCTACTGTCCAGAATTCCAGCAAATTTTTTTTCATACTTTTCTAATATTATTTTACACCTTACATATCAATTAACCTCAAAATCATCTACAATCCAATCAATTAAATCATTACCCAATACATTTAATCATTAACATCTCAATCAATTCATCAATCAAACTCAAAACAAAATCTTCAAATCCTAATCATCTATACAATCAAAATCTTAACTAAACATTTATACATATTAAAACACAAACATTACCTTAATAACTTATTTTTTCTACTTTTTTCTCTTTCCTTCTTCTCTATCTTAAAATTTCGGAACTCATTTTTTTTGTATTTATATTTACAAAGTTTATACAATTACTACAATATCCTTCCTTCATTTATATTCAATCCTAAGCCACCAAGTGCATTACTGTTTGTTTTTTTTTTTTTTTTTTTCAATACACTACATTTATGCTGATTTTAAATTAGAAAACCCCATGTTATGTTATTTGAGGACAATATTCGAAAATAATTTATTCGAGGGATACCCAGTGTACACGTGGAGTCCACTCGTAGGTGGTTGAAAAAATGGTTGCAGGGGAGCAATCAGTGATCCAAGAATCTCCCTTACGGATATTTGACTATGATGACCATGGCAATAAGTTTTAAAATAAACAATTACGAGTGGTGATGGTGAATTTAAGACAGCACACCAACCTAAATTTGATTGCAACTCCTCTCATGCTACGTCTAGAGAAGGTTTTGATTTGGTGTTGAGCTTGAATTTTAAATGACAGCAATTATTGAACTCGAAGAAGAATTCCCATATCCTAAACGAAGCTATGATTACGATAAACAGAGAAATTTGTATTATTCTTGCGGACGGAAGATAGATTCCAATCCACAAAGTACCCTCTGAGAGCTGCCAACTGGCTTCCCTGACCCTCGATCATTGCGCCAACTCCAATGGCTTTTGACTTTACTGTGCCCGGCTAATAAAATAAAAAACAAATCTTGAAGTAGTAGCAAATCCAAAGTTTCTAGCAACTGATCATCCAACTCTTTGTATGTATTGGAGGGGAAAGAACTCATCTTTCCTCTTCTCAACATTTCCTTGTCTTCCTCCTATCTTGTCCTCCTCTCTCTCTAATATCGACAAATCATCATAAGCCCCATCTCATCATACTAAGCTGCTGATCATGATGATGATTAGCTCTCAAATCCTGCAATGGAATTCACCTTTCTTTTCCATTATCATCAACTGACTGCTACACGTACAGCAACATCATCTTAATTCAACAGCAGGAACTCGACGGTGTCCATTCAATTTCTCTTCACTCTTAAATAAACTCTTCACGAGACTCCCATGCACGATTATATTAATTAACCCTTCTCCACCTGTATGTATTCTAATACTATTCGAGCTTATTTCCTCGATCTCTCTCTAACATGCAGCTCTAGCACTGTTGCTTTCGTTTTTTTGTGTTGGGTTCTTGTTAACTTGTTGAAAAATGAGTCTGCTCAGCGTGTTACTGCAGGAACCAGAGATTAGAGAAGCAAGTACACTTCTTGCATTGCTGAGTGATCAAATGGAAGGCGTTGATTCTTCAAGGAGAAGATCAAGAAAAATGAGTCTTAAGGAGCGGCTAGGATTAAAAGGTTTGGGTTGCTGTGGGGCCACTTGGGGTTTCAGTCCCACCACCATCGTCATCAATGATGATGATCCTGATACTGATGAAGAGCAGGAAGAGATAGAGGCTGTGGTAAATACGGGTCAGGAGGAGAGAGATTCTGATCCGGGCTGCTTAGATCCGAACCAACAGCATTCTCCGGGGATGAACTTAGCTGCTGCTCTGGCGGCAGAGAGACAATTGAGGGGGGCAGGAAGCAATATCATGGAGCCCGCCAGTGTCATTGATGTGGGAACCACAAATGCTGGTTTGACGGGGACGCCGTTAAGGGTGTCGTTGATGAGGCTGTTAGAGGAGAGCACGGAAGGAGGAGGAGGAGAAGTGGTGATTACGGAGACGACGGGAGGAGGAGGAGAAGTGGTGATTACGGAGACGACGGGAGGAGGAGTGGGGAATGATACGGTGTGTTGCGTGTGCATGGGGAGGAAAAAAGGAGCAGCATTTATCCCATGTGGGCACACGTTTTGCAGGGTGTGTTCGAGGGAGCTATGGTTGAATCGAGGTAGCTGTCCCCTTTGTAACCGGTCAATTCTTGAAATTCTCGACATTTTCTAATGTTTAATTTGATGATGATCTTGCCATTCTGTTCATCATGATCTTGCCGATTAATTGTGACGCTTCCTCGAGATTCATGATATTTTGGTAAAAGGGGGAAATCAGCATTCAACTTGAATGTGTGGATTATAAACTAATACAATACACCGAGCTCTCATTTTTATGTCGATTCCATACAAGCTGTGAGTTTGTCCTATTATTCGGCAAAACAGAAATTATGATCAAGAGTGTTAAATAAATTAACCTTCTCTTCTTTTTTACGCATTAACCTCAAATCCTCTTGTACATTTGTTGTGCTGTGAAAATCCTGGTTTTGACCATCGTCATCAAGTTTTAAGTGTTTTTAAAAAATATAAATCCTTTTATTTTAAATTCACTCTTTTGGTGTTAATGTAAAAAAGTAATTTTTAAAAACTAAAAAAATATTATTTTAATATATTTCTAAACAATAAAAAAAACACTCCCAAATGGACATCTCTCTCGAATAAACTTCTGGTCTCGGGGAATCGGTATATATAGTCCCGAGGATTATACAATTTTAGTCTTCGTGCGTGATGTATTACGTACGCAATGTTGCTGACCGTCCCCCCCAAAAGCTGCAGCTCCCGAATACTTAACAATTCGAAGAGTTGAAACTGTCTAAAGCTTACGCAAACCCCCTCTAAAGAGGTAAATGCAACGCCATCGAAGTTCATCGAACCGAGACCTGATCTCTCAGAGAACACGTTTTTCAAAGAGCCCTGTTTTTTTGCCAGCACCCTCGAGGACATTGAACCGCGCCACTATACATTTTCAATGGGCTTTCTTACTGTAACCCTAAGTATGGGCTCAGCTGAATTGGCACCAAGCCATGAAAGGGAACTGTTGAGTTCATTGGCTTTCAAATAAGAAATCATCCCAAGTTTTTTTCTTTTTCCATAGAGAGATATCGACGTCCAAGCTCTCAATAAGTTGACTTTGATGGACAAATTAAAAGGCATGGACCGCATATCACGTGCCTACTCAAAGCTCGTGGATAAGCATTAGCCATGGGGAGGTACCTCTGATCTGAAGCAAGAATATTAAAGAATAAAAAAAAGAGGAAGAACAAAGTGTTGAAGAGGTAAAGGGACGGGACATGTATATGGGTTTGGAATGAGCATGGAGTGGATGTTTTCATGAGCTGGTGGAGCTACACATCATTCGATCCCTTTCCTCAAACTCCACCTTTTTTAAGATATAAAGCCTCTTTTTTCTTTTTTTCTTTTACCTGAATCATGAGGTCTCTCTCCAATGCTCCTGACATTCACTGTATTGGACTATATATATACACATATATGAAGATAAGAAAGAGATAGCTGCGCGCTGTCTCTTTCTTATGATCTTTTTCAGTGATGTAGATTCCACACAAACCTAATAATCCGAATTTGTATTGTCATGCTTTTTAACCTAATGAGCAGTGCTTGGTATTTTCCAGCCTTAATTTCCGAGCATGAATGCTTGATTCGAACCCAATTAAATTAAAGCCCTTCTCTTTCCAATAAATGTTACTGTGGTGCACCGTGCGGTCATTAATATGAGGGTTATCTACGAGGTGAACCAAACCCTTCAAGTTCTGTCGTGCCTGCTTTAGTTGATTGATTCTATTTGCCAGAATAGATTGCTTCCAAGCACGGCCAAATCTCTAGCACCATGCATGGTTTGTAGTCTTGCCCCTTTTTGGCTGCCTCCTTCCACTAGTAAAAATGGTTCTTAAAAAGGAAAACGAGATTCCTAAAACATTCGAACTACTTCAGGAGTAAAGGCGTAGACATTTTTGAGACGACAAATTGAATCTGAGCTGCAATACCGTCGATGGAAACAAGACAAAATAAAATAAAAGAAGAGCTTGATTTTAAGACTTTGTGAGGGATAATTAATTAAAACTCTGAGACTTTTTTTTTCTCCTTTTTTTTTTTTTTACAGTTTGTATAAATTTTAAGAAGTGAGATGAAACGATGGATCACAAATTCATATTCCCCTTTTGTTTTCCTTTTCAAATACCCACCTCATGTTCCACTAAAGAACGGTCCCCAAGTAATTAATGAGTGTTGAAGATATTACAGCATTTAATTAAAGCTGTGCATGTACAGTAATTGTAATTAATACCAAACGGTATTATTACCGTTAGCTACTCTACTCTCTTCTTTTATTGTATAAATTAGTTCTGTACAAACTATTCAATTCACGATTGTAACAACAAATTGCCGAGAGCAACATCTCAATTTATTTACATCAAATTCTTCATGGTATCAGAGCTGTGATCTTGCAGCCTTACCCTTCTTTTTTTTTTTCTCTTATCTCTCGGTTTTGATTGTTAACCATGGATGTTCAAGAATCAACAGAAAAAACAAAAGGTTCAGCCACCAATTTTACAAGCATCGACAGTGAGTCTAATGTCTCTCAAAAAATGACTACTGTACTGCTAAATGAATTCAACTACTTACCTTGGTCAAGAGCAGTGACCATTGGTGAAGAAATCAGGAGGAGGGTGATGACCCGAGACAACCCATCCAAAACTGCTGCGTATGTTGCCCAGAAAAACCATGAACAGGGCACCTCCAAATTCGCAGACAAACGACACTTCAAAGGTAATCGTCCTAACCTAAGGTGTAATTACTGTAATTCAATGGGACACAACATGGATCATTGTTGGATTCTTCACCCGGATTTGAAACCCAGAAATTTGGGTAATCGGCAAAGTGGAAACCAAAAGAAATTTGGTAAATCTAGGGCTAATGTTGCTGCGTATGAACCGACCCATCCTAGTCCTATGAATTTACTAAACGAATTTGCAAATTTTTTGGAAGAAAAAAGGAATTTGGAAGAACATGGGAGAAATTTGGGAAGAAACTGTTCTTCGGCTTCTTCTCTGCAGGGGCTTTCTCTGCCACCGTCTTCTTCTCCTCAGCCTGCTTCTTCTCGGCGGGCTTCTTCTCGGCTTTTGGTGCCATTTCTAGAGAGTTTGATTGCGAGGATTCTAGAGGAAGAGAAGTTTTCTTCGGCTTCGGCTGAAGATACAAATCTGGGAAGAGACGGGATAAATGGTCTGTTGAGCATTTTTAACGGGTTAGCAACCCGTGACGTGGCTGAGCATTTGCCACGTGGCAATGCGGCTGGGATGGCAGCTGACGTGGCAGCTGGTGTGGCAGCTGACGTGGCTGGGTCTTCAACACCTGGAAATGCAGCCTTCTTGAGCAATTTTGGTGGCTTATCCACCCGTGATTTTACTGGTACTTCAAACCGTGAGGATGCGGAAAAATTTGAAGGTACTTATATTGCTCTTTTAACTGCTTTAGAGTTAAGTAAATTTCATAATTTATGGGTTGTGGATTCAGGTGCTAGTGATCACATGACACATAATTTAAACAAAATTCATGATTTTACCTCGTTCCCGATACCATCTTTTGTCTCAATTGCAAATGGATCTACTGCAGC
Organism: Salix caprea; assembly: GCA_964035475.1. Lineage (NCBI taxonomy): Eukaryota > Viridiplantae > Streptophyta > Magnoliopsida > Malpighiales > Salicaceae > Salix > Salix caprea. The sequence continues at coordinate 453,533 of OZ037745.1, read as the reverse complement.
AGTAAAAGGCAAGGGAAAAATTAAAATTGCGTCAAAACATATTAATTCTGATATTTTATATGTGCCTTCGTTTCCATTTCAGTTATTATCAGTTCGAAGGTTAACTATTTCTCTTAATTGTGATGTAATATTTACTCCGTTTAAAGTGATTTTCCAGGACCATTACACCAAACAGAAGATTGGTGAAGGTTTTTATTTGAATGGTCTTTATTTTTTCTGTGATTCCGAAGTTCCGAAAGGACTTCAAGCTATTTATTCTCCGGTCAATGATCATCAATTGTGGCATTTTCGTCTAGCTCATGCTTCCGACTACGTCATCTCAAAAATACAACCTAATCTGTCCAAAAGAAATTATGATTGTGATACGTGTCATTTTGCCAAATCAAGCAGACTTCCTTTTAAATTATCCGTGTCCAAAGTGTCTCAAGTTTTTGAACTGATTCATTCAGATGTATGGGGCCCCTTTTCAATGTCAATTGATGGTTTCAAATATTTTGTCACTTTTATTGATGATTTTTCAAGAGTTACCTGGATTTATTTGCTAAAAGCAAAAAATGAGGTTTTTAATTGTTTTAAAGACTTTCACAAACTGGTTTCTACTCAATTTTCCTCACACATTAAAATATTTCGATCTGACAACGGATCTGAATTTACATCCCATGATATGGAAAATTATTTAATCTCTAATGGCATAATTCATCAAACTAGTTGTGTTAATACTCCTCAACAAAATGGAGTTGCTGAACGCAAAAATCGAGATTTATTAGAAAAAACTAGAGCTATAATGCTTCAAATGAATGTTCCAAAAAAATTCTGGTCCTATGGAATTCTTACTGCTACCTATATTATTAACCGCTTACCCAGTCAAGTACTGGATTTTCAGTGTCCTCTTGAAGTTTTGCAGGGTAAACCTCCTACTATTTCACACTTAAAGATCTTTGGGTGCCAATGCTTTGTTCACTTGCATCCCAATCAACGTGACAAACTTGACCCTCGAGCCTCCAAATGTATTTTCCTAGGCTACTCTCACACCAAAAAAGGGTACAAATGCTATGACTCCGTGCGTCAGAAGCTTTATGTCAGCAGGGATGTTCGATTTATCGAAACCAACCCTTATTTCTCTACTCCCAATCAGGGGGAGTCCTTGGAGGATCTAGTACCTCTTCCTAGAGCAGAATTCGGCAGCCTCGACGTGACTAGTCCAAATGCTCCAAATGAGATTATCCCGGTTGACGAGCCGTCATCCGCGATCATGCCAACTGAATCTGTGTCTCCAATTTTATCAGAAGAGGCGCCAGCTCCAAGACGCAATCCTCCTCGACCGCGCCAGTGCCCTTCCAAGTTTCAAGACTATGTGGCTTATACAGTCAGGTACCCTGTCTCAAATTATTTGGATTACTCAAAACTCTCACCCTCGCACTCTGCTTTTTTGTCAGCTATATCCAATGATCATGAACCTAGAAATTTCGCTGAAGCTCAATCTCAACTGGTGTGGAGAAAAGCCATGGAGGAGGAATTGACCGCCCTAGCTGATAATAATACTTGGAGTCTAGTTCCTCTTCCAAAAGGTAAACATGCCGTCGGTAGCCGATGGATATACAAAACCAAGTTCAACTCTGATGGATCTGTTAATCGACACAAAGCTCGCCTGGTGGCTCAAGGTTATACTCAAGAATTCGGTGTTGATTACAAGGAGACATTTGCTCAAGTTGCAAAAATGACCACTGTAAGAGTTCTTTTATCCGTTTCCGTCAATAATGGATGGTTTTTATCTCAAATGGACGTGAAAAATGCCTTCTTACACGGAGATCTGGAAGAAGAAGTGTTTATGAAGCTTCCTCCGGGCCATTCCTTGAGTGTCACTCCTAATTTGGTATGTAAACTTCATAAATCTATTTATGGATTAAAGCAAAGTCCCCGTGCTTGGCATGCGAAGCTTAGTGGTGCTCTTGCTACATTAGGTTTTAGCAAGAGTTCTGCTGATTCTTCTTTATATATCCGGTTCCAAGATGATGATAAATTGATGGTTTTAATTTATGTTGATGATTTAATTATATCAGGAAATAATATTGACTCCATTGCTAAATTGAAGAAAACTCTTCAACAATTATTTCCTATTAAAGATCTTGGTGCCTTAAAATATTTTCTTGGGATTGAAATGGCCTCATCCAAGAAAGGATTCTTTCTTAATCAACGTAAATACACTCTTGATGTCCTTCAAGATGCAGGTATGCTTTCAACTAAGCCTTCTCCTACTCCTGTTGATAGCAAACTAAAATTATCTCTTGCAGGTACGGTCCTTACATCGCCTAAGTACTATCAACAGCTTGTGGGTAAACTTATTTATCTGACGATTACTCGTCCAGATATTACTTATGCAGTCAGTCTGGTCAGCCAGTTCATGCATGCTCCAACTGTTCATCATTTCAGCATGGTCAAGCGAATACTGCGATACCTGAAAGGCACTATCGGTCGCGGAATTGTCATGACCAGAAACAACCATACCAACATAATGGGATATACCGACTCCGATTGGGCTGGAAATCAACTTGACCGGCGCTCGACTACTGGATATTGCATGTTTGTTGGAGGTAATCTTGTGTCATGGAAGAGCAAGAAACAACATGTCGTAGCTCGCTCCAGTGCCGAAGCCGAATATCGTGCAATGGCAGCTGCAGCTTGTGAACTTGTGTGGCTTCGGAGCCTTCTCACAGATATGGGATGTGTATCAGTCACTCCAATGAGTCTTTTTTGCGATAATCAAGCTGCCATGCATATTGCCAAGAACCCTGTGTTTCACGAAAGAACCAAACACATTGAAGTTGATTGTCATTTTATTCGTCAGCAAGTTCAATCAAACAACATCACTACGCATTATGTGCGGACCGGTGATCAACTTGCCGATGTGTTTACCAAAGCCGTACCTTCTTCCCAGTTTCATCGTCTTCTGTGCAAGCTTGGATCCATCAACCCCCTTGATCCAGCTTGAGGGGGAGTGTTGAAGATATTACAGCATTTAATTAAAGCTGTGCATGTACAGTAATTGTAATTAATACCAAACGGTATTATTACCGTTAGCTACTCTACTCTCTTCTTTTATTGTATAAATTAGTTCTGTACAAACTATTCAATTCACGATTGTAACAACAAATTGCCGAGAGCAACATCTCAATTTATTTACATCAAATTCTTCAATGAGTGGGCGTTGCTTCTTAATATTGTGGTCACATGAACTTAATTATACCCTATTCAATTTGCGATTAACCCACTAGAAACTTCAACTAAAATCTAAACTCGATCGGATAAAGTAAGAACCCATGGGCATGCATAAAAAACATTCGATTTGTGTATTCCAATAATCAAATGATTAATGAAAGTACTAATTGAAGAACGAATCGCAGGTTGAAAGAAAAAAAGATATATTCTGGTGAATTATATAGGGCAGAGGTCCCATTTTCTCTACAAACAAATGTTTCCATGATTTGATCATGTTTGAGCTATTTGTAATTTTAGACCATTAATTGATCGATCGTGCAATGGACCCCTTTCTTCTACTTCGGTAATTGCAGGCGGCTTCATCAATCATGCCTAACCCCTAACCAGAACATCATCATCTTGAATTCTTGACGAGGCAAAGAGACACAAGGTACACAAGTCATTCAAATTATTGATGTTTTTCCCTTTTTAGCAAGAAATTACTGTTTGGTCACAGCTTGTATGGCATTTTGATGATGTGATCAATAAAATCTATGTCCCATATGTAGGAGATTGAGCAATTTGGATTGATCAAGACTTGGAATAATAATGTAATTATCACCTGTTAGTTCATTGTTATAAGCAATTTTCTAGATCCTCAAAAGAGAACTCTACTCCAGTTTTATAATAATGTTTGTAGGGTTATGCATGTTTCTGCATCGCTTCTGTTCACGTGTCATCTTCATCAATTAGTTTCATGACATGGATAACGTTGGGGATCGTTAGAATAATATTGTCTACATGCATGCTATATCTACTCACCACGACATGTATTACGTGTCAATATTGTTTTTAGTTGAACGCTTCTGTGTTTTTTTTTTGTAATGAAAATCGATTAGAGCATTCAAATTATTGAGGTAGAACGAAAAGGGTGGCCACCATTGAATTACGAGAAAAGTGTCTTTGAACCATTTGGTGGTGTATGAAGATAAAAAAATGTGGTTAGCTAGGTTAAAAACTTGTAATCTAAAAAGAAATTAGTGAAGTGATGGGAAAATAGACTTGCGCGCATGTAGTAATTTATCTTTCGATTATTAAGAGAGAATTAAATGGATAATAAAGATAAATACGAGCTTAATTAATTTACAACAATAATGAATAATATTTTTCATTGTTCACTTGTCTGACCACGCACGCACGTACCCGGCAGGAAAGACTGCTATCAATAGAAACCAAATGTCTTCTCTCCTTGTAACCAAAGCAAGCCAGAAGTGCTTTCAAGGCCACAACACACACGCGATATTTATGGGAATCTTTCTGTCGTCGGCGAATTAAAACATTTAAGTTAAAATTGTTGTTGATAATGTCCCAATAAAAAAATGAGGAGAAAATTAAAAGGTAGGACTAGGAAAGGGATGGATAACTCCATGTATGGATCCATGTCGATAACCGTAGATCTTTTCTTTTTGAAGTTTGGAGACAGCAAAGAAACAACACAAAGCTAGGGCATGAGGGGATTCATGGAACTTGGATACGCTTCCAAGAGACTGACCACGCATCTTGTCCATCGGCTCCCGTGCCATGTTTCTTTGAGAAATTCAAGACAAACAAGCTTTGCAAAAAATTCTTGGCCACAATATATATGGTTATGTGCTCTCTGTCGGTGGAAATTAATTAATGCCGTGGAATTCATTCATGGAAGCACTGGACTTTCCAAATATTCATCGTCGACGAGTTTATATATGAAACCCTGTTTCTTTTTTTTCTCCTTTTCCTTTTCCTGACAAGAGTTTATGAGGGGACGTCAGACATTAAGGTATGATCAACAGACTTTGTATAAACACAATGCAGAACAACCTTGGACTCTCCCATGTTATCTTATAATTTAAGAAGAAATTCAGTCCATCGGAGTAAGTAGAATTAAAAAACATAATTCCACCTTAACATCTCCCATTTTCAGTATTTTAAATTAATTAAGGCTAGCTAGCCAGCACTGGTCGGTGTCACCCTTTAGGTGGCATCTGCCTCACAGCTGATTCCTTTACACTAAGGAATTACAACCGAATAAACTAGCTCATCGTCATCACTTTTGTTCGAACCATGCTTTGCTTCTCTTAAATGTTTTCAGAAGCTAACCTGTTTTAAACGTTTCTAAAAACAAAGAGATCACAGCCTCAGAAATCTTGAAATCATATAAAAAAAATTCGAATTCAAGCCCACCTATTCCTGAGCTTTCCCAGAGAAGAGATTCATCCATCCGAGTTCATTTCATTTCGAGGAAGTGCTTTCCAAAAAGATGGTTGCCGAAGACTCGGCCCCAGCTAGCTTAAAAATGCTTTCTGCTCCGCGTCCGAAGCATGTCATTTTTTGTTTCATCCACGCACTTTGAGCCAATTAATAAGCCAACCTGTGAAAATCAAGCTAATACAAGCTCGTTTATCTACATCACTTAGTAATTGATGTGACAAATCACAAAGTTAAAACATGGCTGACAAGCAGCTGCGTAGATAAGAATACGTGCACACCAGCGCAGCTAGCAAAGCCATCCCCGTACGTCTGACCTTGCTAGTTCCAATTCCATTGTAGATTTATTCTTTTCTAGCTAGCCACACCTATAAATATTGGATTAGGAGTTCACTTTAACTATGATAAGGTGAATCCACTCAATTATAAAAAAAGATGGATATTCTATGAACACAACATTACTCTATAAAAAGAAAAAAACCCACAAAGAAGAAGCAATTTCGTAGACACCTTCCTTGAAATCTTTCCATTATCGAGCCAGTCGACAATATAGGCGTACGTGTTGTGATCTTTCAGGCACTCGAACACCAACACACACACAAAAAAAAAAGAAAAAAGAGAGAGAGAGAGAGGGATGGGGCGTGCATGGAAAAAAGGAATTGCCACCGCACGGTGGGCTTTGCCTGGTCAAGGCAGAAAAAGAAAGAAGGTAGTGTACAGCCACAGAGAAGAGGGGGTGCTGTCAAACCCCATGAAAGCACAGGTCGTAGCTGGCTAGAAAGCAAGAGAGATTACAGCAAATTCACTAAGTAACAAAAGATCATAAAATCATGGCAGTGGCTTGCCAGTTAGCTTAAGCTTCAGACAAAAGTTGTAGGGGTCCACATAGTGTGATCTACGTACTTGCTCCACGAGTTCTGTTTGTTGTACTTTACCTTAGATTTGGATTTTTTAACTTATTCGATCCTCTCTCTTCTTCAGTTTTTTTTCTTTTTCTTTACAAATATATTAATATAATATTTTTTACTGCTGCATAGTATAAATTATATTATAGAATATCACTTAAAAACTTAATTTTTTAGGTATGATGGTTTTTAATATGATATCAAAACCTCGTTAATTTAGCGATCACAAGTTTAAATTTTACTATTTTCTTTTTATTTAACACAAAATAATATAAATTTATACAAATTTTAAATTTAAACGATTACTTGACATAGCTACTCAACTTTTAAGATTCTTCCTGTTTTGCCTCTTTCAAGGTCTATAAATTGCATCTTCCCATCGACTGATCATTACACACATAAGAGAGTGGAAAGAGTTTACACTTAGTCTCAGAGAAGTTGATATATAGTGCGAGAGAAAATTAAGAATGGAGATCTTCCCAGTTATTGACTTGTCAAAGCTTAATGGTGAAGAGAGGAAACCTACCATGGAGGTGATTAATGATGCCTGCGAGAACTGGGGCTTCTTTGAGGTATTTGAAACTTCTTTTAATCGGTATATGTTTAGCAGCTATAGAGTTCCTTGAAGAATCTTCAAAACAGCTTGTACGTACGTTTTAATAATGCTAATTAACAATCTTTCTGACGAGTTTGTTGATGTTTACTACTTGCAAATGAAGTTGGTGAACCACGGGATATCTCATGATCTCTTGGACGCTGTGGAGAGACTCACGAAAGAGCACTATAGGAAATGCATGGAGCAAAGGTTTAAGGAAATGGTGGCTAGCAAGGGTCTGGAGGCTGTTCAATCTGAAATCGACGACCTTGACTGGGAAAGCACTTTCTACTTGCGCCACCTTCCTGAGTCCAACATGGTTGAAATCCCTGATCTTGAAGAAGATTACAGGTTACAACATTTACTTTCTGTTTCAATTTTATAGGGCACGAGGCTCAAGGAAAAGAACCGGGCTAGATCCTGATGAACGATGATCATTATTCATTAATATTCTCTGTTTACTCGTTTTCCTGAATATAACAGGAAGACAATGAAGGAGTTTGCACTGGAATTGGAAAAACTTGCCGAGCAACTCTTAGACTTGTTGTGTGAGAATCTTGGGCTGGAAAAGGGATACCTGAAAAAAGCCCTTTGTGGTTCCAAGGGACTGACTTTTGGAACCAAGGTAAGCAACTACCCTCCATGCCCTAAACCAGACCTGATCAAAGGTCTCAGGGCCCACACAGATGCCGGAGGCATCATTTTACTGTTCCAAGATGACAAGGTCAGTGGCCTCCAGCTACTCAAGGATGGCCAATGGATTGATGTTCCACCCATGAAACACTCCATTGTTATCAACTTAGGTGACCAACTTGAGGTATAACTATACTCCCATAATGACCACTACTTTCCATTTTTTCGGTCGTTTTCAATTTGTTGCTCTAAAGTGTGAGAATATGTAGTTTTGATCAAATCATGGACAATGGGGGGTTATGTTTCACCAGGGATACCTTCCATGTTAAGGGAAGACAACTTTCATGAAATCTGGCATCATGGTTTAGTTTAGTGTCTGTTTGTCTACACGATTTCTTCTGTTTCAAGGGAATATATATATCCATTATGCCTGCGCTCTCAAACGGGTCTTGATGAGGACAGAATTATTATTATTTTTCTGGTTAATATAGGTAATTACCAATGGGAAGTACAAGAGTGTGCTGCACCGTGTGTTAGCTCAAACAGATGGTACCAGGATGTCCATAGCGTCATTCTACAACCCAGGAAGTGATGCTGTCATCTGCCCAGCACCTGAATTGGTCGAGAAAGAAGAAAAGGAAAGCCAAGTCTACCCGAAATTTGTGTTTGAGGACTACATGAAGCTCTATGCAGGCCTCAAGTTCCAAGCCAAGGAGCCAAGATTTGAAGCTATGAAGGCTGTAGAATCTACAATCAGCATGGGTCCAATTGCAACTGCTTAGAGAAATGGAAGTGGGTGCTGTGTTTTCAATAACGAGGACTGTTGAGGTTAATTTATCTATGTTGCTGATCTAGCGTGGAACTTAATAGTGTTTGAATAAAGCCGAAAGCCTGGACTAAGTAGTAGTTCATGTGATCCTGTGTAAGGTGGGTAAGGTTTGAATAGGAGTTTATGTTGTCGAAAGTACGCAGAACATCCTCTATAAGACTTGGACATGTAATTTGTCCTTAAATACCATGTGCTACTTTTATGCTTTAAAACACTGCTTCTCTGCTGTCTTTCCTCTCAACCTTTAGCCCCGTACGCAACAATGGCGAAACTCTTTCAGGTTTTTAATTTGCTCTCTTTCTTGTTTTGTTTACACGAACGGGGAGGAAGCTGGCATGAGAGTTGATGATCATAGTTTTAAATAGCAGTCTGCAGTCGCCGATCACACAGAGTTGGCAAATTTTAAATCGAATCCGATCCAAACCCATCCAGAAATATATATGTAAGACATTAATTTTTGTAATATATCCATTCCTAAAATAAAAACATGAAATTAACATACAAAAAAGTATGAAAATTTGATTTCCGTAAGTGGGGCATTATCGATATATTATTTTATTCATAACAACCATCATTGTCATCCAAGTGCTCTGATTTCATTGAGTAACAGCCCGCACGTTATAAACCAGCCATCCTGATAAATTATGACGGCAATGGTTAAATACATACACAACCCCAAGAGAGACTGGGGAGTGTTCTGCATCACATGGAAGTTCCTTTCTCACACAACTCTATAGAACACCTTGTGAGTGTCGAAAAAATAAATGAAAGAGGCTAAAGGAATCCAGCCGGGAGGAACCGTTTGCGAGAAACTTGCGTAGATTGACATTCCCTTTTCATTCCAAGCAAATGCTCGTGTTTCATGATGACTCTGCCATGTCTTTCACAATCAAATATATATAATGCAATCCGACTATTTCCAACGAAATACACCATCAATAAAGACAAAAACCCATGTCATCTGTGATCTCATGGCCAGGACTACAGGTTTGAAATGAAAGTTTGCTAAGTATATACACCAGTTTTTTTTTAACATGGTATCCTAGCACCAGCCCATTTTAATGTGCCGCTTGATTACAATGGTGGCATCAACCAAACTCTCTCTATGATGGACAACTAGCAACACCCACCAACACAAATGAAGAACATGGTATTATAGAAAGCTCAAAAACTCTAGAACAAATTATTCATCCATGGCGACAGAGTTAAAGTACAGCCAGGTTATTTATCAAGGGAAAAGATGAAGAAGAAACCCTCTAGTCTAATGGATAGACAGCAGTAACAGAAAAACAGGATATGCAGAAGGGTTGCTTGGATGCTCATGGGCACGTTAACATGACAGACTACTACATGGAATCCTTTCCTTCCTTTTAAATGGGAAGAAAATTTAACTTGATTCAAACCAAATCTTCATTTCTATCACAAGGGGAAAAAAATATTCCTACACGCTACAGCAAGAATTTCAACAAATTAAAACACTAAGAGAACCAATAATTAAAGCACATCTGCAACAACTCCAAACAGTATATAGGCTGTGTTCCGAAAAATCAAGAATTCATTCTTTGGCCACACTATTGTCAAAAATCCTACGATCATCAAATTGTTTACGGAAAACTCATTGGTATTCAAACAGAAAAAGATCACTTCCAAAGTTAAAATGAAGACCTTGCAATGCAAATATTGCAAATATCTGTTGAGGCACACTCCTTTTCAATGCTGAGACCCAAACAGTCAATTCCAGAATTCATCCTCCAGCAGAGAGAAAGAACTTCTTTACCCCCGGCTTTATGTTCATTAATAAGAACACAAGAAGGTTATTCATTGATGCCATTGCACACTAAGGAAACATCAGTCTATGCTTCTATCATACTTTATTTACCTCACTCTCATCTGCTTCATTAACATTATCAGTGTTTGAATTCTGAACCCTTTTGTCATCTTCATCTGCTGCATCTCTGTTGGAGCAATGGTTCTTCAAAACCATTGAAATGTCAGCGTCAGATGCTCCAGCAAGCCCAAAGCGCTCAACTGCAGCATCAAGTTTATTCTTCCAACCATCCATTCCTAACTTGCACTCAACTTGGGATCGTTCAAAAAGCATGTTACCCCAGAAAAGATGTATCTGTGACCTCATCACTGCTGCTTGTTCAGCTGCTTCTTCAGGCACAATCTCACCCTGAGCACCATTTTCAGAGGACTCGTGTTCAGCATCACTTCCCAGTTTCTTTCTTCTTCTCAACATTTCATCCTTCTTGCTTGCACTTGGATCTTTTAGCTCGTTTGCTTTCTGCTCCTCCAGCTTCTCCCACATCTCAGTTGCTGCTTTCATCTTCTCCTCTGCACTGTCAAAGAGTTTAAGAGTTTCCACAGAGTCCCAGCTTGAGAGATCTATTTTATTAGCAAGAGCAAATGACCAATGAAGTTTGGCCATTTCAAATTGCTGCTGCCCCAATGCCAGCAAACCCTCGTAAAAGTCAGGGTTAATTAAGAGTGCTTCCTTATACTTCTCTCTGGCCAAAGAATACTCCTCCTTTACCCAGTCATAAGCTGCTTGAAGCTGTGCAGACACAACCTCCTTTCCAGCAGACTCGTCTAAGGGTATGCGTTTTCTTGCTGCACACATATGGACATTTCCCCAATTGAAAAAAGCCAAAGCAGCCACCTCCTGGAACTTTGAGGCAGCCTTATCAAAAAGGCTTTGAGCTTCTTCACTTGTTACTGTCTCCTCAAGGGCCTCTGAACACAGCTCCATCCCAAGTTCATGCAAGTCGATATGAGAATCTGGGTCAATACCGATACGGGTGCGAAATAGCTGAGCAAACTCAAACAACCAATCATCCATCTCTACTTCCTTGCTTTCTGGATCTTCTGAAGCTCCTGGTTTCTCCTTTGTAGTTTCTTTCTCTGCCTTATCAATTTCAGTATCAACCACTCCTAACACAGATTCATCGAGTGATGAATGAGACCCACTTTCACCCCCCTTGTTCTCTTCACTCTCAAGAGGCTTCACCTCCTCCTCCTCCTCCAGTAATGTTGGCTCTTGCTCTGGACTCACCTCAACAACATGCAATCTCAGCATTCCAACTGAATCAGTTTTTTCTGTATCAGGCTCCTTTACCAGAAAGCTGTCTACAGAGGACTCTGCCAATCTGAGTTCAGTTGTGCATGTTATGGTCACTAAATCACCATCAGTATCTTTGTATTTGATCAAAACTGACTTGGATGATGGAAAACGCTTGCTCACTATCTCCCTTAACACTTTAAAAGTACAATTAACTGGCATCTGTGCTAGCCTTATGTCATGGTCATAGGCAAGTTTCAATGGTCTAAATCGAACTGCCACCTCTGAAACCTGTCTAGGCAACAACATTGAGGAAGATAGGGATTCCTTTCCCTGTCTATCCTTTCCTGTATTGGCGGAAGCTTTTGAAGAATCACTTAAAGGCTTCAGCACAAGTTTTGGTAACTGGTCTTTGGTCACAGGACCGTTTTCACTGACCAAACCCATCAGAGGCTTTTCCGTCTTATTACTAGGTGATACGACAGACCCCCCTGGTGGTGCAGCTGCCTTCTTCGAAACTGGCCGGGCTGGTAAACAAGGCCCATGACCACTAATTGGGGCACCACGCACCGCAGATGCCCCTAAGGCAGCAGGGGATGGACGGCTCTGGAGGTCCTGCTGAGCCTCTTGGGGAGGACCAAACACAGTCCTCAATCTCTGAGTAATATCCAAAGCATCACGGTTGTTCGGATCAGCCCCTAACAAAACCTGAACATCCTGCATAGCCATTTCATACTTCCCTATAGCCTCAAATGCACGAGCCCTCCTAAGAAGAGCCCTTACAAACTGAGGCTGCACTTGAAGCGCCATTGTACACTCAGCAATAACAGTCTCATAATCAATAGGTTTCATTTGCATCAAACAAGCAGCCCTATTGCTATGAAAAACTGCACGATCAGGGTGTGTTTTGGGAGTTAAACGAAGGGCATTGTCATATTGTTCAAGAGCACCAGCATAGTCCTTGTTCTGAAACTTCTTGTTCCCTTCTTCTTTAAGCTCATGAGCTCGTTTCAAAAATATTGAAGAGTCTAAATCAATACCCCCATTAGCATTTGGGATACCTTTTGAATTTGAATTACCATTATTTTCCCCACTTAATGCCTGGTTTGCACCAGCACCAGCACCACTTCCCTTCTTCTTCTTACCTCCAGATTTCCCCATATAATTATACCTTCCCTAACTTACAAAATCTCAAAACCCAATTGGAAAATTACTTACTTGAGCTTATTTTCAATCAAAATGGGATTGAAAGTTGCAATCTTTGAGCTCTAATTATAAAGAGGCATAGGGAAAAGAGTACTCACAGTCATTGAAAAAATTAAAGTCGATGCCTTTATAGCTTGAAAAGGCTCAAAACAGCTGAGTTTGAGAGGGATTCTGAGAACCGTTGAGCTGCAGTTCAGTTCAGTGCAGGATTAAATGGGGTTTTGGGGACCTTCAAAGAAAACTCTAGAAGATGTTAGGGATCAGTATAAAACATCAATGGGTCCAATCATCTAATATGGACTCCGTTGTGAAGTCATTGTCAGCCGTTTGATCTGACGACCCTTGAGAAAAAAAAATCCGACTCTTGGGCTAGCAACCCAATTGGATATTCATTACATCATGCATGGCCCAGAGATGTAGTCTAGTGGGTGATAAACACGTTGTAGCTCAGCTAGGTCAATATGAGAATTGTAAAGGGTAATATGGTAATAGTAAAAAGGCTTCTAGGGTTTTATCAGCCCTTTAAAGAAACCTCGGTGATATTATAAATCTTCCTGCAGACTCTAGTAGCTAGCGGTGTCGCTTCAAAAAAATTTCTGCCTGTGTTTTATTGTAGCTAGTTGTTTGTGAACTTGAAGCATCAAAACATCTTTTTTTTGTTTAGATCAACGTTTTCAAGCATCAAAACTTGAGAGTTATCTGGTCTGTACTTTAAGGGGTTGTGTTCCATGATCCTTAGCATCGAAACCTCAGTTCTATCAATGGGAGGAGAGACAGGTTCAGTGTCTTTTTCTTTCGAAAGAAGAGAGGAAGAACAAATGTAATGGCCGAGATATCGTTTCAGTCGTCATCCTTTGATTGACGATTCGATTGTTGCTCGTCCACATTTTCTCACTTTCATTTTACAATGAATTGCTTTTTTGTTTGTTTGAATTGACTCTTTTTGTGATTAAAAATTGTCGTTTTCGATCGTTTGAAGTTTGAACAGGTAGGAGGTAATCATATTTAATGATTTTGTTAATTCCTTTTGGCTTTAGGGTTATACAAGGAACCAGCAAGATAACATGTTCAAGTTTAGACTTGAAAACTCGTAAAAGAAACTTGTTTGAGATTGGATTAGAGGATGCGTTTCAAATGTTTTTTTTTTATAAATATATTAAAATAATATTTTATTTTTATTTCTTACATCAGCATATGAGCACATAACAGTGCGAGCCATGTAAAGATACTGGTTTTGAAGTCCATTTTCCTTGGACATTTGAATCAAGTACAGCACAACACAATAAGAAGGGGGAGAGAAGTAAAAGAACACTAGGAATACTGATATCCTCTAGCTTCTATTCCATACCATCGAACTTGAATCAGTGTCTGCACTCGTCAATCTCTTTCAGACTCTTATCCTCTCTAAACTTGTACATTCTCTTCATCTGTTTGAAGAAGATGCACTGCTCGAAGAATATATGGTTGAAGAAAAGGAGAATGGTAAATTCTTCAAGCTTGAAATGTCAAACAACTCCATGAACCTCTGATCTGACACTCTAGCTTTGGCTGCTGCGTGCCTCTGGTATTCATCAAATATAGATGACAGGCACCATCTTTGCAATTTTCTCAGACATCCCACAAGACACCCAGTTCGATGCTGGACATAGACCAAAGATACAGCTATCAGCACAAGCTCTAGCTTTTTTCTAAGAAGGCAGAGAAATGCAAAGGAAGTACCTTTCCCCGCTTGCAATGAATTAAGACAGGGTGATTCCTTCCATCTAGCATGTGAAAAAGACGAACTTGAGGATAATTGTAAAACAACCAAACAGCGAACGACAAGTATGAAAGGTGGAAGCTTTCAGCATACCAAGGATTACTTTCAATGCTTGGCGGATTGTTTCCTCTGGAATGTTCACAAAAGGTTCCTGTCCACTCCGCATTATCAATTACTACAAACTTGGAGACAAGAATATTGTTTCAAATGCAAAGAATATAATCCTATAATTTTCAACTCTATGAGCAAAACGCCTCAATCTAACCTGGTCAGTCGCACGATAGAGAAGTTTCTTCCTACTGAAATTATTATTATTATTATTTAAAGATTTCATAGCCAGGCTACCCTCAAACCATCTTTTCAGTCACATAATTACATCAACATGAGATTATGGAACACTGAAGTTGCAAGCTTTCACTCATTTATGATTAATCAACCAAGCGTTTGAAAATCCCGAATTGTAATGATTCTTAAAAAAACTTATGATAAGCAAAGACTTATTTTTTTTTAAAAAAAAGAATAAAAAAGAGGTACCTTGCACATTCCATTATCACATATAACAGTGCGTGTTTGGGGGGACACGTGGATGGATCTCCACGTAGAATATTCCAATCTTTTCGTTATTATATCCTCTTGGATATTCCTAAATCCTCTGCTTACGTCCTCTTTCCTCAACCCTTTTCGGTTTATAGTCTTTGTCAAAAACATATTTTCAATTAATTAACGTGTTGTTTTTATTTTGCTTCCTTCTAACGGTGAGGATTTAATTGGATCCCCTTTGTGAATTGATTAGGGGAGATGAGGAACATTTTTTTTGATTTAATGGGAGAGTGACACGTTGCATTTTGCCATTCAGATTGATTTGTTAGACGAGACTCCACTGTGCATTTTTTCTTCTTTCTAAAGGGCGATTTTACAGTCTTGAAATCCATAAATAATTATAGGGGTGGTATTTTAAAATCTCTACTTTATGGAATTAATTTCTTAAGAGATACTGGCCTGTTTTAATAAGTGGAGCACTGGTGATCAACAAATAATAGTTTTGTCTAAACTGAATTGTAATTATTCTTACAAAGAAAAGCAAATACTTTTTTAAAAAAGAAAAAAAAGAAAAAAAGAGAAGTACCTTGCACATTTCAATCCCAAACTGAAAAAGCTGAATTCCATTATCCTTCAAGAACTCGCTGTTTGCTTCTGGATATGGTTCTGGGCACAAATATCTTTATAAAGAAGAAGAAGAAGAAGAAGAAGAAGAAGAAGACGATGATGATTAAAGCCATTTAAAATAAAATAGTGAAGTAAGTAGATGAAGGTGGTGGATGCTTACAGAACGGAACGTAGACCTAGGGATTGCAAGAAGCTGAAATTAGCAGAATCAGGGAAACCCGACCTCAATATTCCATTATCCACCATCCCAAAATTCAACGGTGGCACCACCAGCTCTTCTTCTTCCTTTCTCTCCTCTCCCATGGCCACCCTATTATTATCTGCCGGCGACACCTCAATCAGAGCCCCCCTCTCTCCTCCACCTATATCACTACTGCTTCCAACTTTATTTCCCCCTATTTTTCGCGCCAAAAAAATAAGTAGGATATCTTTTAGTATAATTACTAGAATGTATCTGCAAAGAGGGGCTTCCTTAAAACAGGAGGGAACGCAGAAAGACAGGAGTACTTCGCCCCGTCAATGAGATTCTTCAGATTATATTAGGTACAACTTTGAACTCTAGGCCTTGTTTGTTTCAAGGAAAGTGAATTCCTGGAATTTATTTTCCTTGCTTTCCAGTGTTTGTTTGCTGGAAACAACTTTCCTGGAAAGTAGTTTCCATCAAACAAACACAGGAAAGTGTATTACGGTTGTTTACCAAACACCGGAAACAACTTTCCAGGAAAGTTGTTTCCAGCCAAGGAAAACCTAAGGCTTAAAATCCGGAAAGTGTATTACGGTTTTAAGGACCGTAATACACTTTCCGCGAGCTAGCTAGTTATTGTTTTTTTTTTAAAAAAAATAGAAACATGTTAAAGTATTATTTTTTATAAAAAAAAATAATAATTCTGATATTAACAATTAAAAAACACAAAAACTAATAATTTAAATCTTAAAAATTCTATTTTTTTTAATCACCCTAAATTAAAATTTTGCATTGAGATTTTGATTTAAAATTAAAAAAACTTATTTTAAGCTTTTAAAATTGGAAAAAATATATATTAATAATAAGTTTTACTTAAAAAATATTTCACAAGCTTATTTCTCTATAATATGATATGACATATATTGTTATATTTTATAAAATAAGCTATGTATGAATATAGGATATAATAAAAAAATTCATCATTATACTTTTTAGATTTCATTTTTTTATTTTAAGTGATTAAATATTTTATATTAAATATTTTATATATATTAGATAATCTTGAAAAAAAAATTAATTTATTAATAAATTATTTTCCAATTCCTTTTCCATAACACAAACAAACACTGGAAAGTGTTTTCCAGTTCATTTTCCATAACACTGCCAAACATCGGAATTCACTTTTCAGGAATTCACTTTCCAGGAAACCACCTTCAGGAATTCACTTTCCAGGAAACCACCTTCCAGGAATTCACTTTTCAGGAAACCACTTTCCAGGAATTCACTTTACAGGAATTACTTTCCAGGAAACCACTTTACAGCAAACAAACGGGGCCTAGTACCCAATGATGGCCTGACAAGTGTAAAACATGTTCTTCTTTTTGTTTTTAAAATATTTTTGCATGTTTGCTTTGAGCTACCTTTCTATGTTTTAAATATATTTAGTTTGATAAGGTGGTGTTAAAAATAAGTTTTAAAAATATAATTTTTTAATGTATTTTTAAGTAAAAGATAATTTGAAAAAAAATAATACTCTTAGTTATAAAATTGTTTCAAATTAAAACTACAAATTTTGACAAGATAACACTTAAAATTCATTTAGTATTGTGATATTAATTGATTTTTATAGTGTTTTTTTTTTTACTTAAAAACATATTAAAATAATATATATATATATTTTTAAAAATTATTTATATCATCAGCATATTTATGAAAATACAAAAAAAAAATAATTTTAAACCAATAAAAAGAATTATTTCATTAAAATAGTCTTAAAACATAAAAATAAACAAATTTCTTAATAATCAACGTATTCAAAGCATAATAGGAATGACAAGTCACTTCATAGTTTTTTCAAAACCCAAAAAAACATTTATTTATAAGAAAAAAGTCTGTGTAATTATGGGATCCCTTCATAAAAAGTCTTAGACAGTCTACCAAACTGGTCGCCTTATTGTATGTATACTTCTTTCTAGTCAGTTACATGAGAGGTTCATTAGAGTCTTATAATTGGTAGATAAGATTCTAGTTAAAGAAAAATCCTAGTTAATATAGGAGTCTTTAATGAAAAATAATTTATAATAGACTTATAAGGCTTGATCCATCTCTGCCAGATATTGTCTGCTTTGACCCACGATCTCAAGGTTTTCTACTTGGTAGCACCCTTGTTGGCTCCAAAACACCTCGGACTTGATAGCAACCAATCTTGTATATATGCCTTGGCTTTGGACACTTTGCTTCTGATGTGGCATATTACAAGATTAGTTTTATTAGAATTCTTGTTTAATTAGAATGTTAAATTTCTAGTTAGATTAAGATTTTCTTTGAATAATCTAATTTTTGATTGTTTAGGACTTGAAACTTATAAATAGAGTTGTAATTAGATTCATAATACACAAGCATAGAGAAGTATAAAAAAGAGCTAAAAATGTGTATCTTTTGAGAAAACACTTACTAAAAACACATCATCCCTCTCATTCTTCTACTTGTTCTTTACCTTTATTCTTCTTTTTATTTTTATAAATTAGCTAACAATTTATCCTTCTCTTTCAACAAGTGGTATCCGAGCTTATGTGTACTTATTTAATATGGCCAAACCAAACTTTATACTATAATGTTCTTATTTGACAAAGCACTCACAATCATCCACCAATGTCTAGATAATACCACTTTTGATATAGTGACCAACACAACCACCATCAAGAAAGGATGAAAAGTTTTGCAAGAATCAAACCACAGAGCTAATAGTGTGAGAAAGGTATGTCTACTACAACTACTTGGTGACTTTGTAAAGTTACATATGCTAAAATCAAAGAATATTTCAGAATACTTTGCAAGAGTTTTAACCATGTACAATCAAATGAAAAGATATCGGGAGAAGATGGGAGAGACTCATGTGGTAGAGAAGATCATATGCTCGTTGAGAAAAAAGTTATATTATTTGGTGGTCGTGATAGAGGAGTCATAAAGTATGAAAGTTCTTTCAATACAAGGTCTCGTGAAAACATTACAAGCACGTGAAAAAGAGTTAATGAGATTTAAGAAGATGTGAGT
This sequence comes from Salix caprea, assembly GCA_964035475.1. NCBI lineage: Eukaryota > Viridiplantae > Streptophyta > Magnoliopsida > Malpighiales > Salicaceae > Salix > Salix caprea. The sequence continues at coordinate 434,701 of OZ037745.1, read as the reverse complement.
GTACATGAATTTTTTTTTAAAAAGGATAGTTTTGGATATTTCTAAAGGGATAAAGGACGTGAATAAAGCAAAGAAAAAGAAAGAAAACAAGGATTTGAAAAAAAGGGTCAAGACAACCTCAACAAGTCAATTGATCGATTAAATGAAGAGAATCGTCTGACTAATTTAACTAACAATAGCAATTTGGAATCTAGATTTGACAACAAGTTTGACACATCAAAAGTTATATACTATATTATCAAAAGACAGGTTATTAGGATAGAGTTAAGAAAAAAAATCTTATGACAAAAAAATAAATAAGAAAGCCCTCGTATTACTAATGTATAATGAGAGAATGCAAGACAATATATGGTATATAGACAATAAAACCAACAATCACATGTATGGAGATAAAGATAAGTTTATGAAAATTGATGAATCAATTAGAGATAATCTCACCTTTATGGATTATTCAAAAGTTACCATAAAAAAAAGATGGTGATTAATACAAATGTTGAGTTTAATGAAGAAAGGTCATGATATTAAAAGATAAGTGATAATGAGAATGGTGACTTCCAATCGATTTTGGATGAAAAGGAAACTTATGAAGATCATAAAAAACCTATACTCATTCCTCCATAAACACCAATGTGCTCAACTTCTCATACTCATTCTCAAACCTATAACATGAAAAATGATTTTGTTAAGGATAATTTAAATTGATGATGTGAGAATGTTTATGAATTTATCGATGAGATCAAACAGTTTTATCTCCTGGCATTGCATATGAAATCTAAAAACAGAAATGAAGTCATTTGCGTTTGATCTCTCTTACAACTTATAGCCATAGATATTGACTATCCAAGAAAATCAACATTGCTTGATTTAGAATTTTATAGCTCCAGACATGGGTCTACGCAATCAAGATTGAACTCTACTAGAAAACTCAGGTTTTGGAAAAGCCTTTCAAGTTTTGGCCTTCTGGGTTGCTGCGTTCGGTAGACAATACGGATCAAGTCAAGGAACCAGCACCATTGAATGCGACTCCCTCCCAAGAGCGACAATCCATTTTCAGGTCCCGAGACTTCCCTTTTGAAGAAAATATTCGACAAGGTTTGATTGCAGTTGCGTCAAGGCAGATTTCTGGTGATCAAGGCACTGTTGGTGGGTATTGATTAGCTTGTGGCAGGGTTGATGATGGTGAAGCAATAACTGTTATTTGGTACAAACTAGCTAGTAATGAGAAAATGATTAAATATGGATTTGGACGTCTCATTTTTCAACCAGAGAAAGAGGGTACTCCTAGCGCAAGTGGTTTACCGTTTGTTCGTTACCAGGCTCAGAATCCCCTTGGCATAGAACATCCTAGACAGGGTATGGAAGTAGACTCAACTCCTTGGCATAACACTTCATTCAACACACACGCAAGAAAAAATGATGTTGGAAACACAACTGAAGGCTTCTTCCAAGGTTGAGAAGATAACTAGCGCAATATGTCCATGTACTTTTGGAGTGGTTGTGTAAGCACACACTCCTAATTTTGTACAGTAAAACGAGTTCTCCATCTGGATTCAAAAGTTAATCTTGAGTAGTTTTTAAGGAGCTGGATCATTCATTCAGCAAGCACAAGCACTTTAATGGTTCCTTGACTATTTGCGGTTAGCATTGTAGGGCTATCACTCTTCCAACACACAGCACTAATGAAATACGATCCAGCATCATCCCCATCGTTCTCCAAATCCGTACTAAATTTATGCCTAGCTGCGGGTTTAGAGATAGCCTGCAATTGTTGGCAAAACCATGTTATTAAAGGATTTTTTTATGCCAACGACACCAGCTTATTCGAATGTTTTCTAACCTTATGATACACAAACACTTCGTTTGTTTCGCTGCCGCAAGCAATGTATTCGCTGTTTACTGTGAGACCCACAAAATTCTTCTCATTTGTATGGCCTCTAAATGTCCGCAACTGGAAAAGAAAACGATTATGAAAGTCAGTTGGAATAGGTTCAAGATCAAAGCGCCATGGTAAGAGATGGAAAATGGTACAACACAGATGCAGTCACATTTCCATAGAAAGCAATGAAAGTAGTGTTTTTTGTTTAGAGGACTGCATTTTCTTTCTGGGAAAGTACCATCATAACTTACTGCTAAATTATCCTTTACATCCCATAAGCGCAATGTGCTGTCGGTAGATGCAGAAGCCAGTTCGTTGCTAGACAGAAATTTCACATAGGAAACAGCTTTCCGATGCCCACCAAATACATAAAGCGGTTGGCTAATGTTTCTCAAGTCATAGTAGTGAATATGATGATCAGCAGATCCCACCTGCAAAATACAAGTGTCATTTCTCTTAAACATAAATTCATTCAGAATCAATCTAATGTGTTCTATCCAGTCAGATTTTCAACATAAACTGGATGATTGAAAAGGCGCTGTAACGTTTCTTTCAGAGACATAAATCATAAGAAACACAAATCATTTAAAGAGAATCTTTCAGAGACATACCGCCACATGAATGCTGGATCCAGGATTATACTTGACAGAACAAATATTTGCTTTCATATCAATGTTAAGAACACTTGCTTCTTGCTTTGTGGACCAAATTTTGACCTGTTTAAAATAGAATCATATCTAAGCAGCAGAGATGCATAATGAAACGAGTCTTCAGTCTATGATCAATCAGAAAAAGTAGTTTCTGGATCACTTCTATCATACCTTGCAGTCATCGCTGCCGGATACAAGCATTGAAGGTTCAGTCCGTGAAAAATCAACGCTCCAAGCTCGCTTTTCATGCTCCTCGTATTCCATTATGCTCTGGTGGGAGGAGAGTCTTTGTTAAGTGCAATTTAGCACCTCGAATCCAAAAAAAAAGCGGGAAATGACAGCTTTATGGAACGTAAAGGCCACTTTACAAAGCAATGAAAAAAATCATAAATTTGAATTCCATCTTTGAAGATCCCAGGCCTGAGAGCAACATCGACTTCATATAAGAACATTAAAGGGCAGGACTATATCCAGAGTTTCCTTCACTGGTGTCTGTCTGTTGTGAACATTTATTGCGGAACAAAAAAGAAAAGAAATAAGTATCATGATGTACCTGCCGAGTAGTTACATCCCAAACAGTTACTATACCCTCATAATCACTGCTAGCAATATGGTTTTTCGTATACTTGTTCCAACTTAAGCAACTAAGTTTAGATCGCGTGGACATTTCCACAACAGGACAATGTGCATCGGCCGGTTCGTTCATCACCTAGAAAGAAATGAAACAAAAAATCCCATTACACAGAAAAATCTACAACAACAAACTTGTAAAATGCTGGCTAGGCTACTGCATGCTTTAATCCTGTAATAGTATACATATCCTCAATAACATCTTAGCCACATCATAAAGGTTGAATGACAGAAGTTCGAGTCCATAAATTCTCACTGGTCTATAAACTAAAAAAGAAAGAACTTTACAACTCAATTCGATAACCCTCTTTCCCACACTTACCGAGGAAAACTCAAAAATCTTAATGCGCCTAGAAACTCCAGCAGTAGCAAACAGTTCATCATCACGATCAAATTCTATACTGCAGCATAATGTGATTTTACAATTAAGATATTCGACGGTATGTATAAAGTTAGAAAAGAAAACTTTATGAGCAAAGCGGAAAACATATGAAATTACAAGACAGTGTTAGAAATTCCAACTAACCTAGATACAATATTAGCCGAGTGGAAAAGGTCACCATGTCTCACTTCAGCAACGGCCCTCAATCGACTAACACAACAACCAACCAGAAGTATAAGTGACAAAAGCAAGGTTTCAAATGTAGATTCAAATATCATAAACCAAAAAAATTGCAAGTAAAGAAAAGGATCAACACTAAGAAATCCGTTCACCTGTATCGAGTAAAATTGGTCAGCACAGATTTGAAATCCTCTAGACCTGGATTATATCCTTCTCTATTCATGATGTCTGTATCCCTTTCTTCCTCCTTGTACGCTTGTCTAGCCCAATTCCGCCGCTTTTGCAAGTAACAGTCTTGCAAATCATTGAACTGTAGAAAAAGAAGATGAATAAGGACCTATTTGGATATCCAATCAAATTAAACAGTACAGCTACTGCTGCGAGAAATTCAATGATATGATCCAAGTCTGCAGCAAGCCCGGGAGGTTGGGACGGATATTGTTTTGGCCAACAAAGTATGAAGAACAAATGGGAAGCCCTTATACAATCACACAACCACTAAAAACATTAAGATACTAGCACATATGCAGGTTCAAAAGATCACTTACCTGTGCATGGACCCATTTCTTTTTAGATGCAATTGGTCCTGATTGCGCAACAAACTGAGAATTCGGATCATCAGCAAACATCCTAAGTTTTAGCGAGCATCTGTCCTTTGCCCTGCATATCTCTATTCTTTGCCTCTCCACAGCATTTATGTCCTCCTTAATGTACTGCAGGTCTGTTTGAATCTGCAAAAGGCACTAATGACTATCAATCTGCTGATTAATCAAACACCAGTAAGCAATCAAACTAGTACCGACAAGAAATATGAAACATAGTCAATGTAGTTAGATATTCTCTTGTACCAAATGCACGGATTTTAAGTTTCTAATTATAGAAATTTAGCACTGCCTAGAAAAACTTCTCCATTACAAGAAAAATCAGATTACAAATTAATCTGAAGCCATAAAAATCCAGGAACCTCATTGAGTTCATCCAGCTTTTGCTTCCTGAGGCAGCACAAGAACTCAAGCAAAATCCGCATATTTCTCTCTGCTTCTTCTTGCTCCATCTTTCTCTTCTTCTCTGCAAGGAGGGTCAAAAGGCTATCTAGCTCTTTAACTGACACTTCACAACCCTGTCTAAGAGTCCCAGGAAAATCATTAAAAAAATAAAGAGAAAACAAAAGGAGAAAGAAGACGTGCCAAACAATTTATCCAAGTAGATAATATTGAATCCCAATTAACCATCAAAACTACAACAAGAGACCTGTTGTAATGCCTGGCGTAGGTGTTCGTAAGGTGATGCGTTCTTGGCTGCTTGACGAGCATAATTTCTTTCCAATATCTGCATCATTCAATACTTATAAAGCTGTAAACAAGCTAGCTTCACAATTGTGGACGCAAAAGCTTAGTTTTCTAAGCATTTAAGACTATCATAAGCAGAAAATTACAAAATAAAAATAAAATTTGGCAAAGATGAGCAAGAATGAATGGAAGAACAAACCTTATTGAGCAAAAAATTAGGAAAGATACGGTTGCTGGTAAGGTAATGAGAGCAACAAGGGCAATCATTCTTGTTTCTTAAATGAGTAGTAATGCACATGTAACAGAAACTATGTCCACAGGAAGTGAGAAAAGCATCCTTGATGATCTGCATGCAAATAGGACAGAGAATATCTTTGTCTAACTCCTCCGTTGGTGGTGGCATTTTGGAGGTTGTTGCCTCAGAATAAAGAGAAGGGACAAGTGCCCCCATTGAGCTCTCTCCACCCATGTTTGTTTTCTTTTCTTGTGGTGGGTGTGAGTGAGTGATGTGATCATGTGGAGGAGGAGGAGTTGGTGAAGGGTGTGAATGCTTTGGCCTTTCTTTTATGGTGAAGGAAGAAAAAGAAAAGGTGTCTGTTAGCTAACTAGAAAGAGTAAATAATGTGCATTGTGAGGGTGCAAACTGCCCACGTTGGGCGGGGGACAGTTTTGGTCTCAAAACGTAGAGAAGTTTCATATCAAAACGACGTGGTTGACTCAGCTTCTTTCTTTCTTCTTCTTCTTCCTTTTTTTTTTCTTAAAAAAGAATTTAGCGATACATGATTTCTTATCAAGAAGATTAAATTTAGCTTGTCTATCATCAAGCAGTGGATCCCACCTCTTCTGTTAATCTTCTCGTCTTAATTTGTTTCGGCTACTGTTCTCATGCAGTCCTCCACTCTTGCCTAGTTTCATTTGTTTATTGTAAGTGGATTTGCAAGCTGTTACCAATTAGAGTGTTGTTGGGTATTTTTTTAGTGTCCTTGAACAATCTTAAACACCACCACTGTATCAACATGATAAGCATTCCCTTTGGTTCTTTTCCTTTGCCACGATTGAAATAAACTCATTCAATGACTAGTACGATAAGCTGTTATCACATTAATTGTTCTACAGGAACTCTTGTTTCATTTCTGATTGTAGAATTGCTGTATTTGCATGAAAATTTTGGGCATGCCAGTGAGCCCCGCCCAGACCAAGTTTCTGTGACGGCATTGGTAATGCAGTGTGAAGATACTAGACAAGCTGGGTCCATTTGGTTCTCATGAGATGGTTTCACGGGCTCGGTTAGCTTGACCTGTGACCATCGAGAAGCGTTAAATGTTCAGTGTTCCAGACAATAGAACAGGGATCCAGGAAACGCACTGGAGCCAGGTTCCTGGATATAAATTCTATCAGTATACCAGAGGACCATAACAAATGGCAACTCTGTTATCCAGGAAACTACTCTAAAAACACAACTTTAAGGGGTATTGAATTCTCATATATAACAAGGCTTGTAAAAATTGTTATGTTTGTGTATACAATTTCTCACTATTCATCACCTGAACTGTATACTGCTTCCTTGTTCTCCTTTCCTCAAATATTTTGCTTCTGCTTTGACGAAGGAGATGTTACAGATTTGTCTAAGCAATCAGCAACACCCTCACAATCTGCTTGACGAAACTCACTGCCAAAATCATCTCCAGAAGCATCCTCTGGATATGAATGTGGAGAGCGGAGATTTCCATGAGTTTGGCAGGCCCCCATGGTCTTACAATGTTCAGCCTCATCATCTCTGATGTTCAGAAATACATCATACAAATTCTCTGGAAAGAAATGGGAAATTTTTAAAACAGAGCACAAAAGTCTATTAGTCTTTATACTCCCCCCCCTCAAATCCTTTTTAAAATAAAAATCCTCGAAAACACTTGAAATTTCATTTTTACCTATTTTCGGCCTACGGGAATTGGGGGCTCTGGAAGTTTGAAATTCATCTGGAAGAGATCATAATGGAGCTGTTATGCCATGCTCTCACATCATATAAGATGCAACTGTAGTTTGTCAAATAAAAACTTACCAAACAAGAACAAATCACCCTCCGTGTAATATTTTACAGCAACCTCAGGAGCAGGCATTTTTTTCAAATCCTCTACAAAGACGAAAAGCAACTAGAATAAATCAGAATAAGTCCGTTGATTTAGGATGAAATAGAATCTATAATGTTCAGCATATGGTAGAAATCCTTCATCAAACTGTTCTTCATGCTGATAGATTTTTTGGGTTGACCCATGGCCTGAATACATTTGTATACATATAAAGGTTTTTAAGTATCATCATCAACCCACAGATTAATAGCATCCAGAGGTATCATAAGTCTCAAGTGATTGGTCATAATACACTATTCACATAAAAGGTCATCATATGGGTTAGGCAACACTATTCACATAATTCCTCTCAAAAAAATAAGAAAAGGAAACATGTACTAAACAAATGAAGTAATAGTGGCCAACTGAACAGTAAAAATAAGAGCAAGATAATGACAAATTGGTATTTTTCTCAACATTTATACTCGCAGATGATGGATGTGCAAGTAACTACTTTAATATCATCTACAAACATATGAAAGTTTTAACATACCTCCTCGTGCCTTGATAAATTTGTCATAAGTTTCAAATGCGTGGTTCTCAACACATTCAGAGAAGTGATCTGAAAAAATGATTAAAATGAATTTATCAAAATCACCATTTTGAGATAGATGACTATGTGTCCGTTATTCTGCAATGGAATTGTCTATTAGACAATTTGTTTTGGGTGTTTTTCCTATGGTAATAAGCAACACAAGGAAGTTAAAGTTATCAAAATCAGGGATTTTGAAATAAATATCAATTTTTTTTTTTTGACAAAGAAATTATCTAATCCCCATCTAGCTAGTTCTGGGTTCGAGTCCCATTACTCGACTGACGGTGGGGGCTTATTTATCAATTATTTTTTCTGCAATGAGATTTATATATGGTGCTTTTCCAGTGGGCTTGAAGCAGCAGAACAAAACAGTAAAATTAAAAATAAATAGTAGTAGCTATAAAGCAAATGAAGTTTATCCTCTTTCAAACTAAAATGAACCCAAAACAATAGAAATCAACAAATATGGGACCTTTTTTAGCTCTATGAATTCAAAAAATGGTTATGAGAGTTCCGAAAATGTCAGAATTAAATTTTTTATACAGGTGCACCTGGTTCATCATTTTTTCAGTGATGTTTTCGTTAAATGATAAACTTTCATACCATTTAATCACTCATGACTTCATATGAGTGGGATGTTATGATGCAAGACAGTTAATAACCAGCAAAATCCAGATGCGAGTACTTACATGCCATTCTCGGGCTTAATGCATACATTAAGACTGTCATGATGTAATAAAAAAATGCCATATGCTGAGCAAGAAAGCGGTCGGGCCACCAAGAATTGCCACCCAAATCCTGCAACCAAATTACAATGCCATCTGATGAGGATTTTGGTATGGTATTTTTTTACTTGGAGCCACTGTACCACATATAAATAGATTGGACCTGCAAAGGTTCATACTTGCACATACATGCATGCATGGTTATGACTCATGAATGTGCCATAGGTTGAGTTTGTTTATTCTGTATTTACAACCAATCTACATTGGAAAGGAGCAGTTCCTCCATTTTCTTCTTCAATTTACTATAGACTATTCTCGTGCTAACTTTACTTTATCCCATGAAGAAATCACAAACTGAAACAGTGAAGGGTTTGAAGATAACAACAATTAGTGAACTTGAGACCATGACTGCAGACCATAACAACAGGAAAAAAAATGTCCTACTAACAGAATCAATATAAGAAACATGTAACCAGTAAAACTACGAAAACTACTTACTTCCATGATAAGCAAGTGATGCATTTCATTCCAGCTCTCAGCAAAATGCACTTTGATATAATCGGATCTTCTCCACCATCCAAAACTCTCATACAAGTGAAGAACAGATATGAAGGCTGCCATAGTTAAGAAATTGGTAATTACCATCAAATTCAATATATCTATAGCATAAATAGAGCAACTCAATAAAACTCAAAACCAAGTCAGGGAATTCAATTTTGATGAACTGCAATGATTTTTTGTCGCATTTTGCAAGTGAAGTATGATGTCTATATGAATCAATGGGGAGTCAAATTTTCTCTTGTTGAAAGACAACCACGTCAAAGAGATCATTTTATCATTAACTGGCATGACCACCCAAATTCTAACCCATCAATAACCTCAGTTCTAACATTTAAGAACATAAAGCTGTTTAGTCAAACTACTAAACCCTTGATGGGTTTAATCAAAATTGAAAGAAATCAATAAATATGAGGAATACTCACCAAAATAAGGAACTCTAGCAATAGTCTCCAAAACATAAAACCTAGCATAATCACGGTCATGATACAATGCATCAAGAATCGTTACCACCGAATCCTGACAAAGAATAAAAATCAAGAAACGAAAACAACAGTCAAATACATACTACAGCCCCAAGTTTTTTCTCCTGTAACCATATTAGTGTAAATAAATTAGTCATATATGTAGACAAGATTTTAGCCAAGATTCTCTCTAATTACCTTATGTAAAGGAAGCTTGTATATGTGTTTGATATTAAGTAATATACACAATTATTCTCTTCATCTTAATCTGTCAACATCTCCTATAATAATATTAAAAAAATGGTAACAAGTAAATCAATTATGACAAGAACAGACTAGAAACCCTTGTAATATGGAAACAATTTCAGGAAATCTTACCGTGAGAAAGACATTGACAGATTGCTCAAGCTTGACAACCCACTTGTCTAATTCAGTAGGGGGTGAAGGTTGTGGTGAGGCCTCCGGGCCATGAGTGAAACTGCTGGGTCTAAATGATTCCTCAGCAACAACTTTCTCATCTTCATTTTCCTTCAGCACGGTTGCTTGAACACTGCAAAGCTTTGTACTAGAAAACATAAAAATATCCTATTAGCAAGGTACAAAAAGATGAAGAATTTGATGATTAATATATTTGATGTACAATACAAGAAGAAAAGAAAACCTCCTTGTGGAAGGAGGAAATGGAAGTGAAGTGGGGTTGCAGTTGCGTTTGAAAAGAAAAGGGCTTTGCGGGGTCTTAGGAATATATCTCCTGGTTTTAGTAGCAGAGGAAGAGGATGAGAGTGTGAATACAGTAGAAGAAGAAGAAGAAGCGAGAATCATTTTTTTTTTCTGGGGGGTGGGATGAGCAAATTGTTAAAAAAGAAGAGAAGTTTGATTTGATTTGATTATATTGTTTTTAATGCAAAGGAGATGGAAGTGTGAGATTGAGAAGCATGTCGTCATGGTGATGTTTTTGGTCGGATTCGGACAGACTCCGTTGCGTATGTTTCGAGATATTTTTGGGTTGACTGTACTTTTTAATTTGATTGTTTCAACTTAGATTTATGAGAAATTAACTCCGCGCATGCTGCTTTTATTAAAACATTTTATTCCAATTCATTTTTATTTTATTTTTTATAGTAGCATATTAAACAAACAGAAATAACATTTAAAATTTATTAATTTAATATTTTTTGCAACTCAAAAGAGAGTCAAACATTATTTGTAAATAAAACAACAATTTATATCTTTTTAAAATCTGTTTTTAGTATAAACTAGTCAGAGAAAAAAATGCTAGAGCGTGAGGGAAGCTACGGAGCCACGTCGGGCATGTAGAGAATGCAATTAATCAGTATTGTAATCCACGTCGGCATCTTCTACTGTTCCTTTACGTATTTATTGTCAGCGTGTGTGTTGACTTTGTGACAGGTTGGATATTCCTCAGTATCTAGAACTCGAAAGATCACAGGGAAGGAGAGAGGAGGCAACCTTATCTTATAAGAGTTGATGACAAGTAAACAAATAGAAAATGTTTCATTGGGCTTTGAAAATAAACCGCATTTATACAAATAGACAGCATGCTGTCTGATCCTCATGTCATAAATGCTGCTTTGAAAATTCGAGGGAAGTTGTGAGAATTGAGAGGTGCAAAGCTTGTAGAAATGCTGTAGAGAGCTAATAGGCATTATTACTCTTTTCCTCCTTTTGACATTTCCATAATGCAAGCACTTGTTCTGCTACTGCAACTTTGATTTAATTTTCTAGAGTTGAATGGGGATGGAAGCATTACAGGGAAGCATCGATTCCCAAATTTGGAGCACGGGATGAAACAGGCCCCAAGTCAGGGGAAGGTTTTATTGTGATTTTCAACAGAGTGAAAGAAGAAAATCAAATTGCATCCACCACATTTCCTTCTGTGCCAACCCAACCAGCAAGTCAAAGAAACGAAGGAAATTCTTCCTCTCGATCAAAGGTAATTAAGGCGCTTGCTAATTCACTTCATATGATCAGCTTCATAGCCATACCATATAAAATATTCCGCAGCATGCAGCAGATGTACTCGTTTTTTGAAGAGAGTTTTCACAGACAATTTCAAATCTAAGAGCTTTTAACAACTTATATACTTCAACATTCTCCACTTTTATGCTTCCATTTTGATCTTGGATTTAGCTCATTTTCATGTGTTTGCTCGTCAAACTCCATATACTTGGTTATTTATCAAAAAAAACTATCTATTACTAAGTATAATTGATGCTCTTGGCAAGCAATAAAACTTGAAGTTTCTTTCTAATAATTCAACTTGTCTTTTAGACAAATTTCGGGTAGGATCATATCTACCATGGTCGATTGATGATCTTTCAATATGCTATAAAAGTAATTAGATAGAGAATATATAGCTGCTCTCTATCCTGTTTTGCTGGATTTTCCAATCTCCTTTCTGCAGCTGTATCAGAGTGGTGATATTTGCTTCAATATATATGCCAACCAAATCCTTGTCGAACATGCAGTACTAGTTAGGCTCATGAGTCCTAGCGATCTGGCTATATACACGAGTTTAGTCAACCTGTCCAGGTACTTTGTCATTGTCATGAAATAACAGAAATAAAAATATTTCTATAATCCTTCACATGAAATTGAGAGTTATGGGCTAAGAACTTCGATATTTTGAGGACAGAAGTAGAAAAGGAAAGAATCTTTCTTAATAATTTAAAAAAGATTGCAAGATGTTCATAATATGCTTGTTAAATCAATAAACTTCCTTTCCACCATATATATATATATATATATATATATATATATATATATATATAATTCTTTTATGGTGTCAGGGAAGTTAATTAATATTTTGTATACACACAATACAGAAGTAGAAAAGGAAATATCTTTCTTAATAATTATAAAAAAGATAACAACCAAATTAATTAACTTCCTTTTCACCATATATATATATATATAATTCTTTTATGGTTCCAGGGAAGTTAATTAATTTGTATACACAATACAGAAGTAGAAAAGGAAATATCTTTCTTAATAATTATAAAAAAGATAACAACCAAATTAATTAACTTCCTTTTCACCATAAAGTAACACACGCACGCACACATCCTTCATGAATAAAGCTCTAGCATTAACTCCGTAAACAAATTTATTGCCTTATAAATATTCCTTCTCGATCGAGCAAATTAACAAGGGAAACCCTAAACCTTCATCTCTTCCAAGCTAATTAATTATTCAAAGGTCATGGCCGCCAAAGTGAAGAAGCAAAGCCTAGGCCGCCAAAAGATTGAGATCAAGAAAATAGAAAACAAAAGCTCCCTCGAAGTTACTTTCACAAAGCGTCGCCATGGTCTTTTTAACAAGGCTTGCGAGATCGGCGTCCTGACCGGAGCTGAGGCAGCAGTTATTGCATTTTCTCCGGGAAAGAAGGCCTTTGCCTTTGGTTATCCCTCTGTGGACACCGTTATAGAACGCTATCTAAGCGAAAATACAAAAGAGGGATCAGCATTAGTGATCAACACAAGTACCAGAACTAGTCATGATCATCGAGCGGTCGAGGAGAGCAGGAGGGAATATGAGGAGGCTCTGGCAAAGAAGGAGGAGGAAACGAAGCGTGTGGAGATGTTGAAAGAAGGTGGGGAAGTGGGGTTTGGATGGGATAGGTTTTGGTGGGATCGAAGCATAGAAGGCATGGGACTGGAGGAGCTTGAGCAGTATGTGGCTTCAATGGAAGAGCTTAAGAAAAATGTTGGTATGAGGGTGGATGAGTTGGAGAAGGCAAGCAACTCTCCATCCAGATTCTTGGATTTGGATTCCGGCGTCCATGCAATTGATAATTTCAGTACAAATTAAGGGTACTGATAGCTACATATTTCGTGTCTTAATTCTCATATATATACAGAGAGAGAGTATCTGCATTAATTAATTGCATCTACCTTGCTAGTTCTTACGTTTTACCACTAGTTTTCATGGCGGCATGCATGGATTTGGAGGTGTACGTGCTCAGTATCATCAGTTCATTGCTGGACTTGTAACCCCTCGTCCATCTACAATTAGTGATAATTAAATATTTTCATTACATTATGCGCGTGCTTCCATTCAAGACAAGCCCTATTATGTCTTTAAAAAAAACCCATCAAATCATAATATCATTTCTTATTGTTTTTTTTATTAAATGTTTTGCTTTTTTAGTGATTTCATTTCCGTAATTGTTTTAAAATAATAATTTTAACTGTTCTTGTCATGATAATGATGGTAATATGAGAATAAATTTTCAATGATGCTTTTTTTTGTAGATAGAAAATTAACTATTTATTTTTGTTATTTGATTATTGTAGGTATTTTAGTGATTTCATTTCCGTAATTGTTTTAAAATAATAATTTTAACTGTTCTTGTCATGATAATGATGGTAATATGAGAATAAATTTTCAATGATGCTTTTTTTTGTAGATAGAAAATTAACTATTTATTTTTGTTATTTGATTATTGTAGGTATTTTCACAGTTTATACTTTATTTGTTGTGTTTAATTTAAATTGAATTATAAAATAAACTAATATTAATACAGTGAAATCAATAATTTAGATATCTGAATTTTCTTGTTTTTTAATGATTATGCTAGTGATTTCATTGAAACTCACTAAACAAATAAAATTATATCGATTTAAATTTCATATATTTTATAAGAAACTTGCAATTCATAAGAATTTTACAAAAAAAATATTATTCTGCTCAAATTTATATTATAATAAAAAAAATCTTATTCAATTAATATATTTTTTACATAAAAAAAAATATAACTGAGGCAGACTCGAGTTATATAGATATGCCTCTACACTACAGAGCACAACAAAATGGTAACGCCCACGTTGTTTTCACAATACAAGCAAAAAGGCAAATCCAAAGCCCTATTCGTACCCAAAAGAATAATAAATTAAATTAAACAATCCAAATATGGAAACACACAAGTAAACATCTATAATTTATACGAGGAACCTAATCAGAGTTACAGTGCATTTACTTGATTATTGTTCATCAGAAGGCAGCAATTTCCGTACGCTTCAGGGCAGCTCTGCTACTTGTGCTGTTAAGCAGCCAATATCAAAATGCCTGGCGCCACCACACCATTAACATTTTTCGGCATCTTCCGCTGGGTGTTCTTCCCCCCACTGCAGACGACATGCTCATCATCTCTGAGACCTGTGTGCCATTTACATGCTCCTTTAAAACCTGAAAGGAAGGAAGGTATACAGAGTGGTTTGGGATCATTGCCTTGGTTGGCACCCTTGAGGTATTTACTTGCGGAGCCACACAGGTTCAAAAGAAAACTTGGATTATGATGAACAACTAAATATCTACACAGGAACCACATCAGCATTTTGATTATCATCGCATGTCAAAACAAGGCCTTCAACATAGGTTGGGAGGAGGCATCGGAGCCACTGACAGCCTGTTGAGACGGGGTCCTGGGGTGGAACGATCATCAGCACATTATCGTGTCGCCGAACAACACCCATCACGCTTACAGTGCTCCCTTCTTTGATATACCTGGATGCAAACATATCTTAGAAGTATCCCAGCCAAGAAAACTCACTGGAACTGCCAAATCAAGGAATCAGTTTGTAAAACCCTTTTCTTAAGCCATACCCTTCATTGAGACGCATGATCCTGTCATCACTTGAGAGGTTGCGATCAGCTAACCAGCGTAAGAAGCTGGAAGACAATTCTATGTTTTCCTTTTTCACATCCACCACTGCAGCTGCCCTGACAAACGGAGCAACCTTGGCTCCATAGCCCGCCTTTACTAGCGCTCTTAGTCCAGATTGGAAATCTGATATGTAAAAATCAACAACAAACTTCTGTTCACCAGAAGCAACACGTCATAACATATGCTGAATTAGAGGCTTTCTCGAAAAAGAAAAAACAAATAGCTACCATAAATAATGCACACAATTAAACTATGGTTACATGATTAGACACCAAAAATGGTCTTCCCAGTTTTCAATAATCATAGGGAGTCAGGTTATGTTTTTTCATTAATGACACACCAATTAGAACTATCTGCATTTTCTGGTTTCTTAAATAGCTCTGTAATAATTATAACATGCAGTGGCCCAATCAAATGAAGTACTCCTTGTGCTTATTAGCTTATCGTCATACATGCGTTACCAAACTTAGAAGGATTCAGTGAAACATGAAGTACTGGTCAGCTTATTGACTTCCCATTTCATATAAACTTGCCTAAAACCTGATTTTTAGTCCCTAGTCAGTAACTTGTTTTTCCTTGGTCAGCTCCACGCCGCAGTATAGATACATAATTTAAGTGTCAGGTCCTCTGTTTATTGCTGAAACGGTCTTAGGCATTTAAGTAAATTTATCTCTACGCTTCTGTAACTAAAACCTAAGTGTCATGAGCTGAAGCTGAATCATAATTTGCTAACTGCTTTTCACATCAATATTTTCACAAATCAACGTGAATAGTTCAGCAAACTAACCTCTGAATGTCTGGATCCCCATGAGAAAAAACGGTGCTTCGAATGGGCAGACTTTCCACCCAACCCTCTAAATTCATACAACTCTGTTGAAACATATACACATCTGGGTACCCTCTGGTAAGATGACTCCAAAGGTATACTGCCACAGGTGACAACCTGCATAAAAAGATAAATCAGTCACAATATTGTGACATAATATAGCAAGAATATAATACAAATTTGAAGTGCTAAAAATGGTAGCTTAAACTGTGAAACAACATTTAAGGTTTTTCAAATTTGCACAATGTTGCCCCCTCAAGAATATTTTATATATTGACACTAGCCGTTTGTTTTGTTCAGCTTTCTTAAACCTCTTTTCTTCTTTTTGGCGTCCTAAATGTTACATTCAAGCTGCACATTGCATCTCTGTAAACTCTACAAAAAATGGAGGCACTAGAATAAGGGATGACTGGTTTGTATAGCAACTAGTAATGTTTGCACTGCCTTGGCCATATTAAATCATTGAGTCTGTTTACCTAACAAAAACTCTACAGAGTGGTCAAGTTAACAAGGACTTATTTCCACTTTCCACGTTGAAGCTAAGTCTCCAAGAATACCTTTAACGTTCAATAATAGGATTGATAGCCAAGGCATCCATTTTGTCATCTTCACATGGCTTAGTTCAAAGCTCAAACAACAAGAAGGAAATTATTCAATCAAGCCTCTACTATATTGCATAGAAAGAGCTGCAACCCACCGGTTCCACCTCTGCCTATTTTATAATGCCCTAGTACTTCAACTCAGCAAATCTTTGACATATTCAACAAATATGTCGTCGACCATCTTGATCCCCCCTATTCCTGGTAATGAAAACTTTTTTTCCACAAGACTGCAACCCTAGGAGACCTCTCAGAGGAATTGTTTCTACACCACAGAAGTCCTTGACATTTTTCCTCCTATTATTTCAATATAAACCAACTGACTTGCAGTAACATAAGCTCCAAAGACTATACAGGGGACTCTAGGTTAAGACTCAACTGCTCTTCTAGAGAAAGGATAAGAACCTCATGTTAATTCTCCTAGCAAGGTTGAAAGTCATTTCACTTTTTTTTATCCTTTGACCCTGAAGCAAAATTTGGTTCCCTATAATTCTAACTTTGCACATGCAGCAACAAAAATAAACCGTAACAGCTGCATTTCCCCAACCGTTGTTGTTGTGAATTTAAAACCTCCAAGAAATTTCCTCAACTCACCGACAAATTTGACTCTCCACCGAAAATGTAAATTTCTAGAGTGGCATCTAAAAATTCAATCACTTCGCAATAATTTATCAAGCAAACTATGACATCTTTCAGAATTCTATATGTTAGCCCCTAAAGAAGTAGACTTTGGTCCACTCACCACCCCGACAATTTCCTGGCTCCGCCCTTGCCGACATTCATGCAAGAAATAACTCCTGATAGATTTGCTGGCTCAGCTCCACCCAAAATTCCCTCTTTTGGTGAATGACCAGAAAACAACTTCAGACAAATTACCTGGATAATGCAACCAGGCGAAAAAGGGCTCAATACCCAAATAATATTGCAAGTTTGCATCTACATCCAGAAAGATGCATCCTTTGAAAGATACACAAGACCTCTAAAATCCTCCAGCTCAAAAAATAAAACTTTCTACAAACTTATTATGTTCAATGAAATTTAACACATAATCCTTTGGAACAACATTGACACCACCAAATTAACCCTTTATGTATAAGAGTCATGTTCTCATCCAAAATCTGTTCCATGAATCTCTCGTTTTGGTAGTTGTCAGTTTTCTTTCCATCGCTGCCTTTCTTCATCAGCAACCATTGAAAATGAAATTCAATAATGACAAGTTCATTATCTATGATAAATCTTATAAGCTCAAAAAATACCACGAAAATAGACCTAATGAATGTCAGAATTGACCAGATGATAATAAAATAATAATGGACGGTAGGGTAATTTATTTGACATTAGTTTAATGATACTCTACCATAATTAATACCAAACACAAGGATTGAGAAACACATGAAGTAATAAATAAATAAATAATAGGAGTAGTGAAGAGGGACATTTAAATTACCCCAGTAACCTTGACATACTGTCCATCAATGGCTCCTCTAAGCTCAGTATCAGGGTATCTCCTAACAAACCCTAACAACCCTCTCCTTCCCCGTGCACAATTCCAAATCAACCCCACAATCAAAGGCACCAAAACAGCCCCAACAGCCAGTAAGATCACAGCTTTTTTAACTGCAACCATCAAAAAAGCCCCAACAAGCAACCCCATCACCACCACCACCATCACCACCCACACCACTGGCCTTGAAACCCTAAACCCCACCTTCACATCATCAGCCAAGCTAGTCACTGCTGACCCATAAAGTGCCTTGCTTGATCCGAATCCTGTAACCGAACCGACAGCGCTGTTGTCAAGCTGACCCGATCTTCTTTGTGGGCCAGAGCCCAATGGGCCGGAACCAAGTGGACCTGAGGTGAAGAGCCCTGTCGGTAGGACAACGTTCAAAGGACCTGAAGAATTTCTGATAGGACCAGAAGAAGAGTTTCTGATGGATCCACTTGAAGAAGTAGAAGCACGTGAAGGTGGTGCCTTTGGTGGTTCAACAACTGCTGGAATGTCAAACATTTTGCCTAACTCGCCGGATTTCTTAATGTCACCGCCTGTGTAAGGCATTGAGCGTGCTGCCATGGTGGGTTGTTTCTCTTTTTGTTGCTGTTCAGATCGACCAGACACGAATAGCCCGTTTTTGAGCTGGTGAGACTGAATTCGGGTGCCCATCACTTTACTTGGTGATGATGGTCGAGAAGGGTGTGTTTTGGTGATGGGAGGGAGTGAGTGCGAGAGGGTGTTAAATGACAAGAAGGGTCTGGAAAATGTGATAATGATGTCTTTGTGTCTTGAAAATGGGACTATCGAGGTGCAGTATGGGCAGAGTGTTAAAACAGTAAGGTTTGGGACGACATAGGCTTTCTCTGTTTTTGAGCAGCATGAGGATTGAAGGGATGATTCGATGCCATGAGCTTAATGGTGCCCACAATTGGCTGACTTATTTGACCATTTTATCCTTGTATATAGTGCCAATGGAGAAAAGCGGGCTCCTTTTTGTTACTTACCTCACCATGCTAATGCTTTTACTCTTCTGCATGGACTACTTGACGAAGGACCAGCTGGGGGTGGAAAAGGAGGAGCACTGTAAAGTTGACTGCAGCAATGAGAGCTGATCAGGTTTTCCTTTCTTTTTCTCTTACTTATGTATTTAATGTTGGTTGAGTTTGCTCAATATTTAGGTTCTAGTGCTAAAATTCCCACCAAATTGAATTGAGTAGTTTTACTGTATATCGTCTCCATTATTTTTTTGACAATAACTCCATTCGTCTCATTTATAGCTTGTAGTTGCAAGTTTTTTTGCTCCTGCCTTCCCAAATTAAGTAACACTGTGTCGCGCTAACCTTGACCTATAGATTGTTGGTATAGCCCTATGGAAAAGCAACATCTCTTTGGGAGTTACTCAATGGGAAAGGATCTTGATTGCAAATGGTTGGTTGTGGAGGAGCGGTTCTTTAGTTGAGCTGTAAATAAGCAAGCTAGCAACCAGTAGCTGCATGTGTAGTGAGTTGTGAGGGCAGAGGAACATGTTCATGGCATTGACTCGTGTACCCACATAGCAACTTCTATCCACCTTATCATCTGTCAGTCAGGCTGCCTAGGACATGGTCCTGCAAGGAATTAGTTGTTTGTTGGATAATAGGTCCTACATTGTAGATCTGCTTCCCAGAAGATCTTGTACATTTTATTTCATTTCTTCCCCTGTGCAATTTGATTAGACATATTCAACGGTTAGGATAAATCCAATCACAATCAGATTAGCCGTAAGAAATTAATATTGGAAGGTGAAATGGGTCCAAGAAAACCTTGTTAAATACTACGCACTACGCATCATTCATTCATAGTCCAACTCCAATGGCATGGTAGATCCACCTTATCCACGTCAATAGTCTACACTCTATAATATTAACGGTTGCAATTTTCAAACCATAACTGTAAGTACCGGAATGCAGTATATAGTAGTTGGCAAGGAGACCTGTATATATATAGTTTTCTTGTAGTAGTTTAATTCGTATTGCTATGTAATTGTACACCATTTTCTTTTCTGCACTTCCTTTTACGCTCAGCCATTTTTGCCGCGCGAACAAAACTATCACAGTATTGGTTCTCTGCAGTGATCCTATATGTTGTCCGGAGTATCGAAATATATATTATGTCGTAGATGGACTATACGAGTTTTAGCAATTTAATAACGATGGTGGGAGCTAGCTAGCTAGGTCCAGTACTGCAACGGATCCCTTTGTCTATTTTCCTGCAGATCGATGCATTGGCCTCAGACCTAAAAACAAGAAAAAAATCTTAATTGTTCCCATATCTTTCAAAGTGCATTCTCGTGAGAGCAGTGCAGCGTAAACAAAGGAACTGGAATTGACAAACAGCTTAATTATTCTGGCACTTTGATGCAAATCATAAACACACAGAACCAAAATCTTTAATTTCCCTTTGTTTCCAATCAAAAGATAGGAATACTTTTGTGTGAGAGAGAGTTTGAGCATTAATGAGGTGGGCAAGTTCCTTTCATTGCTTTTTGGACATCGTCCTGGTTGCTTAACCTGATGCTGTGCTCACGTACAATGCCTATCCTATACTCATGGAATACCATTAGACTTAGCTTATAAGCCAATGATCATGGAGGAGAGAAGAACTCCCGCTTTGATTCTTTGATACTTGCGCCATAATAAAACGAAAGAGAAGATACTTTCACCTTATTTTTTAAACCCCACCTCAATGGCTTGGAATGAAGTGGAGATCATGAGTCTGGCAAGCACGAGTGCCATTCCACTATCCAAGGTATATGCACCTGGCTCATTCCTTTTCCTTTTCTTCTTCCAAGTTACGTGGTAGAGTTAATTGAGAAGCAGCGTAATCGATCGAGAACCATTGAAGAGAAGATTGAAATAAAACCAGAATTTGAGGTGATCATGATATATATGTTCACCAGTACTGTAAACTTATCTCGCATGCCACTTGCTAGCTAGTGGTGTTTTAGATCGATATGATCTTAGCTACTTAATATCATTTACCGTTGCAAATCACAAGCAGACTGCGAAAGCCGTTGCCAATAGCCCTTGGGTTAGACCCCGCATTAATTGAATTCATTTTTCATATATATATATTCGTTCACAATTTATAGCCATCAAAATCCATAGGCAACTCAAAATCCTAACTCCACTAGGAATTAAAAGCCAAGAACATTTCATACATCCATCCATAACATCAATTGATCGTACTCACGAGACCATTCATACGAGTCTATGATCAATTATTTAACCATCAATCGAGTGGGGTTTCAAATCTGTGTGGCAAAGACCACATCCTCCGAAAGAAGATAAGATAATTAAGAACAGAAAGTGGCGTCAGATGGTGAATGATGCGCCACTTGTCCTATCAAGGGTTGCCCACCTGTAAATAACCCTTGTATGTGGTACACAAATAGTAATTTAAAGATGGAATCTATCCTACAATTATAGTTTTTCAATATCCTAAACATGGGAATGCAAATATTAGCTTAAAGAACTGGAGCGGTGATGTTTAGCAATCAGGATCTTCTGATCTCATATGATAATCAAAATCCAATTTCTGTAACTGTGGCCACTTAGCATTAATGATGATAAAATAGGAAACAATCAAGGAAGATGCAGCAGAAACAGAGGAGTTGGATTCGGTCCATAAAAAAAGCTCTCTCTCTCTCTCGCTCTGCTTCTATAGCTATCTCAACAAATTAAAAGGCCTTTTCTTTTACTTTTAAATGGAGCATTCACGAGACCCCCCTGTCGTATTTGCTTTGGATTCATCTATCGTTCCACTGCCAAACGACCTCATCTCTTGACCCTGCCGTGAAACCTCTCTTCTCTCTCTCTCTCTCTTTCTTTTTTGTTCTTTCTTTTTTTGCAACCATAACACCCCTGCATTTTCATGAATTTTATCTTTTCTTTACTTTTCAATTCTTCATGCCATGAAACTCCATAGCCCTTGCTTGTTTGTTTGTTATCTTTTTCGGTAGTTATTATCTCTATTTTCAGCATGGAAAGTCGTCGTTTGACTGGTTTTTTCATGTACTGAAAAACTTGATGAGCGTGTGCATGGCTGTTTCATGTACTGTTTTTTATCAATTCATGAAAACCCATTTTTCTCTTACAATTTTCTACAGAACCCATGTTTTTGAATCAGTTCATGCACTTTCTAAAATCAATTCACACTTTCAGGAGGAAAGCTCCTTTTGATTGTTTGTTTTGACACTTTTGTTTTGCGTCTTTAAAAAAAAACTATCTTTGGCGCTACACAACAAGGGAGGTTCTTCAATGGCGAGTTCGTGTTTCCATGCATTTCGATTTCGAAGATCGAAGAGCAAACCATTAAAAATCTCGTCGTCGTCAAAATCCCATTTGAATTCTGAAATGGAGAGCTTGGAGAGGAAGAGATTTGACAGTTTGGAGTCATGGTCAATGATTTTGGAATCTGAGAATGTAGAGACTTGGGAGGCATCAAAGGAGGACCAAGAGGAATGGACTGCTGACCTTTCGCAGTTATTTATAGGCAACAAGTTTGCCTCTGGAGCTCATAGTAGGATTTATCGTGGAATTTACAAGCAGCGAGCGGTTGCTGTCAAAATGGTGAGAATTCCAACCCAGAAGGAGGAGACTAGAGCTTTGCTTGAACAGCAGTTCAAATGTGAAGTTGCTCTGCTTTCGCGTCTCTTTCATCCCAATATAGTGCAGGTATGTGTGGTTTTGCTTTCCAATTTTTTGAAAAGCAAAAAAAAAACTTTTAATTAACTATTTAATGGCTCAGTTGATGTGATTAACATGTTAATGAATAATTAAACGTTATCATTGAATCCTGCAGCATTTCTTTAAACTATGAAATAGCTACTTGTTCTTAAATTGATGGAACTGTTTCTTACGTCTAACATGCTCGGCTTTGTGTTCCAATGAGAAAAGCTTTGTTAATTTATTGTGCTTTCTTTCTTATCCTTTGTTGTCTTCAAGCCTTGGAAGATGTCATACGTACCGGGTGACCTGATTTTTGGAAACAGCCTCAAATTTCCGCGGGACTGGCTTGATAAAAACCTCATATTCTTATCCGTGTCTGTTCATCGTACCTCAACCTGAAGCTTTACTGATTTTGTGTTCTCTCGTGCTACTGATGCTATTGAACAAAGCATAGCAGTGATCTTGATTTATTCAATTTCAATTAGGTGGAGGAAGCATGTTCCATTAAAAACTGATCTCCTCGGAACATTTTGTGATAGCTTATCAAAATTGGAACATTTTATAGCAAGATGGTTAACTGCCTTCTTTACAGTTTATTGCAGCTTGTAGAAAGCCACCCGTGTACTGTATCATCACAGAATACATGTCACAAGGAACTCTGAGGATGTACCTCAACAAGAAAGAGCCATACTCACTTTCAACAGAAACAATTCTGAGATTGGCTCTTGATATATCACGAGGAATGGAGTATCTTCATTCACAGGGAGTCATCCACAGAGACCTAAAATCAAGTAATTTGCTTCTCAATGATGAAATGAGGGTTAAAGTTGCTGATTTTGGTACATCATGTCTAGAAACACAGTGCCAAGAAACCAAAGGGAACAAGGGAACATACCGCTGGATGGCACCGGAGATGATCAAGGAGAAACATTGTACTCGAAAAGTTGATGTGTATAGTTTTGGGATTGTGTTGTGGGAGCTAACTACAGCTTTGCTTCCCTTTCAAGGAATGACCCCTGTGCAAGCTGCATTTGCTGTAGCAGAGAAGGTATGCAAATTTTTTCTGTTCAAATCAACAGACATTTGCTAATTACAAGCTTTCATTGAAAAAGATTTTCCTGCATGCTTTTCTTGTTTCTTAAAGTTTGATGTTTCCATAATGAAAAATAAGTACTGAACTTGAAGCAGTGGGAGCGTCCCATGTTAGTCGTCTGTTTATAAAGTCAAAGAGATCTATAATCTCAGAGAAAAATCATCTAAAATGGTAAGATTGCCTCTTCTTGCATGGAAAAAAATTGGCAGAAGAAGGAAAGAGATTTTATTGGTAGGCGAAAGAAAGATTTTATCTGTTTTTTTAGTTTAGCTATGCTTTTGATCATCTGCTAATTTCAAAATATATATATCTTATTTAGGAACACAGCCCTTTTGCACTCATTTGTTCTATTAAGATGATATCTGAAACTATTTGTGAAGTCACTCATTGGTGACCATTGGATAACCAATACCCAGTAATAAAAAATGGAGGGCTTCATTTGATTTCGTATTTGTCTTTGGAGAATAATATTGGAAGGTGTTATTTTCTAGTCCTAACGGCGAAAGTTCTGAGAACTTAGAAGTGATGAGAAATAACAGTTCCAGAATCTAGCTATAAACAAAGTACTGCAAAATGCTGGCCTCGATATGGCTATCCCTTTGATAACTACGGCGGCAGCACTTGCTTAGATTAGTAATACAGGTTTCGAAGAGTGTGTATGACATAATGTTGATGTTCCGCTTTAGTGATCTCAGTCCTTGAGGCTTATAAACAGAATGAGCTTCTTCTTTCTTTATCTGAAACATTTTTTCCTCAGGAAGAGTAGATTAATTCTGTTCTCCCCGTGATACTGTAAAAAGATTTGGAGGTTGGGATAATAGAACAGCTTCACACCAGCTTTATTTAAACTAGTTTTTTGCTCTGGCAGAACGAGCGGCCTCCACTGCCTGCTAGTTGCCAGCCTGCACTTGCACACTTGATAAAGCGCTGCTGGGCAGCCAACCCATCCAAGCGACCAGATTTCAGTGACATTGTTTCTGCTTTAGAGAAGTACGATGAATGTGTCAAAGAGGGCCTTCCTCTTACTTCGTACTCGGGACTTGTCAACCGGAATGTCATTCTGGAACGCTTGAAGGGCTGTGTATCCATGAACTCATCTGTAACTGTACATGCTTAATTCTAATTCAAGGTATTGCCATCTCTCTAAGCCTTTATAGCCATTCACTTGTACATGATGCTCTTCCAGTCATCTGAGGTTATGGTCTGGTGGAAGCATATTAATCAATAACGTTTTTTCAATGGATCCCAGTTTCCTACTTTGGATTGACCAAAGAAGGTTGTTTCATGACTTCCTAAGAACTATAATGAAACCCAAATTCTATAGGGAAGAGACTGGATATGGATGCTGCTGTGATGCTATTAGTTCGATAACGTGGTATATCCATTTTGTACCGGTATGCTGTGGACGGAAAGAAAATAAAAATTTATGTTTAGATTCTTCAATCATAGGCCTGGCATTAATGTACAAATGACAATGTTGTTTTCAATACTTATTAAACTCATACATCATTGTTTTCTTTTACATCGAGGGGTCGATCTTGTGAATATTTTTTTCTGCAGTTAGCATTCCAGATTTGAAGGTTTGCTTCCCTTCGAGCAGGTGAAATGTCAGGCAGGCTGGAACTATTGTGGGTGTGTTGAATGACACACACACACACAGATAGATAGATAGATACACAAGTATGTATGTATTTTTCTAGTATGGATTCATGAGCAATCAAGTTATAGGAAAATCCACCTAATGCCACCATTTTTCAACCTTAATAATTGATCACCATTTTCTTTACAAATAGTAAAGTTAGGTTTAGCCCAAAATCATGACAGAATATCGATTATGTCTGAGTACGTAGCATCCATTAAAGATAAAAATAGCTGATACCTATAGCATCTTTGTTTTTTCTCCATGATTTTCTCATCAATAGCCCTAGGGTAACATCATCCAAGCAGTTGTTAGTTGTTTCCATGCGTTCTAAATAATTTCATATCCTTTTTTCCTTGCATTACGCAGTGTCGTTGCTTTTGATGACCGTGTTCTGCCTCCATATTTGTCCTCTTCATAGCTGTTTATTTTGCTTCTCTAAAAGTAGGTGGAAGTTGATTTATGACCAGGAAGAAAAATAAGTTAACCCCACACCAAAAAAAAAAAAAGGTCTATGCAATAAGGGGGTTAAGGTGTAGATATGCTGTTGTGTCGATTAAAGAGCCTTTGAGGCCGCTTGGTCACATGGCATCGAGAAAAGCAGGACAATGTGACACTTCCCCTAGCTAGCATGGGAATCATGAGTTACCCTTTTCAAAGTAGATTACAATATTTCGTTCTTCTTTAAGCATGCATAAATTTCTCAACTTTTGACCGATGAAAGCAGAAGTTGGCTAATCCAACGGAGCAAATTGATGGAGATGCAAGCTGCTCAATCGATCAACTGTATAGCTAGTAAATTATGAGGACTTTTTTATTAATTTTTTTGGGAAGTGACTACTCCTTGTTCGTTTGAATTTAAGACCAGAAAACAAGGTCAAAACCAGCAGTTTAACTCGTCTCAAGGTGGGTCACAGACGAAATGTGAGGTAAGAGTACTTGCAAGGAAATTAGGTGGTGGAAGTGGGTGGGGAAAATGTGGATGAGCTTCTTGTAGCGGTCGACTTTTCGACAGCGCGTAACTTCACAGTCATAGATCGATACGTACTGCCATGCGTATTATGGGGACTTGTTTTGCCATTTCCAAGACCAATTCAAACTTTTGATTCTACTTTACACGCTTTAAAAATGACTGAGCCACTTGCTACTGACCTTGTATATAATTTAATAATTATAAGAAAGTATTTATCTTCCCAGTATTGAAACCGTTTAGAGTATAAAACATGATTAAAGACAGGAGGGCTTCTCTTGATCAGATCAGAGCTAACATATGGGAGTAGGTGGTTTAGTATAATCTAAGGTACATAAATGCTAGGGGAATATGTGCCTAGAGAGCAGGGCGAGCAAACAGATATATTTTTAGAAATCGAGGCAGAGGGTGCAAACATCATCACCAAAAAAACAGTCTTCGTCGTACCTCTTGGACCCAAGCACACGACAGACCTTGAGTGGGAAATGATCAAAATATATCTCTCGCTTCATTACAACCCAATCATGTTTTCGGTTGTTAGCTGTTACTGGTCACGATAGCAGAGGCACCCCCACCTGGCTAAAATACAAGTTTCACGGCCGGTGAAGTATATATGCTTGCTTACATTAACAGCTCGTGCATGGTGGAATCCGATATCGATCCTTTTGATTTGTCCTTCAGGACTTGTCAATAATGGAAAGGAGGGCGCAAATCAAACTATTAACACATGCACCTGATTAACTTCTGTATTTTCTTTGTTGGAGACGAAAAATGTCAATCATCTTTATCAACATGCATGTGATGTAACACGACGACATACCAAATCCATTTTCTTGGTTAACATGGTCCAGGCTAGGGTAGAAAAATAAGAATTAGATGCCAGGATAGGCCATCGGGAGCAACGGAAAGAGGTTTGGACGGGAGCGGTGACATGAAAAGTGGATTAGGGTGGCCTGACCTCTTCTTTTTTAAGAAAAAGAGATTCATCCATTCAAGGCATTGACCATGCATTTCCCTTTGCTTTAATCCAAGATTTCTTTTGGCATGCTTTTGCAGGCCTCGAGCACGATGACACCTTATTCCATTCAACTCCCACCAGAAAACATCACCGCTCACACCCCATCGCTAGCAGCAGCTACCTATAAAGCTCTTTTCATTGATTGCGGTCTTTTTAATCACACTTGCCCTGCCGTTTCTGCTATCAACATACAATTTAAAAATTGGAAACCATTTGCCATGGCTAGCATGCCTCTCCAGGTTAAATTTCATGGATTTGCATGCCAATTTTGGAGAGGGTTGATTCTACAATCTCTTTTTTCCTTCTTTTCTTAAATCAAATTCTTGAATGTTGAATGAAGCAGCCAGTAACTCCAAGATTTATAGTAAGCATTAAATCACAAAAACTACTAACACCGATGAGAACAAACACCTAACTTGATCAAGTAAATCAGAAAGCTAGATGAAGATTTAGTAGTGTGTGAATTTGCTAGAAAAAAAACATCAAAATGGATGATGATTCAAAACTAAGCCACCATATTTGTACAGTACTATAAGTTGAAAAAAAAATGGAAAATTAAAATAAAAAGAAGAAGAACCTAGCTTCCCTTTATGATCTTATATTGAAATGCCAGAAAAGTAGCCTGCAGGTTAATTCTACGACAAATCAAACCCACCATCCCTTTTCCATTTTTGATTCAATCTAATTCACTAACCCAAAACACCCCAAATCCTCTCTCCGATGAAGCTCACAAACCTCCTGACAGACCCCTTCTCTGTCCCTTCTTCACCACCACCAACAACTTCACTCCCACCACCACCACTGCTATTTCCATCTACGGAAACAGACTCATCCAGCTTGTCCTTCATTCTCAACTCTGGCCTCTTGATCAACTCACTAGAACCTTGACGGTTTCCCTTCCTTTTCCTGTCTTTCCTGTTCTTGTTGCCATTTGTAGCACTCATATCACCTTGTTTCAACAACCAATCCTCAAAAGCATCAATAATTTCATGAATAAGCTGCCGGTTAGGAGACGAGTCCCATCTAATCCAATAACTCATGTAGCACCTAAAACAATCACAGTTGAACAAAGGAGGGTGGTCATGACTGTCGGTGCTGCTGCTCCTGGTGTATGAGGCTGTCTTTTGATTACAGCCACTCTTGCGGCGGTTAATATCGGACCAGTTGCTGTAGAAGATACTGTTGTTGCCTGAGCAGGAGATCAGATAGGCCAAGACCTCTCGGTCCTCTGGAGAAAGAGCTGCTGCGAGGGTAAGGATGGTGACCGGAAGAAAGGAGAGGTGGTCTGAGATTACTGGCGTTGATGGATGCACCGTGCCTTTACGGTATAGCTTCTTCATAGTTGATAATTAATCTATCTAGAAGAGGCGAAGACTGGAAGTTAAAAAGACTTTGGAAGTTTGATGAAGGAGAGGTTACTATATATATATGAGGGGGGGGAGCAATAGGGGTTGGCGACATAGTTTTGTAGGGACATGAGGAGTACGAGTTAGTGTGTGGACAGTGCTATATTTGTCTGATGAAGTACTGTCTGCAGGACTCCAAGTTTGAGTGAATCACAAGACAGAAAGTAAGCAAGAACTGATGTGATGGGACCTTTAAGATTAGCCTTTGGTTCCTGTCTACTCACTAAAATGTCCCTCTTTACACGCCACTTTTCAATTAAAGAGTTGGTGGCATTGATGGTCAGATTAGGGCTTCTTTTTTTCTTCCAACCCGAACTCTACTGCATTTTGGCTAGAAAAAAATAAAATCAACTTACATGGTTCATTTCTTTCTTCTTTTTTGCTAGCCTATTGTTTCACTATCTGATCCCTCTATTTTTATTTTTAATTTCATCATTTGGATGATTTCACACCAAAGTTAATGCTTATTTTAGAATGAAATTGCAGGGGGGGAAAGTTAGGTTTTTGCCCAGCTTAAATAAAAATAAATCTAATTAATGAAATGACCATAAAAATATATTTAAAACTAACTAAAATATACAAATTAAGATTTTGAGCAAAGAAGAAAGAATGCACAATAGCTAAAACAAGGAAAAAAGAATAATAATGCTCCCATTTTACTGGGCTTCACCTTCTTGGACGGGTTTGACCATGTTCGATTTTTTTTAATATTTTTTAATGGTTTATTCAGCCATAACAAGCCGTGGACCACATCTATACTTCCATGTATACTTGTATTCGTGAGTCCTTCGCGTTTTGCACTTCCATAGTCTTCAGGCATAACAGTTTGACCGCAAGCTCTAATCGGGACCCGCACATCAATTCCCTCCTGCCTTCCATGCAAGTCCATCCACGCGCAGAATTGTCTTGCTGCAGGTCAATAATCGGAGAATGATTCAATTCAAGCCATTAACTTACGTTCCCCTTTCATTTCATGACCTCGTCAAACCAAAAGTCGACGGAAGAAGAGTTTGAGAAATACAGCATGCATCCTCTATCAGTATACGACAACGCTCAAAATGGTTGACTGCTTCAAACTGGAATCATTTCACCACAACATGCATAATATCTGAAGATTTGTTTCCCCCATACATGTGACGAGGCTCTCCTAAAGGACCTAGACCCATCACGGTACACTTATGCAAGTCCAACAGCATCTAAAATTCTATGAAGAACCACTCCTTGATCCACGATTCCAGGTATTTTAACTCCTCTTTGCTTATTGACTGGCCGAGACCAGGATAAGCTTGTGTAATTCCGGGCCTAAAAAAAAAGTTTCCATGCATTGAATGATAGAAAACAGAAAATATTGAGAGATCAAGATAGAACATCTTAAAACCGCAGCTTGTTCGAGGAAATGAGGCCCTGTTTGTCCAGCTTCAAACAAAACTGTTCGATCAGCCATTCCATGCAGCCACGAATCGGTGTCTGCAGCTGGATTAATCTTATGAAATCGAAGAAGTGATCTTCCTAATTACTAGTCAATTGGAGAGCGATAATCGTTTACAACCAAGATCAAGGTAGCTAGCTATCATAGATATATGATGACAGCAGTGGAAACTATATTAGGAAAGAATTATGGGGAATCAACATGTTTCAACTCTGAGATTGGATAGCACTTGTGTTTATCGCTGGAAGTACCCTCTTTACATCTTGTGTAGCCTGTTCCATGATAGAAGAACTAAGGGGAACACATCCACTGAAGACTGCGCCACCTCCTAAAGTTTTTGGGTACAGAAGAACACTAGTCAACAAGGCCAAGGCACCTGTACGACGACGTTAGAATCTGAAAGCCCCTCAAAAAACCCAAGATCATTTTTCGAAGTGGTGTAGGTAAAGAGAGCTCCTTGGCTAAATCCACACAAATACATTCTCATGATTTGTACCGGCAGCTATTTCCTTGTCTATCATATAATGCACATTCCGAACAGCTTTCCATAAACCGCTTTCATCTCTTGGAGAATCCTGAAAGATGTTGAAAAAACAACCTAGGGTGTAAGGTGTGTCGGCTTGAGTCTAAGACTGCCACCACGTTATGGTTATCTTGTTATTTGGACCATGGTTGCTTGTCGAAGGTCGCATAAGAAGAAGCAATAAGCTTCCAGAGAAGAAAACGCGGGGTGGTGAAAATAAAATAAGAAATTGAAAAAAAAAAT
The DNA here is from genome assembly GCA_964035475.1 of Salix caprea. Lineage (NCBI taxonomy): Eukaryota > Viridiplantae > Streptophyta > Magnoliopsida > Malpighiales > Salicaceae > Salix > Salix caprea. Next base: position 403,650 of record OZ037745.1, on the reverse strand, counting down.
TAATACATTTTCAATTACATTACCGAACACAGTATCTCAATGTGCTTGCCTGCCTGGCCATGTTCTTGCTATCACTCACTCTGTCCCCCCAACAATGTAATCAGACCTCTGGGTTCATTTTCACCTGTTTAAAGTATATCATTGGCATTAACCAAATCATGCAATAGTTTGCCTGAGATTCGTTTCGGCAAGGGCCCTGAGATTTATTAACTATTAAGCCTTCTAATGAAGATTTCTTAATTACTTCTTTGGATGAGCGTGGCAACCACCTAGTGACTGCATCCATACAACAAGACCTCAAGCAATCGAACCTGGCTTTCTACAAGATAGGCTTGGATGACTAACCCTATCAAGACGGTTTCGCACCTCAATATAAAAGGGCCTTCTGATGTTTCAAAATGCCATGCGAGTTTTGATTTAATGCGTGCTCTGCTCCATGAAACGAACACACAGATATGCAAGTTTCAGAGCTATTCTGCTGATAGAGACAAACATGTGACAGCACAAACGTAGCTTAACTCTTGGATGGTTACAAAACTTGACTCACCTAATACTAGTTCGTTTTCTTAAACCCACACATCAACAATCTTCAGCTATCCCCGTGATTTGAAGCGGCCGCAAACAAGGCCATGAAGCTATTTCATGCAGAAAGATAACTGCGACCGAAAAGGTTTTATCATCCACATTGTGATCCCTAATCTCGTTTTCTTAAACCCAAACACCAACAATCTCCAGCTAGCCCCAGGATTTGCAAAAGGTTTTATCATGTGCATTGTGAGCTCAGAGCAGCCCCACACTTAAATGGAACTACATCTGAATGCAAGGGAGTCCTGAAGTCGTCACTTTGTAGTTACTACATAGAGTATTAAAAAGAATACTGAGAGAAGGATAGTAGGATGACAATCATCATTAGTTAATTTACACTCTTTAGCTATGGATAGTTTGTATAAATAGATGATTCTTAAATTCAAATGGACAACCGAAAGAAGAGGTGAGTTTGCTTGAAAAATTTAGGCAACTCGAATAATCATTCATCAGAAGTGTTATAGATAGATAGATGAGTGCACGCCAATAATTTCTGTAAGAAACTCATTAGCCTATCGAGGAGCTAGCACCTATGTCTAAGATGAAAACTTACAATAAAGTTGATAGATAGATAAACAAAATTCAAACAAGAGGTTAAACCATTCGTTAGTTAAGGTAGCAGTATCAAAAGAAAAAAGGTTGTTGTTTGACAACATTGGGACCCCACAAGGGTGGTTGATGATCAAGAAATAACCAGCACAGTCAAAGGCACATGTTTACAAATATTAGAAAAGCTAGAAAGTAGAATCTCCTCTCTAAGACCTGAAAAATAAAGATTACAGTGAGGGACAGAAGCACGTAGAGGAGAGAGCCCAGAGAGAGAGAGAGTACCTAGAAATCCATGGGAGAGGAAGTAGAAGAAACAGTAGAATCATGGGCATGGTGGTATTGAGGAGTGATAGTTTGGGTAATGAGATCCAATTGAGAAAGGATGTGTTCCAATTTGCTGAGACAGATTTCATTAGCGATTCTACAAGTGTAGTCACTCTTCTCGAAGGGACGATACTCACAAGCACTTTTTATTTCATTCCTCAATGTAAACTGAATATCCTGCTCGTTAAAGCAGTTAAATTATAATAATTGAAAGAAATTAAATTCAGGAAGAAAAAAAAAAGAGGAAGAAAAAGAAGCCAGACCTTGATCATTTGCATGAAGTCACGGCAATGATTGTTGATGAACTCTTTTCGAGGACCTGTTGGGTTTGAGAGCTCGTCCATCACTCCTCCTGCTACCTCCAAAACCCTAACAACTGTCTGTTTGCCCATCCATCCAAAATAAATAATTGATTTTAGCTAACCAAATTTCAAATCGTCAAATTAATTAAACAAATAAATTACCTTTTCGACGTTTTGAAGGCGCTGCAGAGATGTGTTTTGCGTCTGGGAATCCATTGCTGTGTGTTTCCTTGCGATAGATAATGCACTCCCCGCCTCTTTTCTTTTCTACTCTCTCTCTCTCTTCCTCTAGTCTCTCTGTAGAAAGAGGCCCGCAGACTGGGGGCAAAAAGAGGGGGAGAATTGATTACGTCATGCTTCAAAAACTCGACATTTACTAAATATTTATATTTTTAAAACATAATAAGAGAAATTCCAATTTTGTGTTTCAATCGGTAAATTCCAATTTGGTGTTTCAATCAGTTGAATTAATTGATTTATTGTTTCATATAAAAATTACAATTTTATAAAAAAAATCCCAAATATATTTAGATGTCAAAATATATATATTTTTGTTCAATTTATAGCTCAAAAATAGATTCCAATTAAAATTTTAAAAAATTATTGTTCATATAGTAGTGAATAATTTTAAGTTGTCGGCTATGAATTTATCATACCTACATGAAAATATACACCGAACAAAAATTATATGAATGGACAAGCAAATACATTTATGAACCAATGTGATATATCTTTACAAGCAAATATACATTTTGACTAGTTAAGGTAAAATATTAGTTTTACTTTGTCGCGTTTATGAAACACAATATTTACTAAATATTATGGTTGTCAATTTTGTTTTGACTGAAATGTTTTGTATCAATTAAAAAAACAAGACAAAATGGTGTCATTTTTAAAAAAGACTCTGACCGCTGAGTCAACAAGACTCTGATATCATATTAAAGAGTTGTTGATCCTACAAGCTGAAAGGCAGGTTTTGAGTGATAAACACATAGAGATTGAGTGCTAAGCACACAGAAATTGAGTGCAAACACAAGTGAGTTATTCTTTCCATCAATACATGTCTACCTGCAATTCTAGTGTTCAATGGTGAACACTATCACATTTGAGCTGCCAAGATGAGATTTTATCTATGGTCTCAAGATTTGTGGAATGTTGTAATGTCTGATGTTAATCCACCACCTTTGACAGCAAACCCCACAATTACTAAGATGAAGAAAGACAAAGCCATCACCTGCCTATATTCTGCACTTATAAATCACATCTTCACCAAAATTATGTATCTGGAGACACCAAAACTTGTATGAGACAAGCTTTAAGGTGAATTTAAGGGGAGCAACAGAGTCAAACTATTAGGCTTCTTGCATTGAAAAGAAAATTTGAATTGATGAAGATCCAGGATGGTGAATCTGTCAAAAATTAATTAATTAATAGATGTTGTTAATCAAATAAGACTTTTTGACAAGGTTTTTACAGATCACAAAGTGGTAGAGTACAATCATAACTCTATAGAGGTAGAACTGTAATAAAAGATACAACAGTGGCTTTTCCATAAATTTAGACCGCCTGTGTGCACATCAGTCTTGCCTTCATCAATCCAAATTTTATCAAGCAGTTACACGGATGAAATTCATGGTAGCTGGTCTTAAAACCAGAAACCACCAGGTTTATAGATCAATCCTAACATCACTTTCGAGTTAAGAAAAGTGGTCAATAAAACTATGTTTAGAACAGATGATTCAATCAATATCGTTTTACTTTTGGGCATAAAAACCACAAGTCTCAAATGACATTTCAAGAAAACCAGAAAAAAAAGAAAGGGGAAATCAACTGTTCAATAATTAAATAGATGTCATCGTACAAGAAGCAATCAGCTCAGTACAGGTCTTCAAATGAACTAAAAGTTAATGCATTTGCCACTCACATACTTTGCCCTCAGTAACTGGCGGGCAAATAGCTCATAGGGAAAACTGTCTCCGATTTCGCAACAAAATACACCATTTTGGTAAATCCTGTGTCAACAATCTTAAGAAAGGGTTCCGCAACGTATCAACACCATTCGATTTCACTCTTTTCAACTGCCCATCTCTGGACAGGCCCTCCTTTGAGTCAGTCTCCATCAAGAGACCAGGCCTAAACTCAAATCCAAAGTGCTTTCATTCAGATCTTGCCGTACCACCTGATTACCATCCTGAGATTGATGTGATGTTCAAGCCAAAATTAGATGGAAACTTGCGACAAGAACTTCAAATGAGAACATTCCATCACATTCCTCACACAATACTTTTGTATATTGTGGAGAAACAGCATACTGAGTATGCTTGCCTTTGGAGAGCTAATTAGGCCAAATGGAATTATAGACTTTTCAAACAAGACACCTTATATGGATGGTAAAAAAGAATATAAATTCATTAACTATTCACCTGACTTTCTTCCATAGGTACATCATTGATGTCAGGTTTTTCATCAGCACTGTCACTCTTGGAAACTGGCTCTGCAGCATGAGGGTCAGTATCACTTGGTTTAGATTCATCATCAATCTTTTCAGAGGCCTCTTCTTGTTCTTCAGTCTCCTTTTTCTGTCTCTCTATTAAATCAACCTGCATGGTCAGACAGCCAAAATAACAAACAATAAGCTTAGTTAACAAGACAAATGCAAAATAATGTCTTTATCTGGCCTCATCACAGAAGCATTGCAACGCGTACCAATAAATCCTAATTTATGACCCATTTTAATATGCATCCCTAAATTTTAAACAATTCATTTGGACCCATTATACTAATTTCTGATAGGCATTGTCTGCCACTTCAACAGTGTCAAGTTCTCTTTCCCTATAGATCTCCACTAATCTATCACCATGCTCCTTTTCTGCTTTTAGAAATGTACAAAATATCTCTATGAATGTCACCAACAACAACATGCCATCAAAAAATCGAACAAATGAGAAAGATCTCTTGTTCTTATTCTTATTATGAGATCAAGATTAATCCATGCGACAATATTGATACTCCCAACCATATCTTCTTTTACCAAGGCATGCACAAAAATTTGCTATTTACACAAGTAAAGCTGAAACAAAGGTGGTATTTATATCATTTGTGGTTACAACAAAAAAAAAATTATGTTATTTTCATTTAAATTTTTTGTATTTATATCATTTCCAATTCTAGAATTGAAAGAAGTTATAATTCATGAAAAAACAACATCATATGGAATATAACTAAAGCGGTAAATTTCATCTTCATTAGCAAAAACAGTGTAACACAAAAATTTACTTTGCACACTCTTTTGTTTTGCTCTTACAATAGAACCCAAAGTAATGTTTTAGGTACACAATCTTATCTGTTTCCTACACAGTTCACAATCTCCAAAAGCTCCTAATCAATTGATTCCACCATGACACAATGAAATCCACGGTCTCATACATGAAGAATCATAAGCTTCTATAAAAATCCCCTACCGGGAAAAGCTTTTACAATTTCATTTAGCTTCAAGTCAAGTATCACACCAGCATACTCAAGTTTACACAAGGAACTAAGAAAAGATTTTCAACACTGACTTGCCACCATTTGAAGGTACCAGACAGCCTCTTGTATTTTCCTTCAGTCAATTCAAAAAAAATGTACCAGGAAAAGTCTCCAAATCTTGTGCTCTCCAATCAAAATTTCATTTCAATATCTCTTTATCAACAGCAACTTCAATAAAATTACTGCTTGGCCCATGATTCAACCAATCACCAAACAATTAAAAATTACTCTCCTTATGTGCAGTAAATACACTGACATTTTAATAGTGTGTGACAAATAGAATAAAAGGAAAACTAAACAAGAGTTTTGTCCATGCAACTGTTTCAAAAAGCGTGGCAGTACCATCTTCATGCCACATGAAGCACCATGCCCTTGAAAGCTAGATGAATGGTGACCACAGCACTTGTTTATAGCTAGATTCATTGTTTTGTAACCCTAGACATATGATGTAGAACATCACTCATAGCACCAGAGATTTTAAAGCCCACGATGTAAGATATATATATATGTCATGTGTACATCTTGAAATTCCAGTAATGATCTATTGCACTCAACTTAAACTAACAAGACAACTTTCAGGCTCTTGGCTTGCTATAATATTGAGTCGCAAACTAATCAAAAAAACAACGGGTAGATGTCATTAGCTTTGCATTGCAATGAGAGTAGCCAGGATACAGAAAGACTAACAAAACTTTGCTACTGTCTTGTGATTTGTAATTCTACAGCATTTCTTTCGCACTAAACCCACATCAATTGTAAGCACACTATATCATCATTTACAACCTTTAGTTTCTCACTTTCTCCTATTCTTGAGGATAAGGAACAATTGTATGCAATAAAGACAAGCAAAGTGGCTCTAAAAATCTCTCCAATAACGCCTTTCGTTGATTACAACAAGGGCATTCCAATTTCTGGAGCCTCATTGAACGAGCTTGAAACACGAGAATAATTAGAGATTTATTGAGGATTGATGCATTATAGCTGTATTTTCCAAAATACAGTATTTGCATTGATAAATCAATAGCTCTGTTCTTACTAGCATTCAATTAAATCAAGTTAAGACAACAAACTGGCATTTAACTTTAACAAGGGCATGGTTACCAGAGACTTTGAACTGAAGGAAAATATCCCAAAGTTAATTGACATATATGCTAGCAATTTGTACCAAACCAAGTTCTAATTTAGCCACGGGTACATCCACTGACACCTTACTTTGAACCATCACTGAAACTCTAGTTTACCCTCTTGTTTGTGCTAGTCAACTATGTATAAGCTAAACATGATTAACGGTCAAAAGAAGAAAACCATAGACAAGAATGAGAACCATAGACAAGATTAGCATAAACATGATTGTGTTCTCTCATTCATTTCACCTTAACACTATTCCATGTTATGTGCTGTTTTATTTTATGAAGCATGAAGGAAAGTAAAAGGTCAAAAGCCAAAATTCAACGATATTAATGGCTAAAGAGCATGGGCTTCAGAAGGATTTGGTCACACTAAACACAACACTATCGACTAAGCCAACCTTGCATGAAATCATATCATCAAGAACAAAATATAACTACACTGATTACCACATAACCAATTGTATTGTGCTTTACAGGCGTAAAACTCATGCAAGTTTTCTTATACCAATTGCATCCTTGAAAGGCTTTGTAACTGTAACTACTTGTAGAGTAATTGGCACTATCCAACAATGTCATTTTCCTCGTAACTAACTTATGAAAACCTTTTGGGATCAAGGAAAACCTTTTGGGATCAAGGAAATGCCACAAATTGGAATGTTTGTTATATTGCCAATGGAATGAGGATGGAATCTAAACCCAAGTACGTGTCTGAAAACTCGAGAAGGTAGCCAAAAAGCAAATTAAAGTAAATTTGAAAAAGAATGTCAGATAGTTAAAATGTCTTCAACACAACACACAAATCCTACAGATAAGGCAGTCTTTCAGTACCAAGTCCACATTGTCCTAGGGTGACAGAGAACTGTAACTTTGAAATCCTACTGAAGTTACATTTTTTTTCAATATCAAGCTCAAACTGTCCCTTGTGCAACCCTGAATCGCCATTGGCACTTGTTATTAGAACTAGCTTTTCTCAAATAAACACCAATGCAAGCTAGAAAAAAAAAAAAAAGCCCTCGGTAAATCTTGACAATCTAACAAAACCCGTTAAGTAATTTCTCCAGAATTTCTCTATTTGTTAGGCTACGAAAACAAAACCCTAGAGAAAACAAAAGGTACTGTTCATTGAGGATCCAGATCTAAATCAGGTAACCTAATTCCACAAGATCCCATATAATCCTTAGGACCAAGACACTAAAAATAAAAAATAATTAATCCAATTGAACCAGAGAAAAGAAAACGAAAATAATACCGGAATGTATTTGAATTTACGCCTCGGAGGCTCCTCGGTGACGTCGCCATTGGAGAGATTAGCATTTTCGTTAGTAGTATTAATATTATTACCGTTGTAGTGGTTAGTAGTAGAAGGAGAACCGTTGGATTGAGACAAAGGGGTCCACTTGTAAAGCAATAGATGGGAGCCGTTATTACCGTTAGAAGAGCTTGAATGATTAGTGGCTGAAGAAGAAGCAGCGGCAGCAGCATTAGTAGTGGCGTTATGGTGATGAGAGTGAAAGCTGTTGTGGTTGGATAATGGGTTGACATGGATCCATCTCTTCTTCCACTTCCTCACCGGCCCGCTGAACACGGTGGTCGGCCCGTAGCGAGTGGAGGATCTCCCTAGCCGCGCCCCGACTCCTTCCATTGTTACTTTCAAATCGGTGCGGGATCTACTAGCAGCAGTAATCCTCCTCCTTTCCTTTCTTGTACAATTAATGGAAATAAAATAGAATAAAATTTTCTCGTCTCTCTCTCCCTGCCTCTTATTATTTGTGTTGGAAGGAATGGAGAGAGAGAGGAGAGGGGAAAGATGGGGTTTTGACGCGGTTTGGGTTTTTGGGTATTCTACTTTTATATTACCACGACTCGTCTACCAGCAGTGAATTGGAGAAGGATTGCGAGGGCGGCTTCGTAATAAACATAAAGGTTTGCTATGTCTTGGGAGTTCAAACATTGACTCTTTTCTTATTTTTCTCAATTTCCTTTTCCCGTTTTAGAAGGATAAGTTGCTGAAAGGAATGCTCCTATTTTGATCCTATCGTTGGTTTTGGTCGGTGATATTTGCCTTCTAAGATTTAATTTTTTTTATTACTATTTAGATTTACCTTCTAAGATTTCATTTTTTTTATTATTTAGATTTATTTTTAACAATAACACATCAAATCAATGATGTAAAAAAAAATGAAGCTAAAAACACTTTCAGAAATTTTCAGAAATATTTATGAATAAAATAAAAATTAATGTATAATCCACAAACTATCAAATATAAAAATAGAATACATTTACATTATATAAATTGGATTGAGGTTGAGGTGAACGAGTTTTAAGTATCCTCACCTGTCACCCAACCTTTATATCTATTTCTCAATTCTTTTATCCATTATTATTTTTAATATTTATATTAACATAGGTTGAGTCAAAGTTAGATGATACAAATGAATTAATTATCCTCACTCGTCACCTGACCATTATTTATTACTCACCCTAAATAAGTGCTTATTATGATATACAAAAAGGGATTTCTATGATTGGAGGTGGTCCAACGAGCTTATTTCAAGCAATGATCAATGGGTCTTTCAAGTGAAAAAGAAAAATTAGTTCATCTTTGAGAAAAGACGTGTTTTATATATATATATATATAGCACAAAAAAGTAAGGTCTTTTAAAAGGAGCATATATTTTTTTACTTAGCCACTATCATAAAACATGTTTATTAACAACCAATATTGTTATTAGTTGTGATATTAGACAATCATTAATGATAATAACAGTTGTGTCAAATAACATAATCCACCCAAGATCTTACATAAAACAAAGTTTTAAGTTTAAATCACTATAATCAAAGGCCAACACAAAACCATAAATTACCAGACCTCAAACTCATAATTCAAACAAGAGCTATTTTAACATCATTTTTATTTGTTAATTATAATCTCAAATTAGTGTGCGTGTGTGTTTTAAACCTTGTTTTCATTAATGTGCATTTTTAATTTTTTAATGGATGATTTTAAATTTCAAACAACTTATTCACATGCTTATTTGTTAATTGACAATATTAAATTATATGTATATAAACTAAGAATGAAATACATAATATATAAGACAACTTTAAAATCAACATGACAATTAGCAAAAACAATATTGCAAAAGTATTGATAATAAAATAAATCTTAACTAGAAAAATAACACAATTTAATAGTATATTTGAGCTTATATATGTTATCTCGCAAAAACATGGAGCAAATGCATCAATAACACGACTTTACACATGCCTATATGGTTTCATCCTCCGAGATAACATCATTTAGGCTCAATGTATTTCATAATAGGTCAAGTATAGTATGACATGTCTCAAACCAATAAGATGCATAATAATAAGCAAATACATCATCATCACCGAGATCATGAAGATTAGTCGCAACATGTCGACCATCATATAACAATTGTTAGATCTAACATGAAGCAAATAGAAATTATCAATCCATAAATAAAATACAACATTCTATACGCCACCAATGCCTGTCTCCTCCATCAATTGCCCCCATATCCTTTAGCTCTATATTATGAAAACCAATCATCCACCCTCGATTAACCTCAACTTCTTCTTCTCCAAACCAACATCTTTCTCCCACACCTCCATTAGCATTAATGCATTTAACATCTCAGCCACGACTTAGAATAACAATCAAGTAACAATATAACTTAACATAGATAAAATGTATTAAGGGTGATGTGTTTTTTTCTTGTACAACAGGTTTTCTTATCCAAACTTTCATGCCACTGTCTTTGCCATAGGTGCTTATTGATCTACCCGGTCAACTGAAACTCCTGTGCATGCCTGTGACTCTACCACCCAACTACGAGCTAATTAATCAACAATCTCCATCGATTTTCAACCCCAATGTCTATTAAATACATGGTCTGTTCAATTTAAAACTGCATTTGACTTGAAAAACATCAAATACATGTTTTTTTTTTATGAATTTGATGTGTTGATTTAGAAATTAAAAAAAGAGTAAAAAAATCATTTTAATTTATTTTCAAGCGAAAAGAATTTCTTGAAATACTTTGCACCATAATATACAACATATAAAAAATAGTCATTTCACTATAGATTTCTCTAATGATATGTGTCTACTGCTATAATGAAATGACCACACCCTATATGTTTTGTTAAATTTGGAATTGCATCTAGATGCGTTTTAAAAATGCATTTGACTTGGAAAAACCTCAAATAAATGTTTTTTAATGTTTTCTTATGAATTTGATGTGTTGGTATCAAAACAAAAAAAAATCATATGAAAAAAGTCATTTTAATTCATTTTCAAGCAAAATATATTTTTTAAAAGCACATTGCATTATAATACCAAGCACTCATAAATAGTCATGTGTTAGCATGGAAATTGGGTTTTGGTTCATTTTGAGTTCACCCAACTTTTTCCTCTTGTTATTTGAAAAAAAAAATTTTATGGATTGGAGTTTTTAATTTTTATTATTTAAGTAAAATCATTCCAACATGTGATATTGTGCATTTTTGCATTCATAACTAAATTATATATTATTTGAATATATCATTAGACAATCTCTAAGATCTTTTTTTTTTTGTTTGGAAAAACAAAAAAATAGATTCTCTATATTTATACCATATATCCTATGTTTTTCAAATTAAAATTAGATGATATGGATATTACAAATGATAGTAGGTTAAAAAATCTAATAAATAAATATCATGAGTTGTGTGCGAGTTAAATTTTTTAAAATTCATCCAACCTGACCCCACTTATATAACAATGTAAGCGACCAGGATTTTTTATATAAACATTTTCCCCTTTTTTTCTCGTTATTTCCTCATCTATTGCCTTCACACTAATAACTGCTGCTTATTCTTTCAATATCTTCCTCTTCTCTTCATTCCTCACTTCCATGAAAATTATAATTGTCTATAATATATGTATTTTAGAGATCTTATCCAATTTCAATTGTTATAAATCAGTATTTCTTAAGAATCGTTGAAGAATAAAAGAATTAATATGCTCAACTCTCAGCTATCTTTAATATCCTGAGGAATTTCTAGCCTAACCTAATATAATCAACCGATCCAGAAAGAAAGAAAAAAAAAAGAAGAAGAATGAATCGGATTTATATTTTATTAAATATAAAAGGTGGAGGATGATTATGCAGGCTAGTTAATGGTAAATTCTGGCCCAGGATGTTTTAAATGGGCCTGGGGTGTTAAATGGGCTGCTGCATGATATGGAGGCCCGGGAACTTGCCGACTAAAGCTGTGAAGCGTCACCATCAAGAGAGAGAGCGAGGCCACTTTTGATTTTTGACTCCGCAGGGAAGAACGCGTAGTGAAAGGCGACGAAACGAATAGACCAAAAGTCAAAAATAGCCTTGCTATATTAAAAAAGAAAAAAGAAAAAAGCTTCTCTGGTTCTTTGGATCGTGCTTGCTGCGCTGCCTCAAAATGCCGAAAACAGAATCTCCTCTCCTTACCTTCCTCCTCCCTGCCCTGCTCTGTTCGCCAGATTATTAATTAATTAAGTTATATTTGTTTGTTAGCTTTCATTCCAGACAGCGACATGTATTTTTAAGCCCACCACAGACAATCAATTTCATCACCATCATCCTCTCTTTTTTTACTACCTTAAGGTAAATCATGCTTGCTTCATTTATTATTTTGCTAAAAGTAAACTACGAGAGATGGATTGGATCTCACTGTTATTCATGCTTAAATCTTGATTATTTATTTACTAGATTTGATCATCATTGGTATTTCGCTCAACCTCAATTCTATCTCATCACTTCCTGTTTGTGTATTGCTATGAATCCTGATCCCCTGCCTGTTGTCTTCATCTTTGTACGAAAAAGATGCACGCTTTTTCATATTTCAAGCACAAATTAAATGTTTTTTTTAAACATGAACAAAACAAAAAGGAAAAACCCGCGATTGTTCGGCCGTGGTTTCGAATTTCTCATGAATATTCTTCTCCGTTCTTACGTTGTCTAACTGGATTTTCGGTTGCTGAATCTGCAGGCACTTGATCCATTTTGTCTGCACCCTACTGAGATTAGAGATTTTGTCCAATCTTTTCAAAGTTTAAGCATACTTCAGCGAGAATGGCTGAGGGAGGATTATCGAGCTTCTGGGGCCCTGTCACGTCCACAACCGAGTGTTGTGAGAAGAATTATGCATATTCTTCTTATATTGCCGAATTCTACAACACCCTTTCCAATATACCATGCATTCTTTTGGCACTCATTGGCCTTATAAACGCATTGAGGCAGCGGTTTGAGAAGAGATTTAGTGTTCTCCACATATCTAACATGATACTTGCTATTGGTAGCATGATTTTCCACGCCACTTTGCAGCATGTGTAAGTATTGCTCTCTTTTTTGTCTCTTCATCTCTTACACCGATAAATCTTATTCAACAATTTTTTATACATGGATAGCTCTCTTGTGTTTGCTGGTAGAACACCTAATAGCTTGATGAATGAAAATTTGAATAGAATGCAACATATGCTGGCAGTTGTGAAAACTTATTCTGAATTTTCCAACTAATTAAAACTCCTTTAGTTTGAGTTTTCTGTCGGTATACTTTGGCAATGCGGTCTTTATAGGGCAGATCCGTTACTACTTTTTAGTCTTTAAGTCACAAATGAAGTGTCCTTATCACAAATCATCATCATCATTGTTAGATAGTCATTAGATGCAGTTTGAACCGTTGCTCTTGCCTTTCATTTGGGATAGGCTCCTTCCTGGTTCTGTATCTATGTTGTGCTCTAAAAAGATTGATGTGAGTGATTGTCACTTGTATACATCAGTAGGGTTACTGGTGCATAGGTTGTGGAGAAAACATTTAAATAGAGGGAGAAAGCGGGAACTGTAGGCTGAGCTCGTGGAGCCTAATGGTTGTGAACTTGTTTATGACTTACCCTGTGAGAAATGTTTTTGTTGTATCACAGTGCAAGCTTCTTATTCTGCACTCTGAAGGCAAGGAAATTCAGAATTGCATTTTTTTTTCTTTCAGCAGTTATTAGAAAAGATGATATCTTTTTTTCTTCAAAAAGTTGATTTATATTCCATGTTTGTATTATTTTCTATATCATGGAGTCAATTCCTATCCCACCCCCTCTCAGTGAAAGGCATTGATGATGTTGGATGGCTCGATGCCCAAAAAGGTATATGATGAGGTATCAAAGACAAGGGAATTTTTCAGGAAGTGTAAAAATCTGATCATCCTTTTTACATGAGTTACATACATGAATAGAGTGGCGCAGGGTTCATATTAGGAATTTACTTCAGGGAGTGAAAGAGAGCGGGTGGAAAGATCTGTTTTTGCTTCAGCCTCAAGTGGACATGGAAGCATATGGCAGTCATCCAACAGATTGCTTTCTCAATAGTATACATGTCTGGTCAAAAGAGTTCTGCATGCCTGAAAAGATAAAAACGACTCAGCTTCATGGTGGATTTTCTTCTACATCCACCATTGCTGAAGGCATGGTGCAATACATTAATATTCTTGTTGAAATACAATCCACTGACACTTATAAATGACACCCCTCAATCAACAAGCTCTCTCTCTGTCTTTCTCTGTCTCTCCTTTTTTAGGCTTGCCTATAAGGAGTGAGTATACTGAACTTCCATGAATGTTTTTCACTGTCGAGATTCACGCATGAAGATGATGGTTGAAATTTATTTCCAGGCAACAGCAGAGTGATGAAACCCCCATGGTATGGGAAATGCTCCTGTATATGTACATCCTTCACTCACCAGATTGGCATTATCGCAGTACAATGCCTACCTTCCTCTTTCTCTATGGTGCTGTTTTCGCTGCTGTCCATTCAGTGGTACGTTTTGGAATTGGCTTCAAGGTGCATTATGCGATCCTCTGCCTGCTCTGCATCCCTCGAATGTACAAGTACTACATTTATACGCAGGATGTCTCTGCTAAGCGGCTTGCAAAGATGTATGTGGCTACCCTTCTCGTTGGCACTTTGTGTTGGCTTTTTGATCGTAATTTCTGCCAGGAGATATCAAGTTGGCCCATAAACCCACAGGGTCATGCTTTGTGGCATGTCTTTATGGGTTTTAACTCATACTTTGCAAACACGTTCTTGATGTTCTGCCGTGCTCAGCAACGGGGATGGTCCCCCAAAGTGGTTCATTTTATGGGCGTTCTTCCATTTGTGAAGATTGAGAAACCAAAAGCTCAATGAAAGAAGTGAAATGATGAAATTATTAGTTTTTGCTCTTTGTTTGAGGTACTTGGGAGTTTTGGCAGACAAGAAAGCAAGGATCATTCACTATTTTGTTCAACTAAACGAACCTGGTGGATGAAATTCACGCATAAATTTTTTTCTTGTTTGAGTAGAATATGTACCATATTTATGCTTTGCTGGAAGTTGCAGGTTAGAATGTTTGGGTTGGGGTAGCGTCCTTTCTGCCCTAGAAACCTACAGTACTGTGATGAATTTGTTTTTAACTCATGAGAAATCATGAATTTTGGTTAAAGAGTCTTAAATCTGCCCGTTCCTCTTGAGGGACTTGACTTGTGTCTGATTGGATAGTTGCGAACTTAATCAGTAATCATCGTGACCATTCTTCCTACGCGATCCTTTTTCCTTCCAAGCAACTTCTCATATGGTTTTGTCTTGAGGCTATTTCGGCACTACTGAGGAGGCTGGCGATGAGAGTTTTGATAGTGAGCTCGGTTAGAGCTGTTTTCCATTGAAGGAAAAGTGGGTGATATCTTATGTTTGCCTTGGAGTACGAAGAAGGCTATTGATTCCTCAATATATCAGCTTAAAAGCGCGAGGAGGACTTCCTTCTGAATCAATAAATAGTTGATTGCTGACACAAGGCACCTGTTATCATCTTTAATTTTGATAATAGAGGACGATCGTATATCAATGCCATGTTTCAACTAACAAAAATGCTGAAGATTATGGAAGCTGGTGTTATCATCACTATCGTCGTCGACGTCATGTGTTACCAGCACTGCACCTGGCTAATGAAGACGGTGCGGATTGTGCTGTCCCAACCACGAATAATGACAGTTTAGTGTTGAATTTCAGGCCGTGAACCAAAAACATGCATACCGGCTACTCATTGGTGGTCATCACAGACGTTTATCATTTTTAAATATAATGCAACATATACCTATATATATTGCATTTATAATAAATAGTACTCGAGTAATAAAGGACACCCAACCAGGTATAAATATCTAAAAAATTTATCCAATTAATAAATAATTGATAAGGTATGGTGAAAGCTCGAGCGTGGGTATCCTTTTGCCATCCCTAAGTGTCACTGCATAATAATCTGCTAACACTATACAGATTGCATGTACTAAAGAGTGTGTCCACCGGGAAAAGGAAAGATGACACCCTATACAAACATTTCTTCCTTTCAGCGCAAGGCCACCTTGTAAGCAACATGGTTAAAAGCATGCTATGGATAAACCTAAGGATGTCAGGTCAGCTTCCCTTGAATCATTTCCCCAAGCCTCATGTACAGAGTATACTGCTCCTCGTATGGGAGGCTTCTCAGTATCTACAAAGCAGCGACACATTTATTCATTCATCCATAAAAACATGTGTGAATCAATAATAGCAACAGCTTTTAGAAGTTCACCTGTTCCATGAGCATATCCACTGAGACGCTTTGATGCACAACAAATGATTGATGATAGATGTATGCAAACACGGCCATCACCATCTATAGCAAAGATCAAATTAATCCGATGAGGAAACACGTACGGCACACCAACACTGAACTTGGAGCACATTCTATTCATTTAAATATTTTAATTTCAAATCTGCCTAAATAGATAAACAAAAATATACAAAAAGTAGAGAGCAGGCATCTCCTCTTCAATAAACTTACAGAACCTTGAATTTTGTGATTCTTTGTTGAGAAGGGATTTCTCTGTTCATGGCAAAAGTACAAGTTTTGGTCTAAATCAAGGTTCCAAGTAAATCATCTCTCTCTCTCTCTCTCTCTCTCTCTCTTTATGGCAAAAGTACAAGTTTTGGTCTAAATCAAGGTTCCAAGTAATCATATCCATATATTATCATATCAAATGATTTTAAATATGAATATGATGCACATGAATGCATGGCTCCATAGAATCAAGTAATTTCTATCTTGCTAAAGCTGCTACAATTATGCAGCATACGAACTAATATACATTATGTGACAATCACTTGTAATCACTGAGAAGATGGTAAAATGCACATGATGTTGTTTATTCGGCATTACTAGTCAATTGTTCAATGAGTGTAACATGGAAGGTGAGAGGAGCTCCTACATAAACAAACTACCACTTGTATAAACAATTAAAACTTCATTATATCTTACCTGGCAATCCATTCTATCTGTAATCCCTCCATGACCTGGAATACTATCGCCAAAATCCTGTTGCAAATGAAATATAACAAGTTACAAGATTGTATAAACATCCGCAACCCCAACCCCCCACCCCCACCCCAACCCCCCACCCCAACCCCTCCCCCTCAATTTTGAAGGACAAGAGCACACCTTTACTTTAAAAGCTCTTTTAAAGCCGCTTGCAAAAAAGCCTCCGAAAGGTGCTATTATTGATGCAAACAAACCAAGACATAGTGCGTGCCATTGAACAGGTAGAATGGAGATTTCTTTCCAGGGGAACTGCATAATAGCAAGAACATGTTATATACAAAAACACAGTTCAGTAACTTCAAAGTTTTTCCTGGAACTGCTTTTGATATGCTGAAATTGATGGACAAAATAAGCATTCAAAACTGTTAATAGCCAAATTAGTGGTGCCAGTTTTATAATGAAGGAGGTAACAGATCTAAGGCTCTAGGACAAAGTAATAGCATCAATTTTCAGAAAATAAGATAACATTTAATAAATTTTGTTCCGAAAAAAATAAGATGTTAGTTGCATTCCTATTCAAGGCCCAAGTTCAACACGGTTCAAGCTGTACCAAGAATGGATCAATATTTTTGAGGTTGATTGCCTCTGGTGTGTGATAAGTCCATAGATCAAAACTAACTGAGGCCTAATTGAATGTCAGCTTACTCACCCATTGAGGAATCCATCCAGGTAGAGTGAAATACTCTGGCTTAAACAAAGGCCCAGGATCACATTGCAGCCAACCGGTTGATAAATCCTGCATGCCCACAAGTTTCTTTTACAGTTAACAACGCACCTATTAGCCTATTATGCAGTAATAACTTACATTTGGTCAAAATAATTTACCTTCCTCGGACATGTTTGCCACTGAAAACGCCCCATGATGTTTGCAAGCTGCATAAACAGCCATTGAATCAATTGAAAGTCCAAGAATACTTATGAGGTGATGAGCGGGGCCATGACTAGAATGTAATGACAGCTAACAAGCAATTCTAAAAGCAAAAAGGAAAAAAATCATTTCGCCAATAATTGTTAGTTAGAATAGCAATAAGGAATGATTTCTTCTATTTACAACTAAACGCGTCATTTATTGTAGTACACATGATTTAATGACAAATTTCTCACAAAGGCAGCTTTGTGGTTCCAATTTGGGCAATTGGATGCCTGAGGTTTGATCCATTAAGAAGCATTTGTCCATTATATTTGACTTTTAAAGGGAGGGTGGAACGCAGTGTAAGATTTCTGTTATTACAATTTTAGAAAAATAGAAAATGATTAAAAATTCGAGATAAAAGTTCAAACAATAAAACAATGATATTTTTTGCTAATATTTTATTTATTTACTGCTGGATTTTTTTTCTTGTTCAATTTTTCTTTGCTGATTTTATATTTATTTAATGCTTTAAAAAATCAATACAATAGACAAATGTTAATAAACCTGGTAAAATTAGAGGTGCAAATTCTAGACATCATAAAATCACCTGAATAAAAATTGGGAAAGCTCCAGATTTGAAATTCACAGAATAAAGTATAACTAAGGGACTCATATATCACTACAATGGTTGCAACCCACACAAAGTTCAGATAAGATAAAGCACAAGATGATGCAGTGAGCATAGCCACATCCATCTATAACTCTTGTATATCCTCACAGAAAACTGTGATTGGAATTAATTTTATTCCCACAAAGTTGCCCAGAAAAAAGGAAGGTAAGACCATACTCACCACAAAGGCAGAGATCATAGTTGTGATAGATGCTCCAATGAATCCCTCCCAAGTTTTCTTTGGAGATAACTTGATCAGAGGGGTTTTTCCAAAGAAGAAACCACATATATAAGCAAAAATGTCATTGATAACAATAAGTGTTGCTGGAAGAAGAAACCTGCATTGCACAAAGAAAATCTACACATGAGCACCAAACAATCGATAACACAAGAGGCAGAAAAATTTCGAACAAAATCAAAAAGCAATCAGTAACATAAGATAAAGAATAGCATATGAGATCAAATGGTACACAAACCTGCTGAAATTGGCAGCTGTGGGCTGTTATTCGTGTTTTAACATGTGTTTGAAAACTGAGCTTGTTAAACACACGCACACAAGAAAGAAGACTTTTGTACCACAAAAAACAAATATGAAACAAAACATTAATGGACAAAATAGCAGCAGATGACTTCTTGACACCATAATCAACATGCTCTCATTGACTAATACAACTTTTCCGTGGACAAGGTTGTCTTTTGGTATCCGAAATTCATTGTCCTTTAATGTGTCATTGAGCTTAGTAATAAGGTTACCATATAGCTCTTTATCCTTTCTTTCTCTCCCTAGGACATCAAAAAATTAGATTTTAGTTCTGCAGGAATTCCATAATTCTGCCCTCTACGTATTCAGCAAAAAGGAGCTCCAAACACATTCAAATGAGCAATAGAAATGCCAGACATTGTTAAAATATGTTGGAAAGGATTTCATTGGACATTGGGAGACTTAAGTGACTGAGATCATGCCACAAAATGGAAAAAAGATGCATGCCAAGATAACCATTGCTATCGAAAAGGGGAAGAGTTGTTACACAGTTTAAGCACATGGATAACCATAAAAAGTAAAGCATGCTAACATATAAGCACCAAATGAGGACGCAAAAAAAGTTCTTCCAGTGAGGGTTTAAAAATTACCAGAAAATCCCTTCAAAAATATTGGCTACAGTGAAAGATGACTGTGTAAACACCACAATTAGAATCATATGTGTCCATGCATACTGGCCGAATTGATACTTGTACATTTTCTTCTTCAGTGTGAGAATGAACCACATAAAACCTGTGTTGATTTTACAAATTATAGTATCAATGCCAGAAGAATGTCAAGAACAAACCGCCGCTGATCACTAGGCTAGTTTGCAATGCCAGGAATAGGCTCTTACATAAAGTGCAAACATAACATATCTGACAAACCTGCAATGTACAAGGAATAGCAGATAGCCATATGATACTTGATTAGGCTGATCACTAGCTGATACAAGGATTTGCCTGAGGTTACAGTATTGTAAAGACGTTGATTGAGTATGCGACCATACACAAATAGCATAGCAGTGAAGAAGAAGTGCCTGACACAGGAAAAGGAGAAACAGGCAAACCTATGTGAGACATGTAATGGATAGCATCTAAAGGTCAACTAGGATTGTGATGCAACTTAATCCTGAGAAAATAACAGCATAAAAAAAAAGCAATTTTTAACTTGATAAAATTTAGTCTGCCTACCAATTTAGTAGTCTAAATCCTGGAAGTTGCCTTTCTTCATTTGCTTTCCTGAGTAAATTGAAGAGCTCTTTTGCCATATAGATTTGGATGACAACCACCATGGCAGTGATATAGAGATGTCCCATATAGACAACTAAAGCAAAGCTCCCAATCATCCAAATTGTGGATTGAGCACGGATCCACATAGACTTGTATTTGTTGTGATCATTAACAAGTAAACGGCCTCCATTTTCTTTACTAGCCTCCCCAAGAGCCTAAGAGACCAAACAGAAGATTCAATATAGAAATCCGTGTTTTTCATTTTTAAAAAAAGATACCACTCTAGCTATCTAGCACATCTATGTTGTTTACAAGCAGTTCCCTAAATGAACAAAAATATATCAAACTTGGAGCAACGAACCTCACTGGAGCGCTTACGATGCCGGAGCCTAGCAATAGGCGTTGATGGTGCACCACCGGTGTTGTTACTATCCTTGTGCATAGCTGATTCTCTTTTACCCAATCAAAAACTAGAAAACCGCATGCATATGCAGTGTGCAAAAAATTGTCACCTAACCATCCATCAAGTTTTCAAATTACAGTTGTTAGAAACCGCAGTTAATTTCGAAGTTGTGTTTTCGTACCAATCAAACATACGCTGCAGTATGCAATCAAAGAGCACCACACTCTTTGTACTGAGTAAACATTAAGAATGTTCTTTGGAAGCATAGCAACCAGTTATAACAAGAATATAAAAAAAGTTGAAGATTATTAATCAATTACTAATCAGAAATACACTCTAAAAAAGCGGCAACTAACTAGCTAATTTGTAGTGATTGGAGAAAGCTTTCTGGTCTCAGATTTGCATTTGCATAACCTAACCTAACCGGATTATTTTTTATTTTTTATTACAAAAACATATTCTTCTATCGGTTCACTCATTCAGAGCTAAATCGGATTAATTCACTCGTTAATTAAACTTGATAATCAAGGCAATAATAGAGAGATTCTTGGTTAAATCCAAATCGGAAGTGTTGCTGCTGCTACTATTATCGAGAGAGGAAAAAAAAAAGAATTGAACAAAAAACTGAAGCTAAGGGATCTACACATCATTAGAAAAGGAGGAGGAGGAGGAGGAGATGCAGACGAAATGAAGGAGGAAAGGAATTTGAAAGCACCTGTAATTAGGAGTTGCGGGTCGCAGCAGTGACAAGAGGCACAGAGACAAAGAGAGAACGTCTCAATTTCAACGATGACAGCACCAATAATGAAGCAAAGCCGAGAGGAGAGAATCTAAAAAATAAAAGGAAGGGGAGGGGAGGGAGGCAAAGCAAAGAAGCGGTGAGATAGGCAGAGAGAAGTCGTGTCGTTAAGAGTTACTAACTTTCAGGAAAGGACTGCTTACAAACGACGTTACGACATTCAATTCCTTTTCCTTATTCTTTTTTCCCCCTTTTGTTTTCGAAAATAAAATAGAAAAAGATTCGGCCTCGGAAATTTCAAATGCTACCAACGCACACACTGGTCTACTCTCCTATCCTCCAAAGGGGGCGGGCGTTAGATTCACGCCTTAATCTTTTTTGTGGATGATTCTTCGACCTTCAACGCAAAATTATTAACGCCCCATCTTTCCAATTCTAAACTTGTTCAATCAAAACTGGGTTTAGTGTTAAGAGTGAGGTAGGCCGTGCATGTTTTGGACACGTCTTGTTATTTTCATTTTGGGCCTTTGCTCCCGAATTGTATCGTACTACACGAAGAGAAGACATGCGGCCCGGTATGCATTACATAAACATCACATGAGCAAGCCCAGCAGGACCACTATTTAGAATCTGTTTGGTATTGTGTTTACTGTTGTGGTTGAGGTTAAGAAAATATTTTTATAAAAAAATATTTGTAGTTGAGATTTATAATTAAAATTGAAATATTTGATTAAAATTATAATTAATTTTGAAATTTAATAAAAAATAATTTCATATGTTTGATAATTATGATTTTTATTAGAAAAATCGTTGATGCTGCTGCTGCGGCTGATGATGATGAATAGAGAGCCGCGGGGAGGAGGCTATGCCCTCGTTTGGTATTGAGGTACAAACTGCGTTTTGTTAAAAACGCAGTTTGTACCCAATACTATGTGTTTGGTAACTTTAGAATTGATGGTGCGACCCATCAATTCTAAAGTTCCAAACCATGGTTTGCGGAAAGCAGAAATTTCCTGCTTTCCGCAAACCATTTTGCTAAAATGGAAAGCAGGTCTATATATATATATATATATATATATATATATATATAAAATATAATTTTTGTCTCGTAATTCTAATTTTATTTTAAATAATATTTTACGATTGTGTTTGGGATCGAAGAACCCTTTACGTATAGATTTAGTTTGGATGAAATTACAAGTAGCTTGATGAAAAAATAAAACAAATGTCTAATTTACTTGAATTATTAATTATATATTATTATTATAATTATTAAATATTTAAAAAACAAATTTTAGATGATTTTGTACCATTGTTCCGGGATCGCAGAGACCTTCACGTATAGATTTAGTTCGTGATGAAATTACAAGTAGCTTGATGGAAGAATAAAAACAAGTGTCTAATTTACTTAAATTATTAATTATATTTTATTATTATAATTATTAAATATTTAAAAAACAAAAAATATATATATGTGTGTGTGTGTGTTCTTTAAAGTAATTTCACAAGTTGATAGCAATATGAAAAGCATGATAACCAAACATACGAAACTGTTTTTTATCAACCTCAAACTCAACCAAAGTTTTAACCAAACACTTTACTGCTTATTTTGAACCGCAATAAAAGTGTTTTTTATAAAACTGCTTTTTTTCAACCTCAACCACTACAGCAACCGCAATACCAAACAGACCCTATGACGTGAGGAACAATATATGGATCCACACACGTCATGGGTCCATCTAGCAAGTAGCATACAATAATTAATAATAAGGACGATACACATTGTATTTCGTCGTCCATATAGCAAGTAGCATTAGTCTTTCCGCCATGCAGGAGGCTATAACATCACGCAACGCAATAGATGTATTTCACACCCCAGTCCCTGCTAGTGCACAGATGCACAGGCGCGGCCTGTTTGCCTTGAAATATAAGCAAGTTTCAGTTGTCCTACGCGTGCGCCTGCATGCATACGACTGGCCCCGGCCAGCACTATTATTATCTACCTGTGTCCCACCATTTTGCATGTGTGCTAAACATTTTTGTATGTCCACCACCCCTCTCTTCCATGTGCTCCCTCCCTCCTTTTTCCCTTCCGCGCGATCCCACATGCAAACCATATATAATTTATACACGAATCCAATGGCCCGCCATCTACTTTTGAATTAATAGACCATTGTCTTTTCCATCTTTTGCTACTTTATAATATTTCGTGTTCAAGCCCCCTTTGATTTTTCTTTTATATATATATATATATATATATATATATATATATATATATATATATATATAATTATACTGAAAAACACAAACCCAGAAACCTCAGTTCAGCAGTGCGTCCTCTTGTCTACAAGCTGCCATTGAGTTGGTAATTCTGACTCACTGTCCACTCCTTATAACACAACTCCTCTCTGCATATAGAACAGCATTGATTAGTGCATGAATATTGTTGTAATTTTTTTATTAAAAACTATTTCAAAAGTTTATCCCACATTGAAGAGCACATCTATCTTTATAAGTACAAATAGTTTTAGTTCCTTACCTTCATGTTTACATCAAATATAACATTCTGAGGCTTTCTTTTTAGAATAAAGTAATGTGTATACGTTCCTAAAGAAAGCATTTTTCTAATTAATGAAAGAACGACAGCAAAGGACGGTTGAAAAGCAGAAACACATCTTGGTGCTATGCAAATGGTCTAGCTTGGTAGGTAATGGCGAAGCATTTCCTTTACAGGAAAAGAGATAGGATTAAGAGGTGATGATCAGGAACATTCCTTACAATTAATGTATTAAAATACAGCAGGTCAATTGGTGGAGAGTTATGTATTGGAATACAATAATTGGTTATTGTAGGTAGCGGCCCGGAGGCCACAACCAGAACTTCGGCTTTGAAGAATCTTTAAAGTTTCTTGGGGGGGAAAAAACACTCTTTCAGAGGAAAAAAACGAAGAAACTTTCAGGAAGTGGGCTGGGTACGGATGAGGAATCTCTGTGGATGGATTGTGTGTGTCTCTCTCTCTCTCTATATGAGGAATCTCTGTGGATGGATTGTGTGTGCCTCATCATTTAGTGTTTTAATAATTGAGGTTGGCTTCGATCAGGTTCTTTTAACTAATTGTTTTTATTTTCATTTATTGTTAATGTATATTTTAATATTAAAATTACCAATTAAACCAATAATTATGGTCTATTGTTTTTCATGGTATTTTTTATATTGAGTTTGTTTGTCCGGTCTATAATAAAGCGCTCGCTACAAATCTAGTTATAGTACTAAAATCAATGCATGCACATTTCCATTACAAAATTTAAAAAACTAAACATGGCATATGATAAAATATATCCTTTCATTTCTGGTAATTAAATTGATAAATTTTGTCACCAACAATGCCAAATATTCAATTTTATTTATTTACATCTTTATTTTTCAAAAAATATCTCAAAGTTTTATATAGAAAATAAAAGGCTGAATAACAATACCAATTAGAAAAAAAAAATACTCTGTTTTTTTGTATTGTTTTAATATGATAATATTAAAATTGTTTTTCTAGAAATAAAAAAAAAATTATTTCAATAAAAAAAGAAAACAGTCTTCGACACCTCTCGAGTCATACAATACCATGCCCATGCCTCCACTGTCCCGCTCTCTTTATTCCCTGTCCTTAATTTGTCTTGAATCACAACAAAATCTATTAAACCTCTTGCCCACCTCCACTCACACTCACTCTTTCCTCCTCTCTTCCTCTTAAAGGAGACTCTTGAATCAGAGCCCTGAAAAGGCAATCTCTATATTTACTGCCAACTTTCGCTCCTTTCTTTCATCAAGATAGTCCTCGGTGGTATTTCAACACCACCTTTAGCCTCCTTTCTTTCTTTCTTTCTTTCTTTCTCTCGCATTAACATCTCTCTCCTCATGGCCAAACCACAATCTCACGCTCTCTTCCTGTTTCTGCTGCTGCTTCTTGTCAATGCATGTCATCCCTCCCAGCAAAACCAAAACAAGATAAGCTTCAACGATCTCTCAGTTCTAGCAGACATAAAAGACAGCCTTACCGACAGTCCAGGCTCAGACTTCTTCTCCACCTGGGACTTCACTTCACCAGATCCCTGCTCCACCTTCTCTGGCATTACTTGCTCTCTCAACCGAGTCACCATTCTCACACTCGGCACTGGTCTCTCTGACACACCTGGACTGGCTGGTTTCCTCTCCCCTTCCCTCTCCAACCTCACAGAATTAACCCAACTCATACTCTACCCCGGCATCGTCACCGGCCCTATCCCTCCTCAACTGGGTCGACTCAGCAACCTCCGAGTTCTCTCATTAACCAACAATCGGTTAAAAGGTCCCATTCCCAGTTCACTGTCCTCACTCCCCAACCTGCACACTCTCGATCTGAGTTACAATCAGCTCACCGGGTCGATCCCGGCAGGTCTCTTCACCGAGTTGGAACAGTTGAAAGTCATGATTCTGACTTCGAACCAATTATCCGGCGAGTTGCCGGGAGTGGTGTCAGCAGAGATTCTGCATTTAGATTTGAAAGACAACCAATTAACAGGGACATTGCCGTTAAGCCTGCCGTCAACGATCCGTTACTTGTCAGCATCGAAGAACATGATGAGGGGCCCACTAAACGGGCTACAATCGTTATCGGAGATGGAGTATCTCGACCTAAGCACGAACCAATTCAGTGGGCCCATACCTCCATCTCTCATGAGGCCTACTCTCTCTTCCTTGTTTTTGCAACGGAACAATTTATCGGGTGGAGTCCCGTCACCGTCACCGTCATCATCAATGTACGGTGAGGGATCGATCGTGGACTTGAGCCACAATTTCCTGACTGGTGAATTATCGACGGTTCTGGCTGCGGTGGAGACGTTGTTCTTGAATAACAACCAACTGATGGGTATGGTTCCTGAGGAGTACGTGAAGAGTGTGTATGGAGGCAGCACAAAAACATTGTACTTGCAACATAATTATATAACAGGGTTTCCGTTGGAAGCAGGGGTGGCATTGCCTGATACGTTGTCGTTATGCTTGACGTATAATTGCATGGTTCCATCGGTGGGGTTGATGGGGTGTCCCGCCAGTGCCGGTCGGCAGCTATCGAGGCCACAGTCACAATGTGTGGTGTTCAACCATGGAAGACCAATGCCTTGACAATAATAATATTGATCGGTGATCATCAAATCATATATATAAGTTTCATTTCTCGTCGTTTATATATACTATTGCTACGTGCATGCATTATTGCATTAGCTATTAGCATATAGTACAGTGCTATAAATAGGAGCAACAACTTATAAACCAATTTAAGGAAACTATGGGTGAGAAGTCATAGTAATGTTTTTTTTTAAGAAAAAAAACTTGTTAGGAGTAAATGATTTGCTTCGGTTTGGTCTGATATAATTAAAGAGGAAGGCCAAATATCATTGGTTGATGATCAAGAGGTTTTGACCAGAAATGTAAGAAAAAGACAAGTTTTTGTACCTGGGTTTGGTTTATAATCGACAGGGAGCGCTGTTCTTGCTTGAAGCTTTCGGTTTCATATATATGTGTAGGAAGTCAATAGATAGTGTGTACGAGAAAACTGTGAATCCATCAAATTAAGATAGAGTAACACCAAGAAAGAATGAAATTAATAAATCGTGTCTATTTCTTGGACGTCACGCACCCAACAGTTCCTACTTGTTCCAACCTATATAGTGATCTTCCCTCTCCGCCACACACATGCGCATGACCGATCTGATCCACCATGAACATTATAAGGATCGATGGTGGTTTTGGACCGATTTAGTTATAAACACCCAACACTACCTGTCTTTTTAGCAGGAATAATGAACTGAATAAAGTCTTAGTAATACTACTTGTCAAATTGACACGATAATGAACTTAATTAAATTCTTTTTGTTATTTTTTTAGTTTCTAGTTAAGAGAAAATAAAGTCAGGTGGTTGTATTCCGGCGGCAAAGAGAAAAACAGATCGGTGATATCAATTTAGATAATTAAAATCAATAATATTTGTGTTAAATTGTTTTTTTTTATAATGAGATTTTATATTAGGTGTTTTTTATCTTTAAAATTTATGAAAAATAAATCTGAGTTCGGGTTAATTTTGATTTTTAGAATGATTTCTTGTTTTTTTAGGCTATAAATATATTTATCATGATGCTTAATCTATTTTGAATAAAAAAAATAGATTGAAAAAAAGTTTTAAGATAATAAAACTAAAGCCCGCTAGCTCCAAGTGCAACAGTCAATAAATATTTACTCTTTTTGTTTACGACGTCGTTCTTCAGTGAATTTATTTTTCTTTCATGATCTTCTTTCAATCATTGCTTCTTTATATGTGTCTGTACACACATTTTCTCTCTTTTATTTTCTTAGAGAGACTCTTTAAAATGATAGTTATTTTTTCATTATGCGTTTAATTTTCAAAGATGTTTATTTGATTCTTTTTTTTTTTATCTCTTGTATAGATGAACTATATTTTTAAAAATAAAAAAGTATTTATTTTTATATAATATTTTTAATATATATAGTCTTGCATATTTTTTTCAATAAATATATTGTATTTATCTTTTTCTATTATCGTTTGATTGAATAAAAAAAAATATTATAATAAATAAAATTTAGCATACATAACCGGCTAAATATCTTATCTTGTGAAATTAAATATCTTGATATACACTTATCTCTTGATTTTTCAAGTTTTATTTTTAGATATTGCTAATAATTATTTATTTATTAGCACACATAATTATAGATTTATTTGATCATATGTATGTATACATTTTTTATTTACTCTTAAATTTCTTGAACTACGTACATAAATACTTTGAAAAAAACTAAATATACAATTTTATATTTATAAAAAAGCAAAATATACACTCTTAAATAAATAATATTTTAAAATATTTTTTTTAATTTACTCTTAAATGTTTTAAACTACATAGATGCTTGAAAAAACCTAAATATACACTTTTATATTTATAGAAGATAAAATATCTAACCTGTGACATAACTAGTTACTATTACCTAAAGAGCTAAAACAGCTCGGACTGGTACTGTTCATGCAGACTAAAAATACTGTGTACTGGCCATTTTTCGCCTTTCCTTCGCGCGCGTATGTGCACCTGTTTCTGCTTTTTTTTCCTTCACAGAGATGCTTTTTATAATTTTTATGGTGCAGATGACTAAAGATTGTATGTGGCCGAGCGGCTCGCCTGCGCGCTGGAAATCCAACGCGCAGGGGTTCGAACCCCTCAGCCAACAGATTTTAATTTGGTTTTTCTTTTCGGAAACTCTCAACTGTGTGCTTGACAGTAATACAGCTTAAATTATGGCCTGTGCATGTGTGCTTGGTTTGGGTGGCCAGGCTTTCGGGCCTATCAACCTAGGCCATGTCACAGCCAAGTTTATATTATCGATTTTTTTTAAATTGAAATAAAAGATAAAATTTAGTACTAAATGATAAAACAAATATAATTAAATAAAAATAAAAGGATAAGAATTAAAGTTTATGCATGTGGGTTTGGCTTAGATGACCTAGGCTTGCGGAACTTTTAACCCAGGTAACTCTATGCAGTGGCTGCCTATGATTGAGATTATTTTTTAAAAACATTATTTAAAAATATATTAAAATAATATTTTTTATTTTATTTTTAAAAAAATATTTTTAATATTATTACATAAAATGATATAAAAATATCATAAAAATTTAATCTATTAGTTTTTTTCCCTTGAAATCTTTTTTTATTACCTAAAGAGCTAAAACAGCTCAGACTGGTACTGTTCATGCAGACTGAAAAAAAGTTTTTTTTTTTTTTTTTTTAAAACTGTTTTTTTTGTTAAAAAAAAGTTTTTTTTTAATGACTGGTTGTTGTTTTTTCTTTTTACAAATTTGATTTTTTTTTTAAGAACTGTTTGTTTTTTTTTAAAAAAATGTTTTTTTTGTTAAAAACAAATTATTATTTTTATAACGGGTTGTTTTTTTACTTTTTTACAAAAAAACAATATTTTCTGTTTTTAATAACTAATTTTTGTTTTTTAAAAAAAGGGTTTCTTTTTTAAAAAAAGGTTTTTTTTTAATAACTGATTGTTTTTTTTTCAAATCTGATTTGTTTTTTTTTAAGAACTTTTTTTTTAAAAAAAAAGATTTTTATGTTAAAAAATAGATTTTTTTTTACTAGCTGGTTGTTTTTTGTTTTACAAAAAACAAGATTTTTTTTTTTTATAACTGAGGTGTCCAGGCCAACTTACGTGCACTACGACTAATCTCCGGATTCACTTTTTTTTAATTTTTTTATTCCTATTTTGATTTGCCACTTATACATTTTTTTTCTTAACCGAGGTGTCCGGGTCAGCTTACGCGCACCACGACAATTATTGTTATTTTCTAGAATACCTAAAAGAGATCGCAATTCCAAAAAGTGATGAATATATATATTTTAAGGTGTTGATATGAAATAAATAGCAAAATATATAATTACTCTAACATATTTATCAGAGAAAAAATCACAAATAGTTATTATCATTATTTTAAATGCACTAATATGAAATAAATAGCAAAATCTATAATTAGTGTAACATATTTATAAAGAAAAAAACTTACGAATAATTATTGTCATTATTTTCAATGCCTTATCTACAATAATTAGAAATTTCAACATCTAATAATATTTTAAAAAAAAACAAATTAAAATGAATGAAAAAACAACAATAAATATTATTAGATTTTAAAAATTTATTTGACTTGAAAAATCAATAAAAAAGAAAAACAAAATTATTTCAATTGTGATTTTCATTGTTCATTACCATTTGAAAAAAAATTCCTTTTTTATATTTCTTACATAATTCTTATTTCTGTCTATATATATACATGCTCTTAGTTTTTGTTTCAATTTTTTTATTCCTCTCTTATTAAGATTTTTTTCATTTTTAAATTTTAAATTGTGTTGGTAATCATTTTAAAAACAATATTTGTTATTATTTCTCTTTTTTTTATTCTTCAAGTTAAATAATTTCTTTAAATATAATCATATTTATTTTTTGTTAATATTATTAGGTATTGAATTTTCTAATTATTATAGATAAAACATTCAAAATAATGATAATTATTATTTGTAAGTTTTATTTTCTTTTAAATATGTTAGACTAATTATTTATGTATACATATATTGTTTTTTTTTAAAACAATAATATCATTGTTCTGAAATACTTTTAATATAATATTATAAAAATAAAAAAATTGATGGAAATTTTTTCTCTAACAATAATTATGGTCTCAGCAATTTTTATTATTTCTACTGTTATTAAAGTTATTTTCTTTTATGTTTACATTTTAATTTTGTTGGTAGTCATTTCAAAAATGATATTTTCTATTTTCTCTTTTTTTATTCTTAATTTCATTTTTTTTTAAATCTATTAATATTTATTAATTTTTTTTCATTTATTTAGTGTTTTTTTTTTAATACTATTAGGTGTTGAAATTTCTTATCATTATAGATAAGACATTCAAAATAATAATAATGATTATATTTTTCTTATAAATATGTGAGACCTATTTATTATTATTCTAAAATATTTTTAATATCATAATATGAGCAATAAATTTTACAATCAATTTCCTTCATATAAAAAAAATCATTTCTAACGGATTTTATCAAAAGAGTTTTAGTTGTAGCAATATTCAATCATTTTTTAGTTGAAAAAACACCTGTTTTTAACAGATTTTATCAATTAAAATTTTACTCATTAAATATTAAAATAACAAAATATAACATTTATAAACTCAATCAATTTTCTATATAAATAAAAAAGCCCAGCGGAGCGGGCAAATCGGCTCGTATATCTAAAAGAGGTAGGCCGTTTCAACAGTAATTTTTACTGTTCACGCAGACTGAAAACACTGTGGACTGGATATTTGTCTCCCTGCTTCGCGCGAGTTTGTGCACCTGTCTTTGTTTTTTTTTTTTGAGAGATGGTATTTACCATTGCTATGGTGAAAATGGAAGAGAAAGAGTCTGTGGCCGAGCGGCCCCTGTGCGCTGGAAAGGCGCTGAAAATTCCAGCGCGCAGGGGTTCGAACCCCTGCGCCACCAATTCAACTTTCTTGCGTTTTTTTTTTGCTTTTACTTTTTTTTTTCCTTTTTTGTTTTTTTTTTTAATTATTACGTTTGTTGTTATTTGTTTTTCTTTTTTTTTTCTTTTTTGTTTTTTTTAATTATTATTAGAAAAGCAACTGTCTAATGAACTTTTTTCTTTTTTTTTAATTATTATTAGAAAAGCAACTGTCTGGGCTTTTCCTTTTTTTTTTTTTTTTTATTATTATTCTAATGAACTTTTTTTTCTTTTTTTATTATTATTATTCTAATGAATGAAAGTGGCAGAAATTAGTAAAACAGTAAAAAAAATTGAGCGAAATCTAAGACCAGACAAATAGAAAACAAATTCAAAATAGAAATTATTAGGAAAAACATAGCAATTATTTGATAAACATTAAAATCTGTTTTCGTTTATTTTTCACATATTTAAAGAACAGAAACAAATAAAAATTCCGATTAAAATAAAAAAACGTAAAACACATTTTCAAACAGTATTGAATAGTGAAAATTATTTTTTACTCATCCCGCAATGTAGAACATATATTTTTTTTAAAAAAAAAATTAAATGATTTTTTCAGCTAATATTTTTTTTTGTTTTATCATCTATTATATTTTTTTTATGTGCTCTTTCTTTTAATTTTTTTTATTAGTTTTATTGTCATTATTTTCAAATCAGATGAATTTTTTCCCCTGATAATTATGTTTTTTTAAGTTATTATGATTTTTTTTCTTTTTTATGTGCTCTTTCTTTTAATTTTTTTATTAGTTTTATTGTCATTATTTTCAAATTAGATGAATTTTTCCCCCTGATAATTATGTTTTTTTAAGTTATTATGATTTGTTTTCTTTTATTTATTTCTGTTCTTTATTCATCATTAACACAATAATAATAATAATAATAATAATAATAATAATAATAATAATAATAATAATAATAATAATATATTCTTTTTCTTGCTTACTCTTTTGTTAATGTTTTTAAGTGTTTTTTCTTTCGAGATAATTTGATAATTTTAATTGTTTTTGCAATAATAGCAATAGTCATTTTGTATCTAATATTAATGGGAATAAAAGACAACTCAAGAACAAAAAATAGACAAATTTACCTAGGTTATCTACAATTAAAGGACGATACAAGTCACTTTTATCTCGATTACACTGTTCCTTTTAAACGGCAAACAAGTCATTATTATATGTTTTAATATTTATTGCATATTATCGCCTAAAAATATATAAAGAGAAAAAAAAATGACCTCGGATTTTTTGCAGGAAAAAAATTAATATCAGCATTCTTACATACATTTAATATAATAATATGATGAATAAATATTATAAAATAAAATAAATGGCTATGAATTTTAATTTTGTGCTCTTTTGTTCAAGTTTATTTCTTTAAAAAAAACAAATTGAATTTTTAATATTTAAGATCTAATATTACCCGAGAAAAAATACAACTCAAAAAAAACAAAAGGTAAACAAATTTGACTACATTATGTACAATTAAAAAATATACGAGGCACTTTCTGTTTCGACTACACTATTCTTTTTAGACGGCAAATAAGTAATTATAGCACGCAAAAAAATTATATTTCTTTTTTAAAAAAAATACAATATTTTTATTTATAATGTGTCAGATCTAATATTACTGGGAAAAAAGGCAACTCATATTTTTTTTCAAATTTATCTAGGTTATCTACAATTAAAAAAATATAAAAATCACTTTGCATTTCGATCACAATATATAGTATGTGAGACTAAGTATATATGTTTAATATTTATTTAATATTATTGTCTAAAAATATATATAGAGAGAAAACAAATGACCTACGATTTCTTGCAAAAAAAATTAATATCGGTATTCTTAAATATATTGAATATAGTAATATGATGAATAAATCTTATAAAAAAAAACTTTGGGTTTGAATTTAAATTTATATTTTAGACTCTTTTTTTTCAATTTAAGAAACAATGACTTTTTTTTCACATGTATTTTTTATTTTTTAGTGTCTAAATCAGTTGTTCTTTTTTAACCGGGTTTCTTTATTTTTTAAAAAACCAGAGTATCTGTGACAACAAGTTTATAATAAATCATTTCACCTTCTTAGCAAATTTTCTTACAAATTTTATCAAAAGTTTTTTAGCAATAGCAATATTCAATCACATTTTGGTTGAAAAAAAACATTTTCAACAAATTTTATTAATTACAATTATACTAATTAAATATAAAAATAACAAAATACAATATTTATAAAATCAATTAATTTTCTACATAGATAAAAAAACCCAGCGAAGCGGGCAAATCAGCTCGTATATATCTAAAGTGAAAGCTACAGCCCTCCTAACGAGCTAGCTAGCACCATGAAAGCCCTGCAAAGCTTTCTTGTTCACTGTAGAACGACGTCGTAAGAAAAGAAAAAAATTTCCAGGACCTCATCAATATTTTATCGCGACGCACCACCAAAAACGTTTTTGACAGTTGACATGCTGCTGCAAACTTGCGTCAAAATTACCGAACTTGTAAACTTACAACATGATGCAAAAAAGTGTTTTTTGGAGAAGAAAAAGGTCGACTGATAATAGCAATTAGCCTGTACTAGGCACCTTTTGAATTTGCTAGTAGACCAAGTACAAACTAGAGTGTTTTGGTTAACTCGAAACATTGCTTACATGTTCGAGCAATGAACTATTTGCACAAAGTATCACTAATGATTTATGAAGAGGATGCCATGAAACAAATCATATGTTACAACAACAACAACATCAGAGTTCAGCAAGAATGGCGGGGATGTAATGAGATATATAACTCTGCAGCGAGGGATTGAAATCCATTCACAAGCTGCGTGTTGAAATCTGTCTTCCTCTCCAATCAATCTAAAGTGTACCCGAATAGCAAACGGCCATAAATTCAAGTTGTGCAGCGATGAGTTGCTGCAATTCTTGCGAACGCAACCTTGTAGCAGGAATGCCGTGAACGCAGTTTGCCATCAGATCATAAGAAAATCTTCATTGGCCATGACAACAAATATTGTTTGAAAAGATGAAATTGGGCTTGATTTTGACCAGGCGTCTATATATGTATCAATATTGCATTAGTAGGTCAGGGCTCCTCAATTCATCTGCCATTTCCTCCAAAGACTTGCGAAGACATACACCACTCTCTTCCAGCATTCCATCAGACTTCATTTGAGTCTCTTGTACACCAGACATCAGCTCTGACAGTGTGATACTCAGCATGACCCTCAACCTTGCTGTTTGCTTGACACCGTGCTTGAAGGATTCTCTAAGTGCTTGGGCAGAAGCTCCGATCCTTGAAGATTGTACCAGTTTTTGTCATCCGGGATTTTTATGGGAAGAAAGCTAGCTCAGCAATGCAAATCACTATGAATAAGGATTGATTGGCAATTATGCCATATAAGAAGTGAGATCCTTTATTCTTGCTGTGTAATTAGCGTAGCCAAGAATAGGTTCAACTGTAACGCTATTTATACGTGGTTATTCCTTGTTAAAAGACACAACATAATATATACAGCCCTAATTTCCTTACAGTTTTAAAGTAAGTATCAATAACCTATAGATTCTTTAAAGTAAGTTTGCTTTTAAAGAAGATCATTTGTATCGGGGTGAGTATTTTCGGTTCGGTTCGGTTTTTATCATAAAAAATAACCAAACCGAATATTGTATTTAAAAAAAAAACTGAAACCGAACCGAACCTATTAAAAACCGACCATTTTCGGTTCGGTTCAATTCGTTTTTTATGATTAAAAAATTGGAAAAACTGAATTTGGTTTCGTTGAACTAGTTATGTATGCAATCATCAGTGCATGGCTGTGTAGTTAGGAGATATAATTTTGTTCAAAGAATGTACGCCCATCAGCTGGAGGAGCCTGCTTTCTCTAGACTTGCCGTGAATGTCATGTAGACAACCCATAGATATGAAAATGAGTTACTCACCAAGGGCTGCCAAAAAGAGAACACCAGGAGCAAAAGTCAAGTGCAAAACCAGATCGTATAAAAGGGATGAATAATAGTTTCAACAACAACAATGAACCTACTTATACCTGTAAATGGACAAGAATGAATTTGGTTTAGGTGCAGCAAGGAGGTGAGAGGCGGATGGGGACGAATTTCTTATGTTTCTATTTATATATATTAATATTTTTAACCGAACCGAACTGGTTCAGTTTGGGTTAATCGGTTATGTCCGTACAAAACCGATACCGAACCGAACCAAACATTTTTCAAAATTTTATAATCGGTTTAATCAGGGTTTTTTATCAGTTCAGTTTTCTCAGTTATTTTTTTTCTAGTTTTCTCAGTTTAATCAGCTGGTCGGTTTTTTTGCTTACCTCTAATTTGTACCAATCAAACTAGTGGTCCTTCACAAAATTGCTTTGTTATCTCGAACTGACTCGTGATGTTAAAAGGCAAACAATTTGATGTTTTATTACAAAAACTCAGGCATCGACTTCAATAATGAGTAACATCACAGATTCTGAAAAAAAAAAAACTTACATAATTATTGATATGATAGAGCTCCTAGGAACCAAAGTTAAGAAGAGCAATTTTTACTCCATGCCAACATGAATGGAGTAGAGAAGAGCCTTTAAAAAAACTAGCAAGCAATTACTTAAATATATGGTTCATGGCGATAATGCCACAAACATAAACAGGTAAACATAAGAGTGCAATGTTACTCTTCTCATACACTTCATTAAAGACTTTAGCTCCACCAAACATGAAAAGTGGAACAACTATGTAATTGAGAAGTTGTTGAGCAAGTAGTTTAAAAACACAAAGTATTTGAAAGAATTTCATGAATTATTTCATTGATTGAAGGTTTATATACACGAAAACTTAACAAACTTTTCTAAAAATTTGTAACTAAACATAATGGATTAAACTAATAAGAAGATGTTGTCATCAACTAACTCACATGCAGCCACTAACTTCATAACAATTAATTAGGCCTAAGTACATGTTTTGTAGCTGTGAAGTAAGGCTTCTTTGGTGAATGCATAAGTCTTGAAAGAGCATTCATAACAAATAATATATTAGGCCTGCTTGTTGTGAGATATTGAAAGCTGTCAATTAAGCTTCTATACATGCTTTTATCCACCTTCTCAGATTCACTATCCTTCTTTAGCTTGATACTAGTTGACATAGATGTCCCTACTGAGTGTTTACAATCCTGCATCTTAAACATTCTTAGAATATCAGACATATACTTTTGTTGACATGTGAAAATGTCATGGATGGATTGCAACACTTCCATTCCAAAAAAGTATTTCATCATTCCAAGATCAATCATCTCAAACATTTTTTGCATTTCATCCTTGAACTTTTGGGTAATTCCAAGTTGACTTCTTGTGATAAACATATCATCAAAATAAATTTAGACAATTAAAAGGTGATTCCATAGGATTTCATATACAAAGTTACTATAAAGATGATTGCCCATTTTGTTATACCAAGCTCGAGGGGGTTCATATAAGGTCTTTGTAAGAAGATACATATGATCCTCTTTACCTTAAACAATATACCCATCTGGTTGCTATATAAAAATCTCTTCAGCAAGAAAGTATTCAAGAAAGCTAACTTGACATTGAGTTGATGAATCTGACAAGAACTGTTAGCAACAAGAGCTATGAAAAGTTTGATGGTGTCATACCTAGCTACTAGAGCAAATGTCTCTTGCTATTCCACTCTGTATTGTTAAGCATATCCTTTCACAACCAATCAGGCCTTGTGTTTACAAATTAAACCATCTAGATTCAGTTTTGTTTAAAAAACTCATTTGACTCCAATCACCTTGTGATCATTAAGCCTTTCAATCAGCTTCTAAATTTTATTTTTATTGATTATCTCCATTTATACTTCCATTGCTCTCCTCCATGCTAGAGAATCTTGAGCTTCAGCATAACTAATAAGTTCAATAATTGACATGTTACACCTTCGGTAAATGTCCTTCAAGGTTTTTAAACCCTTAAGTGGAAAATTATCCACCAATTCATCAGCTTCAAGTTGATTCTAAACATCAAATGGAGAATTAGAGTGCATATTTTTTTTGATTTTCCTAATCCCATGTTGTTGCTTCACCAATCTTCACGTTTATACTTAGGATGACTTTCTTTGTTTGTAAGCAAAAAAATCCTATATTCTTTTGTTGTTATCCCATAGCCCACAAGAATCCCCTTTTGAGCTTTGTTGTCAAGTTTGCTCATTTTTAGCTCATGTATTTGATAATAACAATTGCTACCAAATATTTAAATATGATCTACAATAGGTTTGACTTCATTCCAGCCTTTATATGGTGTCTTGTTTTCTAATGCCTTGGTTGGTAATATGTTCAACAAATATTTAAAGGTATTGACTGTCTCCACCTAAAATTTGTCTGACACTTTTTCTGAGTAAAAAACATTTAGCCATTTCCATTTTTGTTATGCTCTTCCTCTCACATACATTATTTTGTTGTGGTGTGTATGGTGTGGTAAACTAATGAACTATATTTGTATTGTTACAATACTCAATAAATTGACTCAAAGTATACTTAGTACCATTGTCAGATCTCATGCATTTAATCAACACACTACTTTGACTTTCTATTAGAGTCTATTTTTTTTTTAAAATAGTAAACACTTCACTCTTAAGGTTAATGAAATAGACCTAACACATCCTAGTGTAATCATTAATAAAAAAAAATGAAGTCTCTATTACCACAAGTGAGGCTGTTTTCATAGGATCACACATGTTCATGTGAATGAGTCAAAGCTTTTGACCGACTCTCCATGCTTGTGTTTTAGAAAATGTTAGTCTTAATTGTTTGTCAAGTTGACATGTTTCACATATTTGAATTTCACCATTTACTGTGGGCATGTTTTCAACCATCTCCTTATGTTGACTCCTATTATTAAAGTGTCCAAATCTCTTATGCCAAAGATTTAGAACATCCTAAGTGGTGCTGATATAGGCATGTCTAGACACCTTTTCTCCATCAATAACAAAACTTATATTCTTCATCTATACACATATAATTGATCTACAAAAGGATAATAGATAATGTATTTATGATCCATTAAGTAAAAAAATAATGTTTTTTTTCAAGGATATGTCCAATACTTAGTAGATTTTAATTGATTTTAGGTATAAACAGAATATCAAGAACAATCTTAATACTTGAACTTGTTTAAAGAATGATCGAGCCTCTACCTTTGACTTCTAAAAATTCTCCATTGTCCACCTTCATTCTGGACTTGTAAGTTT
This sequence comes from Salix caprea, assembly GCA_964035475.1. NCBI lineage: Eukaryota > Viridiplantae > Streptophyta > Magnoliopsida > Malpighiales > Salicaceae > Salix > Salix caprea. The sequence goes on along the minus strand of OZ037745.1, from coordinate 365,028 downwards.
CATCAAGATTTTTGAACATTTCAGAATCATTGCATAAATGATGTGTGCACCTACTATCAATAAACCAAACATTAGATGAATCATTTGCTTAGAAGCAAGTAACTGCAAAAGATTTCTCTTCTTGTGCATCAATTGCATCTACTAAGTGAGCTTGCAAAGATTTTGGGTCTTTATTTTTTTATTTGCAAATATTTGTAATGTGCCTTGACTGGTTGCAATTTCTACAAGTTGCATCAAGCCTCTACCAGCAGTATATTTCAGAATGTGTGGTCTTCTTGTAGTGTGTGCAAGGAGGGATTTTTTTTTAGTTTTGAACCTTTATTGTTGTTACCACCTTCATTTATGCCTTTGCTCCTCTGATTAAATTGTTTTTTGCCCTTGCCAACTTGTTGTTTATGCACATGGAAAACACATTCAGTTAATTTATCTTGCCTAATAGTTCTTCTTTGCTCTTGTGCTTGAAGAGAACTTATTAGCTCACCTAATCAGATTTTGCTGAGGTCTTTTAATTCTTCAAAAAGGAAATTTTGGACTCAAACCTTTCAGAAATAGTTACAAAGAACTTTTTTTACAATCCTACAATAAGAAAAGTCTTCTCCAAGTAATATAATGTTATTAATATTTAAAGAAATAAGATTAGAATACTTGGAAATTGTTTCATCCTTTTGCATGTTCAGGCACTCAAAATCCCTCTTCAAATTCAACATTGCATTTGTCGAGCTTTGTCACTTTCTTGATAATCTTCTTCAACCTTTCCCAAGCCTCTTTAGCATAATTACACGCTATAATCCTATAGAAAATACAATTTGCCTCCGAGTTCTAATGACTGATTTAGCCTTGGATTTCTTTGTCTTTTCTTCACTGCTGAATTTTACTAGAGATATGATGGGATTTGCTGGTAAAGAAGTAATTGATTTGTTTTCATTCACAATTTCCTAGAGATTATAGGCTTCAAGGAAAGCTTGCATCTTCATTGACCAAATATGGTAGTTTTCACAGGTGAAGATAATAGAAGAGTTTATAGTTACGGCGTGTATCCTTGGTAAGAACATGAGAAATTTTCATTAAGCTAAAATTATATATCAAGGCCTTTCGTTTTCTCACTTGTTTGATGAGGATTGACGAGAACGTTTAATAAAAATAAATTGATGAGAGGGTGATATTGTTCAATATTAATTATGTTTGGGATTAAAAAAATGAAGATTTGAGAATTAATTGACAGTGAGTCCATATTTTGGGTTTCCCAATTATAAAACCCATCCCATCTCGTTTCATTTGCGATCTAAATCAGCGGAAGACAACACGAATGAGTGAAGTGAATCGAATAGAGCAGCGGTAGAAATGTGAAAGCGCTGATCCCTTCACAAAGACCATGTTTCCTAGATGTCTTATTCGGCAACGCCTCACTCTCAACCGCCACTTCTCCTCCCTGCCCACCACAACCAAAGTGCCTGTCCTCTACAAGAGCCCTCAAATCAACGAATCAAACCACAACGACACTGTAACTCTTCAGCTCTTTTCATGGGGCAGAGGCGCCTCTGGTCAGCTTGGTGGCGGCATCGAAGAAATAAGGCTTTACCCAGCTCCATTGGCCAACCTTCACCTACTGCCTTCCTCCTTCACTCTTTCTCCTGCCCCAGGCCAACTCGTTGACAATAACAACAAAAAAGGAGTGACTGAGGTGGGCATTTCTTGTGGGCTTTTCCATTCTGCAATTCTTGCTGATGGTCATTTTTGGATGTGGGGCAAAGGAGATGGAGGCCGCCTTGGCTTTGGACACGAGAATCCTGCTTTTCTACCTACTTTAAACCCTTTTTTGGATTCCGTTCGCTCTATTGCTTTGGGCGGCGTTCATTCTGCTGCAATCACTTCCCTTGGCCACATTTTTACATGGTTATTACTGCATCCCTTCTATCTATTTCCTTCAATAGCAATTTTTTTAAGAGACATTTCTTGATGAAAAAAAAAAAAAAAAAAAAAGACGAAAAAGAATCGGTGTCTCTCTTGATATTGTTTTTATTAAAAATGAAGTTTACAGGGGCTATGGTGGTTTCGGTGCGTTAGGACACTCTGTTTATCATAGAGAACTCTTCCCAAGACTGGTAGAAGGCTCCTGGGATGGAAAGATACGCTGTATTTCCACTAGTGGCACACACACTGCTGCTGTCACTGAATCAGGTTTTTCAATCTTTTCTTCATCTATGCAAACAAGTAGCAACCATTTGTACATCTCAGCTGCAGTATCTATATATTTATTGCTTGGAGGTACATTTCCATGTACCTCCTACCTGTTTGCAAACTGCATCTGAAAAATTGCCTTTTATGTCGCATTGTGCTGTGTCTAACCCCGCAATGACCACTTCTCTATCAAAATCCTAAAGCCGAGTGTAAACATTAGTTCGTGTTTGTCTTTTGCTTGCTCTCACACATCAGGAGAAGTTTATACTTGGGGTCGAGAGGAAGGGGATGGTCGATTGGGCCTTGGTCCTGGCCGGGGTCCAAATGAAGGGGGTGGACTTAGTATACCCTGCAAGGTAAAAGCATTGCCTGTGCCTATGGCTACCGTGTCTTGTGGTGGATTTTTCACAATGGCGCTGACAGAGGAGGGGCAGATTTGGAACTGGGGAGGTAAGAATGATACTCTCGTTTGCAGGATGTTCTCTCTCTCTCTCCTTTCTGTGCCACTGCTTCGATACAAGTATCTTTTTTATTTTTCAAAATGTAGTGAAGGAGCTTTAATGAAGCAATATCATGTACTAATTGCCATTCAGTGTTTGAAGGACACTATCCTTTTCCATTCAGGTTACCTAGGGATATATAAAATTTTCGTTTCTCACTGCGTCTATTTCATTCCATTTGCAGTGTCTTAAAATCTTAGCTGTTAATAGACAATGTTAATTACTTTATTATGCACTTTCTGTGAAACGTTTGAGTGGAGTGCAGTGTTTTATCCCTCACTGTATTTAAGGGGCACTGTTATAATATAAAAGGTTTCGTCTATGAATTTGTTATGTTTAATATGACCATATCTTAGAGAAAGATGAAGGTGAATACTTCGAAATTAGATGTAAACTGTCTCCTCATGTGCATGATGCTATGGAATCTTTTGTATGCTTGACTTTGAAATAAATTTGTCGAGATCTTTTCTGAGCAGTTAACTAGGGTGACAGCTGATGCTTTTCTCATGTTTTCAAATATGATTGAACTTTCATTTTCTTCACTTTGCTAGCACAAAAACAACACATTTAAAGTGTCTTGCCCTTTTGCTCAGCAAACTCAAACTATGAGCTTGGAAGAGGTGATAAGGTCGGTGGTTGGAGACCAAAACCAATTCCTAGCCTTGAAGATGTTCGTATCATTCAGATAGCAGGTGGTGGATATCACTGCCTTGCCTTGACTGGTAAAGTGACACCAAAATTTAATGATTACAGCAACAAGTGCAACCTTTTCCCTTTCTTCTTTATCCTCGCCTCCTTTTAGATTGCATAGCATTTTCTACTATTGCTGATTCTTGATCATATTAGCAGATGAAGGTAAAGTGCTTTCATGGGGGTTTGGTGGACATGGTCAGCTGGGCCATTCTTCAATTCAAAGTCAGAAAATACCGGCAGTGATTGATGCTTTGGCTGATCAGCGTGTCATTTATATCGCCTGTGGAGGTTCATCGTCAGCAGCTATAACTGGTCAGTTGAGATATGATCTTAAAATGCATTTTCAGTACCATTTTTTTATGCAAGAGATACTCGCCAATCCTACAATCTGGTAGAATCTACAAGGTTTCCCACATACTCTTTCCCTCTGATATATCAGAAAGCTGACGACATTATATTACTGTCAGTTTTTGTACCGGCAAGAAATGATTCTCACTTACTAGGCATACTCTAATTTAACTCTTACATCTATTGACAGTCAGCATTTGAAAGTGCTCCGAACTCCACACTAGTTGGCTTGACTATGATGAAGATGGAAAGTCGACCCAAATCTACCTTATTTGTTATTTGGTCCTCTACTGCCACCCTACTTATGACTGCAATTTACATCTTATAAATAATACCTAGGGCAATAAACAATTTGTCACAGCAAAACTTAATGATTACTGCCTTGCCTGGTAAAGCGACACCAAAACTTAATGATTACAGCAACAACCGCAACTTTTTCTCTTCTCTCTTCATTTTACTTCTCCTTTTAGATTGCATAGCATTTTCTGGAAAGTCGACCCAAATCTACCTTATTTGTTATTTCGTCCTGCTGCCAACCTATTAATGACTTCAATTTAATTTTTCTTATAAATAGTACCTAGGGCAATAAACAATTTATTCTTCACCATTTTATCGAATAGCCACTATTTGATTTGTATGAAGCTTGGTACGGCCTCATAAAAAATATAAGCCTATCCAGCAATTTGCTTGAACTTTTGAGCCAGTCATTGCTGGTGTCTGTCTTTCTTTCTTGGTTGTTTTTCAATATCAGTATGCCACATGTTACCCCTAGATGCTCTCCAATGTCAGCTGCATATTGTTTGGAACGAGGCTTGGAATTGTCTTAACTTCTCATGTTTTGTCTTTCTAAAGTGCTGTTGTGGTTTCTGTGTAGACAAAGGGAAGCTGTACATGTGGGGAAATGCCAAAGATTCTCAATTGGGAATACCTGGCTTGCCGGAGGTTCAATCATGCCCAGTTGAAGTCAAGTTTCTAATGGAGGATGATGGATTGGGACAGCACAGTGTGCTTTCGGTTTCAGTTGGTGCATCTCATGCAATGTGTTTGGTTTTGAGGTCAAGTTAGAGCTGGTCTTGTTGTTTGGAGGCATGTCAACACATAGATTTGTCAATCTTGGATATCTTGCAATATCGAGATACAAATCCGAGGAGGAACCAAGTCGAGGGATGATTAGCAAATGAAAAAAAAATAGTGCCATGAGCTCGAATTGGATCTTCCAGATTCAAGAGGATGTTGTGCCTCTGTTCATTGTCTGAAATCCTTACATTACCTGATCTGCTCATCTTTACTACTCAGTGGTTATTCAATGTCCTGCTTCCTTTGAAAATAACTTGGTTCCTAATTACTATTGAATGAATGAGAAGGCCATGTAGCTACTGAATTCTTTGATTATAGAAGAGTTTTCAATTTTATTGAAGTGCACAAATGCAAGGTGTACCTCCAACATCCCATGTAATTCTTGCTATTGCTCCATCATACAAACGTGATTTCTAATGAATTGTGAGGTGGCTTTCATAATTAATTAGCCGCAGCTAGAAATATCTTTTTGGTGATTCCGCCTTTTCTTCGTGGCAATTGCTCCATTTATGCGTTCGAATCTGCCATGAGACCAATCCATGGAAATTCTCTGTTGCTTAGTTGAAATTTGAAAATGGTGGTAATCGGTCAGTCTAACAGTTGAAATCAACGTCGAAAATTTGTGATTTATTAAAAAAAATAAAATTCGGGGAACAACTAAGATGTACTTTGCCTGCCTCAAATTTAGTTGAAAACGGCGGGATGAGAAGTTCCGAACTATTTTCACATCTCGAACCTATCATGCGAGAACACACTCCAACACTCAGCGTAATTAACTGTGCATATCATTATAATATGCCCTCGATATCTGGACAAAGTTTCACAGATGATACTTTACAGGAGACCCATCCCATTTTTTACGTACATCGATTCATTACCTGCAGAATCAGATCCTTCTTGTTATTTTTAGATTCGTTTCTCGGAGGAGGACACGAAGGAAAAACACTCATGTAAACAATACACGAGAGTGACCCCAGAAATTTGTTAGCGGAAACTCTTTCCACTCCCCAAATTACTTGCTGATCATCAAAAAGCTTGTTTTCTGCATACTGTTCTGTAATATTTTTTTCTCGAATTGTCTGCATATATTTTGTCTGTGCATCAGTTCTAGAACAAAATATTCGTAAAAGCAAGGAGCTTTTTTTATTAAAGACCTGGAACTTCAAGATTTTGTGGGTCACTAGCGTTCAGTTTTCTAGTAATTTATTTGGAATTACCTCTAATTGCTCATCGAAGCTCCTAAACACTTCATTTTAGAGTATGTTCCTGATAACACGTTGCAGGAAACATGTGAATTAATAAAACGATATACTATTCAATTTATTTTTCAACAGAAAATTCAAAACTTCCCTCTTTTTTCTTTCTTTCGATTGAGTCATTTTCATTTATTATTATTTTCATTCTTCAATATTTCATTGATTTTGAGTCGGTCTATGTAATTTGTTTTAGTTTTTTTTATGAGTTTATTGTCTTTAAACATCTCAATATTTTGTCCATGATTAATTCTACCAAGTGTATATTTCAATTGAATTTTTTTTTAATTTCATTCTCGTATTTGCCTTGATATTCTCAAGTTAGCAAGTCTTGATCCATCGATACTCGGGTTTATATGTATTTACCTTGGAGTTCTCACATTGGTAGGTGTTCGCTAAATGATGCTCGGATTGGTAGGATTTTGCTTGTCGATACTCGATTTTATAGGTATTTTTCTTAGATTTCTCAAGTCAATAGGTCTCAGTCTAATGGCACTCGGTGCAATAGGTATTTTTTGGGTTAATAGGTCTCATCTTGATAATGCTTGTGTTAATAAGTATTTGACTTAGAGTTTTCTTGATGGCTAATATCGACATATCAAAGCTCAGGTCTTAGGTATTTGTCTTGAAGTTCTCGAGTTGATAAATCTCAACTTGATGATGCTTGGGTTGGTAGGTACTTTATTCTCGGGTCAATAGGTCTAGACATGTAAGTGCTCAAGCTAGTAGGTATTTTCCTTGTTGTTTTAGGGTTGGTAGATCTTGACACACAAGTGCTTAGGTTAAAAAATATTTTATTTGTATTTATCAGGTTAATGGGTCTTGACTCGACAATGTTTGGGTTCATAGGTGTTTGCTTTGTTGTTTACAAATTGGTAGGTCTAGCTTATTGGTGTTTCGGTTAACAAGTGTTTTCCTTGGATTTATCTGGGCAATATGTGTCGACTTGACAATGCTCGAGTCTGTAGGTATTTGTTTTAGATTTCTTAGGTTGATAGATTTTGACCCATTGATACTCAAGTGTATTTGCCTTGGATTTCTTGGCTTAGAAGGTCTCGTGGTGTTGAAGTTTGGGCCAGTTGGTATTTCCCTTTGAGTTCAAGAATCGACGGTGCTCTAGTCGGTAGGTATTTTTCTTAGTTTTTGGGTGGTTGTTCTTTGCCCATTGATCCTCGGGTCTATAAATATTTGCCTATAATTTCTTGGGCTGGTAGGTCTTGACCTATCGATGCTTAGGTCGAGTTATGTTTTCCTTGGACTTCTTAGGTTAGTAGGTCTCACCACAAAGGTGTTTGGGTCAATATGTATTTGTGTAAATCACGAGTTTAATAGCATAATTTTGAATCTAGAAATAATAAATTAAGAAATAATTTTAAGACTATAATAGAAATTCAAAGCAAATTAGTTAAAATCTTGGCAAAAAAAAAATGTATATGTATAAAAATACACAGGTTATTGGAGTTTTGATAAAAATACCATGTCAAATATAACATGAATGACATTATTGTAACTATGGAAAACTCCTTGTTTTCCATTAAAAGTTGTCATTCCACTAGAAGTGAGTTTGTTAAGAGAGCAACATAGAGAATATTGTTTTTCTCCTTTTATATAGTTTTACTTTGTTTAGTCTATAGGGTTTTAGCTTTCCACTAGATGTGAGTTTGTACTTCTATATGAGTACGTGTTATTTTTTTTTATAAAATATTTAGGTGATCTTTTTTTAAAAGAATTATAATAACCCTTTTTAAATCCCCGACTAGTCAATTAGCCTTGTAAAACCTAGCAAAACTCATTGAACTTTATTATTAAAAAAAAAGAAAGAAACAATGTCTTTTTTACATATTTATAAAATAAAAAAGGGTTGACCTAGGTTAACTCACTTGACTTGAGTTAATTCAACTCCATCAACCTAACTCGTAACTTGGGACTTCCTCAAGGTTTGAAGCACCATACATGAAAAAAAATAAACAAGTCTATTCCTTGACAAAATAAATATGGAAGGAAAATCAATAAAATAAAAAATCACAATCTTGACACAATAATTTAATTCATAATCTAGGTGATTTGGGCCTTAGATAAGTCAGGTTCCAACAAAATACAAGAAGGATTGACTTTATATTATTTGATTAAAAAACAAAGGTTGACATGCAACCCAATAGCCATAATAAAAACTAATGAAAACCCTTTGATGTTTTTTTTTTTTTTTTAAATGGTGTCATTTATATGTTTATAAAAAATAGGTTGAAATGGGTCAATCAACCAACCCGAGCCAACCCACTTGCCTGTGACTTGCATCGAGCCCAGGCCAGGTTTAAAAGTTATACCATAGATAAGTTTTAAGGCATGTGATGTGGATCATTACACTGGAATCGCTATACATGAGAAAACTGAGAAACCCAATCCTAAAAAAACTAAACATCAAAGGAAAATTGAAAAAGCAAATTACATGAAATAATTGAAAATAAGAAAAAAAATAAAAATATGAGGTTGAAAATCAAAACAAAAAAAAAAATTAGATGGCAAAACCAATTCTTTGATTAAAGGGTTAAATTGAAAAATAGAAAAGAAAATAACAAATAAATCAAAATCATGAGGACAAAATTAGAAGAAAAAAAAACAAAACTTGGATTGAATGATGAAATTAAAAACCACCCAAACCTTGATAAAAAGGCACAAGACAAAAATGAAAACAAAAGAAGAAGTACCAATTGAAAAAGATTGTCTACTTCAATGGTAAAAACTATTTAGAAGAGCTATTTTTATATATCATTTTAAATATAGTGCAATTATTTTGTATATAATTTAATTATGAAATTAATTGAATTTTACTGGTGCATTATACTTTCATATCCTACAGACTAGACACTCTAGTGTCTCTCAACACCATGCACATTCTCAAGAAAAAAACCCGCAAAAACTGTAAAACTATTTATTGTAAATCAAGAATAGAGAGGCCACCATTACTTCCTCTCAATTCTGCCATAAACAACAATACTTGCAAAAACTGTCTTCCTTAACTCGAATCGTCATTTCCCTTATCATCCACCTTGCTCCACACTAAACCCAGTATTCTCTTTATCTCTTCAACACCACCACCACCAACCCAGGATTCTATAATCCCACATTCCCAACTAACATCTCGGCTTCTCCAACACTACCGGAAACAAAAATCATACACGGCAAAACAAAAACCCATAATTTTTTTCCTAGAAATTTGTTCATATTCCCTCTCTTTCTCAGCAACCAAACATGTTAAACATATTAACAATCCCATCCAGAGAACCACAAACACTACCATTTGAATACATTTCATAACTATAATTTACATTCTTGCCAACAAGAATTTGAGCGCGAGAAATATGCTGGTAACAGTAATTGAAAAAACACGCAAAAAATCAATGGAATCAAAGACCCAAGCAATCCATGAAAATAGAAACATATCCACACTACAATCATCCAATCACAAACATACCCACACTCGTCTCCATCTGGGTCGATCGTAGAGCAGATGCAAGAAACATGTTGGTTGATGGTAGAGCATACGCAAGAAATAGAAAAGGTTTGGAAAACTTACCTTTTGTTCGACTTTTATTCTCCTTCTTCTGTATAGAAAAAAAAATCAATGTTATCAGAAGGTGAATTCTTGTTCGGAAACTCCTGTAATTAAAAAAAATATTGATTTAGGGGATTTAATACCGAAATACAGGAATGTGTACTATGACTTTTTTAGTTTGCTCGGCCACAAATAACATTTTAGTAATGGAACAACTATTTTGACTATTGCAATAGTTGTTCCGTTGGAGATTAATAATTCGAGTAAAAAGGCAAAATGTATTGATATTTGCCTTTGGCTCTTCATATACATGTTCCATTGGAGATGCTCTAAATAGGCAACAAAGCCATCATCAAAGAGGAATTCCAAAAGAACAAAAACAAAAGCTGAAAATTGACAACAAGCAAAAACTAAAGACCAGACACAAATACGTGGGAGTTCTCTCAAAGGAATTCAAGTCTATCAAGGAAAAAAATGATCAAAGTGTCAATCTTCCTCAAATGAAGCAAAAAAAAAAATTAATCAAGGATCAAAGTCTTTTCTTTCATCAAAATCAAATCAAATTAAGATATTACACAATTAAAGATTTTGAGCTTGTGTGAATAATTTTTAACAAGTTAATTCAGGTCTTCTAATTAAATCAAGTCAAGTCAAAACCCCACACAATTAAAGCTTTTGGGTTCGTATGAATATCTTTTCATTAAAAAAAAAATCTAGATCTGACCATTAATAAGAGGATTTATGCACATGAAGAAAAAAATATAAAAATATTGAGTTATTAATTCAAACCCTTAGTGTGTGTATGTTTTTGTGTCTATATATATTTGAATCTTAAATAAAAATATATGTGATTATTTTTTTAATATTTAAAAAATAAAATAGCGGATTCTTTACTTTATTAAAAAAATAAAATCACATCTTCTAGCTTTATTTCAGCCAATTTTTCTGTATACAATGCATTTCAAAATTCAAACAGTTAAAGCAGCCTGCTTTCTAACGCTTGGGCCTTTATGAGTCATTTATTGGATCTTCACCTGGCCTATCGGAGTGCGTGTGTTAATTTTATATATTTTATTTTTTGCTTAAAACGAGGGTCGGTTTTAGGACAGTCAGACGGGCCATTATGACCCATGAGATTTTTGCCTCTTAACCACGTTGCATTTATTTTCAAGTAGATAAACCATCTACCCCAGTCCTCTGCATTAAAACCAGTGTTGTTGTTGTTGCTGTTTTATATATATATATACACAAACAATTGACTTAATGATAATATGTTTTTGAATTAAACAAGTACGTGGCAAAAACACGAAATTGTATACCAGTATATTAAACCTTTATATTATTTAAATAGTTCTTAACGGCATGACGTGATGGTAAAAAAATTATGATTTGCACAACAAGTTTCGAGTTCGAGTCAGAATATGCACCTCTTATAAGAGTCTGGAACAATCGAGATTTTACTAGCTCACCTGCACTCATAAAATATATTTTTTAAATAATAGAGTTTTCTCGTATAAAAAAATAAAATCTTCAATCCCTGTAATGGTCTAATTTTTATTGTCATGTTATTTGTGAGTAAATACAAAAAAAAAAAAAAAAAACTTTTTCAATATTAGTATTTGAGCGGTGATTTTACTAAAACATCATCTTAATTGCTATAAATATTAGTTGAGGAATTCAAAATAATATTTAATGCTGTTTGCAATGAAAATTGAAATTGATTGGAGAATGTATTTTTAACTATCGACATTTAAATAGATATTAAGAGAAAAACCACAAAAAAATAAATCTCAAGAATATATATATATATATATATATATATATATATATATATATATATATATATATATATAAATTTTAGTTTTGAAATCTTATCTAAAAATTCTTTTAATTAAAAAAAATAAAATTTTGAAAGAAGCTTAAAAATAAAATTAAAACTTTGAAAGAAGCTTAAAAATATACTTGTAATAACAACAACACACACACAAATTATTAGCCCTTTACTCACGCTTTGTTGCGGTCAAAATCATATTTTTATGAACATAAAAAATATTAAAAGTGTGAGATTTATTTTCTAATGCTATAAATTTAAGCAAGATATAAATCTGGGCATAATTTTATGAAGCATGGGTTTCTAATAAAATATATAAATTTTAAATTTATATAAATTTATTTGTTTAATAGGTTTCAATGAAATCAACAACATAAATTATTATAATTAGAAGATTTTGATACCTAAATCATTGAATTTATTGTATTAGGATTAGTTCATTTAATAATTTAATTTAAATTAAACACAGTAATAAAATATAAAATTGTGTAAACACCTACAATAACCAAACAAAAAATAAATTATTGATTTTCTACATATAAAAATAAAAAAAAATCATTGAAAATTCATTGCTTTACCATTATTATCATCATGATTTTAACAATTAAAATTACCATCACTGTCACTGCCCACATAATAAAAATTATTAAATTGTCCTAAAGAATAACAAAAGAGCAAAACACCTTAACAAAAGAGCAAATATGAAAAAAATTAAGAACAAATACTAAAATCATTATTATTATTGTGTAAATAATTAAAACCATAAAATTATCTTGAAAAAAAACAAGAACTTTAATAAAAGAGCAAAGAAAAACAACAAAAATAAACAAACAAATAAATATTATGAGCATAAAAATCATCTGATCTAAAGAATAAAAAAATAACAAAAAATACTAAAAACTAACAAATAAAAAAAAAGAAGAAATATCAATTTTAAAATAATTACCAATATAAATTAAAAATATTAGGACTAAACTGAATAAAAATAAACTCCAGGAAAAAATATGATGAAAACCAAAACTAGATGTATCGATACATAAATATGGATAAAAAATAAAGATTGTCCAAGGACCAAAAAAATCATAGGAAATAAAAAAAATAAAAAAATGAGGGCCAAAAAAAAAAAAGTATAATTAATTTCAATAAGATGACAAAACTGCAACAACTCAAAACCTTTAGACTGAAAAAATTGAAGGGATTTAAAACAAATAAAAAAAATCAAAAGAATGAGGGTTGAAATGAAAAATAGAATATATGATCAATTTTAATTGAAGGATAAAATTGAAACAAGTAAAAACCTCTGGATCGAAAAAATTAAAAGAATAAAGGCTGAAATGAAAAATAACATATATAATCAATTTCAATTGAAGGGTAAAATTGAAAAAAACACAAAATTTATATAGAAGAAATAGCAAAAAAAATCAAAAGATTAGAGACTAAAATAAAACACTCATAAACAAGAGGACCGATATGTATTTTATTGCTGTATATACATAAATGCAAAAAAAACTTTAAAACAAGATCAGGAACAATAATTATCTTTAAAACACAAATGCAAATATACTTTGGGCCTGTTTGAAAGTATAATTGAAATTATTTTTTATAGTACTTTTTATTTAGAAAAATATTATAATAATTTTTTTTAAAAAAATATTTTTGACATTAGTATATCAAAATGATCTAAAAATATTTAAAAAAATACTTAATTTAAAGTAAAAAATAAAATTATATATTTAAAAAAAAATACTCTTAAAAAACATGATAAAGAGATACTTTTAATAAAAAAACTTTAAGTGACAAAAAATGAGGAAATGGAAAAAACTGTATAACATCTCTTTTTCTTCAGGGGCACATCAACAAGAGTGGTGGCTCCATGAAGTGCAGGAATAAGTGGTTGTAGTTACATGAAAAGTGCTAATCGTCATCATTCACCATCACACGAGTTTCGCGTGGGCACTGCCAACATGATTTGACGATTTGTTGGGCGTTGTAGTTTACTCCGTAGCCAATTTTAAAAAAAACAACATTTTTTTTATAAGTAAAAAATAGAATATAAATAAATAATTTGTATAAGTTAATAAATTTATTTAAATATAATTATAAAAATCCAATCACGTTATAAATAAAGACTAAAAATAAAGGTTTGTCAAAATTATAAAACAATATAATTTAAATTTTCTTAAAACATTTAATCAATCTTATATGATAATAAATGGAAAATTAAATAAAAATAAGATAACTTCATAAAAAAATACAAAGCTCAATTATTATATAATCAAACTCTAAATTATTATTTTTTACTTAGCATGCCAATTTTATGGCTCAGTTGTGAAAATAAAATAACCTAAACCCTGTATAAAATAAGAGAGATCAACTCTCGAAAAACCTAAATGATAGAAGATGAAACTAAAAAGATCAATTATAAAAATATAATTAAACCAAATTAATTCAATTAACCCATGATTTGAGGTATGCGATTAAAATAACCTCGTAAAAAGAGAAGAAAATAATCTTGATGAATTAAAATAATATTTTAAAATAACATCTATTGAAACCCAATCGTTGCCATGTACATGCGTTGGACTACCATGAAAAAGAACATCTAAAATCTTTCAATGTCATCACAAAAAAGATGATTTTTGGGTGGCGAGAAACATAGCATGAAACACCAAAAAATCCTGTGCATCTCCAACTCACAATGTATTTGTCGACTATTTTTGATGTTTTAAATAATATTTTACATATATTGAAATTCTATTTTTTTTTATTTAATTTGATTATAACTAAAAAATAGAAGAAAAATACTAAAACAATCCTAGACATGTGCAAGTAAAGTGATTGTAAAATAATGCTTTTAAAATAAAAGTGTAGAAAAGTCTTTAGTTGCTAGTTAAATAAATCTTATCTTTAAATAAAAACAAGGTAATCCTTTTATTGTACTTTAGGAATATAAAAAATAAGTTATTTCCGGTCACTTTAGTAATAATCAAGGGTCATTAGAAACATATATATAATTTTAATATAATCATAAGTATAATGTATTAATTAAAATGTGTTTTAATTACTGTAGCACTTGCGGTGACCAAAATTCCGGTGACCTCTTGACAACTCACACTTGTTTTATATTTTAAAACACGGAATAAAATATAAACTAAACCATACTACTCACACCTAACTCTCCTTTGGCTTATTATAACGCTACACTTCAAGAATATACCAGAGAGACAGGGAAAGGGAGAGAGAGAGAGATGGATGAGCTGAGGCCAAGACCAGCAAACTCCTCTGCTCTAACTCCTGTAGGCTTTTTGGACAGGGCAGCTACAGTGTATGGTGATTGCCCCTCCATCATCTACAATAACATATCTTACACATGGTCGCAGACCCGCCGTCGATGTCTCCAACTGGCTTCATCTCTATCCTCCATCGGTCTAAACAAGGGCCACGTCGTCTCTATCTTAGCCCCCAATATCCCGGCCTTGTACGAGCTCCATTTCGCAGTCCCTATGGCCGGCGCCATCCTCAACACCCTCAACACTCGCCTTGACGCGCGTACCATCTCCCTCCTCCTCTGCCACGCCGAAACCAAGCTCCTCTTTGTAGATCCTATGTCTGTCTCCTTAGTCAACGAAGCTATCTCCCTGTTTCCATCCAGCACCAGACCTCCACTTCTCGTCCTCATAGCCGATGATGATGAGCTCCTCCCTCAACAACCATCACCTACCATTCACTTCTACGATACCTACGAAGGGTTATTGGAGAAGGGTGATCCTGCCTTCAACTGGATCCGTCCCAAGAATGACTTCGACCCTATTGTACTGAACTACACATCAGGCACAACCTCGTCTCCTAAAGGTGTGGTACACTGCCACAGAGGTCTCTTCATCGTGACTCTCGATTCTCTTGTCGATTGGTCATTCCCGAAGCAGCCTGTCTTCTTGTGGACCCTGCCCATGTTTCATTCCAATGGGTGGAGCTATCCCTGGGGCATGGCTGCCGTTGGTGGAACCAACATATGTCTCCGTAAATTCGATGCAACCACCATCTATGGCTTGATTAAAAAGTACGGGGTGACTCACATGTGTGGTGCACCTGTGGTTCTCAACATGCTATCAAACTCTCCTACCAATATGGAACCTTTAAAAAGCCCAGTCCATATTATAACAGCCGGGGCTCCACCACCTGCTACCATACTCTCCCGTACGGAGTCCATGGGTTTCGTAGTTGGACATGGTTATGGGCTGACAGAATCTGGTGGGATTGTTGTCTCGTGCGCCTGGAAACGGCAGTGGAATCTTTTTCCCGCAACTGAGAGAGCGAAGTTGAAAGCAAGGCAAGGAGTGAGAACAGTAGGAATGACTGAGGTGGACGTGGTGGATCCTGTGACAGGAATGAGTGTGAAACGAGATGGATTAACACAGGGTGAAGTTGTTCTAAGAGGTGGGTGCATCATGCTGGGTTATCTCAAGGACCCAGTAGCTACAGTCAAGTGTATGACAGAGAATGGTTGGTTCTGCACTGGAGATGTAGGCGTGATGCATCCTGATGGTTATTTAGAGATCAAAGATCGATCCAAGGATGTCATCATTAGCGGTGGTGAGAACTTGAGCAGCGTAGAGGTTGAGTCAGTGCTATACACGTTTCCAGATATTAACGAGGCGGCGGTTGTAGCTCGACCCGATGAGTTTTGGGGCGAGACGCCCTGTGCGTTTGTGACTTTGAAGGAGGCTTGTTGTAAGATCCCGACGGAGAAGGAAATCATTGAATATTGCAGGGGTAGGTTGCCACATTACATGGTGCCCAAAACAGTGGTTGTTAAGGAAGAACTGCCCAAGACATCAACTGGGAAGATCCAAAAGGCTGTGCTTCGAGACATGGCCAAGGCAATGGGCTCATCAAGAGCTAGTCGCATGTGATATGGATCATGTTCGTACGAGTGGAGCTTGTACTATGAATGCAGCTCCTCATTAGTTATAGTTTTATTCAAAAAAATAAAATAATTCCCCGTGTATGGAGCAAGCTGGATTGCGTCGTTAAAAATGTATCCGCAGTTTGATTCCCACTTCCTTCTCTCTTTGATTAATCAACTTCAAGAGTTCAATTATTATTAATTTCTTTTTGGAAGTGATTAGTTCGATTAATTTGGTTCTTGACTTTCAGATGGATGGCAAAAAATATTTAATGCTTTAATTCATCAACAACATACTAAAAAAGAAACTTCTACCTCATTAAAAACTACTACTACATGTATTATAGGTCCCTGATAATTTGTGGTGAAAAACAATAAAATAGAGATATTCTCTTCTGGTGAGAATGTACAAATTTCTTAACAATTCATTTCTTAATTTCAAATAAGGTTCCAGGCTTCTTATATAAGCCAAAGATACAACGTAACTGTTGAATTGAAAATAACTGCATATTAAAATAGCAATAATGAAATTAACAAATACAATTAAAAACAACAATTAAACTGCCATAACTCTTCCCACGTTCTGCTGGAATTCTGGAGCCTCTTCAACGTCTCCCCACTTCTGCCACATCATACTCCACTCTGCCTTTTTCCCACGTTTGTTATCTCATCCCCAATACTTGGGATTTGGCTTGATCATTCTGGATGAGCGTCGTGGCCTATCAATACCTCCCCCAACAAGTGGAACCTTGTCCACAAGGTTCAAGTGTGGAAATAATGTCTGTAGCTGTTGTTTAGGTTCCCATGTAGCTTCGTCCATAGGAAGGTGTTTCCATTGCACGAGACATTCTTCAATCAGTTGCGTCCCCTGCTTGATCCAACGGAAATCCAAAACGGTTTGTGGTTCCAGTAATAAGACTCCATCATCAGTGAATGGTGGCAATGCCAACGTAGTCCGGTCTGTTGTCGTCCCATTGTCAATGAATTTTTTAAGTAAGGAAACGTGGAACACTGGATGAATTCGCGCACCTATTGGTAATTCCAATTTGTATGCTACGGACCCAATCTTCTCCAAAATTTTGTAAGGACCATAAAATCTGCTAGCCAATTTCTGTGAGACACGCTTAAAAACAGTTTGTTGATGATATGGATGCAGTTTCAACAAGACCCATTCGCCAATATCAAAAGAGATGTCCCTCCGTTTCTTGTCAGCCAACTGTTTCATTTTATTCACCGAACTAGCAAGGTTGGATTTCAATTGTTGTAGCAATTCATCGCGGGATTGGAGTTGCTGATCCAATTCATGGACTGGTGAAATTCCTGCAGAATAAGTTGGAATAGATAGTGGAGGACGACCATATAGTGCTTGGAAAGGAGTCATTCCCGTGGAGATGTGATAAGTGGTGTTGTACCAATATTCTGCCCATGGTAGATGAGAACACCATTTCCGTGGCCATTGGTGAACAAAACACCGAAGATATTGTTCCACGCAGCGGTTGACAACTTCGGTTTGTCCATCCGTTTGAGGGTGATACGCCGAGCTGAGTTTGAGTTTGGTTCCTGACATCTTGAAGAATTCTTGCCAAAAATTACTGATGAAAATCGGGTCTCTATCACTGACAATTGACTTCGGCATGCCGTGAAGTTTGATGATACCTTCTACAAATTTGGCAGCCACAGTTTTGGCAGTAAATGGGTGACTTAAAGTAAGAAAATGAGCAGACTTACTTAAGCGATCCACCACTACTAAAATTGTATCTTGGCCTTGAGATAGAGGTAAGCGCTCAATAAAATCAAGGGTGATGTCGTCCCACACTTGACATGGAATCGGCAGTGGTTGAAGTAGCCCAGCTGGAGACAATGTTTCCACCTTCACCCTTTGGCAAATTTCACACCCATGTATATAATCCTGCACTGATTGATGCATCCCAGGCCAGTAGAAATTTGAGCGTAATTTTTTAAGTGTACGAAGGATACCTGAATGCCCCCCCACCTTGGTGTCGTGGACTTCATGTAGCAATTGGTTTCTCAAATTAGCTTGGTCTGGAACAATTACTCGGCCCTTGTATAACAGCAAACCATTGCGCCATGTGTAAGAGCCAGCTGGATTTTCCAAAGCCAATCGTCCCATCTGCTGAATGTAAGTGTCGGTTGTAGCAGCTGCCTTAATTTCATCCCATAATGTCACCTGTGGAGTGAAAATTGCTTGAAGCACGGGACTGCCTTGCTTACGGGAGAGAGCATCTGCTGCGGAATTTTCTCTTCCTGGTTTATACAATATCTCATAGTCATACCCCATAAGCTTAGTGACCCATCGTTGCTGCTCCGGAGTGGCCACCCTTTGATCCAAGAAAAATTTGAGGCTGCGCTGATCCGTTTGAATGTAAAATTTGTGACCAAGTAGATATGGTCTCCACATGCGTATGGCTTCCACAATTGCTAACATCTCTTGGACTTGCTTCTCAATCTCATTCTTCTGGAAATGTGCATACCTATAAGGTCTGACATTGACTGGTTCTGTGCCCTCTTTAAGAATGATGTTATGATCAATCTCCCTCATAGGTGGTAAGCTGGAAGGTTCTGCAAAAACATCAGAGAAATTTTGCAAAATAGCTTGTATATCCGGATGGACTTCCAGTGATGATTCTGACGTGGCAATTTGGTGGCATAATGCGAACATCATATTACTTGGTCGAATCTCCTTGGATACTTCTTTGAATGAGGCTGCCTGAATGCCTTGTCCATCCACGCCTGTCAATTTCTTGTTTTGACCCTCCCATACGAATTCCATGGTGAGGCGTTTCCAGTCACAAACCACAGACCCAAGTAATTCAAGCCATTGAATTCCCATCACTACATCCAATCCTGTGAGAGGTAACGAGTAGAGAGTTAAGGAGAAAATAGTCCCTTGCAAATCAATTTTTACCTCCTCAAATCTGCCTTGACACCTGAGACTCTCCCCATTTGCCACTCGAACCGAGAAGACATTGGTTGGAATGACTGGTAGCTTCAACAAATTAGCCAACCTCTCACTGATGAAATTGTGAGTTGAACCACTGTCTATTAAGACAATAATGTGGTGGGATCCAATTGTTGCAGAAATCCTCATAGTTTTGGATGCTACACATCCTGTCAATGCGTGCAATGTAATTTCTGGTGTGATTACATCTTGATGGTTCTCCTCCACTGGTTCCTCCGTAATCCCGTTGTCACCCAACAATTGTTCATCGTACCCATATCCTTCTAACATGAGGACCCGAGCACCCTGACATTTATGCCCAGCAGTGAAGCGATCGTTGCAATTAAAGCATAAATTCTGGGCTCTCCTTCGTTGCATTTCTTCCCATGTCAATCGACGAACTGGGACAGTTGGGGCTGCTGCAATTTTATTAGCAGTGTTAGGCACAAATGGACCCCTCAGAAAATTCACAGGCCTTGTGTTTCTTCTTTGCCTCGTAAGTTGATCATCTTTCATGCGGGCCAAGCTGATGACTTCTTTCATAGTCTTCGGTTTAAACATCCTTATTCCATCGGAGATGTCCATTTTTAATCCCCCCATGAATGTCCCCACTAGTGCCTTTTGTGTCCATCCTCTCACGCGATTACCCAATCGTTCGAATTCCTTTTGGTATTCTCGCAGAGACCCTTGTTGTTTTATGCGTGAAAGCTCTTCATCACAATCCTCACATTCAGAAGGACCGAAACGAGCCCATAATTCATCTTCAAAATCTGCCCATGTTACTGGTTGTCCTTCCCCTTGAAAGGTTATGCGAAGCCATTGCCACCACTGATTTGCCTCCCCTTCTAAGTGATACGAAGCCAATGACACCTTCTGAACTTCAGGAGTGTTTTGAAATTCAAAAAATTGGTTCACACGATTGAACCATTCTGTTGGATCATCGCCTGAAAATCTTGGAAATTCCAGCCTTGCTGTCTTGGATGAAACCACCATTCGTCCTCCTTCCTGGCCATCACGTTGCTGATGGTGCTGGTTGGGCTGGTCCTGATTGACCAACATAACATCCGCGAGACGATTAATGGTCTCTTCCAGGTGTTGAATTTTGTCGCTCATTCCTTGTTCCAAGCTGTCGAGTCTGTCTTGCACTCCACCAAGCCTAGTTTCCAATTGTTCAATGCGTTCCTTATTGGTTCCCATAAGGTGCTCTGATACCAATGATAGGTCCCTGATAATTTGTGGTGAAAAGCAATAAAATAGAGATATTCTCTTCTGGTAAGAATGTACAAATTTCTTAACAATTCATTTCTTAATTTCAAATAAGGTTCCAGACTTTTTATATAAGCCAAAGATACAACGTAACTGTTGAATTGAAAATAACTGCATATTAAAATAGCAATAATAAAATTAACAAATACAATTAAAAACAACAATTAAACTGCCATAACTCTTCCCACGTTCTGCTGGAATTCTGGAGCCTCTTCAACGTCTCCCCACTTCTGCCACATCATACTCCACTCTGCCTTTTTCCCACGTTTGTTATCTCATCCCCAGTACTTGAGATTTGGCTTGATCATTCTGGATGAGCGTCGTGGCCTATCAACTACATGTATAAAAAACAAAACAAAACTGACCAAGTGTTTTTCAGACGAAACTGTGTTACAAAACACATGCCTAAACACATGCACCTTTTGATCCTTTCGGGCAGACGGAACAGGCGACAAATGAGGCAATCTCTTCGTATATTTCTTCTGTAATGAAAACAATTAACTGGTGCTAGTATGGTGACAGTTTTGTCCATTTTGTAATGAACAATTTCTAACGGTGCTTGTGCTGTCTTTTTGTGTTAAATTATTTACACAAGCTTTTCTTAACACACACCTTAGCTTTCCTCTTGTCAATCAATCAACCTGATATATATATAACTAACTTTCCTCTTGTCAGTCAATCAACCTCATATCAGGTATTAAATTATTAACTTTCTGAACACAAAATAAACATCAGTATAAAATCTCTTATAAAATAAATATCATGAATTGGATGTGTTAAATTATCTATCCCTGTACTCTCTTTTTTTCCCTTCAAACAACAAATAAAATTATATTATATAGTTAACAATCCGTTTTTCCATCAAAACTGTTTTTCTTACAACATATGTTTTTTTAGCAGTAGTATACTTCATTAAATAAAAAGGTAATGAAACTAGATAATCACAACAACAAATGAAATTATGGAGAAGAGAATATTATTTTTTTCACCAAAAAATGTAAGCTGAAAATTTATAATAAATAATAAATAAAGATAAATTATTAAATGAACTTAAATGTATATAAAAATAAAACAAAGAAAGACCTGAAAATGTTTTAGTGTAAATCCAAAATTTCCTGTTTTAGCTTCTGCCTACCTTCTCTTTTTTCCTGCGTCTTTCTTGTTTTCGGTAACACCTCAACCTAGCTACAACTGTTTACCTACTTGTTCTTACTTGCCCTCTTCCCAAACCTTTCGCCTAACCCAAGAGACCAGAACCACCCTAAATACCTTCACCCCTCTCCAATCCCCACCATGTCAAACAAAGCCCCAAACCAGCGACACGCAGCAGCCAAAACCCCAATTACCTCGTGGAAGACAGAGTCAAAGTCACTAACTCTAGCACCCGTTTCACTCTTGACTAAATACCTCGGAAGAAAAGAGGCAACAAGATTGAAATAATCGAAGACATGCTCACTGAGCATGCAGAGAAATGGGACAAAAGCATGGTGGGCTTCTTTCCAGGGTTTATAGTTTAAGGTTTAGAATTTAAGAGTTTTGGGTTTTAGAGTTTTGGATTTCGAGTTTACGGTTTAGGGTTCATGGTTTTGAGTTCAAGATTTTGGTGATACGTTATCAGCTTATTAGAACTTCAGTGCATTTAAAATCTTAATTTATAAATAAGAACATTCAAACAGCTTCTTGTTGTAATAATTTAAAATGGTAAATCAATGCAACACTGAACCAATTCTAACCTAAATGCAAAATTTGTTTCCCTGACCCTCAGAGACAGCATCCCCGAAGTTTCATTTTCACCCTTCATTTACGGTTCGAGTACTCTTGTTGCAAAATGATTATCATGTGTTTTTTTATGTGAAGAGGAAACGGCTGTTAAATGAAAAGGGTAACGTTGCATCAAACATTGTGAATCAATGGTTTAATTGAAAGAGTGCTAGATAGAGAGGAATAATGTAGCACTTTGCCTGCATCAAATTACCAGTGAGTTGAGTATTGAACACTCATATTTGTGGGTTTTTTTTTTTTTTTTTTTTTTTGCAGTAGTTGAAATCATGTTTGGCTGTAAAGGTCGCAGGAGACCAGATGAGAATAAGATCCCACCGGGAATTTAATTCTTCAGATCTGACGGCAATTTGAATCCAATTCTCACACAATTTCGCTGAAATATTTGACAGGGTGGTCATATTGGTGCATGGAATACCTGCTAGCTAATTAAATTAATAGCAGCAGTATTCATATTCGCATGAACATCCAAATCACTTGATACCATTTAGCAATGAAATAAAATCAAGAGGGACAGATTCAAAATCTCCCAAGAATCTCCAATTCCCAGAAAAGAAGTGAAATTTCAAGGTTACACGGCCAAGATTCCACCATAAGCATGCACTGCCAGTCTTGATAAAAATAATGCAAGATTGCTCGAAACCCAATTGAGTGATTGATTGAATCGAGGACTCCTATCCAAAAGCAAACCACCACTTGCGTGGTCTCGTGCTCCTCCCATTTCACTACGGCACACCATCTTCCTCATTCTAGTAAATATCTAATCTTTCTCTTCGAACAACTTTAAGGTGCCGGTGTCGATTTAAGAGCCCGTCAGTAAACTGCTGGTTCCTGCAAACTCTCCTTAAAACCTGGACAAGATATTTTGAAGCTACACGGAGTGCTCATATTGGATGTATAACACATGAGCTTAACTAGTTGTGTTAATGATTAGGATGATCCTATATATATATATATATATATATATATATATATATATATATATAGGATTAGCAAATATCTTCTCTGTAAATATTTGTGTCTCATCATATCAGTTGAGCTCATGTTTCAGACAAGGTATCGACATATTAATCAAAATAAATATTCTATGTTCGCACATTGTTTATAATACATGCGACAGTCTGTTATGTCATGGATTAATTATGGTAAACTTTTGAATATTCTATCTTCGCACGTTGAATGATCATCTTCATATAATCCATGTTTTATGCTGGGTTTGTTGCCCTGTATGCGTACATAAAAACAGCCTTGAGTTCAGAGTTTCGGATTTAGGGTTTTAGGGTTTCGGGTTTCGGGTCTAGCCCCATTTAATGGGTATTATACTTCGATTTCTGACTTTGTTGGTCTTGTCATATCCAAGCCCATTTTAGTTGGTATTATACTTAAATTTTCTGGTAATAGTCTTTCCCCCGAGAATGATAGAACTCGCTCGTTAGAGAGGGTATTAGCCGTGGATAATGGGACATATTGATCCTGACTCGACTAGCCCCATTTCAATGGGTATTAGCCTTAGATTTCTGACCTTGTTGGTGTTGTCATATCCAAGGCTAGTTAAGTTGGTATTAGACTTAAATTTTATGGGTAATAGCATTTTCCCTCAAGCATGATTGACTGGCTTGATGGAAGGGGTATTAGCCTTTGATTTTCGGACATATTGGTCCTGACTCGACTAGCCCCATTTCAATGGGTATTAGCCTTCGATTTTTGACCTTGTTGGTCTTGTCATATCCAAGCCCATTTTAGTTGGTATTAGACTTCAATTTTATGGGTAAAAGACTTTTCCCCTAAACATGATTGAACTAGCTTGTTGGAGGGGGCATTAGCCTTGGATTTTCGGACATATTGATCCTGACTCGACTAGCCCCATCTCAATGGGTATTAGCCTTAGATTTCTGACCTTGGTGGTCTTGTCATATCCAAGGCCAATTTAGTTGGTATTAGACTTAAATTTTATGGGTAATAGCATTTTCCCTCGAGCATTATTGACTGGCTTGATAGAGGGGGTATTAGCCTTGGATTTTCGGACATATTAGTCCTGGCTCGACTAACCCCATTTCAATGGGTATTAGCCTTCAATTTCTGACTTTGTTGGTCTTGTCATATCCAAGCCTATTTTAGTTGGTATTAGACTTAAATTTTATGGGTAAAAGACTTTTCCTCCAAACATGATTGAACTGGCTTGTTGGAGGGGGCATTAGCCTTGGATTTTCGGACATATTGATCCTGACTCGACTAGCCCCATCTCAATGATTATTAGCCTTAGATTTCAGACCTTGTTGGTCTTGTCATATCCAAGGCCATTTTAGTTGGTATTAGACTTCAATTTTATGGGTAATAGCATTTTCCCTCGAGCATGATTGAACTGACTTGATGGAGGGGGTATTAGCCTTTAATTTTTGGATATATTGGTCCTAACTCGACTAGCCCCATATCAATGGATATTAGCCTTAGATTTCTGACCTTGTTACTCTTGTCATATCCAAGCCCATTTTAGTTTGAATTAGACTTACATTTTCTGGTAATAGTCTTTCCCCCGAGTATGAAAGAACTCGCTTGTTAGAGGGGGTATTAGCCTTGGATTTTGGGACATATTGATCCTCACTCGACTAGCCCCATTTCAATGGGTATTAGCCTTAGATTTCTGACCTTGTTGGTCTTGTCATATCCAAGGCCATTTTAGATGGTATTAGACTTAAATTTTATGGGTAATAGCATTTTCTCTCGAGCATGATTGAACTGGCTTGTTGGAGGGTGCATTAGCCTTGGATTTTCGGACATATTGGTCTTGACTCGACTAGCCCCATCTCAATGGGTATTAGCCTTCGATTTCTGACCTGGTTCATCATGTCATATCCAAGGCCATTTTAGTTGGTATTAGAGTTTAATTTTCTAGGAAATAGTGTTTCCCCCGAGCATGATAGAACTCTCTTGTTGGAGGGAGTATTAGCCTTGGATTTTCGGACAGATTGGTCCTGACTTGACTAGCCCCATTTCAATGGGTATTAGCCTTTGATTTCTGACCTTTTTGGTCTTGTCATATCCATGGCCATTTTAGTTGGTATTAGACTTAAATTTTATGGGTAATGGCATTTTCCCTCAAGCATGATTGAACTGGCTTGATGGAGGGAGTATTAGCCATGGATTTTTGGACATATTGGTCCTGACTCGACTAGCCCCATTTAATGGGTATTAGGCTTCGATTTCTGACCTTGTTGGTCTTGTCATATCCAAGCCAATTTTAGTTGGTATTATACTTAAATTTTCTGGTAATAGTCTTTCCCTCGAGAATTATAGAACTCGCTTGTTAGAGACGATATTAGCCTTGGATTTTGGGACATAATGATCTTGACTCGACTAGCCCCATTTCAATGGGTATTAGCCTTAGATTTCTAACCTTGTTGGTCTTGTCATATCCAGGGCCATTTTAGTTGGTATTAGACATTAATTTTATGGGTAATAGCATTTTCCCTCGAGCATGATTGAACTGGCTTGATGGAGGGGGTATTAGCCTTGGATTTTCGGACATATTGGTCCTTACTCCACTAGCCCCATTTCAATGGGTATTAGTCTTTGATTTCTGACCTTGTTGGTCTTTTCATATCCAAGCCCATTTTAGTTTGAATTAGACTTAAATTTTATGGGTAATAGCATTTTCCCTCGAGCATGATTGAACTGACTTGATGGAGGGGGTATTAGCCTTTAATTTTTGGACATAATGGTCCTGACTCGACTAGCCCCATTTCAATGGGTATTAGCCTTAGATTTCTAACCTTGTTTGTTTTGTCATATCCAAGCCTATTTTAGTTTGAATTAGACTTACATTTTCTGGAAATAGTCTTTCCCCCGAGTATGAAAGCACTCGCTTGTTAGAGGGGGTATTAGCCTTGGATTTTGAGACATATTGATCCTGACTCGACTAGCCCCATTTCAATGGGTATTAGCCTTAAATTTCTGACCATGTTGATGTTGTCATATCCAAGGCCAGTTAAGCTGGTATTAGACTTAAATTTTATGGGTAATAGCATTTTCCCTCGAGCATGATTGAACTGACTTGATGGAGGGGGTATTAGCCTTTAATTTTTGGACATATTGGTCCTGATTCGACTAGCCCCATTTCAATGGGTATTAGCCTTAGATTTCTGACCTTGCTGGTCTTGTCATATCCAAGCCCATTTTAGTTTGAATTAGACTTACATTTTCTGTTAATAGTCTTTCCCCCGAGTATGAAAGAACTCGCTTGTTAGTGGGGGTATTAGCCTTGGATTTTAGGACCTATTGATCCTCGCTCGACTAGCCCCATTTCAATGGGTATTAGCCTTAGATTTCTGACCTTGTTGGTCTTGTCATATCCAAGGCCAGTTTAGTTGCTCTTAGACTTACATTTTCTGGGTAATAACATTTTCCCTCGAGCATGATTGAACAGACTTGATGGAGGGGGTATTAGCCTTTAATTTTTGGACATATTGGTCCTGACTCGACTTGCCCCATCTCAATAGGTATTAGCCTTAAATTTCTGACCTTGTTGGTTTTCTCATATCCAAGGCCATTTTAGTTGGTATTAGACTTAAATTTTATGGCTAATAGCATTATCCCTCGAGCATGATTGACTGACTTGATGGAGTGGGTATTAGCCTTGGATTTTCGGACATATTGGTCCTGACTAGACTAGCCCCATTTCAATGGGTATTAGCCTTCGATTTCAGACCTTGTTGGTCTTGTCATATCTAAGCCCATTTTAGTTGGTATTAGACTTAAATTTTATGGGTAAAAGACTTTTCCCCCAAACATGATTTAACTAGCTTGTTGGAGGGGGCATTAGCCTTCGATTTTTGGACATATTAATCCTGACTCGACTAGCCCCATCTCAATGGGTATTAGCCTTAGATTTCTGACCTTAGTGGTCTTGTCATATCCAAGGCCATTTTAGTTGGTATTAGACTTAAATTTTATGGGTAATAGCATTTTCACTCGAGCATGATTGAACTGACTTGATGGAAGGGGTATTAGCCTTGGATTTTTGGACATATTGGTCCTGACTCGACTAGCCCCATTTCAATGGGTATTAGCCTTAGATTTTTGACCTTGGTGGTCTTGTCATATCCAAGCCTATTTTAGTTTGAATTAGACTTACATTTTCTGGTAATAGTCTTCCCCCCGAGCATGATAGAACTGGCTTGTTAGAGGGGGTATTAGCCTTGGATTTTGGGACATATTTATCCTGACTCGACTACCCCATTTCAATGGGTATTAGCCTTAGATTTCTGACCTTGTTGGTCTTGTCATATCCAAGGCCAGTTTAGTTGGTCTTAGACTTAAATTTTATGGGTAATAACATTTTCCCTCGAGCATGATTGAACTGACTTGATGGAGGGGGTATTAGCCTTTAAGTTTTGGACATATTGGTCCTGACTCGACTAGCCCTATTTCAATGGGTATTAGCCTTAGATTTCTGACCTTATTGGTCTTCTCATATCCAAGGCCATTTTAGTTGGTATTAGACTTAAATTTTATGGGTAATAGCATTATCCCTCGAGCATGATTGACTAGCTTGATGGTGGGGGTATTAGCCTTGGATTTTCGGACATATTGGTCCTGACTCGACTAGCCCCATTTCAATGGGTATTAGCCTTAGATTTCTGACCTTGTTGGTCAGGTCATATCCAAGCCCATTTTAGTTTGAATTAGACTTACATTTTCTGGTAATAGTCTTTCCCCCGAGTATGAAAGAACTTGCTTGTTAGAGGGGGTATTAGCCTTGGATTTTGGGACATATTGATCCTCACTCGACTAGCACCATTTCAATGGGTATTAGCCTTAGATTTCTGACCTTGTTGGTCTTGTCATATCCAAGGCCATTTTAATTGGTATTAGACTTAAATTTTATGGGTAATAGCATTTTCACTCGAGCATGATTGAACTGACTTGATGGAAGGGGTATTAGCCCTGGATTTTTGGACATATTGGTCCTGACTCGACTAGCCCCATTTCAGTGGGTATTAGCCTTAGATTTCTGACCTTGTTGGTCTTGTCATATCCAAGCCGATTTTAGTTTGAATTAGACTTACATTTTCTGGTAATAGTCTTCCCCCGAGCATGATAGAACTCACTTGTTAGAGGGGGTATTATCTTTGGATTTTGGGACATATTGATCCTGACTCGACTAGCCATATTTCAATGGGTATTAGCCTTCAATTTCTGTCCTTGTTGGTCTTGTCATATCCAAGCCCATTTTAGTTGGTATTAGACTTAAGTTTTATGGGTAAAAGACTTTTCCCCCAAACATGATTGAACTGGCTTGTTTGAGGGGGCATTAGCCTTGGATTTTCGGACATATTGATCCTGACTCGACTAGCCCCATCTCAATGGGTATTAGCCTTAGATTTCTGACCTTGTTGGTCTTGTCATATCCAAGGCCATTTTAATTGGTATTAGACTTAAATTTTATGGGTAATAGCATTTTCCCTCGAGCATGATTGACTGGCTTGATGGAGGGGGTATTAGCCTTGGATTTTCAGACATATTGGTCTTAACTCGACTTGCCCCATCTCAATGGGTATTAGCCTTAGATTTCTGACTTTGTTGGTCTTGTCATATCCAAGGCCATTTTACTTGGTATTAGACTTAAATTTTATGGGTAATAGCATTTTCCCTCGAGCATGATTGAACAGACTTGATGGAGGGGGTATTAGCCTTGGATTTTTTTGACATATTGGTCCTCAGTCGACTAGCCCCATTTCAATGGGTATTAGCCTTAGATTTCTGACCTTGTTTGTCTTGTCATATCCAAGCCCATTTTAGTTTGAATTAGACTTATATTTTCTGGTGATAGTCTTTCCTCCGAGAATGAAAGAACTCTCTTGTTAGAGGGGGTATTAGCCTTGGTTTTTGGGACATATTGATCCTCACTCGACTAGCCCCATTTCAATGGGTATTAGCCTTAGATTTCTGACCTTGTTGGTCTTGTCATATCCAAGGCCATTTTAGTTGGTATTAGACTTAAATTTTATGGGTTATAGCATTATGTCTCGAGCATGATTGAACTGGCTTGTTGGAGGGTGCATTAGCCTTGGATTTTCAGACATATTGATCCTAACTCGACTAGCCCCATCTCAATAGGTATTAGCCTTCGATTTCTGACCTGGTTCATCATTTCATATCCAAGGCCATTTTAGTTGGTACTAAACTTAAATTTTATGGATAATAGCATTTTCCCTCGAGCATGATTGAACTGGCTTGATGGAGGAGGTATTAGCCTTGGATTTTCGGACATATTGATTCTGACTTAACTAGCCCCATTTCAATGGGTATTAGGCTTCGATTTCTGACCTGGTTCATCATGTCATATCCAAGGCCATTTTAGTTGGTATTAGACTTAAATTTTCTGGGTAGTAGTGTTTCCCCCGAGCATGATAGAACTCTCTTGTTGGAGGGGATATTAGCCTTTGATTTTGGGACATATTGGTCCTGACTTGACTAGCCCCATTCAATGGGTATTAGCCTTCGTTTTCTGACCTAGTTCATCATGTCATATCCAAGGCCATTTTAGTTGGTATTAGAGTTTAATTTTCTAGGTAATAGTGTTTCCCCCGAGCATGATAGAACTCTCTTGTTGGAGGGGGTATTAGCCTTGGATTTTGGGACAGATTGGTCCTGACTCGACTAGCCCCATTTCAATGGGTATTAGCCTTCGATTTCTAACCTTGGTGGTCTTGTCATATCCAAGCCCATTTTAGTTGGTATTAGACTTAAATTTTCTTGTAATCGTCTTTCCCCCGCGTATGATAGAACTCGCTTGCTAGAGGGGGTATTAGCCTTGGATTTTGAGAAATAATGATCTTGACTCGACTAGCCCCATTTCAATGGGTATTAGCCTTAGATTTCTAACCTTGATGGTCTTGTCATATCCAGGGCCATTTTAATTGGTATTAGACATTAATTTTTTGGGTAATAGCATTTTCCCTCGAGCATGATTGAACTGGCTTGATGGAGGGGGTATTAGCCTTGGATTTTCGGACATATTGGTCCTTACTCGACTAGCCCCATTTAAATGGGTATTAGCCTTAGATTTCTGACCTGGTTGGTCTTGTCATATCCAAGGCCTTTTTAGTTGGTATTAGCCTTAAATTTTATGGGTAATAGCGTTTTCCCTCGACCATGATTGAAATGTCTTGGTGGAGGGGGTATTAGCCTTGGATTTTCGGACATATTGATCACGAATCGACTAGCCCCATTTCAATGGGTATTAACCTTAGATTTCTGACTTGGTTGGTCTTGTCATAACCAAACCCCTTTTAGTCGGTATTAGACTTTAATTTTATGGGTAATAGACTTTTTCCCCCGAGCATGATTGAACTGGCTTGTTGGAGGGGGCATTAGCCTTGGATTTTCAGACACATTGATCCTGAGTCGACTAGCCTCATTTCAATGGGTATTAGCCTTATATTTCTGACCTTGTTGGTCCTGTCATATCCAAGCCCACTTTAGTCGGTATTAGACTTAAATTTTATGGGTAAAGAATTTTCCCCCGAGCATGATTGAACTAGCCTTTTGGAGGGGGTATTAGCCTTGGATTTTCGGACATATTGATCCTGACTCGACTAGCCCCATTTCAATGGGCATTAGCCTTCGATTTCTGACCTGGTTGGTCTTATCATATCCAAGCCCATTTTAGTTGGTATTAATTAGACTTAAATTTTGTGGGTAATAGCCATTTCCCCCGAGCATGATTGAACAAGCATTTTGGAGGGGGTATTAGCCTTGGTTTTTTCGGACATATTGATCCTGACTCGACTAGCCCCATTTCAATGGGTATTAGTCTTTGATTTATGACCTTGTTGGTGTTTTCATATCCAAGCCCATTTTAGTTT
Source organism: Salix caprea (assembly GCA_964035475.1). Classification (NCBI taxonomy): domain Eukaryota; kingdom Viridiplantae; phylum Streptophyta; class Magnoliopsida; order Malpighiales; family Salicaceae; genus Salix; species Salix caprea. Next base: position 333,818 of record OZ037745.1, on the reverse strand, counting down.
GAATTAGACTTAAATTTTATGGGTAATAGCATTTTCCCTAGACCATGATTAAACTGACTTGATGCACGGGGTATTAGCCTTTAATTTTTGGACATATCGGTCCTGACTCGACTAGCCCCATTTAAATTGGTATTAGCTTTAGATTTCTGACCTTGTTGGTCTTGTCATATCCAAGCCCATTTTAGTTGGTATTAGACTTAAATTTTATGGGTAATAGCATTTTCTCTCGAGCATGATTGAACTGGCTTGTTGGAGGGGGCATTAGCCTTGGATTTTTGGACATATTGATCCTGACTCGACTAGCCCCATCTCAATGGGTATTAGCCTTCGATTTCTAACCTGGTTCATCATGTCATATCCAAGGCCATTTTAGTTGGTATTAGACTTAAATTTTATGGGTAATAGCATTTTCCCTCGAGCAAGATTGAACTGGCTTGATGGAGGAGGTATTAGCCTTGGATTTTCGGACATATTGGTCCTGACTCGACTAGCCCCATTTCAATGGGTATTAGCCTTTGAATTCTGACCTGGTTCATCATGTCATATCCAAGGCCATTTTAGTTGGTATTAGACTTTAATTTTCTGGGTAGTAGTGTTTCCCCCGAGCATGATAGAACTCTCTTGTTGGAGGGGGTATTAGCCTTGGATTTTCGGACAGATTGGTCCTGACTTGACTAGCCCCATTTCAATGGGAATTAGCCTTCAATTTCAAACCTCGTTGGTCTTGTCATATCCAAGCCCATTTTAGTTGGTATTAGACTTAAATTTTCTTGTAATAGTCTTTCCCCCGCGTATGATAGAACTCGCTTGCTAGAGGGGGTATTAGCCTTGGATTTTGGGACATATTGATCTTGACTCGACTAGCCCAATTTCAATGGGTATTAGCTACAGATTTCTGACCTTGTGGGCCTTGTCATATCCAAGGCCATTTTAGTTGTTTTTAGACTTAAATTTTATGGGTAATAGTATTTTCCCTCGAGCATGATTGAACTGGCTTGTTGGAGGGGGCATTAGCCTTGGATTTTTGGACATATTGATCCTGACTCGACTAGCCCCATCTCAATAGGTATTAGCCTTCGATTTCTGACCTTGTTGGTCTTGTCATATCCAAGCCCGTTTTAGTTGGTATTAGACTTAAAATTTATGGGTAATAGACTTTTCCCCCGAGCATGATTGAACTGGCTTGTTTGAGGGGGTATTAGCCTTTGATTTTGGAACATATTGATCCTGACTCGACTAGCCCCATTTCAATGGGTATTAGCCTTCGATTTCTGACCTTTTTGGTCCTGTCATATCGAAGTCCTATTAGTTGGTATTAGGCTTAAATTTTTTGGGTCAAAGACTTTTCCCCCGAGCATGATTGAACTGGCTTGTTTGAGGGGGTATTAGCCTTGGATTTTGGGACAAATCGATCCTGACTCGACTAGCCCCACTTCAATGGATATTACCCTTCGATTTCTGACCTTTTTGGTCTTGTCATATCGAAGTCCTTTTTAGCTGGTATGAGGCTGAAATTTTATGGGTCTAAGACTTTTCCCCCGAGCATGATTGAACTGGCTTGTTTGAGGGGGTATTAGGCTTGGATTTTGGGACAAATTGATCCTGACTCGACTAGCCCCATTTCAATGGTTATTCGCCTTCGATTTCTGACTGTTTTGGTCCTGTCATATCCAGGCCGTTTTTAGTTGGTACTAGGCATAAATTTTATGGGTTATAGCCTATTCCCTCGGGCATGATTGATCTGGCTTGTTTGAGGGGGTATTAGCCTTGGTTTTTGGGAGAAATTGATCCTGACTCGACTAGCCTCATTTCAATCGGTATTAGCCTTCGATTTCTTACCTTTTTGGTCTTGTCATATCCAAGATCTTTTTAGTTGGTATTAGGCTTAAAGTTTATGGGTCAAAGACTTTTCCCCCGAGCATGATAGAACTGGCCTTTTTGAGGAGGTATTAGCCTTCGATTTTGGGAGAAATTGATCCTGAATTAACTAGCCCCATTTCAATGGGTATTAGACTTCGATTTCTTACCTTTTTGGTCTTGTAATATCCAAGACTTTTTTAGTTGGTATTAGGCTTAAACTTTATGGGTCAAAGACTTTTTCCCCGAGCATGATTGAACGGGCTTGTTTGAGGCGTATTAGCCTTGGATTTTGGGACAAATTGATCCTGACTCGACTACCCCATTTCAATGGGTATTAGCCTTCGATTTCTGACCTTTTTGGTCTTGTCATATCCGAGCCCTTTTTAGTTGGTATTAGGCTTAAATTTTATGGGTCAAAGACTTTTCACCCAAGGAAGATTGAACTGGCTTGTTTGAGGGGATATTAGCCTTGGATTTTGGGACAAATTGATCCTGACTCGACTAGCCCCATTTCAATGGGTATTAGCCTTCGATTTCTGACCTTTTTGGTCCTGTCATATCGAAGTCCTATTAGTTGGTATTAGGCTTAAATTTTATGGGTCAAAGACTTTTCCCCCGAGCATGATTGAACTGGCTTGTTTGAGGGGGTATTAGCCTTGGATTTTGGGACAAATTGATCCTGACTCGACTAGCCCCATTTCAATGGGTATTACCCTTCGATTTCTGACCTTTTTGGTCTTGTCATATCGAAGTCCTTTTTAGTTGGTATTAGGCTGAAATTTTATGGGTCAAAGACTTTTCCCCCGAGCATGATTGAACTGGCTTGTTTGAGGGGGTATTAGGCTTGGATTTTGGGACAAATTGATCTTGACTCGACTAGCCCCATTTCAATGGGTATTAGCCTTCGATTTCTGACCTTTTTGGTCCTGTCATATCCAGGCCGTTTTTAGTTGGTACTAGGCATAAATTTTATAGGTTATAGCCTATTCCCTCGGGCATGATTGATCTGGCTTGTTTGAGGGGGTATTAGCCTTGGTTTTTGGGAGAAATTGATCCTGACTCGACTAGCCTCATTTCAATCGGTATTAGCCTTCGATTTCTTACCTTTTTGGTCTTGTCATATCCAAGCCCTTTTTAGTTGGTATTAGGCTTAAAGTTTATGGGTCAAAGACTTTTCCCCCGAGCATGATTGAACTAGCCTGTTTGAGAGGGTATTAGCCTTCGATTTTGGGAGAAATTGATCCTGAATTAACTAGCCCCATTTCAATGGGTATTAGGCTTCGATTTCTTACCTTTTTGGTCTTGTCATATCCAAGACTTTTTTAGTTGGTATTAGGCTTAAACTTTATGGGTCAAAGACTTTTCCCCGAGCATGATTGAACGGGCTTGTTTGAGGGGTATTAGCCTTGGATTTTGGGACAAATTGATCCTGACTCAACTAGCCCCGTTTCAATGGGTATTGGCCTTCGATTTCTGACCTTTTTGGTCTTGTCATATCCAAGCCCTTTTTAGTTTGGGTTAGGCTTAAATTTTATGGGTAATAGCCTTTTTCCTCAGGCATGATTGACCTGGCTTGTTTGAGGGGGTATTAGCCTTGGATTTTTCGACAAATTGATGCTGACTCGACTAGCCCCATTTCAATGGGTATTAGCCTTCGATTTCTTACCTTTATGGTCTTGTCATATCCAAGCCCTTTTTAGTTGGTATTAGGTTTAAATTTTAAGGGTCAAAGACTTTTCCCCCAAGCATGATTGAACTGGCTTGTTTGAGGGGGTATTAGCCTTGGATTTTGGGACAAATTGATCTTGACTCGACTAGCCCCATTTCAATGGGTATTACCCTTCGATTTCTAACCTTTTTGTCTTGTCATATCCAAGCCCTTTTTAGTTGGTATTAGGCTTAAAGTTTATGGGTCAACGAGTTTTTCCCCCAGCATGATTGAACTAACTTGTTTGAGGGGGTATTAGCCTTGGATTTTGGGACAAATTGATCCTGACTCGACTAGCCCCATTTCAATGGGTATTACCCTTCAATTTCTGAGTTTTTTGGTCTTGTCATATCGAAGTCCTTTTTAGTTGGTATTAGGCTGAAATTTTATTGGTCAAAGACTTTTCCCGCGAGCGTGATTGAACGGGCTTGTTTGAGGGGGTATTAGCCTTGGATTTTGGGACAAATTGATCCTGACTCGACTAGCCCTATTTCAATGGGTATTAGTCTTCGATTTCCAACCGTTTTGGTCCTGTCATATCCAGGCCCTTTTTAGTTGGTAATAGGCATAAATTTTATGGGTTATAGCCTATTCCCTCGGACATGATTGATCTGGCTTGTTTGAGGCGGTATTAGCCTTGGAATTTGGGACAAATTGATCCTGACTCGACTAGCCCAATTTCAATCGGTATTAGCCTTCGATTTCTTACTTTTATGCTCTTGTCATATCGAAGCCCTTTTTAGTTGGTATTAGGCTCAAATTTTATGGGTAATAGCCTTTTCCCCCGGGCATGACTGATCTGGCTTGTTTGAGAGGGTATTAGCCTTTGATTTTGCGACATATTGATCCTGAGTCGACTAGCCCTATTTCAATTGGTATTAGCCTTCGATTTCTGAACTATTTGGTCTTGTCATATCCAAGCCCTTTTTAGTTGGTATTAGGCATAAATTTGAAGGGTAATAGCCTTTTCCCTCGGGCATGATTGATCTGGCTTGTTTCAGGGGGGGGTATTAACCTTGTATTTTGCGACATATTGATCCTAATTCTTCTAGCCCCATTTCAATGGGTATTAGCCTTAGATTTCTGACCTTTTTGGTCTTGTCATATCCAAGCCCTTTCTAGTTGGTATTAGGCTTAAATTTTGTGGGTAAAAGGCTTTTCCCCCGAGCATGATTGAACTGGCTTGTTTGAGGGGCTATTAGCCTTGGATTTTGGGACATATTGATCCTCACTCGACTAGTCCTATTTCAATGGGTATTAGCCATCGATTTCTGACCTTTTTGGCCTTGTCATATCCAAGCCCTTACTAGTTGGTATTAGGCTTAAATTTTATGGGTAAAAGGCTTTTCCCCCAAGCATGATTGAACTGGCTTGTTTGAGGGGGTATAAGCCTTGGATTTTGCGACATATTGATCCTGACTCGACTAGCCCCATTTCAATGGTATTAGCCTTCGATTTCTGAAGTTTTTGGCCTTGTCATATCCAAGCCCTTTCTAGTTGGTTAGAGGCTTAAATTTTATGGGTAAAAGGCTTTTCCCCCGAGCATGATTGAACTGGCTAGTTTTAGGGGTATTAGCCTTGTATTTTGGGACATATTGATCCTGACTCGACTAGCCCCATTTCAAGGAGTATTAGCCTTCGATTTCTGACTTTTTTGGTTGTGTCATATCCAAGCCCTTTTTAGTTGGTATTAGGCTTAAATTTTATGGGTAAAAGGCTTTTCCCCCGAGCATGATTGAACTGGCTTGTTTGAGGGGGTATTAGCCTTGGATTTTGCGACATATTGATCCTGACTCGACTAGCCCCATTTCAATGGGTATTAGCCTTCGATTTCTGATCTTTTTGGCCTTGTCATATCCAATCCCTTTTTAGTTGGTATTAAACTTAAATTTTATGGGTACAAGGCTTTTCCCCCGAGCATGATTGAACTGGCTTTTTTGAGGGGGTATTAGCCTTGGATTTTGGGACATATTGATCCTGACTCGACTAGCCCTATTTCAATGGGTATTAGCCATCGATTTCTGACCTTTTTGGCCTTGTCATATCCAAGCCCTTTCTTGTTGGTATTAGGCTTAAATTTTATGGGTAAAAGGCTTTTCCCCCGAGCATGATTGAAATGGATTGTTTGAGGGGGTATTAGCCTTGGATTTTGCGACATATTGATCTTGACTCGACTAGTCCCATTTCAATGGGTATTAGCCTTTGATTTGTGACCTATTTGGCCTTATCATATCCAATTCGTTTCTAGTTGGTATGAGGCTTAAATTATATGGGTAAAAGGGTTTTCTCCCGAGCATGATTGAACTGGCTATTTTGAGGGGGTACTAGCCTTGGATGTTGGGACATATTGATCCTGACGCGACTAGCCCCATTTCAATGGTATTAGCCTTCGATTTCTGACCTTTTTGGCCTTGTCATATCCAAGCCCTTCCTAGTTGGTTTGAGGCTTAAATTTTATGGGTAAAAGGCTTTTCGCCCGAGCATGATTGAACTGGCTTGTTTTAGGGGTATTAGCCTTGTATTTTGGGACATATTGATCCTGACTCGACTAGCCCTATTTCAAGGAGTATTAGCCTTCTATTTCTGACTTTTTTGGTCGTGTCATATCCAAGCCCTTTTTATTTGGTATTAGGCTTAAATTTTATGGGTAAAAGGCTTTTCCCCCGAGCATGATTGAACTGGCTTGTTTGAGGGGGTATTAGCCTTGGATTTTGCGACATATTGATCCTGACTCGACTAGCCCCATTTCAATGGGTATTAGCCTTCGATTTCTGATCTTTTTGGCCTCGTCATATCCAATCCCTTTTTAGTTGGTATTAAACTTAAATTTTATGGGTAAAAGACTTTTCCCCCGAGCATGATTGAAATGGCTTGTTTGAGAGGGTATTATCCTTGGATTTTGGAACATATTGATCCTGACTCGACTAGCCCCATTTCAATGGGTATTAGCCTTTGATTTTTGACCGTGTTGGTCTTGTCATAACCTAGCCCTTTGTTGTTGGTATTCGGCTAAAATTTTATGGGTAAAAGGCTTTTCTCCCGAGCATGATTGAACATGCTTGTTTGAGGGGGTATTAGCCTTGGATTTTGGGACATATTGATCCTAACTCGACTAGCCCCATTTCAATGGGTATTAGCCTTTGATTTCTGACCTTTTTGGTCTTGTCATATCCAAGCCCTTTGTTGTTGCTATTCGGCTTAAATTTTATGGGTAAAAGGCCTTTCTCCCGAGCATGATTGAACTGGCTTGTTTGAGGGGGTATTAGCCTTGGATTTTGGGACATATTGATCCTGACTTCACTAGCCCTATTTCAATGGGTATTAGCCATTGATTTCTAACCTTTTTGGCCTTGTCATATCCAAGCCCTTTCTTGTTGGTATTAGGCTTAATTTTTATGGGTAAAAAGCCTTTTCCCCCGAGCATGATTGAACTGGATTGTTTGAGGGGGTATTAGCCTTGGATTTTGCGACATATTGATCTTGACTCGACTAGCCCCATTTCAATGGGTATTAGCCTTTGATTTGTGACCTTTTTGGCCTTATCATATCCAATTCGTTTCTAGGTGGTATGAGGCTTAAATTATATGGGTAAAAGGCTTTTCCCCCGAGCATGATTAAACTTGCTATTTTGAGGGGGTACTAGCCTTGGATGTTGGGACATATTGATTCTGACTCGACTAGCCCCATTTCAATGGGTATTAGCCTTCGATTTCTGATCTTTTTGTCCTCGTCATATCCAATCCCTTTTTAGTTGGTATTAAACTTAAATTTTATGGGTACAAGACTTTTCCCCCGAGCATGATTGAAATGGCTTGTTTGAGAGGGTATTAGCCTTGGATTTTGGAATATATTGATCCTGACTCGACTAGCCCCATTTCAATGGGTATTAGCCTTTGATTTCTGACCGTGTTGGTCTTGTCATAACCTAGCCCTTTGTTGTTGGTATTCGTCAAAAATTTTATGGGTAAAAGGCTTTTCTCCCGAGCATGATTAAACTTGCTTGTTTGAGGGGGTATTAGCCTTGGATTTTGGGACATATTGATCCTGACTCGACTAGCCCCATTTCAATGGGTATTAGCCTTTGATTTCTGACTTGTTTGGTCTTGTCATATCCAAGCCCTTTCTAGTTGGTATGAGGCTTAATTTTTATGGGTAAAAGGCTTTTCCCCCGAGCATGATTGAACTGGCTTGTTTTAGGGGTATTAGCATTGGATTTTGGGACATATTGATCCTGACTCGACTAGCCCCATTTCAATGGGTATTAGTCTTCAATTTCTAACCTTTTTGGTCTTGTCATATCCAATACCTTCCTAGTTGGTATTATTCTTAAATTTTGTGGGTAAAAGGCTTTTCCCCCGAGCATGATTGAAATGGCTTGTTTGAGGGGGTGCTAGCCTTGGATTTTGGGACATATTGATCCTGACTCGACTAACCCCATTTCAATGGGTATTAGCCTTTGATTTCTGACCTTTTTGGTCTTGTCATATCCAAGCCGTTTGTTGTTGCTATTCAGCTTAAATTTTATGGGTAAAAGGCCTTTCTCCTGAGCATGATTGAACTGGCTTGTTTGAGGGGGTATTAGCCTTGGATTTTGGGACATATTGATCCTGATTTGACTAGCCCTATTTCAATGGGTATTAGCCATTGATTTCTAACCTTTTTTGCCTTGTCATATCCAAGCCCTTTCTTGTTGGTATTAGGCTTAAATTTTATGGGTAAAAAGCCTTTTCCCCCGAGCATGATTGAACTGGATTGTTTGAGGGGGTATTAGCCTTGGATTTTGCGACATATTGATCTTGACTCGACTAGCCCCATTTCAATGGGTATTAGCCTTTGATTTGTGACCTTTTTGGCCTTATCATATCCAATTCGTTTCTAGCTGGTATGAGGCTTAAATTATATGGGTAAAAGGCTTTTCCCCCGAGCATGATTAAACTGGCTATTTTGAGGGGGTACTAGCCTTGGATGTTGGGACATATTGATCCTGACTCGACTAGCCCCATTTCAATGGTATTAGCCTTCGATTTCTAACCTTTTTGACCTTGTCATATCCAAGCCCTTCCTAGTTGGTTTAAGGCTTAAATTTTATGGGTAAAAGGCTTTTCTCCCGAGCATGATTGAATTGGCTTTTTTTAGGGGTATTAGCGTTGTATTTTGGGACATATTGATCTTGACTCGACTAGCCCCATTTCAAGGAGTATTAGCCTTCGATTTCTGACTTTTTTGGTCGTGTCATATCTAAGCCCTTTTTAGTTGGTATTAGGCTTAAATTTTATGGGTAAAAGGCTTTTCCCCCGAGCATGATTGAACTGGCTTGTTTGAGTGGGTATTAGCCTTGGATTTTGCGACATATTGATCCTGACTCGACAAGCCCCATTTCAATGGGTATTAGCCTTCGATTTCTGATCTTTTTGGCCTTGTCATATCCAATCCCTTTTTAGTCGGTATTAAACTTAAATTTTATGGGTAAAAGACTTTTCCCCCGAGCATGATTGAAATGGCTTGTTTGAGAGGGTGTTAGCCTAAGATTTTGGAACATATTGATCCTGACTCGACTAGCACCATTTCAATGTGTATTAGCCTTTGATTTCTGACCGTGTTGGTCTTGTCATAACCTAGCCTTTTGTTGTTGGTATTCGTCTAAAATTTTATGGGTAAAAGGCTTTTCTCCCGAGCATGATTGAACTTGCTTGTTTGAGGGGGTATTAGCCTTGGATTTTGGGACATATTGATCCTGACTCGACTAGCCCCATTTCAATGGGTATTAGCCTTTGATTTCTGACTTGTTTGGTCTTGTCATATCCTAGCCCTTTCTAGTTGGTATAAGGCTTAATTTTTATAGGTAAATGGCTTTTTCCCCCGAGCATGGTTGAACTGGCTTGTTTGAGGGGGTATTAGCCTTGGATTTTGGGACATATTGATCCTGACTCGACTAGCCCCATTTCAATGGGTATTAGCCATTGATTTCTAACCTTTTTTGCCTTGTCATATCCAAGCCCTTTCTTGTTGGTATTAGGCTTAAATTTTATGGGTAAAAAGCCTTTTCCCCCGAGCATGATTGAACTGGATTGTTTGAGGGGGTATTAGCCTTGGATTTTGCGACATATTGATCTGGACTCGACTAGCCCCATTTCAATGGGTATTAGCCTTTGATTTGTGACCTTTTTGGCCTTATCATATCCAATTCGTTTCTAGCTGGTATGAGGCTTAAATTATATTGGTAAAAGGCTTTTCCCCCGAGCATGATTAAACTGGCTATTTTGAGGGGGTACTAGCCTTGGATGTTGGGACATATTGATCCTGACTCGACTAGCCCCATTTCAATGGTATTAGCCTTCGATTTCTGACCTTTTTGACCTTGTCATATCCAAGCCCTTCCTAGTTGGTTTAAGGCTTAAATTTTATGGGTAAAAGGCTTTTCTCCCGAGCATGATTGAACTGGTTTGTTTTAGGGGTATTAGCGTTGTATTTTGGGACATATTGATCCTGACTCGACTAGCCCCATTTCAAGGAGTATTAGCCTTCGATTTCTGACTTTTTTGGTCGTGTCATATCTAAGCCCTTTTTAGGTGGTATTAGGGTTAAATTTTATGGGTTAAAGGCTTTTCCCCCGAGCATGATTGAACTGGCTTGTTTGAGTGGGTATTAGCCTTGGATTTTGCGACATATTGATCCTGACTCGACTAGCCCCATTTCAATGGGTATTAGCCTTCGATTTCTGATCTTTTTGGCCTTGTCATATCCAATCCCTTTTTAGTTGGTATTAAACTTAAATTTTATGGGTAAAAGACTTTTCCCCCGAGCATGATTGAAATGGCTTGTTTGAGAGGGTATTAGCCTTTGATTTCTGACCGTGTTGGTCTTGTCATAACCTAGCCTTTTGTTGTTGGTATTCGTCTAAAATTTTATGGGTAAAAGGCTTTTCTCCCGAGCATGATTGAACTTGCTTGTTTGAGGGGGTATTAGCCTTGGATTTTGGGACATATTGATCCTGACTCGACTAGCCCCATTTCAATGGGTATTACCCTTCGATTTCTGACCTTTTTGGTATTGTCATATCCAAGCCCTTTTTAGTTGGTATTAGGCTTAAATTTTATGGGTAAAAGGCTTTTCCCCCGAGCATGATTGAACTGGCTTGTTTGAGGGGGTATTAGCCTTGGATTTTGCGACATATTGATCCTGACTCGACTAGCCCCATTTCAATGGGTATTAACCTTCGATTTCTGATCTTTTTGGCCTTGTCATATCCAATCCCTTTCTAGTTGGTGTTAGGCTTAAATTTTATGGGTAAAATTATTTTCCCCCGAGCATGATTGAACTGGCTTGTTTGAGGGGGTATTGGCCTTGGATTTTGCGACATATTGATCCTGACTCGACTAGCCCCATTTCAATGGGTATTAGCCTTTGATTTCTGACTTTTTTGGTCTTGTCATATCCAAGCCCTTTGTTGTTGGTATTCGGCTAAAATTTTATGGGTAAAAGGCTTTTCTCCTGAGTATGATTGAACTTGCTTGTTTGAGGAGGTATTAGCCTTGGATTTTGGGACATATTGATACTGACTCCACTAGCCCTATTTCAATGGGTATTAGCCTTTGATTTTTGGCCTTTTTGGCCTTGTCATATCCAAGCCCTTTCTAGTTGGTATGAGGCTTAAATTTTATGGGTAAAAGGCTTTTCCCCCGAGCATGATTGAACTGGCTTGTTTTAGGGGTATTAGCGTTAGATTTTGGGACATATTGATCCTGACTCGACTAGCCCCATTTCAATGGGTATTAGCCATCGATTTCTGACTTTTTTGGTCTTGTCATATCCAAGCCCTTTCTACTTGGTATACGGCTTAATTTTTATGGGTAAAAGACTTTTCCCTCGAGCATGATTGAGCTGGCTTGTTTTAGGGGTATTAGCGTTGGATTTTGGGACATATTGATCCTGACTCGACAAGCCCCATTTCAATGGGTATTAGCCATCGATTTCTGACTTTTTTGGTCTTGTCATATCCAAACCCTTTCTAGTTGGTATAAGGCTTAATTTTTATGGGTAAAAGCCTTTTTCCCCCGATCGTGATTGAACTGTCTTCTTTTAGGGGTATTAGCATTGGATTTTGGGACATAATGATCTTGACTCGACTAGCCCCATTTCAATGGGTATTAGCCATCGATTTCTGACCTTGTTTGAGGGGGTTTTAGCCTTGGATTTTGGGACATATTGATCCTTACTCGACTAGCCCCATTTCAATGGGTACTAGACTTCGATTTCTGACCTTTTTGGCCTTGTCATAACCAAGCCCTTTCTAGTTGGTATGAGGCTTAAATTTTATGGGTAAAAGGCTTTTCCTCCGAGCATGATTGAACTGGCTTTTTTTAGGGGTATTAGCCTTGTATTTTGGGACATATTGATCCTGACTCGACTAGCCCCATTTCAAGGAGTATTAGCCTTTGATTTCTGACTTTTTTGGTCGTGTCATATCCAAACCCTTTTTAGTTGGTATTAGGCTTAAATTTTATGGGTAAAAGGCTTTTCCCCCGAGCATGATTGAACTGGCTTGTTTGAGTGGGTATTAGCCTTGGATTTTGCGACATATTGATCCTGACTCGACAAGCCCCATTTCAATGGGTATTAGCCTTCGATTTCTGATCTTTTTGGCCTTGTCATATCCAATCCCTTTTTAGTTGGTATTAAACTTAAATTTTATGGGTAGAAGACTTTTCCCCCGAGCATGATTGAAATGGCTTGTTTGAGAGGGTATTAGCCTTGGATTTTGGAACATATTGATCCTGACTCGACTAGCCCCATTTCAATGGGTATTAGCCTTTGATTTCTAACCGTGTTGGTCTTGTCATAACCTAGCCCTTTGTTGTTGGTATTCGTTTAAAATTTTATGGGTAAAAGGCTTTTCTCCCGAGCATGATTGAACTTGCTTGTTTGAGGGGGTATTAGCCTTGGATTTTGGGACATATTGATCCTGACTCGACTAGCCCCATTTCAATGGGTATTAGCCTTTGATTTCTGACTTTTTTGGTATTGTCATATTCAAGCCCTTTCTAGTTGGTATGAGGCTTAAATTTTATGGGTAAAAGGCTTTTCCCCCGAGCATGATTGAACTGGCTTGTTTTAGGGGTATTAGCCTTGGATTTTGGGATATATTGATCCTGACTCGACTAGCCCCATTTCAATTGGTATTAACCATCGATTTCTGACTTTTTTGGTCTTGTCATATCCAAGCCCTTTGTAGTTGGTATTAGGCTTAAATTTTATGGGTAAAAGGCTTTTCCCCCGAGCATGATTGAAATGGCTTGTTTGAGGGGGTATTAGCCTTGGATTTTGGGACATATTGATCCTGACTCGACTAGCCCCATTTCAATGGGTATTAGCCTTCGATTTCTGACCTTTTTGGCCTTGTCATATCCAAGCCCTTTCTAGTTGGTATAAGGCTTAATTTTTATGGGTAAAAGACTTTTCCCTCGAGCATGATTGAGTTGGCTTGTTTTAGGGGTATTAGCGTTGGATTTTGGGACATATTGATCCTTATTCGACAAGCCCCATTTCAATGGGTATTAGCCATCGATTTCTGACTTTTTTGGTCTTGTCATATCCAAGCCCTTTCTAGTTGGTATAAGGCTTAATTTTTATGGGTAAAAGACTTTTCCCCCGAGCATGATTGAACTGTCTTGTTTTAGGGGTATTAGCATTGGATTTTGGGACATAATGATCCTGACTCGACTAGCCCCATTTCAATGGGTATTAGCCATCGATTTCTGACTTTTTTGGTCTTGTCATAACCAAGCCCTTTCTAGTTGGTATAAGGCTTAAATTTTATGGGTAAAAGGCTTTTCCCCAGAGCATGATTGAACTGGCTTGTTTTAGTGGTATTAGCCTTGGATTTTGGGACATATTGATGCTGACTCGACTAGCCCCATTTCAATGGGTATTAGCCTTCAATTTCTGACCTTTTTGGTCTTGTCATATCCAATACCTTTCTAGTTGGTATTAGGCTTAAATTTTATGGGTAAAAGGCTTTTCCCCCGAGCATGATTGAAATGGCTTGTTTGAGGGGGTACTAGCCTTGGATTTTGGGACATATTGATCTTGACTCGACTAGCCCCATTTCAATGGGTATTAGCCTTCGATTTCTGACCTTTTTGGCCTTGTCATATCCAAGCCCTTTCTAGTTGGTATAAGGCTCAATTTTCATGGGTAAAAGTCTTTTCCCCCGAGCATGATTGCACTAGCTTGTTTTATGGGTATTAGTGTTGGATTTTGGGACATATTGATCCTGACTCGACTAGCCCCATTTCAATGGGTATTAGCCTTCGATTTCTGACCTTGTTTGAGGGGGTTTTAGCCTTGGATTTTGGGACATATTGATCCTTACTCGACTAGCCCCATTTCAATGGGTATTAGCCTTTGATTTCTGACCTTTTTGGTCTTGTCATATCCAAGCTCTTTGTTGTTGGTATTCGGCTAAAATTTTATGGGTAAAAGGCTTTTCTCCCGAGCACGATTGAACTTGCTTGATTGAGGAGGTATTAGCCTTGGATTTTGGGACATATTGATACTGACTCGACTAGCCCTATTTCAATGGGTATTAGCCTTTGATTTTTGGCCTTTTTGGCCTTGTCATATCCAAGCCCTTTCTAGTTGGTATGATGCTTCAATTTTATGGGTAAAAGGCTTTTCCCCCGAGCATGATTGAACTGGCTTGTTTTAGGGGTATTAGCGTTGGATTTTGGGACATATTGATCCTGACTCGACTAGCCCCATTTCAATGGGTATTAGCCTTCGATTTCTGACGTTTTTGGCCTTGTCATATCCAAGCCCTTTCTAGTTGGTATAAGGCTTAATTTTTATGGGTAAAAGTCTTCTCCCCCGACCATGATTGAACTGGCTTGTTTTAGGGGTATTAGCCTTGTATTTTGGGACATATTGATCCTGACTCGACTAGCCCCATTTCAATGGGTATTAGCCATCGATTACTGACTTTTTTGGTGTTGTCATATCCAAGCCCTTTTTAGTTGGTATTAGGCTTAAATTTTATGGGTAAAAGGCTTTTCCCCCGAGCATGATTGAACTGGCTTGTTTTAGGGGTATTAGCCTTGGATTTTGGGACATATTGATCCTGACTCGACTAGCCCCATTTCAATGGGTATTAGCCTTCGATTTCTGAGTTTTTTGGTCTTTGTCATATCCAAGCCCGTTTTAGTTGGTATTAGTCTTAAATTTTATGGGTAAAAGGCTTTTCCTCTGAGCATGATTGAACTGGCTTGTTTTAGGGGTATTAGCGTTGGATTTTGGGACATATTGATCCTGACTCGACTAGCCCCATTTCAATGGGTATTAGCCATCGATTTCTGACTTTTTTGGTCTTGTCATATCCAAGCCCTTTCTAGTTGGTATGAGGCTTAATTTTTATGGGTAAAAGACTTTTCCCCCGAGCATGATTGAACTGGCTTGTTTTAGGGGTATTAGCGTTGGATTTTAGGACATATTGATCCTGACTCGACTAGCCCCATTTCAATGGGTATTAACCTTCGATTTCTGACCTTTTTGGCCTTGTCATATCCAAGCCCTTTCTAGTTGGTATAAGGCTTAATTTTTATGGGTAAAAGTCTTTTCCCCCGAGCATGATTGAACTTGCTTGTTTTAGGGGTATTAGCCTTGTATTTTGGGACATATTGATCCTGACTCGACTAGCCCCATTTGAATGGGTATTAGCCATCGATTTCTGACTTTTTTGGTCTTGTCATATCCAAGCCCTTTTTAGTTGGTATTAGGCTTATTTTATGGGTAAAAGGCTTTTCCCCCGAGCATGATTGAAATGGCTTGTTTGAGGGGGTATTAGCCTTGGATTTTGGGACATATTGATCCTGACTCGACTAGCCCCATTTCAATGGGTATTAGCCTTCGATTTCTGACCTTTTTGGCCTTGTCATATCCAAGCCCTTTCTAGTTGGTATTAGGCTTAAATTTTATGGGTAAAAGGCTTTTCCCCCGAGCATGATTGAACTGGCTTGTTTGAGGGGGTATTGGCCTTGGATTTTGCGACATATTGATCCTGACTCGACTAGCCCCATTTCAATGGGTATTAGCCTTTGATTTCTGACCTTTTTGGTCGTGTCATATCCAAGCCCTTTGTTGTTGGTATTCGGCTAAAATTTTATGGGTAAAAGACTTTTCCACCTAGCATGATTGAAATGGCTTGTTTGAGGGGGTACTAGCCTTGGATATTGGGACATATTGAACCTGACTCGACTAGCCCCATTTCAATGGGTATTAGCCATCGATTTTTGACTTTTTTCGTCTTGTCATATCCAAGCCCTTTCTAGTTGGTATAAGGCTTAATTTTTATGGGTAAAAGACTTTTCCCTCGAGCATGATTCAGCTGGCTTGTTTTAGGGGTATTAGCCTTGGATTTTGGGACATATTGATCCTGACTCGACAAGCCCCATTTCAATGGGTATTAGCCATCGATTTCTGACTTTTTTGGTCTTGTCATATCCAAGCCTTTTCTAGTTGGTATAAGGCTTAATTTTTATGGGTAAAAGACTTTTCCCCCGAGCATGATTGAACTGTCTTGTTTTAGGGGTATTAGCATTGGATTTTGGGACATAATGATCCTGACTCGACTAGCACCATTTCAATGGGTATTAGCCATCGATTTCTGACTTTTTTGTTCTTGTCATAACCTAGCCCTTTCTAGTTGGTATAAGGCTTAAATTTTATGGGTAAAAGGCTTTTCCCCCGAGCATGATTGAACTGGCTTGTTTTAGGGGTATTAGCGTTGGATTTTGGGACATTTTGATCCTGACTCGACTAGCCCCATTTCAATGGGTATTAGCCATCGATTTCTGAATTTTTTGGTCTTGTCATATCCAAGCCCTTTCAAGTTGGTATTAGGCTTAAATTTTATGGGTAAAAGACTTTTGCACCCAGCATGATTGAAATGGCTTGTTTGAGGGGGTACTAGCCTTGGATTTTGGAACATATTGATCCTGACTCGACTAGCCCCATTTCAATGGGTATTAGCCTTTGATTTCTGACCTTTTTGGTCTTGTCATATCCAAGCCCTTTCTAGTTGGTATAAGGCTTAATTTTTATGGGTAAAAGACTTTTCCCTCGAGTATGATTGAGCTGGCTTGTTTTAGGGGTCTTAGCGTTGGATTTTGGGACATATTGATCCTGACTCGACAAGCCCCATTTCAATGGGTATTAGCCATCGATTTCTGACTATTTTGGTCTTGTCATATCCAAGCACTTTTTAGTTGGTATTAGGCTTAAATTTTATGGGTAAAAGGCTTTTCCCCCGAGCATGATTGAAATGGTTAGCCTTGGATTTTGGGACATATTGATCCTGACTCGACTAGCCCCATTTCAATGGGTATTAGCCTTCGATTTCTGACCTTGTTTGAGGGGGTATTATCGTTGGATTTTGGGACATATTGATCCTGACTTGACTAGCACCATTTCAATGGGTATTAGCCTTTGATTTCTGACTTTTTTGGTCTTGTCATAACCAAGCCCTTTCTAGTTGGTATTAGGCTTGAATTTTATGGGTAAAAGGCCTTTCCATTGACCATGATTGAACTGCCTTGTTTGAGGGGGTATTAACCTTGGATTTTGCGACATATTGATCATGACTCGACTAGCCCTATTTCAACGGGTATTAGCCTTCGATTTCTGACCTTTTTGGCCTCGTCATATCCAATCCCTTTCTAGTTGGTATGAGTCTTAAATTTCTTGGGTAAAAGGATTTTCCCCCGAGCATGATTGAACTGGCTTGTTTGAGGGGGTATTAGCCTTGGATTTTGGAACATATTGATTCTGACTCGACTAGCGCCATTTCAATGGGTATTAGCGTTTGATTTCTGACCTTTTTGGTCTTGTCATATCCAAGCCCTTTGTTGTTGGTATTCGGCTTAAATTTTATGGGTAAAAGGTTTTTCCCCCTAGCATGATTGAAATGGCTTGTTTGAGGGGGTATTACCTTTGATTTTGGGACATATTGATCCTGACTCGACTAGCCCCATTTCAATGGGTATTAGCCTTCTATTTCTGGCTTTTTGGCCTTGTCATATCCAAGCCCTTTCTAGTTGGTATGAGGCTTAAATTTTAGGGGTATTAGCGTTGGATTTTGCGACATTTTGATCCTGACTCGACTAGCCCCATTTCAATGGGTATTAGCCATCGATTTCTGACTTTTTTGGTCTTGTCATATCCAAGCCCTTTCAAGTTGGTATTAGGCTTAAATTTTATGGGTAAAAGACTTTTCCACCCAGCATGATTGAAATGGCTTGTTTGAGGGGGTACTAGCCTTGGATTTTGGGACATATTGAACCTGACTCGACTAGCCCCATTTCAATGGGTATTAGCTATCGATTTTTGACTTTTTTGGTCTTGTCATATCCAAGCCCTTTCTAGTTGGTATAAGGCTTAATTTTTATGGGTCAAAGACTTTTCCCTCGAGCATGATTGAGATGGCTTGTTTTAGGGGTATTAGCGTTAGATTTTGGGACATATTGATCCTGACTCGACAAGCCCCATTTCAATGGGTATTAGCCATCGATTTTTGACTTTTTTGGTCTTGTCATATCCAAGCACTTTTTAGTTGGTATTAGGCTTAAATTTTATGGGTAAAAGGCTTTTCCCCCGAGCATGATTGAAATGGTTAGCCTTGGATTTTGGGACATATTGATCCTGACTCGACTAGCCCCATTTCAATGGGTATTAGCCTTCGATTTCTGACCTTGTTTGAGGGGGTTTTCTCCTTGGATTTTGGGACATATTGATCCTGACTCGACTAGCCCCATTTCAATGGGTATTAGCCTTCGATTTCTGACCTTTTTGGCCTTGTCATATCCAAGCCCTTTCTAGTTGGTATGAGGCTTAAATTTTATGGGTAAAAGGCTTTTCCCCCTAGTATGATTGAACTGGCTTGTTTTAGGGGTATTAGCCTTGGATTTTGGGACATATTGAACCTGACTCGACTAGCCCCATTTCAATGGGTATTAGCCATCGATTTCTGACTTTTTTGGTCTTGTCATATCCAAGCCCTTTCTAGTTAGTATAAGACTTAATTTTTATGGGTAAAGTCTTTTCCCTCGAGCATGATAGAACTAGCTTGTTTTAGGGGTATTATCGTTGGATTTTGGGACATATTGATCCTGACTCGACTAGCACCATTTCAATGGGTATTAGCCATCGATTTCTGACTTTTTTGGTCTTGTCATATCCAAACCCTTTCAAGTTGGTATTAGGCTTAAATTTTATGGGTAAAAGACTTTTCCACCCAGCATGATTGAAATGGCTTGTTTGAGGGGGTACTAGCCTTGGATTTTGGGACATATTGAACCTGACTCGACTAGCCCCACTTGAATGGGTATTAGCCATCGATTTTTGACTTTTTTGGTCTTGTCATATCCAAGCCCTTTCTAGTTGGTATAAGGCTTAAATTTTATGGTTAAAAGGCTTTTCCCCCGAGCATGATTGAAATGGCTTGTTTGACGGGGTACTAGCCTTGGATTTTGGGACATATTTATCCTGACTCGACTAGCCCCATTTCTATGGGTATTAGCCTTCGATTTCTGACCTTTTTGGCCTTGTCATATCCAAGCCCTTTCTAGTTGGTATGAGTCTTAAATTTCATGGGTAAAAGGATTTTCCCCTAAGCATGATTGAACTGGCTTGTTTGAGGGGGTATTAGCCTTGGATTTTGGAACATATTGATCCTGACTTGACTAGCCCCATTTCAATGGGTATTAGCGTTTGATTTCTGACCTTTTTGGTCTTGTCATATCCAAGCCCTTTGTTGTTGGTATTCGGCTTAAATTTTATGTGTAAAAGGCTTTTCTCCCGAGCATTATTGAACTGGCTTGTTTGAGGGGGTATTACCTTTGATTTTGGGACATATTGATCCTGACTCAACTAGCCCCATTTCAATGGGTATTAGCCTTCTATTTCTGGCTTTTTGGCCTTGTCATATCCAAGCCCTTTCTAGTTGGTATGAGGCATAAATTTTATGGGTAAAGGCTTTTCCCCCGAGCATGATTGAACTGGCTTGTTTTAGGGGTATTAGCCTTGGATTTTGGGACATATTGATCATGACTCGAGTAGCCCCATTTCAATGGGTATTAGCCATCGATTTCTAACTTTTTTGGTCTTGTCATATCCAAGCACTTTTTACTTGGTATTAGGCTTAAATTTTATGGGTAAAAGGCTTTTCCCCCGAGCATGATTGAAATGGCTTGTTTGAGGGGGTATTAGCCTTGGATTTTGGGACATATTGATCCTGACTCGACTAGCCCCATTTCAATGGGTATTAGCCTTCGATTTCTGACCTTGTTTGAGGGGGTTTTATCCTTGGCTTTTGGGACATATTGATCCTGACTCGACTAGCCCCATTTCAATGGGTATTAGGCTTCGATTTCTGACCTTTTTGGCCTTGTCATATCCAAGCCCTTTCTAGTTGGTATGAGGCATAAATTTTATGGGTAAATGGCTTTTTCCCCTAGTATGATTGAACTGGCTTGTTTTAGGGGTATTAGCCTTGGATTTTTGGACATATTGATCCTGACTCGACTATCCCCATTTCAATGGGTATTAGCCATCGATTTCTGACTTTTTTGGTCTTGTCATATCCAAGCAGTTTTTAGTTGGTATTAGGGTTAAATTTTATGGGTAAAAGGCTTTTCCCCCGAGCATGATTGAAATGGCTTGTTTGAGGGGGTATTAGCCTTGGATTTTGGGACATATTGATCCTGACTCGACTAGCCCCATTTCAATGGGTATTAGCCTTCGATTTCTGACCTTTTTGGCCTTGTCATATCCTAGCCCTTTCTAGTTGGTATGAGGCTTAAATTTTATGGGTAAAAGGCTTTTCCCCCTAGCATGATTGAAATTGCTTGTTTGAGGGAGTATTAGCCTTGGATTTTGGGACATATTGATCCTGACTCGACTAGCCCCATTTCAATGGGTATTAGCCTTCAATTTCTGACCTTTTTGGCCTTGTCATATCCAAGCCCTTTCTAGTTGGTATAAGGCTTAATTTTTATGGGTAAAAGTCTTTTCCCACGAGCATGATGGAACTGGCTTGTTTTAGGGGTAGTAGCCTTGGATTTTGGGACATATTGAACCTGACTCGACTAGCCCCATTTCAATGGGTATTAACCATCGATTTTTGACTTTTTTGGTCTTGTCATATCCAAGCCCTTTCTAGTTGGTATAAGGCTTAAATTTTATGGGTAAAAGGCTTTTCCCCCTCGTATTATTGAACTGGCTTGTTTGAGGGGGTATTAGCCTTGGATTTTGGGACATATTGATCCTGACTCGACTAGCCCCATTTCAATGGGTATTAGCCTTCGATTTCTGACCTTGTTTGAGGGGGTTTTAGCCTTGGATTTTGGGACATATTGATCCTGACTCGACTAGCCCCATTTCAATGGGTACTAGCCTTCGATTTCTGACCTTTTTGGCCTTGTCATAACCAAACCCTTTCTAGTTGGTATGAGGCTTAAATTTTATGGGTAAAAGGCTTTTCCCCCGAGCATGATTGAACTGTCTTGTTTTAGGGGTATTAGCATTGGATTTTGGGACATAATGATCCTGACTCGACTAGCCCCATTTCAATGGGTATTAGCCATCGATTTCTGACTTTTTTGGTCTTGTCATAACCAAGCCCTTTCTAGTTGGTATAAGGCTTAAATTTTATGGGTAAAAGGCTTTTCCCCCGAGCATGATTGAACTGGCTTGTTTTAAGGGTATTAGCCTTGGATTTTGGGACATTTTGATGCTGACTCGACTAGCCCCATTTCAATGGGTATTAGCCTTCAATTTCTAACCTTTTTAGTCTTGTCATATCCAATACCTTTCTAGTTGGTATTAGGCTTAAATTTTATGGGTAAAAGGCTTTTCCCCCGAGCATGATTGAAATGGCTTGTTTGACGGGGTACTAGCCTTGGATTTTGGGACATATTTATCCTGACTCGACTAGCCCCATTTCAATGGGTATTAGCCTTCGATTTCTGACCTTTTTGGCCTTGTCATATCCAAGCCCTTTCTAGTTGGTATAATGCTTAATTTTTATGGGTAAAGTCTTTTCCCCCGAGCATGATAGAACTAGCTTGTTTTAGGGGTATTATCGTTGGATTTTGGGACATATTGTTCCTGACTCGACTAGCACCATTTCAATGGGTATTAGCCTTCGATATCTGACGTTTTTGGTCTTGTCATATCCAAGCCCTTTTTAGTTGGTATTAGGCTTGAATTTTATGGGTAAAAGGCCTTGCCATTGACCATGATTGAACTGCCTTGTTTGAGGGGGTATTAACCTTGGATTTTGTGACATATTGATCATGACTTGACTAGCCCTATTTCAACGGGTATTAGCCTTCGATTTCTGACCTTTTTGGCCTTGTCATATCCAATCCCTTTCTAGTTGGTATGAGTCTTAAATTTCATGGGTAAAAGGATTTTCCCCTGAGCATGATTGAACTGCTTGTTTGAGGGGGTATTAGCCTTGGATTTTGGAACATATTGATCCTGACTTGACTAGCCCCATTTCAATGGGTATTAGCGTTTGATTTCTGACCTTTTTGGTCTTGTCATATCCAAGCCCTTTGTTGTTGGTATTCGGCTTAAATTTTATGGGTAAAAGGCTTTTCCCCCGAGCATGATTGAACTGGCTTGTTTGAGGGGGTATTAGCCTTGGATTTTGCGACATATTGAACCTGACTCGACTAGCCCCATTTCAATGGGTATTACCCTTCGATTTCTGCCCTTTTTGGTATTGTCATATCCAAGCCCTTTTTAGTTGGTATTAGGCTTAAATTTTATGGGTAAAAGTCTTTTCCCCCGAGCATGATTGAAATGGCTTGTTTGAGGGGGTATTAGCCTTGGATTTTGGGACATATTGATCCTGACTCGACTAGACCCATTTCAATGGGTATTAGCCTTCGATTTCTGACCTTGTTTGAGGGGGTTTTATCCTTGGCTTTTGGGACATATTGATCCTGACTCGACTAGCCCAATTTCAATGGGTATTAGGCTTCGATTTCTGACCTTTTTGGCCTTGTCATATCCAAGCCCTTTCTAGTTGGTATGAGGCTTAAATTTTATGGGTAAAAGGCTTTTCCCCCTAGTATGATTGAACTGGCTTGTTTTAGGGGTATTAGGCTTGGATTTTTGGACATATTGATCCTGACTCGACTATCCCCATTTCAATGAGTATTAGCCATCGATTTCTGACTTTTTTGGTCTTGTCATATCCAAGCAGTTTTTAGTTGGTATTAGGGTTAAATTTTATGGGTAAAAGGCTTTTCCCCCGAGCATGATTGAAATGGCTTGTTTGAGGGGGTATTAGCCTTGGATTTTGGGACATATTGATCCTGACTCGACTAGCCCCATTTCAATGGGTATTAGCCTTCGATTTCTGACCTTGTTTGAAGTGGTTTTATCCTTGGATTTTGGGACATATTGATCCTGACTCGACTAGCCCCATTTCAATGGGTATTAGCCTTCGATTTCTGACCTTTTTGGCCTTGTCATATCCTAGCCCTTTCTAGTTGGCATGAGGCTTAAATTTTATGGGTAAAAGGCTTTTCCCCCTAGCATGATTGAAATTGCTTGTTTGAGGGGGTATTAGTCTTGGATTTTGGGACATATTGATCCTGACTCGACTAGCCCCATTTCAATGGGTATTAGCCTTCGATTTCTGACCTTTTTGGCCTTGTCATATCCAAGCCCTTTCTAGTTGGTATAAGGCTTAATTTTTATGGGTAAAAGTCTTTTCCCCCGAGCATGATGGAACTGGCTTGTTTTAGGGGTATTAGCCTTGGATTTTGGGTCATATTGAACCTGACTCGACTAGCCCCATTTCAATGGGTATTAACCATCGATTTTTGACTTTTTTGGTCTTGTCATATCCAAGCCCTTTCTAGTTGGTATAAGGCTTAAATTTTATGGGTAAAAGGCTTTTCCCCCTAGTATTATTGAACTGGCTTGTTTGAGGGGGGTATTAGCCTTGGATTTTGGGACATATTGATCCTGACTCGACTAGCCCCATTTCAATGGGTATTAGCCTTCGATTTCTGACCTTGTTTGAGGGGGTTTTAGCCTTGGATTTTGGGACATATTGATCCTGACTCGACTAGCCCCATTTCAATGGGTACTAGCCTTCGATTTCTGACCTTTTTGGCCTTGTCATAACCAAACCCTTTCTAGTTGGTATGAGGCTTAAATTTTATGGGTAAAAGGCTTTTCCCCCGAGCATGATAGAACTAGCTTGTTTTAGGGGTATTAGCCTTGGATTTTGGGACATATTGGTCCTGACTCGACTAGCACCATTTCAATGGGTATTAGCCTTCGATATCTGACGTTTTTGGTCTTGTCATATCCAAACCCTTTTTAGTTGGTATTAGGCTTGAATTTTATGGGTAAAAGGCCTTTCCATTGACCATGATTGAACTGCCTTGTTTGAGGGGGTATTAACCTTGGATTTTGCGACATATTGATCATGACTCGACTAGCCCTATTTCAACGGGTATTAGCCTTCGATTTCTGACCTTTTTGGCCTTGTCATATCCAATCCCTTTCGAGTTGGTATGAGTCTTAAATTTCATGGGTAAAAGGATTTTCCCACGAGCATGATTGAACTGGCTTGTTTGAGGGGGTATTAGTCTTGGATTTTGCGACATATTGATCCTGACTCGACTAGCTCCATTTCAATGGGTATTAGCCTTTGATTTCTGACCTTTTTGGTCTTGTCATATCCAAGCCCTTTGTTCTTGGTATTCGTCTTAAATTTTATGTGTAAAAGGCTTTTCTCCCGAGCATTATTGAACTGGCTTGTTTGAGGGGGTATTATCTTTGATTTTGGGACATATTGATCCTGACTCGACTAGCCCCATTTCAATGGATATTAGCCTTCTATTTCTGGCTTTTTGGCCTTGTCATATCCAAGCCCTTTCTAGTTGGCATGAGGCTTACATTTTATGGGTAAAGGCTTTTCCCCCGAGCATGATTGAACTGACTTGTTTTAGGGGTATTAGCCTTGGATTTTGGGACATATTGATCCTGACTCGACTAGCCCCATTTCAATGGGTATTAGCCATCGATTTCTGACTCTTTTGGTCTTGTCTTATCCAAGCACTTTTTAGTTGGTATTAGGCTTAAATTTTATGGGTAAAAGGCTTTTCCCCCGAGCATGGTTGAAATGGCTTGTTTGAGGGGGTATTAGCCTTGGATTTTGGGACATATTGATCCTGACTCGAGTAGCCCCATTTCAATGGGTATTAGCCTTCGATTTCTGGCCTTTTTGGCCTTGTCATATCCAAGCCCTTTCAAGTTGGTATGAGGCTTAAATTTTATGGGTAAAAGGCTTTTCCCCCTAGCATGATTGAAATTGCTTGTTTGAGGGGGTATTAGCCTTGGATTTTGGGACATATTGATCCTGACTCGACTAGCCCCATTTCAATGGGTATTAGCCTTCGATTTCTGACTTTTTTGGACTTGTCATATCCAAGCCCTTTTTAGTTGGTATGAGGCTTAAATTTTATGGGTAAAAGGCTTTTCCACCCAGCATGATTGAAATGGCTTGTTTGAGGGCGTACTAGCCTTGGATTTTGGGACATATTGAACCTGACTCGACTAGCCCCATTTCAATGGGTATTAGCCATCGATTTTTGACTTTTTTTGTCTTGTCATATCCAAGCCCTTTCTAGTTGGTATACGGCTTAATTTTTATGGGTAAAAGACTTTTCCCCCGAGCATGATTGAACTGGCTTGTTTTAGGGGTATTAGCGTTGGATTTTGGGACATATTGATCCTGACTCGACAAGCCCCATTTCAATGGGTATTAGCCATCGATTTCTGAATTTTTTGGTCTTGTCATATCCAATCCCTTTCTAGTTGGTATAAGGCTTAATTTTTATGGGTAAAAGACTTTTCCCCCGAGCATGATTGAACTGTCTTGTTTTAGGGGTATTAGCATTGGATTTTGGGACATAATGATCCTGACTCGACTAGCCCCATTTCAATGGGTATTAGCCATCTATTTCTGACTTTTTTGGTCTTGTCATAACCAAGCCCTTTCTAGTTGGTATAAGGCTTAATTTTTATGGGTAAAAGACTTTTCCCCCGAGCATGATTGAACTGGCTTGTTTTAGGGGTATTAGCGTTGGATTTTGGGACATATTGATCCTGACTCGACTAGCCCCATTTCAATGGGTATTAGCCATCGTTTTCTGACTTTTTTGGTCTTGTCATTTCCAAGCCCTTTCAAGTTGGTATAAGGCTTCATTTTTATGGGTAAAAGACTTTTCCCCCGAGCATGATTGAACCGACTTGTTTTAGGGGTATTAGCGTTGGATTTTGGGACATATTGAACCTGACTCGACTAGCCCCATTTCAATGGGTATTAGCCTTCGATTTCTGACCTTTTTGGCCTTGTCATATACAAGCCCTTTCTAGTTGGTATAAGGCTTAATTTTTATGGGTAAAAGTCTTTTCCCCCGAGCATGATTGAACTGGCTTGTTTTAGGAGTATTAGCCTTGGATTTTGGGACATATTGATCCTGACTCGACTAACCCCATTTCAATGGGTATTAGCCTTCGTTTTCTGACCTTGTTTGAGGGGGTTTTAGCCTTGGATTTTGGGACATATTGATCCTGACTCGACTAGCCCCATTTCAATGGGTATTAGCCATTGATTTCTGACTTTTTTGGTCTTGTCATTTCCAAGCCCTTTCAAGTTGGTATAAGGCTTAATTTTTATGGGTAAAAGACTTTTCCCCCGAGCATGATTGAACCGACTTGTTTTAGGGGCATTGGCGTTGGATTTTGGGACATATTGAACTTGACTCGACTAGCCCCATTTCAATGGGTATTAGCCTTCGATTTCTGACCTTTTTGGCCTTGTCATATCCAAGCCCTTTCTAGTTGGTATAAGGCTTAATTTTTATGGGTAAAAGTCTTTTCCCCCGAGCATGATAGAACTAGCTTGTTTTAGGGGTATTAGCGTTGGATTTTGGGACATATTGATCCTTACTCGACTAGCACCATTTCAATGGGTATTAGCCTTCGATTTCTAACCTTTTTGGCCTTGTCATATCCAATCCCTTTCTAGTTGGTATGAGTCTTAAATTTCATGGGTAAAAGGATTTTCCCCCGAGCATGATTGAACTGGCTTGTTTGAGGGGGTATTAGCCTTGGATTTTGGAACATATTGATCCTGACTCGACTAGCTCCATTTCAATGGGTCTTTGATTTCTGACCTTTTTGGTCTTGTCATATCCAAGCCCTTTGTTGTTGGTATTCGGCTTAAATTTTATGTGTAAAAGGCTTTTCTCCCGAGCATTATTGAACTGGCTTGTTTGAGGGGGTGTTACCTTTGATTTTGGGACATATTGATCCTGACTCGACTAGCCCCATTTCAATGGATATTAGCCTTCTATTTCTGGCTTTTTGGCCTTGTCATATCCAAGCCCTTTCTAGTTGGTATGAGCCTTACATTTTATGGGTAAAGGTTTTTCCCCCGAGCATTATTGAACTGGCTTGTTTTAGGGGTATTAGCGTTGGATTTTAGGACATATTAATCCTGACTCGACTAGCCCCATTTCAATGGGTATTAGCCATCGATTTCTGACTTTTTTGGTCTTGTCATAACCAAGCCCTTTCTAGTTGGTATAAGGCTTAATTTTTATGGGTAAAAGACTTTTCCCCGAGCATGATTGAACTGGCTTGTTTTAGGGGTATTAGCGTTGGATTTTGGGACATATTGATCCTGACTCAACTAGCCCCATTTCAATGGGTATTAGCCATCGATTTCTGACTTTTTTGGTCTTGTCATTTCCAAGCCCTTTCAAGTTGGTATAAGGCTTAATTTTTATGGGTAAAAGACTTTTCCCCCGAGCATGATTGAACCGACTTGTTTTAGGGGTATTAGCGTTGGATTTTGGGACATATTGAACCTGACTCGACTAGCCCCATTTCAATGCGTATTAGCCTTCGATTTCTGACCTTTTTGGCCTTGTCATATACAAGCCCTTTCTAGTTGGTATAAGGCTTAATTTTTATGGGTAAAAGTATTTTCCCCCGAGCATGATTGAACTGGCTTGTTTTAGGAGTATTAGCCTTGGATTTTGGGACATATTGATCCTGACTCGACTAGCCCCATTTCAATGGGTATTAGCCTTTGTTTTCTGACCTTGTTTGAGGGGGTTTTAGCCTTGGATTTTGGGACATATTGATCCTGACTCGACTAGCCCCATTTCAATGGGTATTAGCCATCGATTTCTGACTTTTTTGGTCTTGTCATTTCCAAGCCCTTTCAAGTTGGTATAAGGCTTAATTTTTATGGGTAAAAGACTTTTCCCTCGAGCATGATTGAACCGACTTGTTTTAGGGGTATTAGCGTTGGATTTTGGGACATATTGAACCTGACTCGACTAGCCCCATTTCAATGGGTATTAGCCTTCGATTTCTGACCTTTTTGGCCTTGTCATATCCAAGCCCTTTCTAGTTGGTATAAGGCTTAATTTTTATGGGTAAAAGTCTTTTCCCCCGAGCATGATTGAACAGGCTTGTTTTAGGGGTATTAGCCTTGGATTTTGGGACATATTGATCCTGACTCGACTAGCCCCATTTCAATAGGTATTAGCCATCGATTTCTGACTTTTTTGGTCTTGTCATTTCCAAGCCCTTTTTAGTTGGTATTAGGCTTAAATTTTATGGGTAAAATTTCCCATTTCAATAGGTATTAGCCATCGATTTCTGACTTTTTTGGTCTTGTCATTTCCAAGCCCTTTTTAGTTGGTATTAGGCTTAAATTTTATGGGTAAAAGACTTTTCCACCCAGCATGATTGAAATGGCTTGTTTGAGGGCGTACTAGCCTTGGATTTTGGGACATATTGAACCTGACTCGACTAGCCCCATTTCAATGGGTATTAGCCATCGATTTTTGACTTTTTTGGTCTTGTCATATCCAAGCCCTTTCTAGTTGGTATAAGGCTTAATTTTTATGGGTAAAAGACTTTTCCCCCGAGCATGATTGAACTGGCTTGATTTAGGGGTATTAGCGTTGGATTTTGGGACATATTGATCCTGACTCGACAAGCCCCATTTCAATGGGTATTAGCCATCGATTTCTGACTTTTTTGGTCTTGTCATATCCAATCCCTTTCTAGTTGGTATAAGGCTTAATTTTTATGGGTAAAAGACTTTTCCCCCGAGCATGATTGAACTGTCTTGTTTTAAGGGTATTAGCATTGGATTTTGGGACATAATGATCCTGACTCGACTAGTCCCATTTCAAAGGGTATTAGCCATCTATTTCTGACTTTTTTGGTCTTGTCATAACCAAGCCCTTTCTAGTTGGTATGAGGCTTAAATTTTATGGTAAAAGGCTTTTCCATTGACCAGGATTGAACTGCCTTGTTTGACGGGGTATTACCCTTGGATTTTGCGACATATTGATCATGACTCGACTAGCCCTATTTCAACGGGTATTAGCCTTCGATTTCTGACCTTTTTGGCCTTGTCATATCCAATCCCTTTCTAGTTGGTATGGGTCTTAAATTTCATGGGTAAAAGGATTTTCCCCCGAGCATGATTGAACTGTCTTGTTTGAGGGGGTATTAGCCTTGGATTTTGGAACATATTGAACCTGACTCGACTAGCCCCATTTCAATGGGTATTAGCCTTCGATTTCTGACTTTTTTGGCCTTGTCATATCCAAGCCCTTTCTAGTTGGTATAAGGCTTAATTTTTATGGGTAAAAGTCTTTTCCCCCGAGCATGATTGAACTGGCTTGTTTTAGGGGTATTAGCCTTGGATTTTGGGACATATTGATCCTGACTCGACTAGCCCCATTTCAATAGGTATTAGCCATCGATTTCTGACTTTTTTGGTCTTGTCATTTCCAAGCCCTTTTTAGTTGGTATTAGGCTTAAATTTTATGGGTAAAAGACTTTTCCACCCAGCATGATTGAAATGGCTTGTTTGAGGGCGTACTAGCCTTGGATTTTGGGACATATTGAACCTGACTCGACTAGCCCCATTTCAATGGGTATTAGCCATCGATTTTTGACTTTTTTGGTCTTGTCATATCCAAGCCCTTTCTAGTTGGTATAAGGCTTAATTTTTATGGGTAAAACACTTTTCCCCCGAGCATGATTGAACTGGCTTGATTTAAGGGTATTAGCGTTGGATTTTGGGACATATTGATCCTGACTCGACAAGCCCCATTTCAATGGGTATTAGCCATCGATTTCTGACTTTTTTGGTCTTGTCATATCCAATCCCTTTCTAGTTGGTATAAGGCTTAATTTTTATGGGTAAAAGACTTTTCCCCCGAGCATGATTGAACTGTCTTGTTTTAAGGGTATTAGCATTGGATTTTGGGACATAATGATCCTGACTCGACTAGTCCCATTTCAAAGGGTATTAGCCATCTATTTCTTACTTTTTTGGTCTTGTCATAACCAAGCCCTTTCTAGTCGGTATAAGGCTTAATTTTTATGGGTAAAAGACTTTTCCCCCGAGCATGATTGAACTGGCTTGTTTTAGGGGTATTAGCGTTGGATTTTGGGACATAATGATCCTGACTCGACTAGCCCCATTTCAATGGGTATTAGCCATCGATTTCTGACTTTTTTGGCCTTGTCATAACCAAGCCCTTTCTAGTTGGTATGAGGCTTAAATTTTATGGTAAAAGGCTTTTCCATTGACCAGGATTGAACTGCCTTGTTTGACGGGGTATTACCCTTGGATTTTGCGACATATTGATCATGACTCGACTAGCCCTATTTCAACGGGTATTAGCCTTCGATTTCTGACCTTTTTGGCCTTGTCATATCCAATCCCTTTCTAGTTGGTATGGGTCTTAAATTTCATGGGTAAAAGGATTTTCCCCCGAGCATGATTGAACTGTCTTGTTTGAGGGGGTATTAGCCTTGGATTTTGGAACATATTGATCCTGACTCGACTAGCCCCATTTCAATGGGTATTAGCCTTTGATTTCTGACCTTTTTGGTCTTGTCATATCCAAGCCCTTTGTTGTTGGTATTCGGCTTAAATTTTATGTGTAAAAGGCTTTTCTCCCGAGCATTATTGAACTGGCTTGTTTGAGGGGGTATTACCTTGGATTTTGGGACATATTGATCCTGACTCGACTAGCCCCATTTTAATGGGTATTAGCCATCGATTTCTGACTTTTTTGGTCCTGTCATATCCAAGCCCTTTTTTGTTGGTATTAGGCTTAAATTTTATGGGTAAAAGGTTTTTCCCCCGAGCATGATTGGACTGGCTTTTTTGAGGGGGTATTAGCCTTGGATTTTGGGGCATATTGATCCTGACTCGACTAGCCCCATTTCAATGGGTATTAGCCTTCAATTTCTGGCCTTTTTGGCCTTGTCATATCCAAGCCCTTTCTAGTTGGTATGAGGTTTAATTTTTATGGGTAAACGACTTTTCCCCCGAGCATGATTGAATTGGCTTGTATGAGGGGGTATTAGCCTTGGATTTTGGGACATATTGATCCTGACTCGACTAGCCCCATTTCAGTGGGTATTAGCCTTCGATATCTCACTTTTTTGGTCTTGTCATATCCAAGCCCTTTTTAGTTGGTATTAGGCTTAAATTTTATGGGTAAAAAGCTTTTCCCCCTAGCATGATTGAACTGGCTTTTTTGAGGGGGTATTAGCCTTGGATTTTGGGACATATTGATGCTGACTCGACTAGCCCCATTTCAATGCGTAGTAGCCATCGATTTCAGACTTATTTGGTCTTGTCATATGCAAGCCCTTGTTAGTTGGTATAAGGTTTAATTTTTATGGTTAAAAGACTTTTCCCCCAAGCATGATTGAACTGGCTTGTTTTAGGGGTATTAGCGTTGGATTTTGGGACATATTGATCCTGACTCGACTGGCCCCATTTCAATGGGTATTTGCCTTCAATTTCTGACCTTTTTGGCCTTGTCATATCCAAGCCCTTTCTAGTTGGTATAAGGCTTAATTTTTATGGGTAAAAGTCTTTTCCCCCGAGCATGATTGAACCGGCTTGTTTTAGGGGTATTAGCCTTGTATTTTGGGACATATTGATCCTGACTTGACTATCCCCTTTTCAATTGGTATTAGCCATCGATTTCTTACTTTTTTTTTCTTGTCATATCCAAGCCCTTTTTAGTTGGTATTAGGCTTAAATTTTATGGGTAAAAGGCTTTTCCCCCGAGCATGATTGAACTGGCTTGTTTTAATGCCTTGGATTTTGGGACATATTGATCCTGACTCGACTAGCCCCATCTCAATAGGTATTAGCCATCGATTTCTGACTTTTTTGGTCTTGTCATATCCAAGCCCTTTTTAATTGGTATTAGGCTTAAATTTAATGGGTAAAACGCTTTTCCCCCGAGCATGATTGAAATGGCTTGTTTGAGGGGGTATTAGCCTTGTATTTTGGGACATATTGAACCTGAATCGACTAGCCCCATTTCAATGGGTATTAGCCATTGATTTTTGACTTTTTTGGTCTTGTCATATCCAAGCCCTTTCTAGTTAGTATAAGGCCTAATTTTTATGGGTAAAAGACTTTTCGCTCGAGCATGATTGAACTGGCTTGTTTTAGGGGTATTAGCGTTGGATTTTAGGACATATTGATCCTGACTCATCAACCCCCATTTCAATGGGTATTAGCCATCGATTTCTGACTTTTTTGGTCTTGTCATATCCAAGCCCTTTCTAGTTGCTATAAGGCTTAATTTTTATGGGTAAAAGACTTTTCCCTCGAGCATGATTGAACTGTCTTGTTTTAGGGGTATTAGCATTGGATTTTGGGACATAATGATCCTGACTCGACTAGCCCCATTTCAATGGGTATTAGCCATCGATTTCTGATTTTTTTGGTCTTGTCATAACCAAGCCCTTTCTAGTTGGTATAAGGCTTAATTTTTATGGGTAAAAGACTTTTCCCCCGAGCATGATTGAACTGGCTTGTTTAGGGGTATTAGCGTTGGATTTTGGAACATATTGATTCTGACTCTACTAGCCCCATTTCAATGGGTATTAGCCTTCGATTTCTGACTTTTTTGGCCTTGTCATAACCAAGCCCTTTCTAGTTGGTATGAGGCTTAAATTTTATGGGTAAAAGGCTTTTCCATTGACCATGATTGAACTGCCTTGTTTGAGGGGGTATTACCCTTGGATTTTGCGACATATTGATCATGACTCGACTAGCCCTATTTCAACGGGTATTAGCCTTCGATTTCTGACCTTTTTGGCCTTGTCATATCCAATCCCTTTCTAGTTGGTATGGGTCTTAAATTTCATGGGTAAAAGTATTTTCCCCCGAGCATGATTGAACTGGCTTGTTTGAGGGGGTATTAGCCTTGGATTTTGGAACATATTGATCCTGACTCGACTAGCCCCATTTCAATGGGTATTAGCCTTTGATTTCTGACCTTTTTGGTCTTGTCATATCCAAGCCCTTTGTTGTTGGTATTCGGCTTAAATTTTATGTATAAAAGGCTTTTCTCCCGAGCATTATTGAACTGGCTTGTTTGAGGGGGTATTACCTTGGATTTTGGGACATATTGATCCTGACTCGACTAGCCCCATTTTAATGGGTATTAGCCATCGATTTCTGACTTTTTTGGTCTTGTCATATCCAAGCCCTTTTTAGTTGGTATTAGGCTTAAATTTTATGGGTAAAAGGCTTTTCCCCCGAGCATGATTGAACTGGCTTGTTTTAATGCCTTGGATTTTGGGACATATTGATCCTGACTCGACTAGCCCCATCTCAATAGGTATTAGCCATCGATTTCTGACTTTTTTGGTCTTGTCATATCCAAGCCCTTTTTAGTTGGTATTAGGCTTAAATTTAATGGGTAAAATGCTTTTCCCCCGAGCATGATTGAAATGGCTTGTTTGAGGGGGTATTAGCCTTGTATTTTGGGACATATTGAACCTGAATCGACTAGCCCCATTTCAATGGGTATTAGCCATTGATTTTTGACTTTTTTGATCTTGTCATATCCAAGCCCTTTCTAGTTGGTATAAGGCCTAATTTTTATGGGTAAAAGACTTTTCGCCCGAGCATGATTGAACTGGCTTGTTTTAGGGGTATTAGCGTTGGATTTTAGGACATATTGATCCTGACTCATCAAGCCCCATTTCAATGGGTATTAGCCATCGATTTCTGACTTTTTTGGTCTTGTCATATCCAAGCCCTTTCTAGTTGCTATAAGGCTTAATTTTTATGGGTAAAAGACTTTTCCCCCGAGCATGATTGAACTGTCTTGTTTTAGGGGTATTAGCATTGGATTTTGGGACATAATGATCCTGACTCGACTAGCCCCATTTCAATGGGTATTAGCCATCGATTTCTGATTTTTTTGGTCTTGTCATAACCAAGCCCTTTCTAGTTGGTATAAGGCTTAATTTTTATGGGTAAAAGACTTTTCCCCCGAGCATGATTGAACTGGCTTGTTTAGGGGTATTAGCGTTGGATTTTGGGACATATTGATTCTGACTCTACTAGCCCCATTTCAATGGGTATTAGCCTTCGATTTCTGACTTTTTTGGCCTTGTCATAACCAAGCCCTTTCTAGTTGGTATGAGGCTTAAAATTTATGGGTAAAAGGCTTTTCCATTGACCATGATTGAACTGCCTTGTTTAAGGGGGTATTACCCTTGGATTTTGCGACATATTGATCATGACTCGACTAACCCTATTTCAACGGGTATTAGCCTTCGATTTCTGACCTTTTTGGCCTTGTCATATCCAATCCCTTTCTAGTTGGTATGGGTCTTAAATTTCATGGGTAAAAGTATTTTCCCCCGAGCATGATTGAACTGGCTTGTTTGAGGGGGTATTAGCCTTGGATTTTGGAACATATTGATCCTGACTCGACTAGCCCCATTTCAATGGGTATTAGCCTTTGATTTCTGACCTTTTTGGTCTTGTCATATCCAAGCCCTTTGTTGTTGGTATTCGGCTTAAATTTTATGTATAAAAGGCTTTTCTCCCGAGCATTATTGAACTGGCTTGTTTGAGGGGGTATTACCTTGGATTTTGGGACATATTGATCCTGACTCGACTAGCCCCATTTTAATGGGTATTAGCCATCGATTTCTGACTTTTTTGGTCTTGTCATATCCAAGCCCTTTTTAGTTGGTATTAGGCTTAAATTTTATGGGTAAAAGGCTTTTCCCCCGAGCATGATTGAACTGGCTTGTTTTAATGCCTTGGATTTTGGGACATATTGATCCTGACTCGACTAGCCCCATCTCAATAGGTATTAGCCATCGATTTCTGACTTTTTTGGTCTTGTCATATCCAAGCCCTTTTTAGTTGGTATTAGGCTTAAATTTAATGGGTAAAACGCTTTTCCCCCGAGCATGATTGAAATGGCTTGTTTGAGGGGGTATTAGCCTTGTATTTTGGGACATATTGAACCTGAATCGACTAGCCCCATTTCAATGGGTATTAGCCATTGATTTTTGACTTTTTTGATCTTGTCATATCCAAGCCCTTTCTAGTTGGTATAAGGCCTAATTTTTATGGGTAAAAGACTTTTCGCCCGAGCATGATTGAACTGGCTTGTTTTAGGGGTATTAGCGTTGGATTTTAGGACATATTGATCCTGACTCATCAAGCCCCATTTCAATGGGTATTAGCCATCGATTTCTGACTTTTTTGGTCTTGTCATATCCAAGCCCTTTCTAGTTGCTATAAGGCTTAATTTTTATGGGTAAAAGACTTTTCCCCCGAGCATGATTGAACTGTCTTGTTTTAGGGGTATTAGCATTGGATTTTGGGACATAATGATCCTGACTCGACTAGCCCCATTTCAATGGGTATTAGCCATCGATTTCTGATTTTTTTGGTCTTGTCATAACCAAGCCCTTTCTAGTTGGTATAAGGCTTAATTTTTATGGGTAAAAGACTTTTCCCCCGAGCATGATTGAACTGGCTTGTTTAGGGGTATTAGCGTTGGATTTTGGGACATATTGATTCTGACTCTACTAGCCCCATTTCAATGGGTATTAGCCTTCGATTTCTGACTTTTTTGGCCTTGTCATAACCAAGCCCTTTCTAGTTGGTATGAGGCTTAAATTTTATGGGTAAAAGGCTTTTCCATTGACCATGATTGAACTGCCTTGTTTGAGGGGGTATTACCCTTGGATTTTGCGACATATTGATCATGACTCGACTAGCCCTATTTCAACGGGTATTAGCCTTCGATTTCTGACCTTTTTGGCCTTGTCATATCCAATCCCTTTCTAGTTGGTATGGGTCTTAAATTTCATGGGTAAAAGTATTTTCCCCCGAGCATGATTGAACTGGCTTGTTTGAGGGGGTATTAGCCTTGGATTTTGGAACATATTGATCCTGACTCGACTAGCCCCATTTCAATGGGTATTAGCCTTTGATTTCTGACCTTTTTGGTCTTGTCATATCCAAGCCCTTTGTTGTTGGTATTCGGCTTAAATTTTATGTATAAAAGGCTTTTCTCCCGAGCATTATTGAACTGGCTTGTTTGAGGGGGTATTACCTTGGATTTTGGGACATATTGATCCTGACTCGACTAGCCCCATTTTAATGGGTATTAGCCATCGATTTCTGACTTTTTTGGTCTTGTCATATCCAAGCCCTTTTTAGTTGGTATTAGGCTTAAATTTTATGGGTAAAAGGCTTTTCCCCCGAGCATGATTGAACTGGCTTGTTTTAATGCCTTGGATTTTGGGACATATTGATCCTTACTCGACTAGCCCCATCTCAATAGGTATTAGCCATCGATTTCTGACTTTTTTGGTCTTGTCATATCCAAGCCCTTTTTAGTTGGTATTAGGCTTAAATTTAATGGGTAAAACGCTTTTCCCCCGAGCATGATTGAAATGGCTTGTTTGAGGGGGTATTAGCCTTGTATTTTGGGACATATTGAACCTGAATCGACTAGCCCCATTTCAATGGGTATTAGCCATTGATTTTTGACTTTTTTGATCTTGTCATATCCAAGCCCTTTCTAGTTGGTATAAGGCCTAATTTTTATGGTTAAAAGACTTTTCGCCCGAGCATGATTGAACTGGCTTGTTTTAGGGGTATTAGCGTTGGATTTTAGGACATATTGATCCTGACTCATCAAGCCCCATTTCAATGGGTATTAGCCATCGATTTCTGACTTTTTTGGTCTTGTCATATCCAAGCCCTTTCTAGTTGCTATAAGGCTTAATTTTTATGGGTAAAAGACTTTTCCCCCGAGCATGATTGAACTGTCTTGTTTTAGGGGTATTAGCATTGGATTTTGGGACATAATGATCCTGACTCGACTAGCCCCATTTCAATGGGTATTAGCCATCGATTTCTGATTTTTTTGGTCTTGTCATAACCAAGCCCTTTCTAGTTGGTATAAGGCTTAATTTTTATGGGTAAAAGACTTTTCCCCCGAGCATGATTGAACTGGCTTGTTTAGGGGTATTAGCGTTGGATTTTGGGACATATTGATTCTGACTCTACTAGCCCCATTTCAATGGGTATTAGCCTTCGATTTCTGACTTTTTTGGCCTTGTCATAACCAAGCCCTTTCTAGTTGGTATGAGGCTTAAATGTTATGGGTAAAAGGCTTTTCCATTGACCATGATTGAACTGCCTTGTTTGAGGGGGTATTACCCTTGGATTTTGCGACATATTGATCATGACTCGACTAGCCCTATTTCAACGGGTATTAGCCTTCGATTTCTGACCTTTTTGGCCTTGTCATATCCAATCCCTTTCTAGTTGGTATGGGTCTTAAATTTCATGGGTAAAAGTATTTTCCCCCGAGCATGATTGAACTGGCTTGTTTGAGGGGGTATTAGCCTTGGATTTTGGAACATATTGATCCTGACTCGACTAGCCCCATTTCAATGGGTATTAGCCTTTGATTTCTGACCTTTTTGGTCTTGTCATATCCAAGCCCTTTGTTGTTGGTATTCGGCTTAAATTTTATGTATAAAAGGCTTTTCTCCCGAGCATTATTGAACTGGCTTGTTTGAGGGGGTATTACCTTGGATTTTGGGACATATTGATCCTGACTCGACTAGCCCCATTTTAATGGGTATTAGCCATCGATTTCTGACTTTTTTGGTCTTGTCATATCCAAGCCCTTTTTAGTTGGTATTAGGCTTAAATTTTATGGGTAAAAGGCTTTTCCCCCGAGCATGATTGAACTGGCTTGTTTTAATGCCTTGGATTTTGGGACATATTGATCCTGACTCGACTAGCCCCATCTCAATAGGTATTAGCCATCGATTTCTGACTTTTTTGGTCTTGTCATATCCAAGCCCTTTTTAGTTGGTATTAGGCTTAAATTTAATGGGTAAAACGCTTTTCCCCCGAGCATGATTGAAATGGCTTGTTTGAGGGGGTATTAGCCTTGTATTTTGGGACATATTGAACCTGAATCGACTAGCCCCATTTCAATGGGTATTAGCCATTGATTTTTGACTTTTTTGATCTTGTCATATCCAAGCCCTTTCTAGTTGGTATAAGGCCTAATTTTTATGGGTAAAAGACTTTTCGCCCGAGCATGATTGAACTGGCTTGTTTTAGGGGTATTAGCGTTGGATTTTAGGACATATTGATCCTGACTCATCAAGCCCCATTTCAATGGGTATTAGCCATCGATTTCTGACTTTTTTGGTCTTGTCATATCCAAGCCCTTTCTAGTTGCTATAAGGCTTAATTTTTATGGGTAAAAGACTTTTCCCCCGAGCATGATTGAACTGTCTTGTTTTAGGGGTATTAGCATTGGATTTTGGGACATAATGATCCTGACTCGACTAGCCCCATTTCAATGGGTATTAGCCATCGATTTCTGATTTTTTTGGTCTTGTCATAACCAAGCCCTTTCTAGTTGGTATAAGGCTTAATTTTTATGGGTAAAAGACTTTTCCCCCGAGCATGATTGAACTGGCTTGTTTAGGGGTATTAGCGTTGGATTTTGGGACATATTGATTCTGACTCTACTAGCCCCATTTCAATGGGTATTAGCCTTCGATTTCTGACTTTTTTGGCCTTGTCATAACCAAGCCCTTTCTAGTTGGTATGAGGCTTAAAATTTATGGGTAAAAGGCTTTTCCATTGACCATGATTGAACTGCCTTGTTTGAGGGGGTATTACCCTTGGATTTTGCGACATATTGATCATGACTCGACTAGCCCTATTTCAACGGGTATTAGCCTTCGATTTCTGACCTTTTTGGCCTTGTCATATCCAATCCCTTTCTAGTTGGTATGGGTCTTAAATTTCATGGGTAAAAGTATTTTCCCCCGAGCATGATTGAACTGGCTTGTTTGAGGGGGTATTAGCCTTGGATTTTGGAACATATTGATCCTGACTCGACTAGCCCCATTTCAATGGGTATTAGCCTTTGATTTCTGACCTTTTTGGTCTTGTCATATCCAAGCCCTTTGTTGTTGGTATTCGGCTTAAATTTTATGTATAAAAGGCTTTTCTCCCGAGCATTATTGAACTGGCTTGTTTGAGGGGGTATTACCTTGGATTTTGGGACATATTGATCCTGACTCGACTAGCCCCATTTTAATGGGTATTAGCCATCGATTTCTGACTTTTTTGGTCTTGTCATATCCAAGAAATTTTTAGTTGGTATTAGGCTTAAATTTTATGGGTAAAAGGCTTTTCCCCCGAGCATGATTGAAATGGCTTGTTTGAGGGGGTATTAGCCTTGGATTTTGGGACATATTGATCCTGACTCGACTAGCCCCATTTCAATGGGTATTAGCCTTCGATTTCTGACCTTTTTGGCCTTGTTATATCCAAGCCCTTTCTAGTTGGTATAAGGCTTAATTTTTATGGGTAAAAGTGTTTTCCCCTGAGCATGATTGAACTGGCTTGTTTTATGGGTATTAGCCTTGTATTATGGGACATATTGATCCTGACTCGACTAGCCCCATTTCAATGGGTATTAGCCATCGATTTCTGAATTTTTTGGCCTTGTCATAACCAAGCCCTTTCTAGTTGGTATGAGGCTTAATTTTTATGGGTAAAAGACTTTTCCCTCGAGCATGATTGAACTGGCTTGTTTGAGGGGGTATTAGCATTGGATTTTGGGACATATTGATCCTGACTCGACTAGCCCCATTTCAATGGGTATTAGCCTTTGATTTCTGACCTTTTTGGTCTTGTCATATCCAAGCCCTTTGTTGTTGGTTTTTGGCTTAAATTTTATGTGTAAAAGGCTTTTCTCCCGAGCATGATTCAACTGGCTTGTTTGAGGGGGTATTAGCCTTGGATTTTGGGGCATATTAATCCTGACTCGACTAGCCGTATTTCAATGGGTATTAGCCTTCAATTTCTGGCCTTTTTGGCCTTGTCATATCCAAGCCCTTTCTAGTTGGTATGAGGCTTAATTTTTATGGGTAAACGACTTTTCCCCCGAGCATGATTGAACTGGCTTGTTTGAGGGGGTATTAGCCTTGGATTTTGGGACATATTGATCCTGACTCGACTAACCCATTTCAATGGGTATTAGCCTTCGATTTCTGACTTTTTTGGTCTTGTCATATCCAAGCCCTTTTTAGTTGGTATTAGGCTTAAATTTTATGGGTAAAAAGCTTTTCCCCCGAGCATGTTTGAACGGGCTTTTTTGAGGGGGTATTAGCCTTGGATTTTGGGACATATTGATGCTGACTCGACTAGCCCCATTTCAATGGGTATTAGCCTTCGATTTCTGACCTTTTTGGCCTTGTCATATCCAAGCCCTTTCTAGTTGGTATGAGGCTTAAATTTTATGGATAAAAGGCTTTTCCTCCGATCATGATTGAATTGGCTTATTTTAGGGGTATTAGCCTTGTATTTTTGGACATATTGATGTTGACTTGACTAGCCCCATTTCAAAGGGTATTAGCCTTCAATTTCTGACCTTTTTGGTCTTGTCATATCCAATACCTTTGTATTTGGTATTAGCTTAAATTTTATGGGTAAAAGACTTTTCCCCCGAGCATGATTGAAATGGCTTGTTTGAGGGGGTATTACCTTGGATTTTGGGACATATTGAACCAGACTCGACTAGCCCCATATCAATGGGTATTAGCCTTCGATTTCTGACCTTTTTGGCCTTGTCATATCCAAGCCCTTTCTAGTTGGTATGAGGCTTAAATTTTATGGGTAAAAGGCTTTTCTCCCGAGCATGAGTGAACTGGCTTGTTTTATGGGTATTAGCCTTGTATTTTGGGACATATTGATCCTGACTCGACTAGCCCCATTTGAATGGGTATTAGCCTTTGATTTCTGACTTGTTTGGTCTTGTCATATCCAAGCCCTTTCTAGTTGGTATGAGGTTTAAATTTTATGGGTAAAAGGCTTTTCCCCCGAGCATGATTGAACTGGCTTGTTTTAGAGGGTATTACCCTTGGATTTTGGGACATATTTATCCTGGCTCGACTAGCCCCATTTCAATGGGTATTAGCCTTCGATTTCTGACCTTTTTGGCCTTGTCATATCCAAGCCCTTTCTAGTTGGTATGAGGCTTAAATTTAATGGGTAAAAGGCTTTTCTCCCGAGCAGGATTGAACTGGCTTGTTTTATGCGTATTAGCCTTGTATTTTGGGACATATTGATCCTGACTCGACTAGCCCCATTTCAATGGGTATTAGCCTTCGATTTCTAACTTTTATGGCATTGTCATATCCAAGCCCTTTCTAGTTTGTATGAGGCTTAAATTTTATGGGTAAAAGGCTTTTCCCTTGAGTATGATAGAACTGCCATGTTTTAGGGGTATTAGCCTTGGATTTTGGGACATATTGATCCTGACTCGACTAGCCCCATTTCAATGGGTATTAGCCATGGATCTCTGACTTTTTTGATCTTGTCATATCCAAGCCCTTTTTAGTTGGTATTAGGCTTAAATTTTATGGGTAAAAGGCTTTTCCCCCGAGCATGAATGGAATGGCTATTTTGAGGGGGTATTAGCCTTGGATTTTGGGACATATTGATCCTGAATCGACTAGCCCCATTTCAATGGGTATTAGCTTTCGATTTTTGACCTTGTTTGAGGGGGTTTTAGCCTTGGATTTTGAGACATATTGATCCTGACTCGACTAGCCCCATTTCAATGGATATTAGCCTTTGATTTCTGACTTTTTTGGTCTTGTCATATCCAAGCCCTTTCTAGTTGGTATGAGGCTTAAATTTTATGGGTAAAAGGCTTTTCCCCCAAGCATGAATGGAATGGCTATTTTGAGGGGGTATTAGCCTTGAATTTTGGGACATATTGATCCTGAATCGACTAGCCCCATTTCAATGGGTATTAGCTTTCAATTTTTGACCTTGTTTGAGGGGGTTTTAGCCTTGGATTTTGGGACATATTGATCCTCACTCGACTAGCCCCATTTCAATGGATATTAGCCTTTGATTTCTGACTTTTTTGGTCTTGTCATATCTAAGCCCTTTTTAGTTGGTATTAGGCTTAAATTTTATGGGTAAAAGGATTTTCCCCCAAGGATGATTGAACTGGCTTGTTTGAGGGGGTATTAACCTTTGATTTTGGGACATATTGATTCTGACTTGACTATTCCCATTTCAATGGGTATTAGCCTTCGATTTCTGACCATTTTGGCCTTATCATATCCAATCCCTTTCGATTTTGTACGAGGCTTAAATTTTATGGGTAAAAGGCTTTTCCCCCGAGCATGATTGAACTGGCTATTTTGAGGGGGTATTAGCCTTGGATTTTGGGACATGTTGATCCTGACTCGACTAGCCCCATTTCAATGGTATTAGCCTTCGATTTCTTACCTTTTTGGCCTTGTCATATCGAAGCCCTTTCTAGTTGGTATGAGGCTTAAATTTTATGGGTAAAAGGCTTTTCCCCGGAGAATGATTGAACTGGCTTGTTTTAGGGTATTATCCTTGGATTTTGGGACATATTGATCATGACTCGACTAGCCCCATTTCAAGGGGTATTA
Source organism: Salix caprea (assembly GCA_964035475.1). Taxonomy (NCBI): domain Eukaryota; kingdom Viridiplantae; phylum Streptophyta; class Magnoliopsida; order Malpighiales; family Salicaceae; genus Salix; species Salix caprea. The sequence goes on along the minus strand of OZ037745.1, from coordinate 291,301 downwards.
GCCTTCGATTTCTGACTTTTTTGGTCTTGTCATATCCAAGCCCTTCTTAGTTGGTATTAGGCTTAAATTTTATGGGTAAACGGCTTTTCCCCCACGCATGATTGAACTGGCTTGTTTGAGGGGGTATTAGCCTTGGATTTTGGGACATATTGATCCTGACTCGACTAGCCCCATTTCAATGGGAATTAGCCTTCGATTTCTAAATTTTTTGGTCTTGTCATATCCAAGCCCTTTTTAGTTGGTATTAGGCTTAAATTCTATGGGTAAACGGCTTTTCCCCCGAGCATGATTGAAATGGCTTGTTTGAGGGGGTATTAGCCTTGGATTTTGGGACATATTGATCCTGACTCGACTAGCCCCATTTCAATGGGTATTAGCCTTCGATTTCTGGCCTTTTTGGCCTTCTCATATCCAAGCCCTTTCTAGTTGGTATGAGGCTTAAATTTTATGGGTAAAAGGCTTTTCCCCCGAGCTTGATTGAAATGGCTTGTTTGAGGGGGTATTAGCCTTGGATTTTGGGACATATTGATCCTAAATCGACTAGCCCCATTTCAATGGGTATTGGCCTTCGATTTTTGACCTTTTTTGAGGGGGTATTAGCCTTGGATTTTGGGACATATTGATCCTGACTCGACTAGCCCCATTTCAATGGGTATTAGCCTTTGATTTCTGACTTGTTTGGTCTTGTCATATCCAAGCCCTTTCTAGTTGGTATGAGGCTTAAATTTTATGGGTAAAAGGCTTTTCCCCCGAGCATGAATGGAATGGCTATTTTGAGGGGGTATTAGCCTTGAATTTTGGGACATATTGATCCTGAATCGACTAGCCCCATTTCAATGGGTATTAGCTTTCGATTTTTGACCTTGTTTGAGGGGGTTTTAGCCTTGGATTTTGGGACATATTGATCCTGACTCGACTAGCCCCATTTCAATGTATATTAGCCTTTGAATTCTGACTTTTTTGGTCTTGTCATATCTAAGCCCTTTTTAGTTGGTATTAGGCTTAAATTTTATGGGTAAAAGGATTTTCCCCCGAGGATGATTGAACTAGCTTGTTTGAGGGGGTATTAACCTTTGATTTGGGGACATATTGATCCTGACTCGACTATTCCCATTTCAATGGGTATTAGCCTTCGATTTCTGACCATTTTGGCCTTATCATATCCAATCCCTTTCGATTTTGTACGAGGCTTAAATTTTATGGGTAAAAGGCTTTTCCCCCGAGCATGATTGAACTGGCTATTTTGAGGGGGTATTAGCCTTGGATTTTGGGACATGTTGATCCTGACTCGAGTAGCCCCATTTCAATGGGTATTAGCCTTCGATTTCTGACTTTTTTGGTCTTGTCATATCCAAGCCCTTCTTAGTTGGTATTAGGATTAAATTTTATGGGTAAAAGGCTTTTCCCCCGAGCATGATTAAACTGGCTTGTTTGACGGGGTATTAGCCTTGGATTTTGGGACATATTGATCCTGACTCGACTAGCCCCATTTCAATGGGAATTAGCCTTCGATTTCTAAATTTTTTGGTCTTGCCATATCCAAGCCTTTTTTAGTTGGTATTAGGCTTAAATTTTATGGGTAAACGGCTTTTCCCCCGAGCATGATTGAACTGGCTTGTTTGAGGGGGTATTAGCCTTGGATTTTGGGACATATTGATCCTGACTCGACTAGCCCCATTTCAATGGGTATTAGCCTTCTATTTCTAGCCTTTTTGGCCTTGTCATATCCAAGCCGTTTCTAGTTTGTATGAGGATTAAATTTTATGGGTAAAAGGCTTTTCCCTTGAGTATGATAGAACTGCCATGTTTTAGAGGTATTAGCCTTGGATTTTGGGACATATTGATCCTGAATCGACTAGCCCCATTTCAATGGGTATTAGCCATCGATCTCTAACTTTTTTGGTCTTGTCATATCCAAGCCCTTTTTAGTTGGTATTAGGCTTAAATTTTATGGGTAAAAGGCTTTTCCCCCGAGCATGAATGGAATGGCTATTTTGAGGGGGTATTAGCCTTGGATTTTGGGACATATTGATCCTAAATCGACTAGCCCCATTTCAATGGGTATTAGCTTTCGATTTTTGACCTTGTTTGAGGGGGTTTTAGCCTTGGATTTTGGGACATATTGATCCTGACTCGATTAGCCCCATTTCAATGGTATTAGCCTTCAATTTCTGACATTGTTTGAGGGGGTTTTAGGCTTGGATTTTGGGACATATTGATCCTGACTCCACTAGCCCCATTTCAATGGGTATTAGCCTTCAATTTCTGACCTTTTTGGTCTTATCATATCCAAGCCCTTTGTTGATGGTATTAGGCTTAAATTTTATGGTAAAAGGCTTTTCCCTTGAGTATGATTGAACTGCCATGTTTTAGGGGTATTAGCCTTGGATTTTGGGACATATTGATCTTGACTCGACTAGCTCCATTTCAATGGGTATTAGCCATCGATTTCTGGCCTTTTTGGCCTTGCCATATCCAAGCCCTTTCGAGTTGGTATTTGGCTTAAATTTTATGTGTAAAAGGCTTTTCCCCCGAGCATGATTGAACTGGCTTGGTTTAGCGGTATTAGCCTTGGATTTTTGGACATATTGATCCTGACTCGACTAGCTCCATTTCAATGGGTATTGTCCTTCGATTTTTGGCCTTTTTGGCCCTGTCATATCGAAGCCCTTTCTAGTTGGTATGAGGCTTAAACTTTATGGGTAAAAGGCTTTTCCCCCGAGCATGATTGAACTGGCTTGTTTGAGGGGGTACTAGACTTGGATTTTGGGACATATTGAACCTGACACGACTAGCCCCATTTCAATGGGTATTAGCCATCAATTTCTAACTTTTTTTGTCTTGTCATATCCAAGCCCTTTGTAGTTGGTATTGGGCCTAAATTATATGGGTAAAAGGCTTTTCCCCCGAGCATGATTGATATGGCTTGTTTGAGGGGGTTTTAACCTTGGATTTTGGGACATATTGATCCTGACTCGACTAGCCCCATTTCAATGGGTATTAGCCTTTGATTTCTGACTTGTTTGGTCTTGTCATATCCAAGCCCTTTCTAGGTGGTATGAGGTTTAAATTTTATGGGTAAAAGGCTTTTCCCCCGAGCATGATTGAAATGGCTTGTTTTAGGGGTATTAGCCTTGGATTTTTGGACATATTGATCCTGACTCGACTAGCCTCATTTGGATGGGTATTAGCCTTCGATTTCTGGCCTTTTTGGCCTTCTCATATCCAAGCCCTTTCTAGTTGGTATGAGGCTTAAATTTTATGCGTAAAAGGCTTTTCCCCCGAGCTTGATTGAAATGGCTTGTTTGAGGGGGTATTAGCCTTGGATTTTGGGACATCTTGATCCTGACTCGACTAGCCCCATTTCAATGGGTATTAGCCTTCGATTTTTGACCTTCTTTGAGGGGGTATTAGCCTTGGATTTTGGGACATATTGATCCTGACTTGACTAGCCCCATTTCAATGGGTATTAGCCTTCGATTTCTAACTTTTTTGGTCTTTTCATATCCAAGCCCTTTTTAGTTGGTATTAGGCTTAAATTTTATGGGTAAACGGCTTTTGCCCCGAGCATGATTGAAATGGCTTGTTTGAGGGGGTATTAGCCTTGGATTTTGGGAGATATTGATCCTGACTCGAGTAGCCCCATTTCAATGGGTATTAGCCTTCGATTTCTAACCTTTTTGGCCTTGTCATATCCAATCCCTTTCTTGTTGGTATGAGGCTTAAATGTTATGGGTAAAAGGCTTTCCCCCGAGCATGATTGAACTGGCTTGTTTGAGGGGGTATTAGCCTTGGATTTTGGGACATATTGATCGTGACTCAAGTAGCCCCATTTCAATGGGTATTAGCCTTCGATTTCTGACCTTTTTGGCCTTGTCATATCCAATCCCTTTCTAGTTGGTATGAGGCTTAAATTTTATGGGTAAAAGGCTTTTCCCCCGAGCATGATTGAAATGGCTTGTTTTAGGGGTATTAGCCTTGGATTTTTGGACATATTGATCCTGACTCGACTAGCCTCATTTGGATGGGTATTAGCCTTCGATTTCTGGCCTTTTTGGCCTTCTCATATCCAAGCCCTTTCTAGTTGGTATGAGGCTTAAATTTTATGCGTAAAAGGCTTTTCCCCCGAGCTTGATTGAAATGGCTTGTTTGAGGGGGTATTAGCCTTGGATTTTGGGACATCTTGATCCTGACTCGACTAGCCCCATTTCAATGGGTATTAGCCTTCGATTTTTGACCTTCTTTGAGGGGGTGTTAGCCTTGGATTTTGGGACATATTGATCCTGACTTGACTAGCCCCATTTCAATGGGTATTAGCCTTCGATTTCTAACTTTTTTGGTCTTTTCATATCCAAGCCCTTTTTAGTTGGTATTAGGCTTAAATTTTATGGGTAAACGGCTTTTGCCCCGAGCATGATTGAAATGGCTTGTTTGAGGGGGTATTAGCCTTGGATTTTGGGAGATATTGATCCTGACTCGAGTAGCCCCATTTCAATGGGTATTAGCCTTCGATTTCTAACCTTTTTGGCCTTGTCATATCCAATCCCTTTCTTGTTGGTATGAGGCTTAAATGTTATGGGTAAAAGGCTTTCCCCCGAGCATGATTGAACTGGCTTGTTTGAGGGGGTATTAGCCTTGGATTTTGGGACATATTGAACCTGACTCGACTAGCCCCATTTCAATGGGTATTAGCCTTTGATTTCTGACTTGTTTGGTCTTGTCATATCCAAGCCCTTTCTAGTTGGTATGAGGCTTAAATTTTAATGGGTAAAAGGCTTTTCCCCCGAGCATGATTGAACTGGCTTGTTTTAGAGGGTATTAGCCTTGGATTTTGGGACATATTGATCCTGACTTGACTAGCCTCATTTCAATGGGTATTAGCCTTCGATTTCTAACTTTTTTTGTCTTGTCATATCCAAGCCCTTTGTAGTTGGTATTAGGCCTAAATTATATGGGTAAAAGGCTTTTCCCCCGAGCATGATTGAAATGGCTTGTTTGATGGGGTTTTAACCTTGGATTTTGGGACATATTGATCCTGACTCGACTAGCCCCATTTCAATGGGTATTAGCCTTTGATTTCTGACTTGTTTGGTCTTGTCATATCCAAGCCCTTTTTAGGTGGTATTAGGCTTAAATTTTATGTTTAAACGGCTTTTCCCCCGAGCATGATTGAAATGGCTTGTTTGAGGGGGTATTAGCCTTGGATTTTGGGACATATTGATCGTGACTCGAGTAGCCCCATTTCAATGGGTATTAGCCTTCGATTTCTGACCTTTTTGGCCTTGTCATATCCAATCCCTTTCTAGTTGGTATGAGGCTTAAATTTTATGGGTAAAAGGCTTTTCCCCCGAGCATGATTGAAATGGCTTGTTTTAGGGGTATTAGCCTTGGATTTTTGGACATAATGATCCTGACTCGACTAGCCTCATTTGGATGGGTATTAGCCTTCGATTTCTGGCCTTTTTGGCCTTCTCATATCCAAGCCCTTTCTAGTTGGTATGAGGCTTAAATTTTATGCGTAAAAGGCTTTTCCCCCGAGCTTGATTGAAATGGCTTGTTTGAGGGGGTATTAGCCTTGGATTTTGGGACATCTTGATCCTGACTCGACTAGCCCCATTTCAATGGGTATTAGCCTTCGATTTTTGACCTTCTTTGAGGGGGTATTAGCCTTGGATTTTGGGACATATTGATCCTGACTTGACTAGCCCCATTTCAATGGGTATTAGCCTTCGATTTCTAACTTTTTTGGTCTTTTCATATCCAAGCCCTTTTTAGTTGGTATTAGGCTTAACTTTTATGGGTAAACGGCTTTTCCCCCGAGCATGATTGAAATGGCTTGTTTGAGGGGGTATAAGCCTTGGATTTTGGGACATATTGATCCTGACTCGAGTAGCCCCATTTCAATGGGTATTAGCCTTCGATTTCTGACCTTTTTGGCCTTCTCATATGCAATCCCTTTCTTGTTGGTATGAGGATTAAATTTTAAGGGTAAAAGGCTTTTCCCCCGAGCATGATTGAAGTGGCTTGTTTTAGAGGGTATTAGCCTTGGATTTTGGGACATATTGATCCTGACTCGACTAGCCCGATTTCAATGGGTATTAGCCTTTGATTTCTGACTTGTTTGGTCTTTTCATATCCAAGCCCTTTTTAGTTGGTATTAGGCTTAAATTTTATGGGTAAACGGCTTTTCCCCCGAGCATGATTGAAATGGCTTGTTTGAGGGGGTATTAGCCTTGAATTTTGGGACATATTGATCCTGACTCGAGTAGCCCCATTTCAATGGGTATTAGCCTTCGATTTCTGACCTTTTTGGCCTTGTCATATCCAAGCCCTTTCTAGTTGGTATGAGGCTTAAATTTTATGGGTAAAAGGCTTTTCTCCCGAGCATGAGTGAACTGGCTTGTTTTATGGGTATTAGCCTTGTATTTTGGGACATATTGATCCTGACTCGACTAGCCCCATTTGAATGGGTATTAGCCTTTGATTTCTGACTTGTTTGGTCTTGTCATATCCAAGCCCTTTCTAGTTGGTATGAGGTTTAAATTTTATGGGTAAAAGGCTTTTCCCCCGAGCATGATTGAACTGGCTTGTTTTAGAGGGTATTATCCTTGGATTTTGGGACATATTGATCCTGGCTCGACTAGCCCCATTTCAATGGGTATTAGCCTTCGATTTCTGACCTTTTTGGCCTTGTCATATCCAAGCCCTTTCTAGTTGGTATGAGGCTTAAATTTAATGGGTAAAAGGCTTTTCTCCCGAGCATGATTGAACTGGCTTGTTTTATGGGTATTAGCCTTGTATTTTGGGACATATTGATCCTGACTCGACTAGCCCCATTTCAATGGGTATTAGCCTTCGATTTCTAACTTTTTTGGTATTTTCATATCCAAGCCCTTTTTAGTTGGTATTAGGCTTAAATTTTATGTGTAAACGGCTTTTCCCCCAAGCATGATTGAAATGGCTTGTTTGAGGGGGTATTAGCCTTGGATTTTGGGACATATTGATCGTGACTCGAGTAGCCCCATTTCAATGGGTATTAGCCTTCGATTTTTGACCTTTTTGGCCTTGTCATATCCAATCCCTTTCTTGTTGGTATGAGGCTTAAATGTTATGGGTAAAAGGCTTTCCCCCGAGCATGATTGAACTGGCTTGTTTGAGGGGGTATTAGCCTTGGATTTTGGGACATATTGAACCTGACTCGACTAGCCCCATTTCAATGGGTATTAGCCTTTGATTTCTGACTTGTTTGGTCTTGTCATATCCAAGCCCTTTCTAGTTGGTATGAGGCTTAAATTTTATGGGTAAAAGGCTTTCCCCCGAGCATGATTGAACTGGCTTCTTTGAGGGGGTATTAGCCTTGGATTTTGGGACATATTGATCCTGACTCGACTAGCTCCATTTCAATGGGTATTAGCCTTCGATTTCTAACTTTTTTGGTCTTTTCATATCGAAGCCCTTTTTAGTTGGTATTAGGCTTAAATTTTATGCGTAAACGGCTTTTCCCCCGAGCATGATTGAAATGGATTGTTTGAGGGGGTATTAGCCTTGGATTTTGGGACATATTGAACCTGACTCGACTAGCCCCATTTCAATGGGTATTAGGCTTTGATTTCTGACTTGTTTGGTCTTGTCATATCCAAGCCCTTTCTAGTTGGTATGAGGCTTAAATTTTATGGGTAAAAGGCTTTCCCCCGAGCATGATTGAACTGGCTTCTTTGAGGGGGTATTAGCCTTGGATTTATTGATCCTGACTCGACTAGCCCCATTTCAATGGGTATTAGCCTTCGATTTCTAACTTTTTTGGTCTTTTCATATCCAAGCCCTTTTTAGTTGGTATTAGGCTTAAATTTTATGTGTAAACGGCTTTTCCCCCGAGCTTGATTGAAATGGCTTGTTTGAGGGGGTATTAGCCTTGGATTTTGGGACATATTGATCCTGACTCGAGTAGCCCCATTTCAATGGGTATTAGCCTCGATTTCTGACCTTTTTGGCCTTGTCATATTCAATCCCTTTCTAGTTGGTATGAGGCTTAAATTTTATGGGTAAAAGGCTTTCCCCCGAGCATGATTGAACTAGCTTGTTTGAGGGGGTATTAGCCTTGGATTTTGGGACATATTGAACCTCACTCGACTAGCCCCATTTCAATGGGTATTAGCCTTTGATTTCTGACTGGTTTGGTCTTATCATATCCAAGCCCTTTCTAGTTGGTATGAGGCTTAAATTTTATGGGTAAAAGGCTTTTCCCCTGAGCATGATTAAACTGGCTTGTTTTAGAGGGTATTAGCCTTGGATTTTGGGACATATTGATCCTGGCTCGACTAGCCCCATTTCAATGGGTATTAGCCTTCGATTTCTGACCTTTTTGGCCTTGTCATATCCAAGCCCTTTGTAGTTGGTATGAGGCTTAAATTTAATGGGTAAAAGGCTTTTCTCCCGAGCATGATTGAACTGGCTTGTTTTATGGGTATTAGCCTTGTATTTTGGGAAATATTGATCGTGACTCGACTAGCCCCATTTCAATGGGTATTAGCCTTCGATTTCTAACTTTTTTGGTCTTTTCATATCCAAGCCCTTTTTAGTTGGTATTAGGCTTAAATTTTATGGGTAAACGGCTTTTCTCCCGAGCATGATTGAAATGGCTTGTTTGAGGGGGTATTAGCCTTGGATTTTGGGACATATTGATCCTGACTCGAGTAGCCCCATTTCAATGGGTATTAGCCTTCGATTTCTGACCTTTTTGGCCTTGTCATATCCAAGCCCTTTCTAGTTGGTATGAGGCTTAAATTTTATGGGTAAAAGACTTTTCCCCTGAGCATGATTGAACTGGCTTGTTTTAGGGGTATTAGCCTTGGATTTTTGGACATATTGATCCTGACTCGACTAGCCCCATTTGAATGGGTATTAGCCTTCGATTTCTAGCCTTTTTGGCCTTCTCATATCCAAGCCCTTTCTAGTTGGTATGAGGCTTAAATTTTATGGGTAAAAGGCTTTTCCCCCGAGCTTGATTGAAATGGCTTGTTTGAGGGGGTATTAGCCTTGGATTTTGGGACATATTGATCCTGACTCGACTAGCCCCATTTCAATGGGTATTAGCCTTCGATTTTTGACCTTCTTTGAGGGGGTATTACCCTTGGATTTTGGGAAATATTGATCCTGACTCGACTAGCCCCATTTCAATGGGTATTAGCCTTTGATTTCTGACTTGTTTGGTCTTGTCATATCCAAGCCCTTTCTAGTTGGTATGAGGCTTAAATTTTATGGGTAAAAGGCTTTCCCCCGAGCATGATTGAACTGGCTTCTTTGAGTGGGTATTAGCCTTGGGTTTTGGGACATATTGATCCTGACTCGACTAGCCCCATTTCAATGGGTATTAGCCTTCGATTTCTAACTTTTTTGGTCTTTTCATATCCAAGCCCTTTTTAGTTGGTATTAGGCTTAAATTTTATATGTAAACGGCTTTTCCCCCGAGCATGATTGAAATGGCTTGTTTGAGGGGGTATTAGTTTTGGATTTTCGGACATATAGATTCTGACTCGAGTAGCCCCATTTCAATGGGTATTAGCCTTCGATTTCTGACCTTTTTGGCCTTGTCATATCCAATCCCTTTCTAGTTGGTATGAGGCTTAAATTTTATTGGTAAAAGGCTTTTCCCCCGAGCATGATTGAACTGGCTTGTTTTAGGGGTATTAGCCTTGGATTTTTCGACATATTGATCCTGACTCGACTAGCCCCATTTGAATGGGTATTAGCCTTCAATTTCTGGCCTTTTTGGCCTTCTCATATCCAAGCCCTTTCTAGTTTGTATGAGGCTTAAATTTTATGGGTAAAAGGCTTTTCCCCCGAGCTTGATTGAAATGGCTTGTTTGAGGGGGTATTAGCCTTGGATTTTGGGACATATTGATCCTGACTCGACTAGCCCCATTTCAATGGGTATTAGCCTTCGATTTTTGACCTTCTTTGAGGGGGTATTAGCCTTGGATTTTGGGACATATTGATCCTGACTTGACTAGCCCCATTTCAATGGGTATTAGCCTTTGATTTCTAACTTTTTTGGTCTTTTCATATCCAAGCCCTTTCTAGTTGGTATGAGGCTTAAATTTAATGGGTAAAAGGGTTTTCTCCCGAGCATGATTGAACTGGCTTGTTTTATGGGTATTAGCCTTGTATTTTGGGACATATTGATCCTGACTCAACTAACCCCATTTCAATGGGTATTAGACTTCGATTTCTAGCTTTTTTGGTCTTTTCATATCCAAGCCCTTTTTAGTTGGTATTAGGCTTAAATTTTATGGGTAAACGGGTTTTCTCCCGAGCATGATTGAAATGGCTTGTTTGAGGGGGTATTAGCCTTGGATTTTGGGACATATTGATCCTGACTCGAGTAGCCACATTTCAATGGGTATTAGCCTTCGATTTCTGACCTTTTTGGCCTTGTCATATCCAATCCCTTTCTAGTTGGTATGAGGCTTAAATTTTATGGGTAAAAGGCTTTTGCCCCGAGCATGATTGAATTGGCTTGTTTTAGGGGTATTAGCCTTGGATTTTTGGACATATTGATCCTGACTCGACTAGCCCCATTTAATGGGTATTAGCCTTCGATTTCTGGCCTTTTTGGCCTTCTCATATCCAAGCCCTTTCTAGGTGGTATGAGGCTTACATTTTATGGGTAAAAGGCTTTTCCCCTAAGCATGATTGAACTGGCTTGTTTTAGGGGTATTAGCCTTGGATTTTGGGACATATTGATCCTGACTCGACTAGCCCCATTTCAATGGGTATTAGCCTTCGATTTCTTACGTTTTTGGCCTTGTCATATCCAATCCCTTTATAGTTGGTATTAGGCTTAAATTTTATGGGTAAACGGCTTTTCCCCCGAGCATGATTGAAATGGCTTGTTTCAGGGGGTATTAGCCTTGGATTTTTGGACATATTGATCCTGACTCGAGTAGCCCCATTTCAATGGGTATTAGCCTTGGATTTCTGACTTGTTTGGTCTTGTCATATCCAAGCCCTTTCTAGTTGGTATGAGGCTTAAATTGTATGGGTAAAAGACTTTTCCCCCGAGCATGATTAAACTGGCTTGTTTTAGAGGGTATTAGCCTTGGATTTTGGGACATATTGATCCTGGGTCGACTAGCCCCATTTCAATGGGTATTAGCCTTCGATTTCTGACCTTTTTGGCCTTGTCATATCCAAGCCCTTTCTAGTTGGTATGAGGCTTAAATTTAATGGGTAAAAGGCTTTTCTCCCGAGCATGATTGAACTGGCTTGTTTTATGGGTATTAGCCTTGTATTTTGGGACATATTGATCGTGACTCGTCTAGCCCCATTTCAATGGGTATTAGCCTTCGATTTCTAGCTTTTTTGGTCTTTTCATATCCAAGCCCTTTTTAGTTGGTATTAGGCTTAAATTTTATGGGTAAACGGCTTTTCCCCCGAGCATGATTGAAATGGCTTGTTTGAGGGGGTATTAGCCTTGGATTTTGGGACATATTGATCCTGACTCGAGTAGCCACATTTCAATGGGTATTAGCCTTCGATTTCTGACCTTTTTGGCCTTGTCATATCCAATCCCTTTCTAATTGGTATGAGGCTTAAATTTTATGGGTAAAAGGCTTTCCCCCGAGCATGATTGAACTGGCTTGTTTGAGGGGGTATTAGCCTTGGATTTTGGGACATATTGATCCTGACTCGACTAGCCCCATTTCAATGGGTATTAGCCTTGGATTTCTGACTTGTTTGGTCTTTTCATATCCAAGCCCTTTCTAGTTGGTATGAGGCTTAAATTGTATGGGTAAAAGACTTTTCCCCCGAGCATGATTGAACTGGCTTATTTTAGAGGGTATTTGCCTTGGATTTTGGGACATATTGATCCTGGCTCGACTAGCCCCATTTCAATGGGTATTAGCCTTCGATTTCTGACCTTTTTGGCCTTGTCATATCCAAGCCCTTTCTAGTTGGTATGAGGCTTAAATTTAATGGGTAAAAGGCTTTTCTCCCGAGCAGGATTGAACTGGCTTGTTTTATGGGTATTAGCCTTGTATTTTGGGACATATTGATCATGACTCGACTAGCCCCATTTCAATGGGTATTAGCCTTTCATTTCTGACTTGTTTGGTCTTGTCATATCCAAGCCTTTTCTAGTTGGTATGAGGCTTAAATTTTATGGGTAAAAGGCTTTTCCCCCGAGCATGATTGAACTAGCTTGTTTTAGAGGGTATTAGCCTTGGATTTTGGGACATATTGATCGTGACTCGACTAGCCCCATTTCAATGGGTATTAGCCTTCGATTTCAAGCTTTTTTGGTCTTTTCATATCCAAGCCCTTTTTAGTTGGTATTAGGCTTAAATTTTATGGGTAAACGGCTTTTCTCCCGAGCATGATTGAAATGGCTTGTTTGAGGGGGTATTAGCCTTGGATTTTGGGACATATTGATCCTGACTCGAGTAGCCCAATTTCAATGGGTATTAGCCTTCGATTTCTGACCTTTTTGGCCTTGTCATATCCAATCCCTTTCTAGTTGGTATGAGGCTTAAATTTTATGGGTAAAAGGCTTTTGCCCCGAGCATGATTGAACTAGCTTGTTTTAGGGGTATTAGCCTTGGATTTTTGGACATATTGATCCTGACTCGACTATCCCCATTTTAATGGGTATTAGCCTTCGATTTCTGGCCTTTTTGGCCTTCTCATATCCAAGCCCTTTCTAGTTGGTATGAGGCTTAAATTGTATGGGTAAAAGACTTTTCCCCCGAGCATGATTGAACTGGCTTGTTTTAGAGGGTATTAGCCTTGGATTTTGGGACATATTGATCCTGGCTCGACTAGCCCCATTTCAATGGGTATTAGCCTTCGATTTCTGACCTTTTTGGCCTTGTCATATCCAAGCCCTTTCTAGTTGGTATGAGGCTTAAATTTAATGGGTAAAAGGTTTTCTCCCGAGCAGGATTGAACTGGCTTGTTTTATGGGTATTAGCCTTGTATTTTGGGACATATTGATCATGACTCTACTAGCCCCATTTCAATGGGTATTAGCCTTTCATTTCTGACTTGTTTGGTCTTGTCATATCCAAGCCCTTTCTAGTTGATATGAGGCTTAAATTTTATGGGTAAAAGGCTTTTCCCCCGAGCTTGATTGAAATGGCTTGTTTGAGGGGGTATTAGCCTTGGATTTTGGGACATATTGATCCTGACTCGACTAGCCCCATTTCAATGGGTATTAGCCTTCGATTTTTGACCTTCTTTGAGGGGGTATTAGCCTTGGATTTTGGGAAATATTGATCCTGACTCGACTAGCCCCATTTCAATGGGTATTAGCCTTTGATTTCTGACTTGTTTGGTCTTGTCATATCCAAGCCCTTTCTAGTTGGTATGAGGCTTAAATTTTATGGGTAAAAGGCTTTCCCCCGAGCATGATTGAACTGGCTTCTTTGAGGGGGTATTAGCCTTGGGTTTTGGGACATATTGATCCTGACTCGACTAGCCCCATTTCAATGGTTATTAGCCTTCGATTTCTAACTTTTTTGGTCTTTTCATATCCAAGCCCTTTTTAGTTGGTATTAGGCTTAAATTTTATATGTAAACGGCTTTTCCCCCGAGCATGATTGAAATGGCTTGTTTGAGGGGGTATTAGTTTTGGATTTTGGGACATATAGATTCTGACTCGAGTAGCCCCATTTCAATGGGTATTAGCCTTCGATTTGTGACCTTTTTGGCCTTGTCATATCCAATCCCTTTCTAGTTGGTATGAGGCTTAAATTTTATTGGTAAAAGGCTTTTCCCCCGAGCATGATTGAACTGGCTTGTTTTAGGGGTATTAGCCTTGGATTTTTCGACATATTGATCCTGACTCGACTAGCCCCATTTGAATGGGTATTAGCCTTCAATTTCTGGCCTTTTTGGCCTTCTCATATCCAAGCCCTTTCTAGTTTGTATGAGGCTTAAATTTTATGGGTAAAAGGCTTTTCCCCCGAGCTTGATTGAAATGGCTTGTTTGAGGGGGTATTAGCCTTGGATTTTGGGACATATTGATCCTGACTCGACTAGCCCCATTTCAATGGGTATTAGCCTTCGATTTTTGACCTTCTTTGAGGGGGTATTAGCCTTGGATTTTGGGACATATTGATCCTGACTTGACTAGCCCCATTTCAATGGGTATTAGCCTTTGATTTCTAACTTTTTTGGTCTTTTCATATCCAAGCCCTTTCTAGTTGGTATGAGGCTTAAATTTAATGGGTAAAAGGGTTTTCTCCCGAGCATGATTGAACTGGCTTGTTTTATGGGTATTAGCCTTGTATTTTGGGACATATTGATCCTGACTCAACTAACCCCATTTCAATGGGTATTAGACTTCGATTTCTAGCTTTTTTGGTCTTTTCATATCCAAGCCCTTTTTAGTTGGTATTAGGCTTAAATTTTATGGGTAAACGGGTTTTCTCCCGAGCATGATTGAAATGGCTTGTTTGAGGGGGTATTAGCCTTTGATTTTGGGACATATTGATCCTGACTCGACTAGCCCCATTTCAATGGGTATTAGCCTTTGATTTCTGACTTGTTTGGTCTTGTCATATCCAAGCCCTTTCTAGGTGGTATGAGGCTTACATTTTATGGGTAAAAGGCTTTTCCCCTAAGCATGATTGAACTGGCTTGTTTTAGGGGTATTAGCCTTGGATTTTGGGACATATTGATCCTGACTCGACTAGCCCCATTTCAATGGGTATTAGCCTTCGATTTCTTACGTTTTTGGCCTTGTCATATCCAATCCCTTTATAGTTGGTATTAGGCTTAAATTTTATGGGTAAACGGCTTTTCCCCCGAGCATGATTGAAATGGCTTGTTTCAGGGGGTATTAGCCTTGGATTTTTGGACATATTGATCCTGACTCGAGTAGCCCCATTTCAATGGGTATTAGCCTTGGATTTCTGACTTGTTTGGTCTTGTCATATCCAAGCCCTTTCTAGTTGGTATGAGGCTTAAATTGTATGGGTAAAAGACTTTTCCCCCGAGCATGATTAAACTGGCTTGTTTTAGAGGGTATTAGCCTTGGATTTTGGGACATATTGATCCTGGGTCGACTAGCCCCATTTCAATGGGTATTAGCCTTCGATTTCTGACCTTTTTGGCCTTGTCATATCCAAGCCCTTTCTAGTTGGTATGAGGCTTAAATTTAATGGGTAAAAGGCTTTTCTCCCGAGCATGATTGAACTGGCTTGTTTTATGGGTATTAGCCTTGTATTTTGGGACATATTGATCGTGACTCGTCTAGCCCCATTTCAATGGGTATTAGCCTTCGATTTCTAGCTTTTTTGGTCTTTTCATATCCAAGCCCTTTTTAGTTGGTATTAGGCTTAAATTTTATGGGTAAACGGCTTTTCCCCCGAGCATGATTGAAATGGCTTGTTTGAGGGGGTATTAGCCTTGGATTTTGGGACATATTGATCCTGACTCGAGTAGCCACATTTCAATGGGTATTAGCCTTCGATTTCTGACCTTTTTGACCTTGTCATATCCAATCCCTTTCTAATTGGTATGAGGCTTAAATTTTATGGGTAAAAGGCTTTCCCCCGAGCATGATTGAACTGGCTTGTTTGAGGGGGTATTAGCCTTGGATTTTGGGACATATTGATCCTGACTCGACTAGCCCCATTTCAATGGGTATTAGCCTTGGATTTCTGACTTGTTTGGTCTTTTCATATCCAAGCCCTTTCTAGTTGGTATGAGGCTTAAATTGTATGGGTAAAAGACTTTTCCCCCGAGCATGATTGAACTGGCTTGTTTTAGAGGGTATTAGCCTTGGATTTTGGGACATATTGATCCTGGCTCGACTAGCCCCATTTCAATGGGTATTAGCCTTCGATTTCTGACCTTTTTGGCCTTGTCATATCCAAGCCCTTTCTAGTTGGTATGAGGCGTAAATTTAATGGGTAAAAGGCTTTTCTCCCGAGCAGGATTGAACTGGCTTGTTTTATGGGTATTAGCCTTGTATTTTGGGACATATTGATCATGACTCTACTAGCCCCATTTCAATGGGTATTAGCCTTTCATTTCTGACTTGTTTGGTCTTGTCATATCCAAGCCTTTTCTAGTTGGTATGAGGCTTAAATTTTATGGGTAAAAGGCTTTTCCCCCGAGCATGATTGAACTAGCTTGTTTTAGAGGGTATTAGCCTTGGATTTTGGGACATATTGATCGTGACTCGACTAGCCCCATTTCAATGGGTATTAGCCTTTGATTTCAAGCTTTTTTGGTCTTTTCATATCCAAGCCCTTTTTAGTTGGTATTAGGCTTAAATTTTATGGGTAAACGGCTTTTCTCCCGAGCATGATTGAAATGGCTTGTTTGAGGGGGTATTAGCCTTGGATTTTGGGACATATTGATCCTGACTCGAGTAGCCCAATTTCAATGGGTATTAGCCTTCGATTTCTGACCTTTTTGGCCTTGTCATATCCAATCCCTTTCTAGTTGGTATGAGGCTTAAATTTTATGGGTAAAAGGCTTTTGCCCCGAGCATGATTGAACTAGCTTGTTTTAGGGGTATTAGCCTTGGATTTTTGGACATATTGATCCTGACTCGACTATCCCCATTTTAATGGGTATTAGCCTTCGATTTCTGGCCTTTTTGGCCTTCTCATATCCAAGCCCTTTCTAGGTGGTATGAGGCTTAAATTTTATAGGTAAAAGGCTTTTCCCCTGAGCATGATTGAACTGGCTTGTTTTATGGGTATTAGCCTTGGATTTTGGGACATATTGATCGTGACTCGACTAGCCCCATTTCAATGGGTATTAGCCTTCGATTTCTAACTTTTTTGGTCTTTTCATATCCAAGCCCTTTTTAGTTGGTATTAGGCTTAAATTTTATGGGTAAACTGCTTTTCCCCCGAGCATGATTGAAATGGCATGTTTGAGGGGGTATTAGCCTTGGATTTTGGGACATATTGATCCTGACTCGAGTAGCCACATTTCAATGGGTATTAGCCTTCGATTTCTGACCTTTTTGGCCTTGTCATATCCAATCCCTTTCTAATTGGTATGAGGCTTAAATTTTATGGGTAAAAGGCTTTCCCCCGAGCATGATTGAACTGGCTTGTTTGAGGGGGTATTAGCCTTGGATTTTGGGACATATTGATCCTGACTCGACTAGCCCCATTTCAATGGGTATTAGCCTTGGATTTCTGACTTGTTTGGTCTTTTCATATCCAAGCCCTTTCTAGTTGGTATGAGGCTTAAATTGTATGGGTAAAAGACTTTTCCCCCGAGCATGATTGAACTGGCTTGTTTTAGAGGGTATTAGCCTTGGATTTTGGGACATATTGATCCTGGCTCGACTAGCCCCATTTCAATGGGTATTAGCCTTCGATTTCTGACCTTTTTGGCCTTGTCATATCCAAGCCCTTTCTAGTTGGTATGAGGCTTAAATTTAATGGGTAAAAGGCTTTTCTCCCGAGCAGGATTGAACTGGCTTGTTGTTTGGGTATTAGCCTTGTATTTTGGGACATATTGATCATGACTCGACTAGCCCCATTTCAATGGGTATTAGCCTTTGATTTCTGACTTGTTTGGTCTTGTCATATCCAAGCCCTTTCTAGTTGATATGAGGCTTAAATTTTATGGGTAAAAGGCTTTTCCCCCGATCATGATTGAACTGGCTTGTTTTAGAGGGTATTAGCCTTGGATTTTGGGACATATTGATCGTGACTCGACTAGCCCCATTTCAATGGGTATTAGCCTTCGATTTCTAACTTTTTTGGTCTTTTCATATCCAAGCCCGTTTTAGTTGGTATTAGGCTTAAATTTTATGGGTAAACGGCTTTTCCCCCGAGCATGATTGAAATGGCATGTTTGAGGGGGTATTAGCCTTGGATTTTGGGACATATTGATCCTGACTCGAGTAGCCACATTTCAATGGGTATTAGCCTTCGATTTCTGACCTTTTTGGCCTTGTCATATCCAATCCCTTTCTAATTGGTATGAGGCTTAAATTTTATGGGTAAAAGGCTTTCCCCCGAGCATGATTGAACTGGCTTGTTTGAGGGGGTATTAGCCTTGGATTTTGGGACATATTGATCCTGACTCGACTAGCCCCATTTCAATGGGTATTAGCCTTGGATTTCTGACTTGTTTGGTCTTTTCATATCCAAGCCCTTTCTAGTTGGTATGAGGCTTAAATTGTATGGGTAAAAGACTTTTCCCCCGAGCATGATTGAACTGGCTTGTTTTAGAGGGTATTAGCCTTGGATTTTGGGACATATTGATCCTGGCTCGACTAGCCCCATTTCAATGGGTATTAGCCTTCGATTTCTGACCTTTTTGGCCTTGTCATATCCAAGCCCTTTCTAGTTGGTATGAGGCGTAAATTTAATGGGTAAAAGGCTTTTCTCCCGAGCAGGATTGAACTGGCTTGTTTTATGGGTATTAGCCTTGTATTTTGGGACATATTGATCATGACTCTACTAGCCCCATTTCAATGGGTATTAGCCTTTCATTTCTGACTTGTTTGGTCTTGTCATATCCAAGCCCTTTCTAGTTGATATGAGGCTTAAATTTTATGGGTAAAAGGCTTTTCCCCCGAGCATGATTGAACTAGCTTGTTTTAGAGGGTATTAGCCTTGGATTTTGGGACATATTGATCGTGACTCAACTAGCCCCATTTCAATGGGTATTAGCCTTCGATTTCTAGCTTTTTTGGTCTTTTCATATCCAAGCCCTTTTTAGTTGGTATTAGGCTTAAATTTTATGGGTAAACGGCTTTTCCCCCGAGCATGATTGAAATGGCTTGTTTGAGGGGGTATTAGCCTTGGATTTTGGGACATATTGATCCTGACTCGAGTAGCCCAATTTCAATGGGTATTAGCCTTCGATTTCTGACCTTTTTGGCCTTGTCATATCCAATCCCTTTCTAGTTGGTATGAGGCTTAAATTTTATGGGTAAAAGGCTTTTGCCCCGAGCATGATTGATCTAGCTTGTTTTAGGGGTATTAGCCTTGGATTTTTGGACATATTGATCCTGACTCGACTATCCCCATTTTAATGGGTATTAGCCTTCGATTTCTGGCCTTTTTGGCCTTCTCATATCCAAGCCCTTTCTACGTGGTATGAGGCTTAAATTTTATAGGTAAAAGGCTTTTCCCCTGAGCATGATTGAACTGGCTTGTTTTATGGGTATTAGCCTTGTATTTTGGGACATATTGATCCTGACTCGACTAGCCCCATTTCAAGGGGTATTAGCCTTGGATTTCTGACTTGTTTGGTCTTGTCATATCCAAGCCCTTCTAGTTGGTATGAGGATTAAATTTTATGGGTAAAAGGCTTTTCCCCGAGCATGATTGAACTGGCTTGTTTGAGGGGGCCCCATTTCAATGGGTATTAGCCTTTGATTTCTAACTTGTTTGGTCTTGTCATATGCAAGCCTTTTCTAGTTGGTATGAGGCTTAAATTTTATGGGTAAAAGACTTTTCCCCCGAGCATGATTGAACTGGATTATTTTAGAGGGTATTAGCCTTGGATTTTGGGACATATTGATCCTGGCTCGACTAGCCCAATTTCAATGGGTATTAGCCTTGGATTTCTGACTTGTTTGGTCTTGTCATATCCAAGCCCTTCTAGTTGGTATGAGGCTTAAATTTTATGGGTAAAAGGCTTTTCCCCCGAGCATGATTGAACTGGCTTGTTTTAGAGGGTATTAGCCTTGGATTTTGGGACATATTGATCCTGGCTCGACTAGCCCCATTTCAATGGGTATTAGCCTTGGATTTCTGACTTGTTTGGTCTTTTCATATCCAAGCCCTTTCTAGTTGGTATGAGGCTTAAATTGTATGGGTAAAAGACTTTTCCCCCGAGCATGATTGAACTGGCTTGTTTTAGAGGGTATTAGCCTTGGATTTTGGGACATATTGATCCTGGCTCGACTAGCCCCATTTCAATGGGTATTAGCCTTCGATTTCTGACCTTTTTGGCCTTGTCATATCCAAGCCCTTTCTAGTTGGTATGAGGCTTAAATTTAATGGGTAAAAGGCTTTTCTCCCGAGCAGGATTGAACTGGCTTGTTTTATGGGTATTAGCCTTGTATTTTGGGACATATTGATCATGACTCGACTAGCCCCATTTCAATGGGTATTAGCCTTTGATTTCTGACTTGTTTGGTCTTGTCATATCCAAGCCCTTTCTAGTTGATATGAGGCTTAAATTTTATGGGTAAAAGGCTTTTCCCCCGATCATGATTGAACTAGCTTGTTTTAGAGGGTATTAGCCTTGGATTTTGGGACATATTGATCGTGACTCGACTAGCCCCATTTCAATGGGTATTAGCCTTCGATTTCTAACTTTTTTGGTCTTTTCATATCCAAGCCCGTTTTAGTTGGTATTAGGCTTAAATTTTATGGGTAAACGGCTTTTCCCCCGAGCATGATTGAAATGGCATGTTTGAGGGGGTATTAGCCTTGGATTTTGGGACATATTGATCCTGACTCGAGTAGCCACATTTCAATGGGTATTAGCCTTCGATTTCTGACCTTTTTGGCCTTGTCATATCCAATCCCTTTCTAATTGGTATGAGGCTTAAATTTTATGGGTAAAAGGCTTTCCCCCGAGCATGATTGAACTGGCTTGTTTGAGGGGGTATTAGCCTTGGATTTTGGGACATATTGATCCTGACTCGACTAGCCCCATTTCAATGGGTATTAGCCTTGGATTTCTGACTTGTTTGGTCTTTTCATATCCAAGCCCTTTCTAGTTGGTATGAGGCTTAAATTGTATGGGTAAAAGACTTTTCCCCCGAGCATGATTGAACTGGCTTGTTTTAGAGGGTATTAGCCTTGGATTTTGGGACATATTGATCCTGGCTCGACTAGCCCCATTTCAATGGGTATTAGCCTTCGATTTCTGACCTTTTTGGCCTTGTCATATCCAAGCCCTTTCTAGTTGGTATGAGGCGTAAATTTAATGGGTAAAAGGCTTTTCTCCCGAGCAGGATTGAACTGGCTTGTTTTATGGGTATTAGCCTTGTATTTTGGGACATATTGATCATGACTCTACTAGCCCCATTTCAATGGGTATTAGCCTTTCATTTCTGACTTGTTTGGTCTTGTCATATCCAAGCCCTTTCTAGTTGATATGAGGCTTAAATTTTATGGGTAAAAGGCTTTTCCCCCGAGCATGATTGAACTAGCTTGTTTTAGAGGGTATTAGCCTTGGATTTTGGGACATATTGATCGTGACTCAACTAGCCCCATTTCAATGGGTATTAGCCTTCGATTTCTAGCTTTTTTGGTCTTTTCATATCCAAGCCCTTTTTAGTTGGTATTAGGCTTAAATTTTATGGGTAAACGGCTTTTCCCCCGAGCATGATTGAAATGGCTTGTTTGAGGGGGTATTAGCCTTGGATTTTGGGACATATTGATCCTGACTCGAGTAGCCCAATTTCAATGGGTATTAGCCTTCGATTTCTGACCTTTTTGGCCTTGTCATATCCAATCCCTTTCTAGTTGGTATGAGGCTTAAATTTTATGGGTAAAAGGCTTTTGCCCCGAGCATGATTGATCTAGCTTGTTTTAGGGGTATTAGCCTTGGATTTTTGGACATATTGATCCTGACTCGACTATCCCCATTTTAATGGGTATTAGCCTTCGATTTCTGGCCTTTTTGGCCTTCTCATATCCAAGCCCTTTCTACGTGGTATGAGGCTTAAATTTTATAGGTAAAAGGCTTTTCCCCTGAGCATGATTGAACTGGTTTGTTTTATGGGTATTAGCCTTGTATTTTGGGACATATTGATCCTGACTCGACTAGCCCCATTTCAAGGGGTATTAGCCTTGGATTTCTGACTTGTTTGGTCTTGTCATATCCAAGCCCTTCTAGTTGGTATGAGGATTAAATTTTATGGGTAAAAGGCTTTTCCCCGAGCATGATTGAACTGGCTTGTTTGAGGGGGCCCCATTTCAATGGGTATTAGCCTTTGATTTCTAACTTGTTTGGTCTTGTCATATGCAAGCCTTTTCTAGTTGGTATGAGGCTTAAATTTTATGGGTAAAAGACTTTTCCCCCGAGCATGATTGAACTGGATTATTTTAGAGGGTATTAGCCTTGGATTTTGGGACATATTGATCCTGGCTCGACTAGCCCAATTTCAATGGGTATTAGCCTTGGATTTCTGACTTGTTTGGTCTTGTCATATCCAAGCCCTTCTAGTTGGTATGAGGCTTAAATTTTATGGGTAAAAGGCTTTTCCCCCGAGCATGATTGAACTGGCTTGTTTTAGAGGGTATTAGCCTTGGATTTTGGGACATATTGATCCTGGCTCGACTAGCCCCATTTCAATGGGTATTAGCCTTGGATTTCTGACTTGTTTGGTCTTTTCATATCCAAGCCCTTTCTAGTTGGTATGAGGCTTAAATTGTATGGGTAAAAGACTTTTCCCCCGAGCATGATTGAACTGGCTTGTTTTAGAGGGTATTAGCCTTGGATTTTGGGACATATTGATCCTGGCTCGACTAGCCCCATTTCAATGGGTATTAGCCTTCGATTTCTGACCTTTTTGGCCTTGTCATATCCAAGCCCTTTCTAGTTGGTATGAGGCTTAAATTTAATGGGTAAAAGGCTTTTCTCCCGAGCAGGATTGAACTAGCTTGTTTTATGGGTATTAGCCTTGTATTTTGGGACATATTGATCATGACTCGACTAGCCCCATTTCAATGGGTATTAGCCTTTGATTTCTGACTTGTTTGGTCTTGTCATATCCAAGCCCTTTCTAGTTGATATGAGGCTTAAATTTTATGGGTAAAAGGCTTTTCCCCCGATCATGATTGAACTAGCTTGTTTTAGAGGGTATTAGCCTTGGATTTTGGGACATATTGATCGTGACTCGACTAGCCCCATTTCAATGGGTATTAGCCTTCGATTTCTAACTTTTTTGGTCTTTTCATATCCAAGCCCGTTTTAGTTGGTATTAGGCTTAAATTTTATGGGTAAACGGCTTTTCCCCCGAGCATGATTGAAATGGCATGTTTGAGGGGGTATTAGCCTTGGATTTTGGGACATATTGATCCTGACTCGAGTAGCCACATTTCAATGGGTATTAGCCTTCGATTTCTAGCTTTTTTGGTATTTTCATATCCAAACCCTTTTTAGTTGGTATTAGGCTTAAATTTTATGGGTAAACGGCTTTTCCCCTGAGCATGATTGAAATGGCTTGTTTGAGGGGGTATTAGCCTTGGATTTTGGGACATATTGATCCTGACTCGACTAGCCCCATTTCAATGGGTATTAGCCTTGGATTTCTGACTTGTTTGGTCTTGTCATATCCAAGCCCTTTCTAGTTGGTATGAGGCTTAAATTGTATGGGTAAAAGACTTTTCCCGCGAGCATGATTGAACTGGCTTGTTTTAGAGGGTATTAGCCTTGGATTTTGGGACATATTGATCCTGTCTCGACTAGCCCCATTTCAATGGGTATTAGCCTTCGATTTCTGACCTTTTTGGCCTTGTCATATCCAAGCCCTTTCTAGTTGGTATGAGGCTTAAATTTAATGGGTAAAAGGCTTTTCTCCTGAGCATGATTGAACTGGCTTGTTTTATGGGTATTAGCCTTGTATTTTGGGACATATTGATCGTGACTCGTCTAGCCCCATTTCAATGGGTATTAGCCTTCGATTTCTAACTTTTTTGGTCTTTTCATATCCAAGCCCTTTTTAGTTGGTATTAGGCTTAAATTTTATGGGTAAACGACTTTTCCCCTGAGCATGATTGAAATGGCTTGTTTGAGGGGGTATTAGCCTTGGATTTTGGGACATATTGATCCTGACTCGACTAGCCCCATTTCAATGGGTATTAGCCTTGGATTTCTGACTTGTTTGGTCTTGTCATATCCAAGCCCTTTCTAGTTGGTATGAGGCTTAAATTTTATGGGTAAACGGCTTTTCCCCCGAGCATGATTGAAATAGCTTGTTTGAGGGGGTATTAGCCTTGGATTTTGGGACATATTGATCCTGACTCGAGTAGCCCCATTTCAATGGGTATTAGCCTTCGATTTCTGACCTTTTTGGCCTTGTCATATCCAATCCCTTTCTAGTTGGTATGAGGCTTAAATTTTATGCGTAAAAGGCTTTTGCCCCGAGCATGATTGAACTGGCTTGTTTTAGGGGTATTAGCCTTGGATTTTTGGACATATTGATCCTGACTCGACTAGCCCCATTTCAATGGGTATTAGCCTTGGATTTCTGACTTGTTTGGTCTTGTCATATCCAAGCCCTTTCTAGTTGATATGAGGCTTAAATTTTATGGGTAAAAGGCTTTTCCCCCGAGCATGATTGAAGTAGCTTGTTTTAGAGGGTATTAGCCTTGGATTTTGGGACATATTGATCCTGACTCGACTAGCCCCATTTCAATGGGTATTAGCCTTCGATTTCTAGCTTTTTTGGTCTTTTCATATCCAAGCCCTTTTTAGTTGGTAATAGGCTTAAATTTTATGGGTAAACAGCTTTTCCCCCGAGCATGATTGAAATGGCTTGTTTGAGGGGGTATTAGCCTTGGATTTTGGGACATATTGATCCTGACTCGAGTAGCCACATTTCAATGGGTATTAGCCTTCAATTTCTGACCTTTTTGGCCTTGTCATATCTAATCCCTTTCTAGTTGGTATGAGGCTTAAATTTTATGGGTAAAAGGCTTTCCCCCGAGCATGATTGAACTGGCTTGTTTGACGGGGTATTAGCCTTGGATTTTGGGACATATTGATCCTGACTCGACTAGCCCCATTTCAATGGGTATTAGCCTTTGATTTCTGACTTGTTTGGTCTTGTCATATCCAAGCCCTTTCTAGTTGATATGAGGCTTAAATTTTATGGGTAAAAGGCTTTTCCCCCGAGCATGATTGAACTAGCTTCTTTTAGAGGGTATTAGCCTTGGATTTTGGGACATATTGATCCTGGCTCGACTAGCCCCATTTCAATGGGTATTAGTCTTCGATTTCTGACCTTTTTGGCCTTGTCATATCCAAGCCCTTTCTAGTTGGTTTGAGGATTAAATTTAATGGGTAAAAGGCTTTTCTCCCGAGCATGATTGAACTGGCTTGTTTTATGGGTATTAGCCTTGTATTTTGGGACATATTGATCCTGCCTCGACTAGCCCCATTTCAATGGGTATTAGCCTTCGATTTCTAGCTTTTTTGGTCTTTTCATATCCAAGCCCTTTTTAGTTGGTATTAGGCTTAAATTTTATGGGTAAATGGCTTTTCCCCCGAGCATGATTGAAATGGCTTGTTTGAGGGGGTATTAGCCTTGGATTTTGGAACATATTGATCCTGACTCGAGTAGCCACATTTCAATGGGTATTAGCCTTCGATTTCTGGCCTTTTTGGCCTTCTCATATCCAAGCCCTTTCTAGGTGGTATGAGGCTTAATTTTTATGGGTAAAAGGCTTTTCCCCTGAGCATGATTGAACTGGCTTGTTTTATGGGTATTAGCCTTGTATTTTGGGACATATTGATCCTGACTCGACTAGCCCCATTTCAATGGGTATTAGCCTTGGATTTCTGACTTGTTTGGTCTTGTCATATCCAAGCCCTTCTAGTTGGTATGAGGCTTAAATTTTATGGGTAAAAGGCTTTTCCCCGAGCATGATTGAACTGGCTTGTTTGAGGGGGTATTAGCATTGGATTTTGGGACATATTGATCCTGACTCGACTAGCCCCATTTCAATGGGTATTAGCCTTTGATTTCTGACTTGTTTGGTCTTGTCATATCCAAGCCCTTTCTAGTTGGTATGAGGCTTAAATTTTATGGGTAAAAGGCTTTTCCCCCGAGCATGATTGAACTGGATTGTTTTAGAGGGTATTAGCCTTGGATTTTGGGACATATTGATCCTGGCTCGACTAGCTCTATTTCAATGGGTATTAGCCTTCGATTTCTGACCTTTTTGGCCTTGTCATATCCAAGCCCTTTCTAGTTGGTATGAGGCTTAAATTTAATGGGTAAAAGGCTTTTCTCCCGAGCAGGATTGAACTGGCTTGTTTTATGGGTATTAGCCTTGTATTTTGGGACATATTGATCCTGACTCGACTAGCCCCATTTCAATGGGTATTAGCCTTGGATTTCTGACTTGTTTGGTCTTGTCATATCCAAGCCCTTCTAGTTGGTATGAGGCTTAAATTTTATGGGTAAAAGGCTTTTCCCCGAGCATGATTGAACTGACTTGTTTGAGGGGGTTTTAGCATTGGATTTTGGGACATATTGTTCCTGACTCGACTAGCCCCATTTCAATGGGTATTAGCCTTCGATTTCTGACCTTTTTGGCCTTGTCATATCCAAGCCCTTTGTAGTTGGTATGAGGCTTAAATTTAATGGGTAAAAGGCTTTTCTCCCGAGCATAATTGAACTGGCTTGTTTTATGGGTATTACCCTTGTATTTTGGGACATATTGATCCTGCCTCGACTAGCCCCATTTCAATGGGTATTAGCCTTCGATTTCTAGCTTTTTTGGTCTTTTCATATCCAAGCCCTTTTTAGTTGGTATTAGGCTTAAATTTTATGGGTAAACGGCTTTTCCCCCGAGCATGATTGAAATGGCTTGTTTGAGGGGGTATTAGCCTTGGATTTTGGAACATATTGATCCTGACTCGAGTAGCCACATTTCAATGGGTATTGGCCTTCGATTTCTGACCTTTTTGGCCTTGTCATATCCAATCCCTTTCTAGTTGGTATGAGGCTTAAATTTTATTGGTAAAAGGCTTTTGTCCCGAGCATGATTGAACTGGCTTGTTTTAGGGGTATTAGCCTTGGATTTTTGGACATATTGATCCTGACTCGACTAGCCCCATTTGAATGGGTATTAGCCTTCGATTTCTGGCCTTTTTGGCCTTCTCATATCCAAGCCCTTTCTAGGTGGTATGAGGCTTAAATTTTATGTGTAAAAGGCTTTTCCCCTGAGCATGATTGAACTGGCTTGTTTTATGGGTATTAGCCTTGTATTTTGGGACATATTGATCCTGACTCGACTAGCCCCATTTCAATGGGTATTAGCCTTGGATTTCTGACTTGTTTGGTCTTGTCATATCCAAGCCCTTCTAGTTGGTATGAGGCTTAAATTTTATGGGTAAAAGGCTTTTCCCCGAGCATGATTGAACTGGCTTGTTTGAGGGGGTATTAGCATTGGATTTTGGGACATATTGATCCTGACTCGACTAGCCCCATTTCAATGGGTATTAGCCTTTGATTTCTGACTTGTTTGGTCTTGTCATATCCAAGCCCTTTCTAGTTGGTATGAGGCTTAAATTTTATGGATAAAAGGCTTTTCCCCCGAGCATCATTGAACTGGATTGTTTTAGAGGGTATTAGCCTTGGATTTTAGGACATATTGATCTTGACTCGACTAGCCCCATTTCAATGGGTATTAGCCTTCGATTTCTAACTTGTTTGGTCTTGTCATATCCAAGCCCTTCTAGTTGGTATGAGGCTTAAATTTTATGGGTAAAAGGCTTTTCCCCGAGCATGATTGAACTGGCTTGTTTGAGGGGGTATTAGCATTGGATTTTGGGACATATTGATCCTGACTCGACTAGCCCCATTTCAATGGGTATTAGCCTTCGATTTCTGACCTGTTTGGCCTTGTCATATCCAAGCCCTTTCTAGTTGGTATGAGGCTTAAATTTAATGGGTAAAAGGCTTTTCTCCCGAGCATGATTGAACTGGCTTGTTTTATGTGTATTAGCCTTGTATTTTGGGACATATTGATCCTGCCTCGACTAGCCCCATTTCAATGGGTATTAGCCTTCGATTTCTAGCTTTTTTGGTCTTTTCATATCCAAGCCCTTTTTAGTTGGTATTAGGCTTAAATTTTATGGGTAAACGGCTTTTCCCCCGAGCATGATTGAAATGGCTTGTTTGAGGGGGTATTAGCCTTGGATTTTGGAACATATTGATCCTGACTCGAGTAGCCACATTTCAATGGGTATTAGCCTTCGATTTCTGACCTTTTTGGCCTTGTCATATCCAATCCCTTTCTAGTTGGTATGAGGCTTAAATTTTATGGGTAAAAGGCTTTCCCCCGAGCATGATTGAACTGGCTTGTTTGGGGGGGTATTAGCCTTGGATTTTGGGACATATTGATCCTGCCTCGACTAGCCCCATTTCAATGGGTATTAGCCTTGGATTTATGACTTGTTTGGTCTTGTCATATCCAAGCCCTTTCTAGTTGGTATGAGGCTTAAATTGTATGGGTAAAAGACTTTTCCCCCGAGCATGATTGAACTGGCTTGTTTTAGAGGGTATTAGCCTCTGATTTTGCGACATATTGATCCTGCCTCGACTAGCCCCATTTCAATGGGTATTAGCCTTCGATTTCTGACCTTTTTGGCCTTGTCATATCCAAGCCCTTTCTAGTTGGTATGAGGCTTAAATTTAATGGGTAAAAGGATTTTCTCCCGAGCATGATTGAACTGGCTTGCTTAATGGGTATTAGCCTTGTATTTTGGGACATATTGATCGTGACTCGTCTAGCCCCATTTCAATGGGTATTAGCCTTCGATTTCTAACTTTTTTGGTCTTTTCATATCCAAGCCCTTTTTAGTTGGTATTAGGCTTAAATTTTATGGGTAAACGGCTTTTCCCCCGAGCATGATTGAAATGGCTTGTTTGAGGGGGTATTAGCCTTGGATTTTGGGACATATTGATCCTGACTCGAGTAGCCCCATTTCAATGGGTATTAGCCTTTGATTTCTGACCTTTTTGGCCTTGTCATATCCAATCCCTTTCTAGTTGGTATGAGGCTTAAATTTTATGGGTAAAAGGCTTTTGCCCCGAGCATGATTGAACTGGCTTGTTTTAGGGGTATTAGCCTTGGATTTTTGGACATATTGATCCTGACTCGACTAGCCCCATTTTAATGGGTATTAGCCTTCGATTTCTGGCTTTTTTGGCCTTCTCATATCCAAGCCCTTTCTAGGTGGTATGAGGCTTAAATTTTATGGGTAAAAGGCTTTTCCCCTGAGCATGATTGAACTGGCTTGTTTTATGGGTATTAGCCTTGTATTTTGGGACATATTGATCCTGACTCGACTAGCCCCATTTCAATGGGTATTAGCCTTGGATTTCTGACTTGTTTGGTCTTGTCATATCAAAGCCCTTCTAGTTGGTATGAGGCTTAAATTTTATGGGTAAAAGGCTTTTCCCCGAGCATGATTGAACTGGCTTGTTTGAGGGGGTATTAGCCTTGGATTATGGGACATATTGATCCTGACTCGACTAGCCCCATTTCAATGGGTATTAGCCTTTGATTTCTGACTTGTTTGGTCTTGTCATATCCAAGCCCTTTCTAGTTGGTATGAGGCTTAAATTTTATGGGTAAAAGGCTTTTCCCCCGAGCATGATTGAACTGGATTGTTTTAGAGGGTATTAGCCTTGGATTTTGGGACATATTGATCCTGGCTCGACTAGCCCTATTTCAATGGGTATTAGCCTTCGATTTCTGACCTTTTTAGCCTTGTCATATCCAAGCCCTTTCTAGTTGGTATGAGGCTTAAATTTTATGGATAGAAGGCTTTTCCCCCGAGCATGATTGAACTGGATTGTTTTAGAGGGTATTAGCCTTGGATTTTGGGACATATTGATCCTGGCTCGACTAGCCCTATTTCAATGGGTATTAGCCTTCGATTTCTGACCTTTTTGGCCTTGTCATATCCAAGCCCTTTCTAGTTGGTATGAGGCTTAAATTTAATGGGTAAAAGGCTTTTCTCCCGAGCAGGATTGAACTGGCTTGTTTTATGGGTATTAGCCTTGTATTTTGGGACATATTGATCCTGACTCGACTAGC
This sequence comes from Salix caprea, assembly GCA_964035475.1. Taxonomy (NCBI): domain Eukaryota; kingdom Viridiplantae; phylum Streptophyta; class Magnoliopsida; order Malpighiales; family Salicaceae; genus Salix; species Salix caprea. The sequence continues at coordinate 261,512 of OZ037745.1, read as the reverse complement.
CCCATTTCAATGGGTATTAGCCTTGGATTTCTGACTTGTTTGGTCTTATCATATCCAAGCCCTTTCTAGTTGGTATGAGACTTAAATTTTATGGGTAAACGGCTTTTCCCCCGAGCATGATTGAAATGGCTTGTTTGAGGAGGTATTAGCCTTGGATTTTGGGACATATTGATCCTGACTCGAGTAGCCCCATTTCAATGGGTATTAGCCTTTGATTTCTGACCTTTTTGGCCTTGTCATATCCAAGCCCTTTCTAGTTGGTATGAGGCTTAAATTTAGTGGGTAAAAGGCTTTTCTCCCGAGCAGGATTGAACTGGCTTGTTTTATGGGTATTTGCCTTGTATTTTGGGACATATTGATCCTGACTCGACTAGCCCCATTTCAATGGGTATTAGCCTTTGCTTTTTGACTTGTTTGGTCTTGTCATATCCAAGCCCCTTCTAGTTGATATGAGGCTTAAATTTTATGGGTAAAAGGCTTTTCCCCCGAGCATGATTGAACTAGCTTGTTTTAGAGGGTATTAGCCTTGGATTTTAGGACATATTGATCGTGACTCGACTAGCCCCATTTCAATGGGTATTAGCCATCGATTTCTAACTTTTTTGGTCTTTTCATATCCAAGCCCTTTTTAGTTGGTATTAGGCTTAAATTTGATGGGTAAACGGCTTTTCCCCCGAGCATGATTGAAATGGCTTTTTTGAGGGGGTATTAGCCTTGGATTTTGGGACATATTGATCCTGACTCGAGTAGCCCCATTTCAATGGGTATTAGCCTTCGATTTCTAACCTTTTTGGCCGTGTCATATCCAATCCGTTTCTAGTTGGTATGAGGCTTAAATTTTATGGGTAAAAGGCTTTTCCCCGAGCATGATTGAACTGGCTTGTTTGAGGGGGTATTAGCATTGGATTTTGGGACATATTGATCCTGACTCGACTAGCCCCATTTCAATGGGTATTAGCCTTCGATTTCTGACCTGTTTGGCCTTGTCATATCCAAGCCCTTTCTAGTTGGTATGAGGCTTAAATTTAATGGGTAAAAGGCTTTTCTCCCGAGAATGATTGAACTGGCTTGTTTTATGGGTATTAGCCTTGTATTTTGGGACATATTGATCCTGCCTCGACTAGCCCCATTTCAATGGGTATTAGCCTTCGATTTCTAGCTTTTTTGGTCTTTTCATATCCAAGCCCTTTTTAGTTGGTATTAGGCTTAAATTTTATGGGTAAACGGCTTTTCCCCCGAGCATGATTGAAATGGCTTGTTTGAGGGGGTATTAGCCTTGGATTTTGGGACATATTGATCCTGACTCGAGTAGCCCCATTTCAATGGGTATTAGCCTTTGATTTCTGACCTTTTTGGCCTTGTCATATCCAATCCCTTTCTAGTTGGTATGAGGCTTAAATTTTATGGGTAAAAGGCTTTTGCCCCGAGCATGATTGAACTGGCTTGTTTTAGGGGTATTAGCCTTGGATTTTTGGACATAGTGATCCTGACTCGACTAGCCCCATTTTAATGGGTATTAGCCTTCGATTTCTGGCTTTTTTGGCCTTCTCATATCCAAGCCCTTTCTAGGTGGTATGAGGCTTAAATTTTATGGGTAAAAGGCTTTTCCCCTGAGCATGATTGAACTGGCTTGTTTTATGGGTATTAGCCTTGTATTTTGGGACATATTGATCCTGACTCGACTAGCCCCATTTCAATGGGTATTAGCCTTGGATTTCTGACTTGTTTGGTCTTGTCATATCAAAGCCCTTCTAGTTGGTATGAGGCTTAAATTTTATGGGTAAAAGGCTTTTCCCCGAGCATGATTGAACTGGCTTGTTTGAGGGGGTATTAGCCTTGGATTTTGGGACATATTGATCCTGACTCGACTAGCCCCATTTCAATGGGTATTAGCCTTTGATTTCTGACTTGTTTGGTCTTGTCATATCCAAGCCCTTTCTAGTTGGTATGAGGCTTAAATTTTATGGGTAAAAGGCTTTTCCCCCGAGCATGATTGAACTGGATTGTTTTAGAGGGTATTAGCCTTGGATTTTGGGACATATTGATCCTGGCTCGACTAGCCCTATTTCAATGGGTATTAGCCTTCGATTTCTGACCTTTTTAGCCTTGTCATATCCAAGCCCTTTCTAGTTGGTATGAGGCTTAAATTTTATGGGTAGAAGGCTTTTCCCCCGAGCATGATTGAACTGGATTGTTTTAGAGGGTATTAGCCTTGGATTTTGGGACATATTGATCCTGGCTCGACTAGCCCTATTTCAATGGGTATTAGCCTTCGATTTCTGACCTTTTTGGCCTTGTCATATCCAAGCCCTTTCTAGTTGGTATGAGGCTTAAATTTAATGGGTAAAAGGCTTTTCTCCCGAGCAGGATTGAACTGGCTTGTTTTATGGGTATTAGCCTTGTATTTTGGGACATATTGATCCTGACTCGACTAGCCCCATTTCAATGGGTATTAGCCTTGGATTTCTGACTTGTTTGGTCTTATCATATCCAAGCCCTTTCTAGTTGGTATGAGACTTAAATTTTATGGGTAAACGGCTTTTCCCCCGAGCATGATTGAAATGGCTTGTTTGAGGAGGTATTAGCCTTGGATTTTGGGACATATTGATCCTGACTCGAGTAGCCCCATTTCAATGGGTATTAGCCTTTGATTTCTGACCTTTTTGGCCTTGTCATATCCAAGCCCTTTCTAGTTGGTATGAGGCTTAAATTTAGTGGGTAAAAGGCTTTTCTCCCGAGCAGGATTGAACTGGCTTGTTTTATGGGTATTTGCCTTGTATTTTGGGACATATTGATCCTGACTCGACTAGCCCCATTTCAATGGGTATTAGCCTTTGATTTTTGACTTGTTTGGTCTTGTCATATCCAAGCCCCTTCTAGTTGATATGAGGCTTAAATTTTATGGGTAAAAGGCTTTTCCCCCGAGCATGATTGAACTAGCTTGTTTTAGAGGGTATTAGCCTTGGATTTTAGGACATATTGATCGTGACTCGACTAGCCCCATTTCAATGGGTATTAGCCATCGATTTCTAACTTTTTTGGTCTTTTCATATCCAAGCCCTTTTTAGTTGGTATTAGGCTTAAATTTGATGGGTAAACGGCTTTTCCCCCGAGCATGATTGAAATGGCTTTTTTGAGGGGGTATTAGCCTTGGATTTTGGGACATATTGATCCTGACTCGAGTAGCCCCATTTCAATGGGTATTAGCCTTCGATTTCTAACCTTTTTGGCCGTGTCATATCCAATCCGTTTCTAGTTGGTATGAGGCTTAAATTTTATGGGTAAAAGGCTTTTCCCCGAGCATGATTGAACTGGCTTGTTTGAGGGGGTATTAGCATTGGATTTTGGGACATATTGATCCTGACTCGACTAGCCCCATTTCAATGGGTATTAGCCTTCGATTTCTGACCTGTTTGGCCTTGTCATATCCAAGCCCTTTCTAGTTGGTATGAGGCTTAAATTTAATGGGTAAAAGGCTTTTCTCCCGAGCATGATTGAACTGGCTTGTTTTATGGGTATTAGCCTTGTATTTTGGGACATATTGATCCTGCCTCGACTAGCCCCATTTCAATGGGTATTAGCCTTCGATTTCTAGCTTTTTTGGTCTTTTCATATCCAAGCCCTTTTTAGTTGGTATTAGGCTTAAATTTTATGGGTAAACGGCTTTTCCCCCGAGCATGATTGAAATGGCTTGTTTGATGGGGTATTAGCCTTGGATTTTGGAACATATTGATCCTGACTCGAGTAGCCACATTTCAATGGGTATTAGCCTTCGATTTCTGACCTTTTTGGCCTTGTCATATCCAATCCCTTTCTAGTTGGTATGAGGCTCAAATTTTATGGGTAAAAGGCTTTCCCCCGAGCATGATTGAACTGGCTTGTTTGGGGGGGTATTAGCCTTGGATTTTGGGACATATTGATCCTGCCTCGACTAGCCCCATTTCAATGGGTATTAGCCTTGGATTTATGACTTGTTTGGTCTTGTCATATCCAAGCCCTTTCTAGTTGGTATGAGGCTTAAATTGTATGGGTAAAAGACTTTTCCCCCGAGCATGATTGAACTGGCTTGTTTTAGAGGGTATTAGCCTCTGATTTTGCGACATATTGATCCTGCCTCGACTAGCCCCATTTCAATGGGTATTAGCCTTCGATTTCTGACCTCTTTGGCCTTGTCATATCCAAGCCCTTTCTAGTTGGTATGAGGCTTAAATTTAATGGGTAAAAGGATTTTCTCCCGAGCATGATTGAACTGGCTTGCTTAATGGGTATTAGCCTTGTATTTTGGGACATATTGATCGTGACTCGTCTAGCCCCATTTCAATGGGTATTAGCCTTCGATTTCTAACTTTTTTGGTCTTTTCATATCCAAGCCCTTTTTAGTTGGTATTAGGCTTAAATTTTATGGGTAAACGGCTTTTCCCCCGAGCATGATTGAAATGGCTTGTTTGAGGGGGTATTAGCCTTGGATTTTGGGACATATTGATCCTGACTCGACTAGCCCCATTTCAATGGGTATTAGCCTTTGATTTCTGACCTTTTTGGCCTTGTCATATCCAATCCCTTTCTAGTTGGTATGAGGCTTAAATTTTATGGGTAAAAGGCTTTTGCCCCGAGCATGATTGAACTGGCTTGTTTTAGGGGTATTAGCCTTGGATTTTTGGACATATTGATCCTGACTCGACTAGCCCCATTTTATTGGGTATTAGCCTTCGATTTCTGGCTTTTTTGGCCTTCTCATATCCAAGCCCTTTCTAGGTGGTATGAGGCTTAAATTTTATGGGTAAAAGGCTTTTCCCCTGAGCATGATTGAACTGGCTTGTTTTATGGGTATTAGCCTTGTATTTTGGGACATATTGATCCTGACTCGACTAGCCCCATTTCAATGGGTATTAGCCTTGGATTTCTGACTTGTTTGGTCTTGTCATATCAAAGCCCTTCTAGTTGGTATGAGGCTTAAATTTTATGGGTTAAAGGCTTTTCCCCGAGCATGATTGAACTGGCTTGTTTGAGGGGGTATTAGCCTTGGATTTTGGGACATATTGATCCTGACTCGACTAGCCCCATTTCAATGGGTATTAGCCTTTGATTTCTGACTTGTTTGGTCTTGTCATATCCAAGCCCTTTCTAGTTGGTATGAGGCTTAAATTTTATGGGTAAAAGGCTTTTCCCCCGAGCATGATTGAACTGGATTGTTTTAGAGGGTATTAGCCTTGGATTTTGGGACATATTGATCCTGGCTCGACTAGCCCTATTTCAATGGGTATTAGCCTTCGATTTCTGACCTTTTTAGCCTTGTCATATCCAAGCCCTTTCTAGTTGGTATGAGGCTTAAATTTTATGGGTAAAAGGCTTTTCCCCCGAGCATGATTGAACTGGATTGTTTTAGAGGGTATTAGCCTTGGATTTTGGGACATATTGATCCTGGCTCGACTAGCCCTATTTCAATGGGTATTAGCCTTCGATTTCTGACCTTTTTGGCCTTGTCATATCCAAGCCCTTTCTAGTTGGTATGAGGCTTAAATTTAATGGGTAAAAGGCTTTTCTCCCGAGCAGGATTGAACTGGCTTGTTTTATGGGTATTAGCCTTGTATTTTGGGACATATTGATCCTGACTCGACTAGCCCCATTTCAATGGGTATTAGCCTTGGATTTCTGACTTGTTTGGTCTTATCATATCCAAGCCCTTTCTAGTTGGTATGAGACTTAAATTTTATGGGTAAACGGCTTTTCCCCCGAGCATGATTGAAATGGCTTGTTTGAGGAGGTATTAGCCTTGGATTTTGGGACATATTGATCCTGACTCGAGTAGCCCCATTTCAATGGGTATTAGCCTTCGATTTCTGACCTTTTTGGCCTTGTCATATCCAAGCCCTTTCTAGTTGGTATGAGGCTTAAATTTAGTGGGTAAAAGGCTTTTCTCCCGAGCAGGATTGAACTGGCTTGTTTTATGGGTATTAGCCTTGTATTTTGGGACATATTGATCCTGACTCGACTAGCCCCATTTCAATGGGTATTAGCCTTTGATTTTTGACTTGTTTGGTCTTGTCATATCCAAGCCCTTTCTAGTTGGTATGAGGCTTAAATTTTATGGGTAAAAGGCTTTTCCCCCGAGCATGATTGAACTGGATTGTTTTAGAGGGTATTAGCCTTGGATTTTGGGACATATTGATCCTGGCTCGACTAGCCCTATTTCAATGGGTATTAGCCTTCGATTTCTAACCTTTTTGGCCTTGTCATATCCAAGCCCTTTCTAGTTGGTATGAGGCTTAAATTTTATGGGTAAAAGGCTTTTCCCCTGAGCATGATTAAACTGGCTTGTTTTAGAGGGTATTAGCCTTGGATTTTGGGACATATTGATCCTGGCTCGACTAGGCCCATTTCAATGGGTATTAGCCTTCGATTTCTGACCTTTTTGGCCTTGTCATATCCAAGCCCTTTCTAGTTGGTATGAGGCTTAAATTTAATGGGTAAAAGGCTTTTCTCCCGAGCATGATTGAACTGGCTTATTTTATGGGTATTAGCCTTGTATTTTGGGACATATTGATCGTGACTCGAGTAGCCCCATTTCAATGGGTATTAGCCTTCGATTTCTAACCTTTTTGGCCGTGTCATATCCAATCCGTTTCTAGTTGGTATGAGTCTTAAATTTTATGGGTAAAAGGCTTTGCCCCGAGCATGATTGAACTGGCTTGTTTGAGGGGGTATTAGCCTTGGATTTTAGGACATATTGATCCTAACTGGACTAGCCCCATTTCAATGGGTATTAGCCTTGGATTTCTGACTTGTTTGGTCTTATCATATCCAAGCCCTTTCTAGTTGGTATGAGACTTAAATTTTATGGGTAAACGGCTTTTCCCCCGAGCATGATTGAAATGGCTTGTTTGAGGAGGTATTAGCCTTGGATTTTGGGACATATTGATCCTGACTCGAGTAGCCCCATTTCAATGGGTATTAGCCTTCGATTTCTAACCTTTTTGGCCGTGTCATATCCAATCCGTTTCTAGTTGGTATGAGGCTTAAATTTTATGGGTAAAAGGCTTTGCCCCGAGCATGATTGAACTGGCTTGTTTGAGGGGGTATTAGCCTTGGATTTTGGGACATATTGATCCTGACTCGACTAGCCCCATTTCAATGGGTATTAGCCTTTGATTTCTGACTTGTTTGGTCTTGTCATATCCAAGCCCTTTCTAGTTGGTATGAGGCTTAAATTTTATGGGTAAAAGGCTTTTCCCCCGAGCATGATTGAACTGGATTGTTTTAGAGGGTATTAGCCTTGGATTTTGGGACATATTGATCCTGGCTCGACTAGCCCTATTTCAATGGGTATTAGCCTTCGATTTCTAACCTTTTTGGCCTTGTCATATCCAAGCCCTTTCTAGTTGGTATGAGGCTTAAATTTTATGGGTAAAAGGCTTTTCCCCTGAGCATGATTAAACTGGCTTGTTTTAGAGGGTATTAGCCTTGGATTTTGGGACATATTGATCCTGGCTCGACTAGGCCCATTTCAATGGGTATTAGCCTTCGATTTCTGACCTTTTTGGCCTTGTCATATCCAAGCCCTTTCTAGTTGGTATGAGGCTTAAATTTAATGGGTAAAAGGCTTTTCTCCCGAGCATGATTGAACTGGCTTATTTTATGGGTATTAGCCTTGTATTTTGGGACATATTGATCGTGACTCGAGTAGCCCCATTTCAATGGGTATTAGCCTTCGATTTCTAACCTTTTTGGCCGTGTCATATCCAATCCGTTTCTAGTTGGTATGAGTCTTAAATTTTATGGGTAAAAGGCTTTGCCCCGAGCATGATTGAACTGGCTTGTTTGAGGGGGTATTAGCCTTGGATTTTAGGACATATTGATCCTAACTGGACTAGCCCCATTTCAATGGGTATTAGCCTTGGATTTCTGACTTGTTTGGTCTTATCATATCCAAGCCCTTTCTAGTTGGTATGAGACTTAAATTTTATGGGTAAACGGCTTTTCCCCCGAGCATGATTGAAATGGCTTGTTTGAGGAGGTATTAGCCTTGGATTTTGGGACATATTGATCCTGACTCGAGTAGCCCCATTTCAATGGGTATTAGCCTTCGATTTCTAACCTTTTTGGCCGTGTCATATCCAATCCGTTTCTAGTTGGTATGAGGCTTAAATTTTATGGGTAAAAGGCTTTGCCCCGAGCATGATTGAACTGGCTTGTTTGAGGGGGTATTAGCCTTGGATTTTGGGACATATTGATCCTGACTCGACTAGCCCCATTTCAATGGGTATTAGCCTTTGATTTCTGACTTGTTTGGTCTTGTCATATCCAAGCCCTTTCTAGTTGGTATGAGGCTTAAATTTTATGGGTAAAAGGCTTTTCCCCCGAGCATGATTGAACTGGATTGTTTTAGAGGGTATTAGCCTTGGATTTTGGGACATATTGATCCTGGCTCGACTAGCCCTATTTCAATGGGTATTAGCCTTCGATTTCTAACCTTTTTGGCCTTGTCATATCCAAGCCCTTTCTAGTTGGTATGAGGCTTAAATTTTATGGGTAAAAGGCTTTTCCCCTGAGCATGATTAAACTGGCTTGTTTTAGAGGGTATTAGCCTTGGATTTTGGGACATATTGATCCTGGCTCGACTAGGCCCATTTCAATGGGTATTAGCCTTCGATTTCTGACCTTTTTGGCCTTGTCATATCCAAGCCCTTTCTAGTTGGTATGAGGCTTAAATTTAATGGGTAAAAGGCTTTTCTCCCGAGCATGATTGAACTGGCTTATTTTATGGGTATTAGCCTTGTATTTTGGGACATATTGATCGTGACTCGAGTAGCCCCATTTCAATGGGTATTAGCCTTCGATTTCTAACCTTTTTGGCCGTGTCATATCCAATCCGTTTCTAGTTGGTATGAGTCTTAAATTTTATGGGTAAAAGGCTTTGCCCCGAGCATGATTGAACTGGCTTGTTTGAGGGGGTATTAGCCTTGGATTTTAGGACATATTGATCCTAACTGGACTAGCCCCATTTCAATGGGTATTAGCCTTGGATTTCTGACTTGTTTGGTCTTATCATATCCAAGCCCTTTCTAGTTGGTATGAGACTTAAATTTTATGGGTAAACGGCTTTTCCCCCGAGCATGATTGAAATGGCTTGTTTGAGGAGGTATTAGCCTTGGATTTTGGGACATATTGATCCTGACTCGAGTAGCCCCATTTCAATGGGTATTAGCCTTCGATTTCTAACCTTTTTGGCCGTGTCATATCCAATCCGTTTCTAGTTGGTATGAGGCTTAAATTTTATGGGTAAAAGGCTTTGCCCCGAGCATGATTGAACTGGCTTGTTTGAGGGGGTATTAGCCTTGGATTTTGGGACATATTGATCCTGACTCGACTAGCCCCATTTCAATGGGTATTAGCCTTTGATTTCTGACTTGTTTGGTCTTGTCATATCCAAGCCCTTTCTAGTTGGTATGAGGCTTAAATTTTATGGGTAAAAGGCTTTTCCCCCGAGCATGATTGAACTGGATTGTTTTAGAGGGTATTAGCCTTGGATTTTGGGACATATTGATCCTGGCTCGACTAGCCCAATTTCAATGGGTATTAGCCTTCGATTTCTAACCTTTTTGGCCTTGTCATATCCAAGCCCTTTCTAGTTGGTATGAGGCTTAAATTTAATGGGTAAAAGGCTTTTCTCCCGAGCAGGATTGAACTGGCTTGTTTTATGGGTATTAGCCTTGTATTTTGGGACATATTGATCCTGACTCGACTAGCCCCATTTCAATGGGTATTAGCCTTTGATTTCTGATTTGTTTGGTCTTGTCATATCCAAGCCCTTTCTAGTTGATATGAGGCTTAAATTTTATGGGTAAAAGGCTTTCCCCCGAGCATGATTGAACTGGCTTCTTTGAGGGGGTATTAGCCTTGGATTTATTGATCCTGACTCGACTAGCCCCATTTCAATGGGTATTAGCATTCAATTTCTAACTTTTTTGGTCTTTTCATATCCAAGCCCTTTTTAGTTGGTATTAGGCTTAAATTTTATGTGTAAACGGCTTTTCCCCCGAGCATGATTGAAATGGCTTGTTTGAGGAGGTATTAGCCTTGGATTTTTGGACATATTGATCCTGACTCGAGTAGCCCCATTTCAATGGGTATTAGCCTTCGATTTCTGACCTTTTGGCCTTGTCATATCCAATCCCTTTCTAGTTGGAATGAGGCTTAAATTTTATGGGTAAAAGGCTTTCCCCCGAGCATGATTGAACTGGCTTGTTTGAGGGGGTATTAGCCTTGGAATTTGGGACATATTGAACCTGACTCGACTAGCCCCATTTCAATGGGTATTAGCCTTTGATTTCTGACTTGTTTGGTCTTGTCATATCCAAGCCCTTTCTAGTTGGTATGAGGCTTAAATTTTATGGGTAAAAGGCTTTTCCCCTGAGCATGATTAAACTGGCTTGTTTTAGAGGGTATTAGCCTCGAATTTTGGGACATATTGATCCTGGCTCGACTAGGCCCATTTCAATGGGTATTAGCCTTCGATTTCTGACCTTTTTGGCCTTGTCATATCCAATCCCTTTCTAGTTGGTATGAGGCTTAAATTTAATGGGTAAAAGGCTTTTCTCCCGAGCATGATTGAACTGGCTTGTTTTATGGGTATTAGCCTTGTATTTTGGGACATATTGATCGTGACTCGACTAGCCCCATTTCAATGGGTATTAGCCTTCGATTTCTAACTTTTTTGGTCTTTTTATATCCAAGCCCTTTTTAGTTGGTATTAGGCTTAAATTTTATGGGTAAACGGCTTTTCCCCCGAGCATGATTGAAATGGCTTGTTTGAGGGGGTATTAGCCTTGGATTTTGGGACATATTGATCCTGACTCGAGTAGCCCCATTTCAATGGGTATTAGCCTTCGATTTCTGACCTTTTTGGCCTTGTCATATCCAAGCCCTTTCTAGTTGGTATGAGGCTTAAATTTAATGGGTAAAAGGCTTTTCTCTTGAGCATGATTGAACTGGCTTGTTTTATGGGTATTAGCCTTGTATTTTGGGACATATTGATCCTGACTCGACTAGCCCCATTTCAATGGGTATTAGCCTTTGATTTCTGACTTGTTTGGTCTTGTCATATCCAAGCCCTTTCTAGTTGGTATGAGGCTTAAATTTTATGGGTAAAAGACTTTTCCCCTGAGCATGATTGAACTGGCTTTTTTTAGGGGTATTAGCCTTGGATTTTTGGACATATTGATCCTGACTCGACTAGCCCCATTTGAATGGGTATTAGCCTTCGATTTCTAGACTTTTTGGCCTTCTCATATCCAAGCCCTTTCTAGTTGGTATGAGGCTTAAATTTTATGGGTAAAAGGCTTTTCCCCCGAGCTTGATTGAAATGGCTTGTTTGAGGGGGTATTAGCCTTGGATTTTGGGACATATTGATCCTGACTCGACTAGCCACATTTCAATGGGTATTAGCCTTCGATTTTTGACCTTCTTTGAGGGGGTATTAGCCTTGGATTTTGGGACATATTGATCCTGACTCGACTAGGCCCATTTCAATGGGTATTAGCCTTTGATTTCTGACTTGTTTGGTCTTGTCATATCCAAGCCCTTTCTAGTTGGTATGAGGCTTAAATTTTATGGGTAAAAGGCTTTCCCACGAGCATGATTGAACTGGCTTCTTTGAGGGGGTATTAGCCTTGGATTTTGGGACATATTGATCCTGACTCGACTAGCCCCATTTCAATGGGTATTAACCTTTGATTTATAACTTTTTTGGTCTTTTCATATCCAAGCCCTTTTTAGTTGGTATTAGGCTTAAATTTTATGGGTAAAAGGCTTTTCCCCTGAGCATGATTGAACTGGCTTGTTTTAGGGGTATTAGCCTTGGATTTTGGGACATATTGATCCTGACTCGACTAGCCCTATTTCAATGGGTATTAGCCTTCGATTTCTTACTTTTTTGGCCTTGTCATATCCAATCCCTTTCTAATTGGTATGAGGCTTAAATTTTATGGGTAAAAGGCTTTCCCCCGAGCATGATTGAACTGGCTTGTTTGAGGGGGTATTATCCTTGGATTTTGGGACATATTGATCCTGACTCGACTAGCCCCATTTCAATGGGTATTAGCCTTTGATTTCTGACTTGTTTGGTCTTGTCATATCCAGGCCCTTTCTAGTTGGTATGAGGCTTAAATTTTATGCGTAAAAGGCTTTTCTCCCGAGCATGATTGAACTGGCTTGTTTTAGAAGGTATTAGCCTTGGATTTTGGGACATATTGATGCTGGCTCGACTAGCCCCATTTCAATGGGTATTAGCCTTCGATTTCTGACTTGTTTGGTATTGTCATATCCAAGCCCTTTCTAGTTGGTATGAGGCTTAAATTTTATGGGTAAAAGGCTTTTCTCCCGAGCATGATTGAACTGGCTTGTTTTATGGGTATTAGCCTTGTATTTTGGGACATATTGATCGTGACTCGACTAGCCCCATTTCAATGGGTATTAGCCTTCGATTTCTAACTTTTTTGGTCTTTTCATATCCAAGCCCTTTGTAGTTGGTATTAGGCTTAAATTTTATGGGTAAACGGCTTTTCCCCGGAGCATGATTCAAATGGCTTGTTTGAGGGGGTATTAGCCTTGGATTTTGGGACATATTGATCCTGACTCGAGTAGCCCCATTTCAATGGGTATTAGCCTTCAATTTCTGACCTTTTTGGCCTTGTCATATCCAATCCCTTTCTAGTTGGTATGAGGCTTTAATTTTATGGGTAAAAGGTTTCCCCCGAGCATGATTGAACTGGCTTGCTTGAGGGGGCATTAGCCTTGGATTTTGGGACATATTGATCCTGACTCGACTAGCCCCATTTCAATGGGTATTAGCCTTTGATTTCTGACTTGTTTGGTCTTGTCATATCCAAGCCCTTTCTAGTTGGTATGAGGCTAAAATTTTATGGGCAAAAGACTTTTCCCCTGAGCATGATTGAACTGGCTTGTTTTAGAGGGTATTAGCCTTGGATTTTAGGACATATTGATCCTGACTCGAGTAGCCCCATTTCAATGGGTATTAGCCTTGGATTTCTGACTTGTTTGGTCTTGTCATATCCAAGCCCTTTCTAGTTGGTATGAGGCTTAAATTGTATGGGTAAAAGACTTTTCCCCCGAACATAATTAAACTGGCTTGTTTTCGAGGGTATTAGCCTTGGATTTTGGGACATATTGATCCTGGGTCGACTAGCCCCATTTCAATGGGTATTAGCCTTCGATTTCTGACCTTTTTGGCCTTGTCATATCCAAGGCTTTTCTAGTTGGTATGAAGCTTAAATTTAATGGGTAAAAGGCTTTTCTCCCGAGCATGATTGAACTGGCTTGTTTTATGGGTATTAGCCTTGTATTTTGGGACATATTGATCATGACTCGTCTAGCCCCATTTCAATGGGTATTAGCCTTCGATTTCTAGCTTTTTTGGTCTTTTCATATCCAAGCCCTTTTTAGTTGGTATTAGGCTTAAATTTTATGGGTAAACGGCTTTTCCCCCGAGCATGATTGAAATGACTTGTTTGAGGGGGTATTAGCCTTGGATTTTGGGACATATTGATCCTGACTCGACTAGCCCCATTTCAATGGGTATTAGCCTTGGATTTCTGACTTGTTTGGTCTTGTCATATCCAAGCCCTTTCTAGTTGGTATGAGGCTTAAATTGTATGGGTAAAAGACTTTTCCCGCGAGCATGATTGAACTGGCTTGTTTTAGAGGGTATTAGCCTTGGATTTTGGGACATATTGATCCTGTCTCGACTAGCCCCATTTCAATGGGTATTAGCCTTTGATTTCTGACTTGTTTGGCCTTGTCATATCCAAGCCCTTTCTAGTTGGTATGAGGCTTAAATTTAATGGGTAAAAGGCTTTTCTCCCGAGCATGATTGAACTGGCTTGTTTTATGGGTATTAGCCTTGTATTTTGGGACATATTGATCGTGACTCGTCTAGCCCCATTTCAATGGGTATTAGCCTTCGATTTCTAACTTTTTTGGTCTTTTCATATCCAAGCCCTTTTTAGTTGGTATTAGGCTTAAATTTTATGGGTAAACGGCTTTTCCCCCGAGCATGATTGAAATGGCTTGTTTGAGGGGGTATTAGCCTTGGATTTTGGGACATATTGATCCTGACTCGAGTAGCCCCATTTCAATGGGTATTAGCCTTCGATTTCTGACCTTTTTGGCCTTGTCATATCCAATCCCTTTCTAGTTGGTATGAGGCTTAAATTTTATGGGTAAAAGGCTTTTGCCCCGAGCATGATTGAACTGGCTTGTTTTATGGGTATTAGCCTTGGATTTTTGGACATATTGATCCTGACTCGACTAGCCCCATTTTAATGGGTATTAGCCTTCGATTTCTGGCCTTTTTGGCCTTCTCATATCCAAGCCCTTTCTAGGTGGTATGAGGCTTAAATTTTATGGGTAAAAGGCTTTTCCCCTAAGCATGATTGAACTGGCTTGTTTTATGGGTATTAGCCTTGTATTTTGGGACATATTGATCCTGACTCGACTAGCTCCATTTCAATGGGTATTAGCCTTGGATTTCTGACTTGTTTGGTCTTGTCATATCCAAGCCCTTCTAGTTGGTATGAGGCTTAAATTTTATGGGTAAAAGGCTTTTCCCCGAGCATGATTGAACTGGCTTGTTTGAGGGGGTATTAGCCTTGTATTTTGGGACATATTGATCCTGACTCGACTAGCCCCATTTCAATGGGTATTAGCCTTTGATTTCTGACTTGTTTGGTCTTGTCATATCCAATCCCTTTCTAGTTGGTATGAGGCTTAAATTTAATGGGTAAAAGGCTTTTCTCCCGAGCAGGATTGCATTGGCTTGTTTTATGGGTATTAGCCTTGTATTTTGGGACATATTGATCCTGACTCGACTAGCCCCATTTCAATGGGTATTAGCCTTTGATTTCTGACTTGTTTGGTCTTGTCATATCCAAGCCCTTTCTAATTGATATGAGGCTTAAATTTTATGGGTAAAAGGCTTTTCCCCCGAGCATGATTTAACTAGCTTGTTTTAGAGGGTATTAGCCTTGGATTTTGGGACATATTGATCGTGACTCGACTAGCCCCATTTCAATGGGTATTAGCCTTCGATTTCTAGCTTTTTTGGTCTTTTCATATCCAAGCCCTTTTTAGTTGGTATTAGGCTTAAATTTTATGGGTAAACGGCTTTTCCCCCGAGCATGATTGAAATGGCTTGTTTGAGGGGGTATTAGCCTTGGATTTTGGGACATATTGATCCTGACTCGAGTAGCCACATTTCAATGGGTATTAGCCTTCGATTTCTGACCTTTTTGGCCTTGTCATATCCAATCCCTTTCTAGTTGGTATGAGGCTTAAATTTTATGGGTAAAAGGCTTTCCCCCGAGCATGATTGAACTGGCTTGTTTGAGGGGGTATTAGCCTTGGATTTTGGGACATATTGATCCTGACTCGACTAGACCCATTTCAATGGGTATTAGCCTTGGATTTCTGACTTGTTTGGTCTTGTCATATCCAAGCCCTTTCTAGTTGGTATGAGGCTTAAATTGTATGGGTAAAAGACTTTTCCCCCGAGCATGATTGAACTGGCTTGTTTTAGAGGGTATTAGCCTTGGATTTTGGGACATATTGATCCTGGGTCGACTAGCCCCATTTCAATGGGTATTAGCCTTCGATTTCTGACCTTTTTGGCCTTGTCATATCCAAGCCCTTTCTAGTTGGTATGAGGCTTAAATTTAATGGGTAAAAGGCTTTTCTCCCGAGCATGATTGAACTGGCTTGTTTTATGGGTATTAGCCTTGTATTTTGGGACATATTGATCGTGACTCATCTAGCCCCATTTCAAGGGGTATTAGCCTTGGATTTCTGACTTGTTTGGTCTTGTCATATCCAAGCCCTTCTAGTTGGTATGAGGCTTAAATTTTATGGGTAAAAGGCTTTCCCCCGAGCATGATTGAACTGGCTTGTTTGAGGGGGTATTAGCCTTGGATTTTGGGACATATTGATCCTGACTCGACTAGCCCAATTTCAATGGGTATTAGCCTTTGATTTCTGACTTGTTTGGTCTTGTCATATCCAAGCCTTTTCTAGTTGGTATGAGGCTTAAATTTTATGGGTAAAAGGCTTTTCCCCCGAGCATGATTGAACTGGATTGTTTTAGAGGGTATTAGCCTTGGATTTTGGAACATATTGATCCTGGCTCGACTAGCCCAATTTCAATGGGTATTAGCCTTCGATTTCTGACCTTTTTGGCCTTGTCATATCCAAGCCCTTTCTAGTTGGTATGAGTCTTAAATTTAATGGGTAAAAGTCTTTTCTCCCGAGCAGGATTGAACTGGCTTGTTTTATGGGTATTAGCCTTGTATTTTGGGACATATTGATCATGACTCGACTAGCCCCATTTCAATGGGTATTAGCCTTTGATTTCTGACTTGTTTGGTCTTGTCATATCCAAGCCCTTTCAAGTTGATATGAGGCTTAAATTTTATGGGTAAAAGGCTTTTCCCCCGAGCATGATTGAACTGGATTGTTTTAGAGGGTATTAGCCTTGGAGTTTGGGACATATTGATCCTGGCTCGACTAGCTCAATTTCAATGGGTATTAGCCTTCGATTTCTGACCTTTTTGGCCTTGTCATATCCAATCCCTTTCAAGTTGGTATGAGGCTTAAATTTAATGGGTAAAAGGCTTTTCTCCCGAGCAGGATTGAACTGGCTTGTTTTATGGGTATTAGCCTTGTATTTTGGGACATATTGATCATGACTCGACTAGCCCCATTTCAATGGGTATTAGCCTTTGATTTCTGACTTGTTTGGTCTTGTCATATCCAAGCCCTTTCTAGTTGATATGAGGCTTAAATTTTATGGGTAAAAGGCTTTTCCCCCAAGCATGATTGAACTAGCTTGTTTTAGAGGGTATTAGCCTTGGATTTTGGGACATATTGATCGTGACTCGACTAGCCCCATTTCAATGGGTATTAGCCTTCGATTTCTAGCTTTTTTGGTCTTTTCATATCCAAGCCCTTTTTAGTTGGTATTAGGCTTAAATTTTATGGGTAAACGGCTTTTCCCCCGAGCATGATTGAAATGGCTTGTTTGAGGGGGTATTAGCCTTGGATTTTGGGACATATTGATCCTGACTCGAGTAGCCACATTTCAATGGGTATTAGCCTTCGATTTATGACCTTTTTGGTCTTGTCATATCCAAGCCCTTTCTAGTTGGTATGAGGCTTAAATTGTATGGGTAAAAGACTTTTCCCCCGAGCACGATTGAACTGGCTTGTTTTAGAGGGTATTAGCCTTGGATTTTGGGACATATTGATCCTGGCTCGACTAGCCCCATTTCAATGGGTATTAGCCTTCGATTTCTGACCTTTTTGGCCTTGTCATATCCAAGCCCTTTCTAGTTGGTATGAGGCTTAAATTTAATGGGTAAAAGGCTTTTCTCCCGAGCATGATTGAACTGGCTTGTTTTATAGGTATTAGCCTTGTATTTTGGGACATATTGATCGTGACTCGACTAGCCCCATTTCAATGGGTATCAGCCTTCCATTTTTAACTTTTTTGGTCTTATCATATCCAAGCCCTTTTTAGTTGGTATTAGGTTTAAATTTTATGGGTAAACAGCTTTTCCCCCGAGCATGATTGAAATGGCTTGTTTGAAGGGGTATTAGCCTTGGATTTTGGGACATATTGATCCTGGCTCGACTAGCCCCATTTCAATGGGTATTAGCCTTCGATTTCTGACCTTTTTGGCCTTGTCATATCCAAGCCCTTTCTAGTTGGTATGAGGCTTAAATTGTATGGGTAAAAGACTTTTCCCCCGAGCATGATTGAACTGGCTTGTTTTAGAGGGTATTAGCCTTGGATTTTGGGACATATTGATCCTGGCTCGACTAGCCCCATTTCAATGGGTATTAGCCTTCGATTTCTGACCTTTTTGGCCTTGTCATATCCAAGCCCTTTCTAGTTGGTATGAGGCTTAAATTTAATGGGTAAAAGGCTTTTCTCCCGAGCATGATTGAACTGGCTTGTTTTATGGGTATTAGCCTTGTATTTTGGGACATATTGATCGTGACTCGTCTAGCCCCATTTTAATGTGTATTAGCCTTCGATTTCTAACTTTTTTGGTCTTGTCATTTTCAAGCCCTTCTTAGTTGGTATTAGGTTTAAATTTTATGGGTAAACGGCTTTTCCCCCGAGCATGATTGAAATGGCTTGTTTGAGGGGGTATTAGCCTTGGATTTTGGGACATATTGATCCTGACTCGAGTAGCCACATTTCAATGGGTATTAGCCTTCGATTTATGACCTTTTTGGTCTTGTCATATCCAAGCCCTTTCTAGTTGGTATGAGGCTTAAATTGTATGGGTAAAAGACTTTTCCCCCGAGCATGATTGAACTGGCTTGTTTTAGAGGGTATTAGCCTTGGATTTTGGGACATATTGATCCTGGCTCGACTAGCCCCATTTCAATGGGTATTAGCCTTCGATTTCTGACCTTTTTGGCCTTGTCATATCCAAGCCCTTTCTAGTTGGTATGAGGCTTAAATTTAATGGGTAAAAGGCTTTTCTCCCGAGCATGATTGAACTGGCTTGTTTTATAGGTATTAGCCTTGTATTTTGGGACATATTGATCGTGACTCGACTAGCCCCATTTCAATGGGTATCAGCCTTCCATTTTTAACTTTTTTGGTCTTATCATATCCAAGCCCTTTTTAGTTGGTATTAGGTTTAAATTTTATGGGTAAACAGCTTTTCCCCCGAGCATGATTGAAATGGCTTGTTTGAAGGGGTATTAGCCTTGGATTTTGGGACATATTGATCCTGGCTCGACTAGCCCCATTTCAATGGGTATTAGCCTTCGATTTCTGACCTTTTTGGCCTTGTCATATCCAAGCCCTTTCTAGTTGGTATGAGGCTTAAATTTAATGGGTAAAAGGCTTTTCTCCCGAGCATGATTGAACTGGCTTGCTTAATGGGTATTAGCCTTGTATTTTGGGACATATTGATCGTGACTCGTCTAGCCCCATTTCAATGGGTATTAGCCTTCGATTTCTAACTTTTTTGGTCTTTTCATATCCAAGCCCTTTTTAGTTGGTATTAGGCTTAAATTTTATGGGTAAACGGCTTTTCCCCCGAGCATGATTGAAATGGCTTGTTTGAGGGGGTATTAGCGTTGGATTTTGGGACATATTGATCCTGACTCGAGTAGCCCCATTTCAATGGGTATTAGCCTTCGATTTCTGACCTTTTTGGCCTTGTCATATCCAATCCCTTTCTAGTTGGTATGAGGCTTAAATTTTATGGGTAAAAGGCTTTTGCCCCGAGCATGATTGAACTGGCTTGTTTTAGGGGTATTAGCCTTGGATTTTTGGACATATTGATCCTGACTCGACTAGCCCCATTTTAATGGGTATTAGCCTTCGATTTCTGGCCTTTTTGGCCTTCTCATATCCAAGCCCTTTCTAGGTGGTATGAGGCTTAAATTTTATAGGTAAAAGGCTTTTCCCCTGAGCATGATTGAACTGGCTTGTTTTATGGGTATTAGCCTTGTATTTTGGGACATATTGATCCTGACTCGACTAGCCCAATTTAATGGGTATTAGCCTGCGATTTCTGACCTTTTTGGCCTTCTCATATCCAAGCCCTTTCTAGTTGGTGTGAGGCTTAAATTTAATGGGTAAAAGGCTTTTCTCCCGAGCAGGATTGAACTGGCTTGTTTTATGGGTATTAGCCTTGTATTTTGGGACATATTGATCATGACTCGACTAGCCCCATTTCAATGGGTATTAGCCTTTGATTTCTGACTTGTTTGGTCTTGTCATATCCAAGCCCTTTCTAGTTGATATGAGGCTTAAATTTTATGGGTAAAAGGCTTTTCCCCCGAGCATGATTGAACTAGCTTGTTTTAGACGGTATTAGCCTTGGATTTTGGGACATATTGATCGTGACTCGACTAGCCCCATTTCAATGGGTATTAGCCTTCGATTTCTAGCTTTTTTGGTCTTTTCATATCCAAGCCCTTTTTAGTTGGTATTAGGCTTAAATTTTATGGGTAAACGGCTTTTCCCCCGAGCATGATTGAAATGGCTTGTTTGAGGGGGTACTAGCCTTGGATTTTGGGACATATTGATCCTGACTCGAGTAGCCACATTTCAATGGGTATTAGCCTTCGATTTATGACCTTTTTGGTTTTGTCATATCCAAGCCCTTTCTAGTTGGTATGAGGCTTAAATTGCATGGGTAAAAGACTTTTCCCCCGAGCATGATTGAACTGGCTTGTTTTAGAGGGTATTAGCCTTGGATTTTGGGACATATTGATCCTGGCTCGACTAGACCCATTTCAATGGGTATTAGCCTTCGATTTTTGACCTTTTTGGCCTTGTCATATCCAAGGCGTTTCTAGTTGGTATGAGGCTTAAATTTAATGGGTAAAAGGCTTTTCTCCCGAGCATGATTGAACTGGCTTGTTTTATGGGTACTAGCCTTGTATTTTGGGACATATTGATCCTGACTCGACTAGCCCCATTTCAATGGGTATTAGCCTTCGATTTCTGACCTTTTTGGCCTTGTCATATCCAATCCCTTTCTAGTTGGTATGAGGCTTATATTTTATGGGTAAAAGGCTTTTGCCCCGAGCATGATTGAACTGGCTTGTTTTAGGGGTATTAGCCTTGGATTTTTGGACATATTGATCCTGACTCGACTAGCCCCATTTTAATGGGTATTAGCCTTCGATTTCTGGCCTTTTTGACCTTCTCATATCCAAGTCCTTTCTAGGTGGTATGAGGCTTAAATTTTATGGGTAAAAGGCTTTTCCCCTGAGCATGATTGAACTGGCTTGTTTTATGGGTATTAGCCTTGTATTTTGGGACATATTGATCCTGACTCGACTAGCCCCATTTCAATTGGTATTACCCTTGGATTTCTCACTTGTTTGGTCTTGTCATATCCAAGCCCTTTCTAGTTGATATGTGGCTTAATTTTATGGGTAAAAGGCTTTTCCCCCGAGCATGATTGAACTGGCTTGTTTTAGAGGGTATTAGCCTTGGATTTTGGAACATATTGATCCTGGCTCGACTAGCCCCATTTCAATGGGTATTAGCTTTCGATTTCTAGCTTTTTTGGTCTTTTCATATCCAAGCACTTTTTAGTTGGTATTAGGCTTAAATTTTATGGGTAAACGGCTTTTCCCCCGAGCATGATTGAAATGGCTTGTTTGAGGGGATATTAGCCTTGGATTTTGGAACATATTGATCCTGACTCGAGTAGCCACATTTCAATGGGTACTAGCCTTCGATTTCTGACCTTTTTGGCCTTGTCATATCCAATCCCTTTCTAGTTGGTATGAGGCTTAAATTTAATGGGTAAAAGTCTTTCCCCCGAGCATGATTGAACTGGCTTGCGTTAGAGGGTATTAGCCTTGGATTTTGGGACATATTGATCCTGGCTCGACTAGCCCAATTTCAATGGGTATTAGCCTTCGATTTCTGACCTTTTTTGCCTTGTCATATCCAAGCCCTTTCTAGTTGGTATGAGGCTTAAATTTAATGGGTAAAAGGCTTTTCTCCCGAGCATGATTGAACTAGCTTGTTTTATGGGTATTAGCCTTGTATTTTGGGACATATTGATCGTGACTCGACTAGCCCCATTTCAATGGGTATCAGCCTTCGATTTTTAACTTTTTTGGTCTTATCATATCCAAGCCCTTTTTAGTTGGTATTAGGTTTAAATTTTATGGGTAAACGGCTTTTCCCCCGAGCATGATTGAAATGGCTTGTTTGAAGGGGTATTAGCCTTGGATTTTGGGACATATTGATCATGACTCGAGTAGCCCCATTTCAATGGGTATTAGCCTTCGATTTCTGACCTTTTTGGCCTTGTCATATCCAAGCCCTTTCTAGTTGGTATGAGGCTTAAATTTAATGGGTAAAAGGCTTTTCTCCCGAGCATGATTGAACTGGCTTGTTTTATAGGTATTAGCCTTGTATTTTGGGACATATTGATCCTCACTCGACTAGCCCCATTTCAATGGGTATTAGCCTTGGATTTCTGACTTGTTTGGTCTTGTCATATCCAAGCCCTTTCTAGTTGGTATGAGGCTTAAATTTTATGGGTAAAAGACTTTTCCCCCGAGCATGATTGAACTGGCTTGTTTTAGAGGGTATTAGCCTTGGATTTTGGGACATATTGATCCTGACTCGAGTAGCCCCATTTCAATGGGTATTAGCCTTCGATTTCTGACCTTTTTGGCGTTGTCATATCCAAGCCCTTTCTAGTTGGTATGAGGCTTAAATTTAATGGGTAAAAAGCTTTTCTCCCGAGCATGATTGAACTGGCTTGTTTTATGGGTATTAGCCTTGTATTTTGGGACATATTGATCCTGACTCGACTAGCCCCATTTCAATGGGTATTAGCCTTCGATTTCTAGCTTTTTTGGTCTTTTCATATCCAAGCCCTTTTTAGTTGGTATTAGACTTAAATTTTATGGGTAAACGGCTTTTCCCCCGAGCATGATTGAAATGGCTTGTTTGAAGGGGTATTAGCCTTGGATTTTGGGACATATTGATCCTGACTCGAGTAGCCCCATTTCAATGGGTATTAGCCTTCTATTTCTGACCTTTTTGGCCTTGTCATATCCAAGCCCTTTCTAGTTGGTATGAGGCTTAAATTTAATGGGTAAAACGCTTTTCTCCCGAGCATGATTGAACTGGCTTGTTTGAAGGGGTATTAGCTTTGGATTTTGGGACATATTGATCCTCACTCGACTAGCCCCATTTCAATGGGTATTAGCCTTTGATTTCTGACTTGTTTGGTCTTGTCATATCCAAGCCCTTTCTAGTTGGTATGAGGCTGAAATTTTATGGGTAAAAGGCTTTTCCCCCGAGCATGATTGAACTGGCTTGTTTTAGAGGGTATTAGCCTTGGATTTTGGGACATATTGATCCTGGCTCGACTAGCCCCATTTCAATGGGTATTAGCTTTCGATTTCTGACCTTTTTGGCCATGTCATATCCAAGCCCTTTCTAGTTGGTATGAGGCTTAAATTTAATGGGTAAAAGGCTTTTCTCCCGAGCATGATTGAACTGGCTTGTTTTATAGGTATTAGCCTTGTATTTTGGGACATATTGATCCTGACTCGACTAGCCCCATTTCAATGGGTATTAGCCTTCGATTTCATACTTTTTTGGCCTTGTCATATCCAATCCCTTTATAGTTTCTATGAGGCTTAAATTTTATGGGTAAAAGGCTTTCCCCCGAGCATGATTGAACTGGCTTGTTTGAGGGGGTATTAGCCTTGGATTTTGGGACATATTGATCCTGACTCGACTAGCCCCATTTCAATGGGTATTAGCCTTTGATTTCTGACTTGTTTGGTCTTGTCATATCCAAGCCCTTTCTAGTTGGTATGAGGCTTAAATTTTATGGGTAAAAGGCTTTTCCCCCGAGCATGATTGAATTGGCTTGTTTTAGAGGGTATTAGACTTGGATTTTGGGACATATTGATCCTGGCTCGACTAGCCCCATTTCAATGGGTATTAGCCTTCGATTTCTGACCTTTTTGGCCTTGTCATATCCAAGCCCTTTCTAGTTGGTATGAGGCTTAAATTTAATGGGTAAAAGGCTTTTCTCCCGAGCATGATTGAACTGGCTTGTTTTATGGGTTTAGCCTTGTATTTTGGGACATATTGATCCTGACTCGACTAGCCCCATTTCAATGGGTATTAGCCTTCGATTTCATACTTTTTTGGCCTTGTCATATCCAATCCCTTTATAGTTTGTATGAGGTTTAAATTTTATGGATAAAAGGCTTTCCCCCGAGCATGATTGAACTGACTTGTTTGAGGGGGTATTAGACTTGGATTTTGGGACATATTGATCCTGCCTCGACTAGCCCCATTTCAATGGGTATTAGCCTTTGATTTCTGACTTGTTTGGTCTTGTCATATCCAAGCCCTTTCTAGTTGGTATGAGGCTTAAATTTTATGGGTAAAAGGCTTTTCCCCCGAGCATGATTGAATTGGCTTGTTTTAGAGGGTATTAGACTTGGATTTTGGGACATATTGATCCTGGCTCGACTAGCCCCATTTCAATGGGTATTAGCCTTCGATTTCTGACCTTTTTGGCGTTGTCATATCCAAGCCCTTTCTAGTTGGTATGAGGCTTAAATTTAATGGGTAAAAGGCTTTTCTCCCGAGCATGATTGAACTGGCTTGTTTTATGGGTATTAGCCTTGTATTTTGGGACATATTGATCCTGACTCGACTAGCCCCATTTCAATGGGTATTATCCTTCGATTTCTAACTTTTTTGGTCTTGTCATATCCAAGCCCTTTCTAGTTGGTATGAGGCTTAAATTTTATGGGTAAAAGGCTTTTCCCCCGAGCATGATTGAATTGGCTTGTTTTAGAGGGTATTAGACTTGGATTTTGGGACATATTGATCCTGGCTCGACTAGCCCCATTTCAATGGGTATTAGCCTTCGATTTCTGACCTTTTTGGCGTTGTCATATCCAAGCCCTTTCTAGTTGGTATGAGGCTTAAATTTAATGGGTAAAAGGCTTTTCTCCCGAGCATGATTGAACTGGCTTGTTTTATGGGTATTAGCCTTGTATTTTGGGACATATTGATCCTGACTCGACTAGCCCCATTTCAATGGGTATTAGCCTTCGATTTCATACTTTTTTGGCCTTGTCATATCCAATCCCTTTATAGTTTGTATGAGGTTTAAATTTTATGGATAAAAGGCTTTCCCCCGAGCATGATTGAACTGACTTGTTTGAGGGGGTATTAGCCTTGGATTTTGGGACATATTGATCCTGACTCGAGTAGCCCCATTTCAATGGGTATTAGCCTTCGATTTCTGACCTTTTTGGCCTTCTCATATCCAAGCCCTTTCTAGTTGGTATGAGGCTTAAATTTTATGGGTAAAAGGCTTTTCCCCCGAGCTTGATTGAAATGGCTTGTTTGAGGGGGTATTAGCCTTGGATTTTGAGACATATTGATCCTGACTCGACTAGCCCCATTTCAATGGGTATTAGCCTTCGATTTTTGACCTTCTTTGAGGGGGTATTAGCCTTGGATTTTGGGACATATTGATCCTGACTCGACTAGCCCCATTTTAATGTGTATTAGCCTTCGATTTCTAACTTTTTTGGTCTTGTCATTTTCAAGCCCTTCTTAGTTGGTATTAGGTTTAAATTTTATGGGTAAACGGCTTTTCCCCCGAGCATGATTTAAATGGCTTGTTTGAGGGGGTATTAGCCTTGGATTTTGGGACATATTGATCCTGACTCGACTAGCCCCATTTCAATGGGTATTAGCCTTCGATTTCTGACCATTTTGGCCTTGTCATATGCAATCCCTTTCTAATTGGTATGAGGCTTAAATTTTATCGGTAAAAGGTTTTCCCCCTAGCATGATTGAATTGCCTTGTTTGAGGGGGTATTAGCCTTGGATTTTGAGACATATTGATCCTGACTCGACTAGCCCCATTTCAATGGGTATTAGCCTTCGATTTTTGACCTTCTTTGAGGGGGTATTAGCCTTTGATTTTGGGACATATTGATCCTGACTCGACTAGCCCCATTTTAATGTGTATTAGCCTTCGATTTCTAACTTTTTTGGTCTTGTCATTTTCAAGCCCTTCTTAGTTGGTATTAGGTTTAAATTTTATGGGTAAACGGCTTTTCCCCCGAGCATGATTGAAATGGCTTGTTTGAGGGGGTATTAGCCTTGGATTTTAGGACATATTGATCCTGACTCGACTAGCCCCATTTCAATGGGTATTAGCCTTCGATTTCTGACCATTTTGGCCTTGTCATATCCAATCCCTTTCTAATTGGTATGAGGCTTAAATTTTATTGGTAAAAGGTTTTCCCCCTAGCATGATTGAATTGCCTTGTTTGAGGGGGTATTAGCATTGGATTTTGGGACATATTGATCCTGGCTCGACTAGCCCCATTTCAATGGGTATTAGCCTTCGATTTCTAACTTTTTTGGTCTTTTCATATCCAAGCCCTTTTTAGTTGGTATTAGGCTTAAATTTTATGGGTAAAAGGCTTTTCCCCCGAGCATGATTGAACTGGCTTGTTTTAGAGGGTATTAGCCTTGGATGTTTGGACATATTGATCCTGGCTCGATTAGCCCCATTTCAATGGGTATTAGCCTTCGATTTCTGACCTTTTTTGCCTTGTCATATCCAAGCCCTTTGTAGTTGGTATGAGGCTTAAATTTAATGGGTAAAAGGCTTTTCTCCCGAGCATGATTGAACTGGCTTGTTTTATGGGTATTAGCCTTGTATTTTGGGACATATTGATCCTGACTCGACTAGCCCCATTTCAATGGGTATTAGCCTTCGATTTCTAACTTTTTTGGTCTTTTCATATCCAAGCCCTTTTTAGTTGGTATTAGGCTTAAATTTTATGGGTAAACGGCTTTTCCCCCGAGCATGATTGAAATGGCTTGTTTGAGGGGGTATTAGCCTTGGATTTTGGGACATATTGATCCTGACTCGAGTAGCCCCATTTCAATGGGTATTAGCCTTCGATTTCTGACCTTTTTGGCCTTCTCATATCCAAGCCCTTTCTAGTTGGTATGAGGCTTAAATTTTATGGGTAAAAGGCTTTTCCCCCGAGCTTGATTGAAATGGCTTGTTTGAGGGGGTATTAGCCTTGGATTTTGAGACATATTGATCCTGACTCGACTAGCCCCATTTCAATGGGTATTAGCCTTCGATTTTTGACCTTCTTTGAGGGGGTATTAGCCTTGGATTTTGGGACATATTGATCCTGACTCGACTAGCCCCATTTTAATGTGTATTAGCCTTCGATTTCTAACTTTTTTGGTCTTGTCATTTTCAAGCCCTTCTTAGTTGGTATTAGGTTTAAATTTTATGGGTAAACGGCTTTTCCCCCGAGCATGATTTAAATGGCTTGTTTGAGGGGGTATTAGCCTTGGATTTTGGGACATATTGATCCTGACTCGACTAGCCCCATTTCAATGGGTATTAGCCTTCGATTTCTGACCATTTTGGCCTTGTCATATCCAATCCCTTTCTAATTGGTATGAGGCTTAAATTTTATTGGTAAAAGGTTTTCCCCCTAGCATGATTGAATTGCCTTGTTTGAGGGGGTATTAGCCTTGGATTTTGAGACATATTGATCCTGACTCGACTAGCCCCATTTCAATGGGTATTAGCCTTCGATTTTTGACCTTCTTTGAGGGGGTATTAGCCTTTGATTTTGGGACATATTGATCCTGACTCGACTAGCCCCATTTTAATGTGTATTAGCCTTCGATTTCTAACTTTTTTGGTCTTGTCATTTTCAAGCCCTTCTTAGTTGGTATTAGGTTTAAATTTTATGGGTAAACGGCTTTTCCCCCGAGCATGATTGAAATGGCTTGTTTGAGGGGGTATTAGCCTTGGATTTTAGGACATATTGATCCTGACTCGACTAGCCCAATTTCAATGGGTATTAGCCTTCGATTTCTGACCATTTTGGCCTTGTCATATCCAATCCCTTTCTAATTGGTATGAGGCTTAAATTTTATTGGTAAAAGGTTTTCCCCCTAGCATGATTGAATTGCCTTGTTTGAGGGGGTATTAGCCTTGGATTTTGGGACATATTGATCCTGGCTCGACTAGCCCCATTTCAATGGGTATTAGCCTTTGATTTCTGACTTGTTTGGTCTTGTCATATCCAAGCCCTTTCTAGTTGGTATGAGGCTTAAATTTTATGGGTAAAAGGCTTTTCCCCCGAGCATGATTGAACTGGCTTGTTTTAGAGGGTATTAGCCTTGGATGTTTGGACATATTGATCCTGGCTCGATTAGCCCCATTTCAATGGGTATTAGCCTTCGATTTCTGACCTTTTTTGCCTTGTCATATCCAAGCCCTTTCTAGTTGGTATGAGGCTTAAATTTAATGGGTAAAAGGCTTTTCTCCCGAGCATGATTGAACTGGCTTGTTTTATGGGTATTAGCCTTGTATTTTGGGACATATTGATCCTGACTCGACTAGCCCCATTTCAATGGGTATTAGCCTTCCATTTCTAACTTTTTTGGTCTTTTCATATCCAAGCCCTTTTTAGTTGGTATTAGTCTTAAATTTTATGGGTAAACGGCTTTTCCCCCGAGCATGATTGAAATGGCTTGTTTGAGGGGGTATTAGCCTTGGATTTTGAGACATATTGATCCTGACTCGAGTAGCCCCATTTCAATGGGTATTAGCCTTCGATTTCTGACCATTTTGGCCTTGTCATATCCAATCCCTTTCTAGTTGGTATGAGGCTTTAATTTTATGGGTAAAAGGCTTTCCCCCGAGCATGATTGAACTGGCTTGTTTGAGGGGGTATTAGCCTTGGATTTTGGGACATATTGATCCTGTCTAGACTAGCCCCATTTGAATGGGTATTACCCTTCGATTTCTGACCTTTTTGGCCTTCTCATATCCAAGCCCTTTCTAGTTGGTATGAGGCTTAAATTTTATGGGTAAAAGGCTTTTCCCCCGAGCTTGATTGATATGGCTTGTTTGAGGGGGTATTAGCCTTGGATTTTGAGACATATTGATCCTGACTCGACTAGCCCCATTTCAATGGGTATTAGCCTTCGATTTTTGACCTTCTTTGAGGGGGTATTAGCCTTGGATTTTGGGACATATTGATCCTGACTTGACTAGCCCCATTTCAATGTGTATTAGCCTTTGATTTCTAACTTTTTTGGTCTTTTCATATCCAAGCCCTTTTTAGTTGGTATTAGGCTTAAATTTTATGGGTAAAAGACTTTTCCCCCGAGCATGATTGAACTGACTTGTTTTAGGGGTATTAGCCTTGGATTTTGGGACATATTGATCCTGACTCGAGTAGCCCCATTTCAATGGGTTAATAGCCTTCGATTTCTGACCTTTTTGGCCTTGTCATATCCAATCCCTTTCTAGTTGGTATGAGGCTTAAATTTTATAGGTAAAAGGCTTTTCCCCCGAGCATGATTGAACTGGCTTGTTTTAGGGGTATTAGCCTTGGATTTTTGGACATATTGATCCTGACTCGACTAGCCCCATTTGAATGGGTATTAGCCTTCGATTTCTGGCCTTTTTGGCCTTCTCATATCCAAGCCCTTTCTAGTTGGTATGAGGTTTAAATTTTATGGGTAAAAGGCTTTTCCCCCGAGCTTGATTGAAATGGCTTGTTTGAGGGGGTATTAGCCTTGGATTTTGGGACATATTGATCCTGACTCGACTAGCCCCATTTCAATGGGTATTAGCCTTCGATTTTTGACCTTCTTTGAGGGGGTATTAGCCTTGGATTTTGGGACATATTGATCCTGGCTCGACTAGCCCCATTTCAATGGGTATTAGCCTTCGATTTCTGACCTTTTTGGCCTTGTCATATCCAAGCCCTTTCTAGTTGGTATGAGGCTTAAATTTAATGGGTAAAAGGCTTTTCTCCCGAGCATGATTGAACTGGCTTGTTTTATGGGTATTAGCCTTGTATTTTGGGACATATTGATCCTGACTCGACTAGCCCCATTTCAATGGGTATTAGCCTTCCATTTCTAACTTTTTTGGTCTTTTCATATCCAAGCCCTTTTTAGTTGGTATTAGGCTTAACTTTTATGGGTAAAAGGCTTTTCCCCCGAGCTTGGTTGAAATGGCTTGTTTGAGGGGGTATTAGCCTTGGATTTTGGGACATATTGATCCTGACTCGACTAGCGCCATCTCAATGGGTATTAGCCTTCGATTTTTGACCTTCTTTGAGGGGGTATTAGCCTTGGATTTTGGGACATATTGATCCTGACTTGACTAGCGCCATTTCAATGTGTATTAGCCTTCGATTTCTAACTTTTTTGGTCTTGTCATATCCAAGCCCTTTTTAGTTGGTATTAGGTTTAAATTTTATGGGAAAACGGCTTTTCCCCCGAGCATGATTGAAATGGCTTGTTGGAGGGGGTATTAGCCTTGGATTTTGGGACATATTGATCCTGACTCGACTAGTCCCATTTCAATGGGTTTTAGCCTTCGATTTCTAACCTTTTTGGCCTTGTCATATGCAATCCGTTTCTAGTTGGTATGAGGCTTAAATTTTATGGGTAAAAGGCTTTGCCCCGAGCATGATTGAACTGGCTTGTTTGAGGGGGTATTACCCTTGGATTTTGGGACATATTGATCCTGACTCGACTAGCCCCATTTCAATGGGTATTAGCCTTTGATTTCTGACTTGTTTGGTGTTGTCATATCCAAGCCCTTTCTAGTTGGTATGAGGCTTAAATTTTATGGGTAAAAGGTTTTTCCCCCGAGCATGATTGAACTGGCTTGTTTTAGAGGGTATTAGCCTTGGATTTTGGGACATATTGATCCTGGCTCGACTAGCCCCATTTCAATGGGTATTAGCCTTCGATTTCTGACCTTTTTGGCCTTGTCATATCCAAGCCCTTTCTAGTGGTATGAGGCTTAAATTTAATGGGTAAAAGGCTTTTCTCCCGAGCATGATTGAACTGGCTTGTTTTATGGGTATTAGCCTTGTATTTTGAGACATATTGATCCTGACTCGACTAGCCCCATTTCAATGGGTATTAGCCTTCAATTTCTAGCTTTTTTGGTCTTTTCATATCCAAGCCCTTTTTAGTTGGTATTAGGCTTAAATTTTATGGGTAAACGGCTTTTCCCCCGAGCATGATTGAAATGGCTTGTTTAAGGGGGTATTAGCCTTGGATTTTGGGACATATTGATCCTGACTCGAGTAGCCCCATTTCTATGGGTATTAGCCTTCGATTTCTGACCTTTTTGGCCTTGTCATATCCAATCCCTTTCTAGTTGGTATGAGGCTTTAATTTTATGAGTAAAAGGCTTTCCCCCGAGCATGATTGAACTGGCTTGTTTGAGGGGGTATTAGCCTTGGATTTTGGGACATATTGATCCTAACTAGACTAGCCCCATTTGAATGGGTATTACCCTTCGATTTCTGACCTTTTTGGCCTTCTCATATCCAAGCCCTTTCTAGTTGGTATGAGGCTTAAATTTTATGGGTAAAAGGCTTTTCCCCCGAGCTTGATTGAAATGGCTTATTTGAGGGGGTATTAGCCTTGGATTTTGGGACATATTGATCCTGACTCGACTAGCCCCATTTCAATAGGTATTAGCCTTCGATTTTTGACCTTCTTTGAGGGGGTATTAGCCTTGGATTTTGGGACATATTGATCCTGACTTGACTAGCCCCATTTCAATGTGTATTAGCCTTCGATTTCTAACTTTTTTGGTCTTTTCATATCCAAGCCCTTTTTAGTTGGAATTAGGCTTAAATTTTATGGGTAAAAGACTTTTCCCCCGAGCATGATTGAACTGACTTGTTTGAGGGGGTATTAGCCTTGGATTTTGGGACATATTAATCCTGCCTCGACTAGCCCCATTTCAATGGGTATTAGCCTTTGATTTCTGACTTGTTTGGTCTTGTCATATCCAAGCGCTTTCTAGTTGGTATGAGGCTTAAAATTTATGGGTAAAAGGCTTTTCCCCCGAGCTTGATTGAAATGGCTTGTTTGAGGGGGTATTAGCCTTGGATTTTGGGACATATTGATCCTGGCTCGACTAGCCCCATTTCAATGGGTATTAGCCTTCGATTTCTAGCTTTTTTGGTCTTTTCATATCAAAGCCCTTTTTAGTTGGTATTAGGCTTAAATTTTATGGGTAAACGGCTTTTCCCCCGTGCATGATTGAAATGGCTTGTTTGAGGGGGTATTAGCCTTGGATTTTGGGACATATTGATCCTGGCTCGACTAGCCCCATTTCAATGGGTATTAGCCTTCGATTTCTTACCTTTTTGGCCTTGTCATATCCAAGCCCTTTCTAGTTGGTATGAGGCTTAAATTTAATGGGTAAAAGGCTTTTCTCCCGAGCATGATTGAACTGGCTTGTTTTATGGGTATTAACCTTGTATTTTGGGACATATTGATCCTGACTCGACTAGCCCCATTTCAATGGGTATTAGCCTTCGATTTCTAACTTTTTTGGTCTTTTCATATCCAAGCCCTTTTTAGTTGGTATTAGGCTTAAATTTTATGGGTAAAAGGCTTTTCCCCCGAGTTTGGTTGAAATGGCTTGTTTGAGGGGGTATTAGCCTTGGATTTTGGGACATATTGATCCTGACTCGACTGGCCCCATTTCAATGGGTATTAGCCTTCGATTTTTGACCTTCTTTGAGGGGGTATTAGCCTTGGATTTTGGGACATATTGATCCTGACTTGACTAGCCCCATTTCAATGTGTATTAGCCTTCGATTTCTAACTTTTTTGGTCTTGTCATATCCAAGCCCGTTTTAGTTGGTATTAGGTTTAAATTTTATGGGAAAACGGCTTTTCCCCCGAGCATGATTGAAATGGCTTGTTTGAGGGGGTATTAGCCTTGGATTTTGGGACATATTGATCCTGACTCGACTAGTCCCATTTCAATGGGTTTTAGCCTTCGATTTCTAACCTTTTTGGCCTTGTCATATCCAATCTGTTTCTAGTTGTTATGAGGCTTAAATTTTATGGGTAAAAGGCTTTGCCCCGAGCATCATTGAACTGGCTTGTTTGAGGGGGTATTAGCCTTGGATTTTGGGACATATTGATCCTGACTCGACTAGCCCCATTTCAATGGGTATTAGCCTTTGATTTCTGACTTGTTTGGTGTTGTCATATCCAAGCCCTTTCTAGTTGGTATGAGGCTTAAATTTAATGGGTAAAAGGCTTTTCTCCCGAGCATGATTGAACTGGCTTGTTTTATGAGTATTAGCCTTGTATTTTGAGACATATTGATCCTGACTCGACTAGCCCCATTTCAATGGGTATTAGCCTTCGATTTCTAGCTTTTTTGGTCTTTTCATATCAAAGCCCTTTTTAGTTGGTATTAGGCTTAAATTTTATGGGTAAACGGCTTTTCCCCCGTGCATGATTGAAATGGCTTGTTTGAGGGGGTATTAGCCTTGGATTTTGGGACATATTGATCCTGGCTCGACTAGCCCCATTTCAATGGGTATTAGCCTTCGATTTCTTACCTTTTTGGCCTTGTCATATCTGTCGCACCCCAAAAATGGTGGTATGCGGCGTCGTGGCAACTTGTCCCTGTGAGCGGGGAGATTAAATGTCAAAGGGATTATCTATTTTCATAAAAAGGGAGTCGCCACCTAGTATTATGGTTACTAGGAAACCTAAACTGGTCTTTCAGAGATTCTAGGGTAAGGGACTGGTTGCGTAAAGGGAAGGTTTTAGCACCCCTAGTACGCCCAACCTAAGGTAAGCTGCTTGACGTTTTTGTTTGTCTTATGATTGCTAGGATACGGATATAGATAATATATATTTAAATGTTGATGATATATTATTCCTGCCGAATATTTTGGATATCAACCCTTTAGGATTTATCTATCCAAACACCGATAGTGAATAATAGCATATTATTCCTGCCGAATATTTTGGATAGCAACGCTTTAGGATTTATCTATCCAAACACCGATAGTGAATAATAGCATATTATTCCTGCCAAATATTTTGGATAGCAACCCTTTAGGATTTATCTACCCAAACACCGATAGTGAATAATAGCATATTATTCCCGCCGAATATTTTGGATAGCAACCCTTTTAGGATTTATCTACCCAAACACCGATAGTGAATAATAGCATATTATTCCCGCCGAATATTTTGAATAGAATTTATCTACCCAAACACCGATAGTGAATAATATGAATCACCGAAAAAGTTTTTTATATTTTTTTAAATATTGGCCAATACCCTTTGGATTTTACAAACATGTTGTAAAATCTCAAAATGCAAGAAATGATTTTTCTTTGCAAAATCCATGCTAAAACTCATTTTCTCTTCAAAACCCATGATAATATATTTTTTCAAAAGAACCACAACTTTTAAAAATATGCTAGTGTATTGGCCTTATGCAAGAAAAACAACACATTTTTTAGATTTTTGTATATAAAAAAATTATTTTTATTTTTATTTTTTATATTTTATTATTATTATATTATTATTATATTATTATTATTATATTATTATTATTATAATTATATTATTATTATATTATTATTATTATATTATTATTATTATAATTATATTATTATTTACGGGTGGGCTGGGCTTGCCAGCCCACCCCTTGGAAATCTGGGCTGCCAGCCCAGACTGTCTCGGGCTGGGCTGTCAGCCCAGAGGAAATGGGAATCTGGGCTGCCAGCCCAGCCTGTCTCGGACTGGACTGCCAGCCCGGAGGAAATGGGAATCTGGGCTGCCAGCCCAGCCTGTCTCGGGCTGGACTGCCAGCCCGGTAGCACCTGGACCGGGCTACGGCCTAAACAGGCCCGAACCCATCTCCTCTCGATTCGGGCTTCCAGCTTAGTGGGCTGGAAGCCCATTTCTAGAAGCAGGCCGGGCGTAAAGCCCGGCCCGAACGGCCCAGCGAGAGTGAACGAATTCACTCTCGCTGGTGCATGCAGGGATGACAGGGACGATGCACAGTAAATTTTGGAGTGTGATGAATGGTATACCTGTTAACACCTTTGGGTAGAGGACGTCGAGGTGATTCTTCCAGTCGTGGTTTCGTCGGAAATGGTCGCCTGTGGCGGCCGGAAAACATGTTGACGGTGACGGGCTGCACTTGCTGGCGTCGGGGCTGCTCTGTTCTCTTCGTCGGAGAAGATGGCTGAGATACTGTTTTTGATGGAGGAGACGACGGTGGTGCTGAGGAGGGATATGGGTGGTCGACGGTGCCCCAGTTGGCCGGCCGAGAGAGAGAGAGAGAGAGTTTAAGGAGAGAGAGCTTGCTGGTTTTAGTGAGAGAGAGAGCAGACCGAGAGGGAAGAAAGAGCAGACCGAGAGGGACAAATGGACGAAGATTAAATCAATCCTTGTATGTGGATTTGGCTCTGCAATCTCTCTATTCTTTCTGTGTCTTGCTCATAAATCTCCCGATTATCTTCCCTCTGCTTTTTCAATCTTCTTCTCTGTTTCTTAATCTCGCTCTCTCCCTTCTGTTTCTATTTTGCGTCAAACTTGGCTCTCCAGTTCTCCCCCCTCTTTTATTCCCTTTTTTTTTCTTTTTTGGTCGCGCATGGCTGCTGAATTTATAGCCGCAGGAGGTAGCCGTTGCAACGGTGGGTCACCTCCTGCGGCAGCATGCTTGAAAAAAATAGTCGTTGGTGGCATGCGCATAGGCTTGTCTGCGGCATTGCAGGAGATGGCGTGCGTTGCATGCTTTTGGGAAGTGTAATTGTAGTTTGGTCCCTCAATTTATAATTATTCTAATTGCACCTCCAATTGGATTTAAATTTATGATTTTGTGCAATTATACCCTGTCAGAACTTCAATATCAACCCTAGCTTTGCACGGCCCTTTTTATTCTGGTCTTTGGTTTCTGATTTTTGCGATTTAACCCACAATCGACCATTAAACTCTCAATTTATTCAATTTTGCCCCTGTAACAAGATATTTTTGGATTTTTGTCTTTTTTCTATTTTTTTCTTTTTTCTTCTGAAACATAAAAATAAGTAGGTCAAAATTTGGGTAGCAACAGATGCCCCCTCTTTACAATGCTTACGACTAAAGTCTTGCAGAAGACTTTAACTAGTAAGTGTTGTAAAGAAAAAAAATGAAGTTGGTCTCATTGTGACGGGTGACCTACCCGAGTTAGAGCGGTCTCATTTTTCTGTGTGACCTACCCGGTTAGCGTGGTCTCATTTTTCTGGGTGACCTACCCAAGTTAGTATGGTCTCATTCTTCTGGGTGACCTACCCTTGTTAGTATGGTCTCATTCTTCTGGGTGACCTACCCGGTTAGTATGGTCTCATTCTTCTGGGTGACCTACCCTTGTTAGTATGGTCTCATTCTTCTGGGTGACCTACCCAAGTTAGTATGGTCTCATTCTTCTGGGTGACCTACCCTTGTTAGTATGGTCTCATTCTTCTGGGTGACCTACCCGGTTAGTATGTTCTCATTCTTCTGGGTGACCTACCCTTGTTAGTATGATCTCATTCTTCTGGGTGACCTACCCGGTTAGTATGGTCTCATTCTTCTGGGTGACCTACCCAAGTTAGTATGGTCTCATTCTTCTGGGTGACCTACCCTTGTTAGTATGGTCTCATTCTTCTGGGTGACCTACCCAAGTTAGTATGGTCTCATTCTTCTGGGTGACCTACCCGGGTTGAGGAACAAAGTAGCATTGATCCTCAATTCATCTTCCGTGATTTTGTTGACTTGAGATTCTGTTTCTCCATAATTTCCAGAACTTGGAGTTACATTGATTTTCGCCACACCTTTCCTGTCAGGTTAGTGTTATGACAATATAACATGTTTTGTTACCTCTTTAGAAACATAGGTCCCCCCCCTCTTCGTGGTAACCTTGCTTCATAGGATGTGTTCCCCATGCCATATCTTTACGCTTGGCGACGAGACTTTTTGTTCCACATAGGGCCCTGTCTAGCTCCATCGAAGTTTCCTTTTTATTATATTTTTATCGATGTTTAAGAACTCCAGCCGATATATATTTTAAAAAAATTATTCAAAACATGGTTTTGTTTATGCAAATTGACACTTTTAATGCAAATCAACATTTTATGATTTTTTCTTCTTTTGCCCCCAGTGTGGTGTACAAAATATGTCAAATTCAAATAATAAAACATAAATAAATATTATAAGATCATGTGCTTTTGTAAAAAAGTTTCCTGTAACGAGAATTTATGGCCGAATTTTATCTTATTGATTGGGAGGTTACAAAATATTAGGCATAATATTTCTTTACAGAGTCAGAATTCACAGGTCTAAGTCCATTGTAGATAATAACAAAGCTCCTCCCGAGAATGCTTGCTTTACCACATATAGGCCTTCATAGTTTGGGGCCCATTTACTTTGATCTTCTCTTGGTAAAGGCAATATTTTCTTTAGTGCCAGATCTCCTTCTCGGAATTTTTGAGGTCAGACTTTCTTGTCATATGATTTGGCCATCCTTCTTTGGTATAATTAATGATGAAAAATTGCAGCTATCATCTTTTTGCTGATCAAATTCAATTGTTCACATCTAACTTTTGCCTATTCTACTTCTTCAAGTTCAGAGTCTATCAATACTCTTAATTATGGGATTTCCACTTTTAAAGGCATCAACGCCCCCATTCCATACACCAACATGTATGGGGCGGCTCCTGTTGAAGTCCGAACTGCGGTACGGTACGCATGAAGGGCAACATCTCATGCTAATCCTTGTATGTGACTACCATCTTTTGAATACTCTTCTTAGCATTCTAATAAGCAGCTTCTACCACACCATTCATCTTTGGTCTATACGGCGAGGAATTGGAATTTTTAATTTAGCGTAGAGTTCTGTTATTATTTTTTCCTTGAAATTCTGCGCATTATCAGTTATAATCTTTTCTGGTGGCTCGTATCGACCTATCAAATCTCTTTCAACAAGTTTCTTCACCGTTTTTTGCATCACATGAGCAAATGACCAAGATTCTACCTATTTTGTGAAGTAGTCGATAGCCACGATAATAAACCTATGACCATTGTTGGCTTTTGGGTTGATAGGCTCAATCACATCAATTCCTCACATTACAAAAGGCCATGGAGATATCAAGTTAAATAAAGGGGCCGAAAGGGCATTGATTTTGTCATCGTAGACCTGATACTTGCGGACATAGTCAATGCAATCCTTATCTAATGTCATCCTAAAATAACCAGTTCTTTGTATTTTTCCAGCCATCACATGTCCACTAATATCCTTTTATAGATTTCCTATAACGCGTCTTTGGCTTCAGGTTCTTCTAGGTATCTTAGCAAAGTCCCGTAAGATGATTTCTTATACAAAACTTCCCTTATCAAGATAAAAATCCATTGTCAACCTCCTAACGGTCTTCATTTTGACTTTGGATGCCCCCATGGGATGGGGCTGGTTTCGGATGAAATTCTTGATATCATAGTATCAAGGTTTCCATCTATTTCTCCTTCAACTGAGCAACAGTGAGTTGAGTTATTTCTGAATTAATGGGTATCGGCTGTAAATTTGTACTAAGTCTATTCTAGCCATAGAAGCTAGTGTGGCCAAAGCATCCGCAAACTGATTTGCTTTCCTTCCTAGATGCGTGAACTCTATTTCCTCATATTTTTCAGCTAGTTTAGATACGTAATTTTGGTAAGTTTTTTTTTTTTTTTTTTTTTTTTTTTACCCATCCATAAAGGAATATGTGGAACTACGAGCTGCATTGTCGACTAACATGTCTATATGCGGTAGAGGAAAATTATCTTTAGGGCTAGCACGATTTAAATCCCTAAAGTCCACACAAACTCTAATTTCTTGGGGCTTTTAGATTTCCTGTATTCTTTTTCTTAAGGCTTCCATTCTGATGATTCTGGCTGTATGCATCAATTAATCACTTTCATTTCTTGATACCTTTTATGAATTTTGATGCATCAGATCCTTAGTCGAATTATCTATTCAAATTTCTTTAATAACCCGGTTAAGTAAAGGACTGCTTCCTTTTCTTCATCTGATTATGGGTTTTAAAGATATGTTCTTTCTTGTTTTACATACATTTTGGATTTGGGTTTTGATCATTGGTCGTTGTCAAAGAAGCTATGATATGTTATCGTGTAAAATTGGCGATCTGGTTTGCCCTTTATCTACGACTTTAATCATTTTCATTTCATTGACAGCAACTATCCGTGACTAAGATATTGTTTCTATTCGGTCAGCTTCTAAATGCGCAGTGCGTTGTAGTCTTGGTTTGTGATTTTTGTCCGTATACACATTGTTTG
This sequence comes from Salix caprea, assembly GCA_964035475.1. NCBI lineage: Eukaryota > Viridiplantae > Streptophyta > Magnoliopsida > Malpighiales > Salicaceae > Salix > Salix caprea. Next base: position 222,739 of record OZ037745.1, on the reverse strand, counting down.
TTTACTATAAAGTGCATTTCAGTTGAAGGATCTCCTGCTTCTTTTCATTTCAGACCTGTTTTCAGCTTCAGTTAAAGAAAGATCTCTTTTCTGCTGTTTAGGTTTCAAAATTTGACAAGACACTGAGGATAATGCATGCTAGTTCCTCCTGTCAGCTTTAAGCATCTTACTGTTTAATCAAACAGTGATAGTACTAATTAACAGCTCGAATTTTGAGAGTGAGAATGGCTTCAGTTAATTACAGGAACCCTAAAGACAAAATTGAGGAATGTAATTGATAACTCATTATGGATATTTAATTGCTTCTAAAAAAAACCAGCGTTCCATTGTTTTTCACTTTCTGCCCTTACTTTGATCAGAATTTCTGGATGGGTTGTTTTTAACTTTTGCTTAATCGGTTTGCATCCTTCTTCCGGCGGTACCTTGTATACTACGCTATCCGTATCCAATTCAAGCATATCCTCGTAAGACCAAGCAAAAACATCTACATAATCTCTAAGCAGTGTAATCAAGTCTTCTCTTTCTTTCTACGAGATCAAAGTTTCTATCCTGAATCTGACCTCCCATATTTATTGTTTCAAGTTGCTCTTTAGCGGGTTTCCAAACTTGTTCATGTTTTTCTATTAATTTCATGAATTCTCTAATGTTATGTTCATCCATTTCTTCCTCCTCTACTTCTATTATGTATTTTAAAATTCAGCCATTCATTCTCAATGTAAAGTGCTGAAGTTGTTGTGGAAGATATTCTGTTTTGCGGTGTAAATGCACAGTAAAAACATAAAGATTTTTTTTTTTGATTATGCATGATCTCTTTAAAAGAAAAATTTTGGTTTGAAAACAAAGATAAGATACAATTGATGTCTTAAGCCATGATTGTCAATAAAAACAAAACAAAATAGGAAATGACAAACCACATAGAAAACATCACAATCTAACAAGTATTGTTGATTACATTTTGAGTATCAATGGAGCTTCTTGGGCCTCCCAACTTTAGAACTTATCTCTTTCAACTAGTTTTGATCGAAGGTACTAGTAGCAACTTCTAGGACCTTTCTTCATTTCCCATCTTTTTTTCTTAGTCGAGTATCGTGGGTCCAACAAGGAGACCTATGTTTCTCGGTGGACGATGCGTGCTCAAATGTATGGGAAAATGCATGATATGATGCTCTTGCATGATTGTGATAAAAATGCTTTATTTAGTTTTTTTTCTTTTTATGCAAAAACGATATTATGGAGCATACACCTTAACAATATGTTCTAGTTCTTTTACGTGAGACATAGGGTAGTTTACTATTTGGTCTCTAAAGAGGGTCTCTCGCTGTCCCAGTGATCACCCTCGTAAAGGAAATATGGGGTCTTAGCAGATAATGGGATGGCACGTATACCAATCACTATCATCTAAGCTCTCAGCAAAGAGTTGGGGTTTACACAAACTTCAACCTTGACTCAAGTCATAGGTAAGCTGCTACTCCCCCACTTAACTTAAAGTTTAGTGTGTTCTCTCAAAATGATAAAAAGTGATGCATGACGAGGTATATTATGATGACAGGATGAAAAAATACATGCTAAAGCCTTTAAACAAACATATAAATAATTCATGGCAACATGAGAATAAATGAATAAATAAACACATAAATAATTAACATATCATAAACAAACAAAATTATCAAGCCTAGTCCAAAGTCCCCAGCGGAGTCGCCATTCTGTCGCACCCCAAAAATGGTGGTATGCGGCGTCGTGGCAACTTGTCCCTGTGAGCGGGGAGATTAAATGTCAAAGGGATTATCTATTTTCATAAAAAGGGAGTCGCCACCTAGTATTATGGTTACTAGGAAACCTAAACTGGTCTTTCAGAGATTCTAGGGTAAGGGACTGGTTGCGTAAAGGGAAGGTTTTAGCACCCCTAGTACGCCCTACCTAAGGTAAGCTGCTTGACGTTTTTGTTTGTCTTATGATTGCTAGGATACGGATATATATAATATATATTTAAATGTTGATGATATATTATTCCTGCCGAATATTTTGGATATCAACCCTTTAGGATTTATCTATCCAAACACCGATAGTGAATAATAGCATATTATTCCTGCCGAATATTTTGGATAGCAACGCTTTAGGATTTATCTATCCAAACACCGATAGTGAATAATAGCATATTATTCCTGCCAAATATTTTGGATAGCAACCCTTTAGGATTTATCTACCCAAACACCGATAGTGAATAATAGCATATTATTCCCGTTGAATATTTTGGATAGCAACCCTTTTAGGATTTATCTACCCAAACACCGATAGTGAATAATAGCATATTATTCCCGCCGAATATTTTGAATAGAATTTATCTACCCAAACACCGATAGTGAATAATATGAATCACCGAAAAAGTTTTTTATATTTTTTTGAATATTGGCCAATACCCTTTGGATTTTACAAACATGTTGTAAAATCTCAAAATGCAAGAAATGATTTTTCTTTGCAAAATCCATCCTAAAACTCATTTTCTCTTCAAAACCCATGATAATATATTTTTTCAAAAGAACCACAACTTTTAAAAATATGCTAGTGTATTGGCCTTATGCAAGAAAAACAACACATTTTTTAGATTTTTGTATATAAAAAAATTATTTTTATTTTTATTTTTTATATTTTATTATTATTATATTATTATTATATTATTATTATTATATTATTATTATTATAATTATATTATTATTTACGGGTGGGCTGGGCTTGCCAGCCCACCCCTTGGAAATCTGGGCTGCCAGCCCAGACTGTCTCGGGCTGGGCTGTCAGCCCAGAGGAAATGGGAATCTGGGCTGCCAGCCCAGCCTGTCTCGGACTGGACTGCCAGCCCGGAGGAAATGGGAATCTGGGCTGCCAGCCCAGCCTGTCTCGGGCTGGACTGCCAGCCCGGTAGCACCTGGACCGGGCTACGGCCTAAACAGGCCCGAACCCATCTCCTCTCGATTCGGGCTTCCAGCTTAGTGGGCTGGAAGCCCATTTCTAGAAGCAGGCCGGGCGTAAAGCCCGGCCCGAACGGCCCAGCGAGAGTGAACGAATTCACTCTCGCTGGTGCATGCAGGGATGACAGGGACGATGCACAGTAAATTTTGGAGTGTGATGAATGGTATACCTGTTAACACCTTTGGGTAGAGGACGTCGAGGTGATTCTTCCAGTCGTGGTTTTGTCGGAAATGGTCGCCTGTGGCGGCCGGAAAACATGTTGACGGTGACGGGCTGCACTTGCTGGCGTCGGGGCTGCTCTGTTCTCTTCGTCGGAGAAGATGGCTGAGATACTGTTTTTGATGGAGGAGACGACGGTGGTGCTGAGGAGGGATATGGGTGGTCGACAGTGCCCCAGTTGGCCGGCCGAGAGAGAGAGAGAGAGAGTTTAAGGAGAGAGAGCTTGCTGGTTTTAGTGAGAGAGAGAGCAGACCGAGAGGGAAGAAAGAGCAGACCGAGAGGGAAGAAAGAGCAGACCGAGAGGGACAAATGGACGAAGATTAAATCAATCCTTGTATGTGGATTTGGCTCTGCAATCTCTCTATTCTTTCTGTGTCTTGCTCATAAATCTCCCGATTATCTTCCCTCTGCTTTTTCAATCTTCTTCTCTGTTTCTTAATCTCGCTCTCTCCCTTCTGTTTCTATTTTGCGTCAAACTTGGCTCTCCAGTTCTCCCCCCTCTTTTATTCCCTTTTTTTTTCTTTTTTGGTCGCGCATGGCTGCTGAATTTATAGCCGCAGGAGGTAGCCGTTGCAACGGTGGGTCACCTCCTGCGGCAGCATGCTTGAAAAAAATAGTCGTTGGTGGCATGCGCATAGGCTTGTCTGCGGCATTGCAGGAGATGGCGTGCGTTGCATGCTTTTGGGAAGTGTAATTGTAGTTTGGTCCCTCAATTTATAATTATTCTAATTGCACCTCCAATTGGATTTAAATTTATGATTTTGTGCAATTATACCCTTTCAGAACTTCAATATCAACCCTAGCTTTGCACGGCCCTTTTTATTCTGGTCTTTGGTTTCTGATTTTTGCGATTTAACCCTCAATCGACCATTAAACTCTCAATTTATTCAATTTTGCCCCTGTAACAAGATATTTTTGGATTTTTGTCTTTTTTCTATTTTTTTCTTTTTTCTTCCGAAACATAAAAATAATTAGGTCAAAATTTGGGTAGCAACAATATCCAAGCTCTTTCTAGTTGGTATGAGGCTTAAATTTAATGGGTAAAAGGCTTTTCCCCTGAGCATGATTGAACTGGCTTGTTTGAGGGGGTATTAGCCTTGGATTTTGGGACATATTGATCCTGACTCGACTAGCCGCATTTCAATGGGTATTAGCCTTCGATTTCTGACCTTTTTGGCCTTGTCATATCCAATCCCTTTCTAGTTGGTATGATGCTTAAATTTTATGGGTAAAAGGCTTTCCCCCTAACATGATTGAACTGGCTTGTTTGAGGGGGTATTAGCCTTTGATTTTGGGACATATTGATCCTGACTCGACTAGCCCCATTTCAATGGGTATTAGCCTTTGATTTCTGACTTGTTTGGTCTTGTCATATCCAAGCCCTTTCTAGTTGATATGAGGCTTAAATTTTATGGCTAAAAGGCTTTTCCCCCGAGCATGATTGAACTGGTTTGTTTTAGAGGGTATTAGCCTTGGATTTTGGGACATATTGATCCTGGCTCGACTACCCCATTTCAATGGGTATTAGCCTTCGATTTCTGACCTTTTTGGCCTTGTCATATCCAAGCCCTTTCTAGTTGGTATGAGGCTTAAATTTAAAGGGTAAAAGGCTTTTCTCCCGAGCATGATTGAACTGGCTTGTTTTATGGGTATTAGCCTTGTATTTTGGGACATATTGATCCTGACTCGACTAGCCCCATTTCAATGGGTATTAGCCTTCGATTTCTAGCTTTTTTGGTCTTTTCATATCCAAGCCCTTTTTAGTTGGTATTAGGCTTAAATTTTATGGGTAAACGGCTTTTCCCCCGAGCATGATTGAAATGGCTTGTTTGAGGGGGTATTAGCCTTGGATTTTGGGACATATTGTTCCTGACTCGACTAGCCCCATTTCAATGGGTATTAGCCTTCGATTTCTGACCTTTTTGGCCTTGTCATATCCAAGCCCTTTCTAGTTGGTATGAGGCTTAAATTTAAAGGGTAAAAGGCTTTTCTCCCGAGCATGATTGAACTGGCTTGTTTTATGGGTATTAGCCTTGTATTTTGGGACATATTGATCCTGACTCGACTAGCCCCATTTCAATGGGTATTAGCCTTCGATTTCTAACTTTTTTGATCTTTTCATATCCAAGCCCTTTTTAGTTGGTATTAGGCTTAAATTTTATACGTAAACGGCTTTTCCCCCGAGCATGATTGAACTGGCTTGTTTTATGGGTATTAGCCTTGTATTTTGGGACATATTGATCCTGACTCGACTAGCCCCATTTCAATGGGTATTAGCCTTCGATTTCTAGCTTTTTTGGTCTTGTCATATCCAAGCCCTTTCTAGTTGATATGAGGCTTAAATTTTATGGCTAAAAGGCTTTTCCCCCGAGCATGATTGAACTGGTTTGTTTTAGAGGGTATTAGCCTTGGATTTTGGGACATATTGATCCTGGCTCGACTACCCCATTTCAATGGGTATTAGCCTTCGATTTCTGACCTTTTTGGCCTTGTCATATCCAAGCCCTTTCTAGTTGGTATGAGGCTTAAATTTAAAGGGTAAAAGGCTTTTCTCCCGAGCATGATTGAACTGGCTTGTTTTATGGGTATTAGCCTTGTATTTTGGGACATATTGATCCTGACTCGACTAGCCCCATTTCAATGGGTATTAGCCTTCGATTTCTAACTTTTTTGATCTTTTCATATCCAAGCCCTTTTTAGTTGGTATTAGGCTTAAATTTTATACGTAAACGGCTTTTCCCCCGAGCATGATTGAAATGGCTTGTTTGAGGGGGTATTAGCCTTGGATTTTGGGACATATTGATCCTGGCTCGACTAGCCCCATTTCAATGGGTATTAGCCTTCGATTTCTGACCTTTTTGGCCTTGTCATATCCAAGCTCTTTCTAGTTGGTATGAGGCTTAAATTTAATGGGTAAAAGGCTTTTCTCACGAGCATGATTGAACTGGCTTGTTTTATGGGTATTAGCCTTGTATTTTGGGACATATTGATCCTGACTCGAGTAGCCCCATTTCAATAGGTATTAGCCTTCGATTTCTTACTTGTTTGGTCTTGTCATATCCAAGCCCTTTCTAGTTGGTATGAGGCTTAAATTTTATGGGTAAAAGCTTTTCCCCCGAGCATGATTGAACTGGCTTGTTTTAGAGGGTATTAGCCTTGGATTTTGAGACATATTGATCCTGACTCGACTAGCCCCATTTCAATTGGTATTAGCCTTCGATTTCTGACCCTTTTGGCCTTGTCATATCCAAGCCCTTTCTAGTTGGTATGAGACTTAAATTTAATGGGTAAAAGGCTTTTCTCACGAGCATGATTGAACTGGCTTGTTTTATGGGTATTAGCCTTGTATTTTGGGACATATTGATGCTGACTCGAGTAGCCCCATTTCAATGGGTATTAGCCTTTGATTTCTGACCTTTTTGGCCTTGTCATATCCAATCCCTTTCTAGTTGGTATGAGGCTTAAATTTTATGGGTAAAAGGCTTTTCCCCCGAGCATGATTGAACCGGCTTGTTTTAGGGGTATTAGCCTTGGATTTTGGGACATATTGATCCTGACTCGACTAGCCCCATTTCAATGGTTATTAGCCTTCGATTTCTTACTTTTTTGGCCTTGTCATATCCAATCCCTTTCTAGTTGGTATGAGGCTTAAATTTTATGGGTAAAAGGCTTTCCCCCGAGCATGATTGAACTGGCTTGTTTGAGGGGGTATTAGCCTTGGATTTTGGAACATATTGATCCTGACTCGACTAGCCCCATTTCAATGGGTATTAGCCTTTGATTTCTGACTTGTTTGGTCTTGTCATATCCAATCCCTTTCTAGTTGGTATGAGGCTTAAATTTTATGGGTAAAAGGCTTTTCCCCCGAGCATGATTGAACTGGCTTGTTTTAGGGGTATTAGCCTTGGATTTTGGGACATATTGATCCTGACTCGACTAGCCCCATTTCAATGGGTATTAGCCTTCGATTTCTTACTTGTTTGGTCTTGTCATATCCAAGCCCTTTCTAGTTGGTATGAGACTTAAATTTTATGGGTAAAAGCTTTTCCCCCGAGCATGATTGAATTGGCTTGTTTTAGAGGGTATTAGCCTTGGATTTTGGGACATATTGATGTTGGCTCGACTAGCCCCATTTCAATGGGTATTAACCTTCGATTTCTGACCTTTTTGGCGTTGTCATATCCAAGCCCTTTCTAGTTGGTATGAGGCTTAAATTTAATGGGTAAAAGGCTTTTCTCCCGAGCATGATTGAACTGGCTTGTTTTATGGGTATTAGCCTTGTATTTTGGGACATATTGATCGTGACTCGACTAGCCCCAATTCAATGGGTATTAGCCTTCGATTTTTGACCTTTTTGGCCTTGTCATATCCAAGCCCTTTCTAGTTGGTATGAGGCTTAAATTTAATGGGTAAAAGGCTTTTCTCCCGAGCATGATTGAACTGGCTTGTTTTATGGGTATTAGCCTTGTATTTTGGGACATATTGATCGTGACTCGACTAGCCCCATTTCAATGGGTATTAGCCTTCGATTTCTGACCTTTTTGGCCTTGTCATATCCAATCCCTTTCTAGTTGGTATGAGGCTTAAATTTTATGGGTAAAAGGCTTTCCCCCGAGTATGATTGAACTGGCTTGTTTGAGGGGGTATTAGCCTTGGATTTTGGGACATATTGTTCCTGACTCGACTAGCCCCATTTCAATGGGTTTTAGCCTTTCATTTCTGACTTGTTTGGTCTTGTCATATCCAAGCCCTTTCTAGTTGGTATTACGATTAAATTTTATGGGTAAAAGGCTTTTCCCCCGAGCATGATTGAACTGGCTTGTTTTAGAGGGTATTAGCCTTGGATTTTGGGACATATTGATCCTGACTCGACTAGCCCCATTTCAATGGGTATTAGCCTTCGATTTCTAACTTTTTTGGTCTTTTCATATCCAAGCCCTTTTTAGTTGGTATTAGGCTTAAATTTTATGGGTAAACGGCTTTTCCCCCGAGCATGATTGAAATGGCTTGTTTGAGGGGGTATTAGCCTTGGATTTTGGGACATATTGATCCTGACTTGACTAGCCCCATTTCAATGGGTTTTAGCCTTCGATTTGTAACCTTTTTGGCCTTGTCATATCCAATCCCTTTCTAGTTGGTATGAGGCTTAAATTTTATGGGTAAAAGGCTTTCCCCCGAGCATGATTGAACTAGCTTGTTTTATGGGTATTAGCCTTGTATTTTGAGACATATTGATCCTGACTCGACTAGCCCCATTTCAATGGGTATTAGCCTTCGATTTCTAGCTTTTTTGGTCTTTTCATATCCAAGCCCTTTTTAGTTGGTATTAGGCTTAAATTTTATGGGTAAACGGCTTTTCCCCCGAGCATGATTGAAATGGCTTGTTTGAGGGGGTATTAGCCTTGGATTTTGGGACATATTGATCCTGACTCGACTAGCCCCATTTCAATGGGTTTTAGCCTTCGATTTGTAACCTTTTTGGCCTTGTCATATCCAATCCCTTTCTAGTTGGTATGAGGCTTAAATTTTATGGGTAAAAGGCTTTCCCCCGAGCAAGATTGAACTGGCTTGTTTGAGGGGGTATTAGCCTTGGATTTTAGGACATATTGATCCTGACTCGACTAGCCCCATTTCAATGGGTATTACCCTTCGATTTCTGACCTTTTTGGCCTTGTCATATCCAATCCCTTTCTAGTTGGTATGAGGCTTAAATTTTATGGGTAAAAGGCTTTCCCCCGAGTATGATTGAACTGGCTTGTTTGAGGGGGTATTAGCCTTGGATTTTGGGACATATTGTTCCTGACTTGACTAGCCCCATTTCAATGGGTTTTAGCCTTTCATTTCTGACTTGTTTGGTCTTGTCATATCCAAGCCCTTTCTAGTTGGTATTATGATTAAATTTTATGGGTAAAAGGCTTTTCCCCCGAGCATGATTGAACTGGCTTGTTTTAGAGGGTATTAGCCTTGGATTTTGGGACATATTGATCCTGACTCGACTAGCCCCATTTCAATGGGTATTAGCCTTCGATTTCTAACTTTTTTGGTCTTTTCATATCCAAGCCCTTTTTAGTTGGTATTAGGCTTAAATTTTATGGGTAAACGGCTTTTCCCCCGAGCATGATTGAAATGGCTTGTTTGAGGGGGTATTAGCCTTGGATTTTGGGACATATTGTTCCTGACTCGACTAGCCCCATTTCAATGGGTTTTAGCCTTTCATTTCTAACTTGTTTGGTCTTGTCATATCCAAGCCCTTTCTAGTTGGTATTATGCTTAAATTTTATGGGTAAAAGGCTTTCCCCCGAGCATGATTGAACTGGCTTGTTTTATGGGTATTAGCCTTGTATTTTGAGACATATTGATCCTGACTCGACTAGCCCCATTTCAATGGGTATTAGTCTTCGATTTCTAGCTTTTTTGGTCTTTTCATATCCAAGCCCTTTTTAGTTGGTATTAGGCTTAAATTTTATGGGTAAACGGCTTTTCCCCCGAGCATGATTGAAATGGCTTGTTTGAGGGGGTATTAGCCTTGGATTTTGGGACATATTGATCCTGACTCGACTAGCCCCATTTCAATGGGTTTTAGCCTTCGATTTGTAACCTTTTTGGCCTTGTCATATCCAATCCCTTTCTAGTTGGTATGAGGCTTAAATTTTATGGGTAAAAGGCTTTCCCCCGAGCAAGATTGAACTGGCTTGTTTGAGGGGGTATTAGCCTTGGATTTTGGGACATATTGATCCTGACTCGACTAGCCCCATTTCAATGGGTATTACCCTTCGATTTCTGACCTTTTTGGCCTTGTCATATCCAATCCCTTTCTAGTTGGTATGAGGCTTAAATTTTATGGGTAAAAGGCTTTCCCCCGAGTATGATTGAACTGGCTTGTTTGAGGGGGTATTAGCCTTGGATTTTGGGACATATTGTTCCTGACTCGACTAGCCCCATTTCAATGGGTTTTAGCCTTTCATTTCTGACTTGTTTGGTCTTGTCATATCCAAGCCCTTTCTAGTTGGTATTATGATTAAATTTTATGGGTAAAAGGCTTTTCCCCCGAGCATGATTGAACTGGCTTGTTTTAGAGGGTATTAGCCTTGGATTTTGGGACATATTGATCCTGACTCGACTAGCCCCATTTCAATGGGTATTAGCCTTCGATTTCTAGCTTTTTTTGTCTTTTCATATCCAAGCCCTTTTTAGTTGGTATTAGGCTTAAATTTTATGGGTAAACGGCTTTTCCCCCGAGCATGATTGAAATGGCTTGTTTGAGGGGGTATTAGCCTTGGATTTTGGGACATATTGATCCTGGCTCGACTAGCCCCATTTCAATGGGTATTAGCCTTCGATTTATGACCTTTTTGGCCTTATCATATCCAAGCTCTTTCTAGTTGGTATGAGGCTTAAATTTAATGGGTAAAAGGCTTTTCCCCCGAGCATGATTGAATTGGCTTGTTTGAGGGGGTATTAGCCTTGGATTTTGGGACATATTGATCCTGACTCGACTAGCCCCATTTCAATGGGTATTACCCTTCGATTTCTGACCTTTTTGGCCTTGTCATATCCAATCCCTTTCTAGTTGGTATGAGGCTTAAATTTTATGGGTAAAAGGCTTTCCCCCGAGCATGATTGAACTGGCTTGTTTGAGGGGGTATTAGCCTTGGATTTTGGGACATATTGTTCCTGACTCGACTAGCCCCATTTCAATGGGTTTTAGCCTTTCCTTTCTAACTTGTTTGGTCTTGTCATATCCAAGCCCTTTCTAGTTGGTATTATGCTTAAATTTTATGGGTAAAAGGCTTTTCCCCCGAGCATGATTGAACTGACTTGTTTTAGAGGGTATTAGCCTTGGATTTTGAGACATATTGATCCTGACTCGACTAGCCCCATTTCAATTGGTATTAGCCTTCGATTTCGACCTTTTTGGACTTGTCATATCCAAGCCCTTTCTAGTTGGTATGAGGCTTAAATTTAATGGGTAAAAGGCTTTTCTCACGAGCATGATTGAACTGGCTTGTTTTATGGGTATTAGCCTTGTATTTTGGGACATATTGATCGTGACTCGACTAGCCCCATTTCAATGGGTATTAGCCTTCGATTTCTAACTTTTTTGGTCTTTTCATATCCAAGCCCTTTTTAGTTGGTATTAGGCTTAAATTTTATGGGTAAACGGCTTTTCCCCCGAGCATGATTGAAATGGCTTGTTTGAGGGGGTATTAGCCTTGGATTTTGGGACATATTGATCCTGACTCGACTAGCCCCATTTCAATGGGTATTAGCCTTCGATTTCTGACCTTTTTGGCCTTGTCATATCCAAGCCCTTTTTAGTTGGTATTAGGCTTAAATTTTATGGGTAAACGGCTTTTCCCCCGAGCATGATTGAAATGGCTTGTTTGAGGGGGTATTAGCCTTGGATTTTGGGACATATTGATCCTGACTCGACTAGCCCCATTTCAATGGGTATTAGCCTTCGATTTCTGACCTTTTTGGCCTTGTCATATCCAAGCCCTTTCTAGTTGGTATGAGGCTTAAATTTAATGGGTAAAAGGCTTTTCTCCCGAGCATGATTGAACTGGCTTGTTTTATGGGTATTAGCCTTGGATTTTGAGACATATTGATCCTGACTCGACTAGCCCCATTTCAATTGGTATTAGCCTTCGATTTCGACCTTTTTGGACTTGTCATATCCAAGCCCTTTCTAGTTGGTATGAGGCTTAAATTTTATGGGTAAAAGGCTTTTCTCCCGAGCATGATTGAACTGGCTTGTTTTATGGGTATTAGCCTTGTATTTTGGGACATATTGATCGTGACTCGACTAGCCCCATTTCAATGGGTATTAGCCTTCGATTTCTAACTTTTTTGGTCTTTTCATATCCAAGCCCTTTTTAGTTGGTATTAGGCTTAAATTTTATGGGTAAACGGCTTTTCCCCCGAGCATGATTGAAATGGCTTGTTTGAGGGGGTATTAGCCTTGGATTTTGGGACATATTGATCCTGACCCGACTAGCCCCATTTCAATGGGTATTAGCCTTCGATTTCTGACCTTTTTGGCCTTGTCATATCCAAGCCCTTTTTAGTTGGTATTAGGCTTAAATTTTATGGGTAAACGGCTTTTCCCCCGAGCATGATTGAAATGGCTTGTTTAAGGGGGTATTAACCTTGGATTTTGGGACATATTGATCCTGACTCGACTAGCCCCATTTCAATGGGTATTAGCCTTCGATTTCTGACCTTTTTGGCCTTGTCATATCCAAGCCCTTTCTAGTTGGTATGAGGCTTAAATTTAATGGGTAAAAGGCTTTTCTCCCGAGCATGATTGAACTGGCTTGTTTTATGGGTATTAGCCTTGTATTTTGAGACATATTGATCCTGACTCGACTAGCCCCATTTCAATGGGTATTAGCCTTCGATTTCTAGCTTTTTTTGTCTTTTCATATCCAAGCCCTTTTTAGTTGGTATTAGGCTTAAATTTTATGGGTAAACGGCTTTTCCCCCGAGCATGATTGAAATGGCTTGTTTGAGGGGGTATTAGCCTTGGATTTTGGGACATATTGATCCTGGCTCGACTAGCCCCATTTCAATGGGTATTAGCCTTCGATTTATGACCTTTTTGGCCTTGTCATATCCAAGCTCTTTCTAGTTGGTATGAGGCTTAATTTTAATGGGTAAAAGGCTTTTCCCCCGAGCATGATTGAATTGGCTTGTTTGAGGGGGTATTAGCCTTGGATTTTGGGACATATTGATCCTGACTCGACTAGCCCCATTTCAATGGGTATTAGCCTTCGATTTCTGACCTTTTTGGCCTTGTCATATCCAAGCCCTTTCTAGTTGGTATGAGGCTTAAATTTAATGGGTAAAAGGCTTTTCTCCCGAGCATGATTGAACTGGCTTGTTTTATGGGTATTAGCCTTGTATTTTGAGACATATTGATCCTGACTCGACTAGCCCCATTTCAATGGGTATTAGCCTTCGATTTCTAGCTTTTTTTGTCTTTTCATATCCAAGCCCTTTTTAGTTGGTATTAGGCTTAAATTTTATGGGTAAACGGCTTTTCCCCCGAGCATGATTGAAATGGCTTGTTTGAGGGGGTATTAGCCTTGGATTTTGGGACATATTGATCCTGGCTCGACTAGCCCCATTTCAATGGGTATTAGTCTTCGATTTCTGACCTTTTTGGCCTTGTCATATCCAAGCTCTTTCTAGTTGGTATGAGGCTTAAATTTAATGGGTAAAAGGCTTTTCCCCCGAGCATGATTGAATTGGCTTGTTTGAGGGGGTATTAGCCTTGGATTTTGGGACATATTGATCCTGACTCGACTAGCCCCATTTCAATGGGTATTACCCTTCGATTTCTGACCTTTTTGGCCTTGTCATATCCAATCCCTTTCTAATTGGTATGAGGCTTAAATTTTATGGGTAAAAGGCTTTCCCCCGAGCATGATTGAACTGGCTTGTTTGAGGGGGTATTAGCCTTGGATATTGGGACATATTGTTCCTGACTCGACTAGCCCCATTTCAATGGGTTTTAGCCTTTCATTTCTGACTTGTTTGGTCTTGTCATATCCAAGCCCTTTCTAGTTGGTATTATGCTTAAATTTTATGGGTAAAAGGCTTTTCCCCCGAGCATGATTGAACTGGCTTGTTTTAGAGGGTAATAGCCTTGGATTTTGAGACATATTGATCCTGACTCGACTAGCCCCATTTCAATTGGTATTAGCCTTCGATTTCTGACCTTTTTGGCCTTGTCATATCCAAGCCCTTTCTAGTTGGTATGAGGCTTAAATTTAATGGGTAAAAGGCTTTTCTCACGAGCATGATTGAACTGGCTTGTTTTATGGGTATTAGCCTTGTATTTTGGGACATATTGATCGTGACTCGACTAGCCCCATTTCAATGGGTATTAGCCTTCGATTTCTAACTTTTTTGGTCTTTTCATATCCAAGCCCTTTTTAGTTGGTATTAGGCTTAAATTTTATGGGTAAACGGCTTTTCCCCCGAGCATGATTGAAATGGCTTGTTTGAGGGGGTATTAGCCTTGGATTTTGGGACATATTGATCCTGACTCGAGTAGCCCCATTTCAATGGGTATTAGCCTTTGATTTCTGACCTTTTTGGCCTTGTCATATCCAATCCCTTTCTAGTTGGTATGAGGCTTAAATTTTATGGGTAAAAGGCTTTTCCCCCGAGCATGATTGAACTGGCTTGTTTTAGAGGTATTAGCCTTGGATTTTTGGACATATTGATCGTGACTCGACTAGCCCATTTTAATGGGTATTAGCCTTCGATTTCTGGCCTTTTTGGCCTTCTCATATCCAAGCCCTTTCTAGGTGGTATGAGGCTTAAATTTTATGGGTAAAAGGCTTTTCCCTAAGCATGATTGAGCTGGCTTGTTTTAGGGGTATTAGCCTTGGATTTTGGGACATATTGATCCTGACTCGACTAGCCCCATTTCAATGGGTATTAGCCTTCGATTTCTTACTTTTTTGGCCTTGTCATATCCAATCCCTTTCTAGTTGGTATGAGGCTTAAATTTTATGGGTAAAAGGCTTTCCCCCGAGCATGATTGAACTGGCTTGTTTGAGGGGGTATTAGCCTTTGATTTTGGGACATATTGATCCTGACTCGACTAGCCCCATTTCAATGGGTATTAGCCTTTGATTTCTGACTTGTTTGGTCTTGTCATATCCAAGCCCTTTCTAGTTGATATGAGGCTTAAATTTTATGGCTAAAAGGCTTTTCCCCTGAGCATGATTGAACTGGTTTTTTTTAGAGGGTATTAGCCTTGGATTTTGGGACATATTGATCCTGGCTCGACTACCCCATTTCAATGGGTATTAGCCTTCGATTTCTGACCTTTTTGGCCTTGTCATATCCAAGCCCTTTCTAGTTGGTATGAGGCTTAAATTTAATGGGTGAAAGGCTTTTCTCCCGAGCATGATTGAACTGGCTTGTTTTATGGGTATTAGCCTTGTATTTTGGGACATATTGATCGTGACTCGACTAGCCCCATTTCAATGGGTATTAGCCTTCGATTTCTAACTTTTTTGGTCTTTTCATATCCAAGCCCTTTTTAGTTGGTATTAGGCTTAAATTTTATGGGTAAACGGCTTTTCCCCCGAGCATGATTGAAATGGCTTGTTTGAGGGGGTATTAGCCTTGGATTTTGGGACATATTGATCCTGACTCGAGTAGCCCCATTTCAATGGGTATTAGCCTTTGATTTCTGTCCTTTTTGGCCTTGTCATATCCAATCCCTTTCTAGTTGGTATGAGGCTTAAATTTTATGGGTAAAAGGCTTTCCCCCGAGCATGATTGAAATGGCTTGTTTGAAGGGGCATTAGCATTGGATTTTGGGACATATTGATCCTGACTCGAGTAGCCCCATTTCAATGGGTATTGGCCTTTGATTTCTGACCTTTTTGGCCTTGTCATATCCAATCCCTTTCTAGTTGGTATGAGGCTTAAATTTAATGGGTAAAAGGCTTTTCTCCCGAGCATGATTGAACTGGCTTGTTTTATGGGTATTAGACTTGTATTTTGGGACATATTGATCGTGACTCGACTAGCCCCATTTCAATGGGTATTAGCCTTTGATTTCTGACCTTTTTGGCCTTGTCATATCCAAGCCCTTTCTAGTTGGTATGAGGCTTAAATTTAATGGGTAAAAGGCTTTTCTCCCGAGCATGATTGAACTGGCTTGTTTTATGGGTATTAGCCTTGTATTTTGGGACATATTGATCGTGACTCGACTAGCCCCATTTCAATGGGTATTAGCCTTCGATTTCTAACTTTTTTGGTCTTTTCATATCCAAGCCCTTTTTAGTTGGTATTAGGCTTAAATTTTATGGGTAAACGGCTTTTCCCCCGAGCATGATTGAAATGGCTTGTTTGAGGGGGTATTAGCCTTGGATTTTGGGACATATTGATCCTGACTCGACTAGCCCCATTTCAATGGGTATTAGCCTTCGATTTCTGACCTTTTTGGCCTTGTCATATCCAAGCCCTTTCTAGTTGGTATGAGGCTTAAATTTAATGGGTAAAAGGCTTTTCTCCCGAGCATGATTGAACTGGCTTGTTTTATGGGTATTAGCCTTGTATTTTGAGACATATTGATCCTGACTCGACTAGCCCCATTTCAATGGGTATTAGCCTTCGATTTCTAGCTTTTTTTGTCTTTTCATATCCAAGCCCTTTTTAGTTGGTATTAGGCTTAAATTTTATGGGTAAACGGCTTTTCCCCCGAGCATGATTGAAATGGCTTGTTTGAGGGGGTATTAGCCTTGGATTTTGGGACATATTGATCCTGGCTCGACTAGCCCCATTTCAATGGGTATTAGCCTTCGATTTCTGACCTTTTTGGCCTTGTCATATCCAAGCTCTTTCTAGTTGGTATGAGGCTTTAATTTAATGGGTAAAAGGCTTTTCCCCCGAGCATGATTGAATTGGCTTGTTTGAGGGGGTATTAGCCTTGGATTTTGGGACATATTGATCCTGACTCGACTAGCCCCATTTCAATGGGTATTAGCCTTCGATTTCTTACTTTTTTGGCCTTGTCATATCCAATCCCTTTCTAGTTGGTATGAGGCTTAAATTTTATGGGTAAAAGGCTTTCCCCCGAGCATGATTGAACTGGCTTGTTTGAGGGGGTATTAGCCTTTGATTTTGGGACATATTGATCCTGACTCGACTAGCCCCATTTCAATGGGTATTAGCCTTTGATTTCTGACTTGTTTGGTCTTGTCATATCCAAGCCCTTTCTAGTTGATATGAGGCTTAAATTTTATGGCTAAAAGGCTTTTCCCCTGAGCATGATTGAACTGGTTTTTTTTAGAGGGTATTAGCCTTGGATTTTGGGACATATTGATCCTGGCTCGACTACCCCATTTCAATGGGTATTAGCCTTCGATTTCTGACCTTTTTGGCCTTGTCATATCCAAGCCCTTTCTAGTTGGTATGAGGCTTAAATTTAATGGGTAAAAGGCTTTTCTCCCGAGCATGATTGAACTGGCTTGTTTTATGGGTATTAGCCTTGTATTTTGGGACATATTGATCGTGACTCGACTAGACCCATTTCAATGGGTATTAGCCTTCGATTTCTAACTTTTTTGGTCTTGTCATATCCAAGCCCTTTCTAGTTGGTATGAGGCTTAAATTTAATGGGTAAAAGGCTTTTCTCCCGAGCATGATTGAACTGGCTTGTTTTATGGGTATTAGCCTTGTATTTTGGGACATATTGATCGTGACTCGACTAGCCCCATTTCAATGGGTATTAGCCTTCGATTTCTAACTTTTTTGGTCTTTTCATATCCAAGCCCTTTTTAGTTGGTATTAGGCTTAAATTTTATGGGTAAACGGCTTTTCCCCCGAGCATGATTGAAATGGCTTGTTTGAGGGGGTATTAGCCTTGGATTTTGGGACATATTGATCCTGACTCGAGTAGCCCCATTTCAATGGGTATTAGCCTTTGATTTCTGACCTTTTTGGCCTTGTCATATCCAATCCCTTTCTAGTTGGTATGAGGCTTAAATTTTATGGGTAAAAGGCTTTCCCCCGAGCATGATTGAAATGGCTTGTTTGAAGGGGTATTAGCATTGGATTTTGGGACATATTGATCCTGACTCGAGTAGCCCCATTTCAATGGGTATTAGCCTTTGATTTCTGACCTTTTTGGCCTTGTCATATCCAATCCCTTTGTAGTTGGTATGAGGCTTAAATTTAATGGGTAAAAGGCTTTTCTCCCGAGCATGATTGAACTGGCTTGTTTTATGGGTATTAGCCTTGTATTTTGGGACATATTGATCGTGACTCGACTAGCCCCATTTCAATGGGTATTAGCCTTCGATTTCTAACTTTTTTGGTCTTTTCATATCCAAGCCCTTTTTAGTTGGTATTAGGCTTAAATTTTATGGGTAAACGGCTTTTCCCCCGAGCATGATTGAAATGGCTTGTTTGAGGGGGTATTAGCCTTGGATTTTGGGACATATTGATCCTGACTCGACTAGCCCCATTTCAATGGGTATTAGCCTTCGATTTCTGACCTTTTTGGCCTTGTCATATCCAAGCCCTTTCTAGTTGGTATGAGGCTTAAATTTAATGGGTAAAAGGCTTTTCTCCCGAGCATGATTGAACTGGCTTGTTTTATGGGTATTAGCCTTGTATTTTGAGACATATTGATCCTGACTCGACTAGCCCCATTTCAATGGGTATTAGCCTTCGATTTCTAGCTTTTTTTGTCTTTTCATATCCAAGCCCTTTTTAGTTGGTATTAGGCTTAAATTTTATGGGTAAACGGCTTTTCCCCCGAGCATGATTGAAATGGCTTGTTTGAGGGGGTATTAGCCTTGGATTTTGGGACATATTGATCCTGGCTCGACTAGCCCCATTTCAATGGGTATTAGCCTTCGATTTCTGACCTTTTTGGCCTTGTCATATCCAAGCTCTTTCTAGTTGGTATGAGGCTTTAATTTAATGGGTAAAAGGCTTTTCCCCCGAGCATGATTGAATTGGCTTGTTTGAGGGGGTATTAGCCTTGGATTTTGGGACATATTGATCCTGACTCGACTAGCCCCATTTCAATGGGTATTAGCCTTCGATTTCTTACTTTTTTGGCCTTGTCATATCCAATCCCTTTCTAGTTGGTATGAGGCTTAAATTTTATGGGTAAAAGGCTTTCCCCCGAGCATGATTGAACTGGCTTGTTTGAGGGGGTATTAGCCTTTGATTTTGGGACATATTGATCCTGACTCGACTAGCCCCATTTCAATGGGTATTAGCCTTTGATTTCTGACTTGTTTGGTCTTGTCATATCCAAGCCCTTTCTAGTTGATATGAGGCTTAAATTTTATGGCTAAAAGGCTTTTCCCCTGAGCATGATTGAACTGGTTTTTTTTAGAGGGTATTAGCCTTGGATTTTGGGACATATTGATCCTGGCTCGACTACCCCATTTCAATGGGTATTAGCCTTCGATTTCTGACCTTTTTGGCCTTGTCATATCCAAGCCCTTTCTAGTTGGTATGAGGCTTAAATTTAATGGGTAAAAGGCTTTTCTCACGAGCATGATTGAACTGGCTTGTTTTATGGGTATTAGCCTTGTATTTTGGGACATATTGATCGTGACTCGACTAGCCCCATTTCAATGGGTATTAGCCTTCGATTTGTAACTTTTTTGGTCTTTTCATATCCAAGCCCTTTTTAGTTGGTATTAGGCTTAAATTTTATGGGTAAACGGCTTTTCCCCCGAGCATGATTGAAATGGCTTGTTTGAGGGGGTATTAGCCTTGGATTTTGGGACATATTGATCCTGACTCGAGTAGCCCCATTTCAATGGGTATTAACCTTTGATTTCTGACCTTTTTGGCCTTGTCATATCCAATCCCTTTCTAGTTGGTATGAGGCTTAAATTTTATGGGTAAAAGGCTTTTCCCCCGAGCATGATTGAACTGGCTTGTTTTAGGGGTATTAGCCTTGGATTTTTGGACATATTGATCGTGACTCGACTAACCCATTTTAATGGGTATTAGCCTTCGATTTCTGGCCTTTTTGGCCTTCTCATATCCAAGCCCTTTCTAGGTGGTATGAGGCTTAAATTTTATGGGTAAAAGGCTTTTCCCTAAGCATGATTGAGCTGGCTTGTTTTAGGGGTATTAGCCTTGGATTTTGGGACATATTGATCCTGACTCGACTAGCCCCATTTCAATGGGTATTAGCCTTCGATTTCTTACTTTTTTGGCCTTGTCATATCCAATCCCTTTCTAGTTGGTATGAGGCTTAAATTTTATGGGTAAAAGGCTTTCCCCCGAGCATGATTGAACTGGCTTGTTTGAGGGGGTATTAGCCTTTGATTTTGGGACATATTGATCCTGACTCGACTAGCCCCATTTCAATGGGTATTAGCCTTTGATTTCTGACTTGTTTGGTCTTGTCATATCCAAGCCCTTTCTAGTTGATATGAGGCTTAAATTTTATGGCTAAAAGGCTTTTCCCCTGAGCATGATTGAACTGGTTTTTTTTAGAGGGTATTAGCCTTGGATTTTGGGACATATTGATCCTGGCTCGACTACCCCATTTCAATGCGTATTAGCCTTCGATTTCTCACCTTTTTGGCCTTGTCATATCCAAGCCCTTTCTAGTTGGTATGAGGCTTAAATTTAATGGGTAAAAGGCTTTTCTCCCGAGCATGATTGAACTAGCTTGTTTTATGGGTATTAGCCTTGTATTTTGGGACATATTGATCGTGACTCGACTAGCCCCATTTCAATGGGTATTAGCCTTCGATTTCTAACTTTTTTGGTCTTTTCATATCCAAGCCCTTTTTAGTTGGTATTAGGCTTAAATTTTATGGGTAAACGGCTTTTCCCCCGAGCATGATTGAAATGGCTTGTTTGAGGGGGTATTAGCCTTGGATTTTGGGACATATTGATCCTGACTCGACTAGCCCCATTTCAATGGGTATTAGCCTTCGATTTCTGACCTTTTTGGCCTTGTCATATCCAAGCCCTTTCTAGTTGGTATGAGGCTTAAATTTAATGGGTAAAAGGCTTTTCTCCCGAGCATGATTGAACTGGCTTGTTTTATGGGTATTAGCCTTGTATTTTGAGACATATTGATCCTGACTCGACTAGCCCCATTTCAATGGGTATTAGCCTTCGATTTCTAGCTTTTTTTGTCTTTTCATATCCAAGCCCTTTTTAGTTGGTATTAGGCTTAAATTTTATGGGTAAACGGCTTTTCCCCCGAGCATGATTGAAATGGCTTGTTTGAGGGGGTATTAGCCTTGGATTTTGGGACATATTGATCCTGGCTCGACTAGCCCCATTTCAATGGGTATTAGCCTTCGATTTCTGACCTTTTTGGCCTTGTCATATCCAAGCTCTTTCTAGTTGGTATGAGGCTTTAATTTAATGGGTAAAAGGCTTTTCCCCCGAGCATGATTGAATTGGCTTGTTTGAGGGGGTATTAGCCTTGGATTTTGGGACATATTGATCCTGACTCGACTAGCCCCATTTCAATGGGTATTAGCCTTCGATTTCTTACTTTTTTGGCCTTGTCATATCCAATCCCTTTCTAGTTGGTATGAGGCTTAAATTTTATGGGTAAAAGGCTTTCCCCCGAGCATGATTGAACTGGCTTGTTTGAGGGGGTATTAGCCTTTGATTTTGGGACATATTGATCCTGACTCGACTAGCCCCATTTCAATGGGTATTAGCCTTTGATTTCTGACTTGTTTGGTCTTGTCATATCCAAGCCCTTTCTAGTTGATATGAGGCTTAAATTTTATGGCTAAAAGGCTTTTCCCCTGAGCATGATTGAACTGGTTTTTTTTAGAGGGTATTAGCCTTGGATTTTGGGACATATTGATCCTGGCTCGACTACCCCATTTCAATGGGTATTAGCCTTCGATTTCTGACCTTTTTGGCCTTGTCATATCCAAGCCCTTTCTAGTTGGTATGAGGCTTAAATTTAATGGGTAAAAGGCTTTTCTCACGAGCATGATTGAACTGGCTTGTTTTATGGGTATTAGCCTTGTATTTTGGGACATATTGATCGTGACTCGACTAGCCCCATTTCAATGGGTATTAGCCTTCGATTTGTAACTTTTTTGGTCTTTTCATATCCAAGCCCTTTTTAGTTGGTATTAGGCTTAAATTTTATGGGTAAACGGCTTTTCCCCCGAGCATGATTGAAATGGCTTGTTTGAGGGGGTATTAGCCTTGGATTTTGGGACATATTGATCCTGACTCGAGTAGCCCCATTTCAATGGGTATTAACCTTTGATTTCTGACCTTTTTGGCCTTGTCATATCCAATCCCTTTCTAGTTGGTATGAGGCTTAAATTTTATGGGTAAAAGGCTTTTCCCCCGAGCATGATTGAACTGGCTTGTTTTAGGGGTATTAGCCTTGGATTTTTGGACATATTGATCGTGACTCGACTAACCCATTTTAATGGGTATTAGCCTTCGATTTCTGGCCTTTTTGGCCTTCTCATATCCAAGCCCTTTCTAGGTGGTATGAGGCTTAAATTTTATGGGTAAAAGGCTTTTCCCTAAGCATGATTGAGCTGGCTTGTTTTAGGGGTATTAGCCTTGGATTTTGGGACATATTGATCCTGACTCGACTAGCCCCATTTCAATGGGTATTAGCCTTTGATTTCTTACTTTTTTGGCCTTGTCATATCCAATCCCTTTCTAGTTGGTATGAGGCTTAAATTTTATGGGTAAAAGGCTTTCCCCCGAGCATGATTGAACTGGCTTGTTTGAGGGGGTATTAGCCTTTGATTTTGGGACATATTGATCCTGACTCGACTAGCCCCATTTCAATGGGTATTAGCCTTTGATTTCTGACTTGTTTGGTCTTGTCATATCCAAGCCCTTTCTAGTTGATATGAGGCTTAAATTTTATGGCTAAAAGGCTTTTCCCCTGAGCATGATTGAACTGGTTTTTTTTAGAGGGTATTAGCCTTGGATTTTGGGACATATTGATCCTGGCTCGACTACCCCATTTCAATGCGTATTAGCCTTCGATTTCTCACCTTTTTGGCCTTGTCATATCCAAGCCCTTTCTAGTTGGTATGAGGCTTAAATTTAATGGGTAAAAGGCTTTTCTTCCGAGCATGATTGAACTAGCTTGTTTTATGGGTATTAGCCTTGTATTTTGGGACATATTGATCGTGACTCGACTAGCCCCATTTCAATGGGTATTAGCCTTCGATTTCTAACTTTTTTGGTCTTTTCATATCCAAGCCCTTTTTAGTTGGTATTAGGCTTAAATTTTATGGGTAAACGGCTTTTCCCCCGAGCATGATTGAAATGGCTTGTTTGAGGGGGTATTAGCCTTGGATTTTGGGACATATTGATCCTGACTCGAGTAGCCCCATTTCAATGGGTATTAGCCTTTGATTTCTGTCCTTTTTGGCCTTGTCATATCCAATCCCTTTCTAGTTGGTATGAGGATTAAATTTTATGGGTAAAAGGCTTTCCCCCGAGCATGATTGAAATGGCTTGTTTGAAGGGGTATTAGCATTGGATTTTGGGACATATTGATCCTGACTCGAGTAGCCCCATTTCAATGGGTATTAGCCTTTGATTTCTGACCTTTTTGGCCTTGTCATATCCAATCCCTTTCTAGTTGGTATGAGGCTTAAATTTAATGGGTAAAAGGCTTTTCTCCCGAGCATGATTGAACTGGCTTGTTTTATGGGTATTAGCCTTGTATTTTGGGACATATTGATCGTGCCTCGACTAGCCCCATTTCAATGGGTATTAGCCTTTGATTTCTGACCTTTTTGGCCTTGTCATATCCAAGCCCTTTCTAGTTGGTATGAGGCTTAAATTTAATGGGTAAAGGGCTTTTCTCCCGAGCATGATTGAACTGGCTTGTTTTATGGGTATTAGCCTTGTATTTTGGGACATATTGATCGTGACTCGACTAGCCCCATTTCAATGGGTATGATCCTGACTCGAGTAGCCCCATTTCAATGGGTATTAGCCTTTGATTTCTGACCTTTTTGGCCTTGTCATATCCAATCCCTTTCTAGTTGGTATGAGGCTTAAATTTTATGGGTAAAAGGCTTTCCCCCGAGCATGATTGAAATGGCTTGTTTGAAGGGGTATTAGCATTGGATTTTGGGACATATTGATCCTGACTCGAGTAGCCCCATTTCAATGGGTATTAGCCTTTGATTTCTGACCTTTTTGGCCTTGTCATATCCAATCCCTTTCTAGTTGGTTTGAGGCTTAAATTTAATCGGTAAAAGGCTTTTCTCCCGAGCATGATTGAACTGGCTTGTTTTATGGGTATTAGCCTTGTATTTTGGGACATATTGATCGTGACTCGACTAGCTCCATTTCAATGGGTATTAGCCTTCGATTTCTGACCTTTTTGGCCTTGTCATATCCAAGCCCTTTCTAGTTGGTATGAGGCTTAAATTTAATGGGTAAAAGGCTTTTCTCCCGAGCATGATTGAACTGGCTTGTTTTATGGGTATTAGCCTTGTATTTTGGGACATATTGATCGTGACTCGACTAGCCCCATTTCAATGGGTATTAGCCTTCGATTTCTAACTTTTTTGGTTTTTTCATATCCAAGCCCTTTTTAGTTGGTATTAGGCTTAAATTTTATGGGTAAACGGCTTTTCCCCCGAGCATGATTGAAATGGCTTGTTTGAGGGGGTATTAGCCTTGGATTTTGGGACATATTGATCCTGACTCGAGTAGCCCCATTTCAATGGGTATTAGCCTTTGATTTCTGTCCTTTTTGGCCTTGTCATATCCAATCCCTTTCTAGTTGGTATGAGGCTTAAATTTTATGGGTAAAAGGCTTTCCCCCGAACATGATTGAAATGGCTTGTTTGAAGGGGTATTAGCATTGGATTTTGGGACATATTGATCCTGACTCGAGTAGCCCCATTTCAATGGGTATTAGCCTTTGATTTCTGACCTTTTTGGCCTTGTCATATCCAATCCCTTTCTAGTTGGTATGAGGCTTAAATTTTATGGGTAAAAGGCTTTTCCCCCGAGCATGATTGAACTGGCTTGTTTTAGGGGTATTAGCCTTGGATTTTTGGACATATTGATCGTGACTCGACTAGCCCATTTTAATGGGTATTAGCCTTCGATTTCTGGCCTTTTTGGCCTTCTCATATCCAAGCCCTTTCTAGGTGGTATGAGGCTTAAATTTTATGGGTAAAAGGCTTTTCCCTAAGCATGATTGAGCTGGCTTGTTTTAGGGGTATTAGCCTTGGATTTTGGGACATATTGATCCTGACTCGACTAGCCCCATTTCAATGGGTATTTGCCTTCGATTTCTTACTTTTTTGGCCTTGTCATATCCAATCCCTTTCTAGTTGGTATGAGGCTTAAATTTTATGGGTAAAAGGCTTTCCCCCGAGCATGATTGAACTGGCTTGTTTGAGGGGGTATTAGCCTTTGATTTTGGGACATATTGATCCTGACTCGACTAGCCCCATTTCAATGGGTATTAGCCTTTGATTTCTGACTTGTTTGGTCTTGTCATATCCAAGCCCTTTCTAGTTGATATGAGGCTTAAATTTTATGGCTAAAAGGCTTTTCCCCCGAGCATGATTGAACTGGTTTTTTTTAGAGGGTATTAGCCTTGGATTATGGGACATATTGATCCTGACTCGAGTAGCCCCATTTCAATGGGTATTAGCCTTTGATTTCTGACCTTTTTGGCCTTGTCATATCCAATCCCTTTCTAGTTGGTATGAGGCTTAAATTTAATGGGTAAAAGGCTTTCCCCCGAGCATGATTGAAATGGCTTGTTTGAAGGGGTATTAGCCTTGGATTTTGGGACATATTGATCGTGACTCGAGTAGCCCCATTTCAATGGGTATTAGCCTTTGATTTCTGACCTTTTTGGCCTTGTCATATCCAATCCCTTTCTAGTTGGTATGAGGCTTAAATTTTATGGGTAAAAGGCTTTTCCCCCGAGCATGATTGAACTGGCTTGTTTTAGGGGTATTAGCCTTGGATTTTTGGACATATTGATCGTGACTCGACTAGCCCCATTTTAATGGGTATTAGCCTTCGATTTCTGGCCTTTTTGGCCTTCTCATATCCAAGCCCTTTCTAGGTGGTATGAGGCTTAAATTTTATGGGTAAAAGGCTTTTCCCTGAGCATGATTGAACTGGCTTGTTTTAGGGGTATTAGCCTTGGATTTTGGGACATATTGATCCTCACTCGACTAGCCCCATTTCAATGGGTATTAGCCTTCGATTTCTTACTTTTTTGGCCTTGTCATATCCAATCCCTTTCTAGTTGGTATGAGGCTTAAATTTTATGGGTAAAAGGCTTTCCCCCGAGCATGATTGAACTGGCTTGTTTGAGGGGGTATTAGCCTTGGATTTTGGGACATATTGATCCTGACTCGACTAGCCCCATTTCAATGGGTATTAGCCTTTGATTTCTGACTTGTTTGGTCTTGTCATATCCAAGCCCTTTCTAGGTGGTATGAGGCTTAAATTTTATGGGTAAAAGACTTTTCCCCCGAGCATGATTGAACTGGCTTGTTTTAGAGGGTATTAGCCTTGGATTTTGGGACATATTGATCCTGACTCGAGTAGCCCCATTTCAATGGGTATTAGCCTTCGATTTCTGACCTTTTTGGCGTTGTCATATCCAAGCCCTTTCTAGTTGGTATGAGGCTTAAATTTAATGGGTAAAAGGCTTTTCTCCCGAGCATGATTGAACTGGCTTGTTTTATGGGTATTAGCCTTGTATTTTGGGACATATTGATCCTGACTCGACTAGCCCCATTTCAATGGGTATTAGCCTTCGATTTCGTACTTTTTTGGCCTTGTCATATCCAATCCCTTTATAGTTTGTATGAGGCTTAAATTTTATGGGTAAAAGGCTTTCCCCCGAGCATGATTGAACTGGCTTGTTTTAAAGGGTATTAGCCTTGGATTTTGGGACATATTGATCCTGACTCGACTAGCCCCATTTCAATGGGTATTAGCCTTTGATTTCTGACTTGTTTGGTCTTGTCATATCCAAGCGCTTTCTAGTTGGTATGAGGCTTAAATTTAATGGGTAAAAGGCTTTTCTCCCGAGCATGATTGAACTGGCTTGTTTTATGGGTATTAGCCTTGTATTTTGGGACATATTGATCCTGACTCGACTAGCCCCATTTCAATGGGTATTAGCCTTCGATTTCGTACTTTTTTGGCCTTGTCATATCCAATCCCTTTCTAGTTGGTATGAGGCTTAAATTTTATGGGTAAAAGGCTTTTCCCCCGAGCATGATTGAACTGGCTTGTTTTAAAGGGTATTAGCCTTGGATTTTGGGACATATTGATCCTGGCTCGACTAGGCCCATTTCAATGGGTATTAGCCTTCGATTTCTGACCTTTTTTGGCGTTGTCATATCCAAGCCCTTTCTAGTTGATATGAGGCTTAAATTTAATGGGTAAAAGGCTTTTCTCCCGAGCATGATTGAACTGGCTTGTTTTATGGGTATTAGCCTTGTATTTTGGGACATATTGATCCTGACTCGACTAGCCCCATTTCAATGGGTATTAGCCTTCGATTTCGTACTTTTTTGGCCTTGTCATATCCAATCCCTTTCTAGTTGGTATGAGGCTTAAATTTTATGGGTAAAAGGCTTTTCCCCCGAGCATGATTGAACTGGCTTGTTTTATGGGTATTAGCCTTGTATTTTGGGACATATTGATCGTGACTCGACTAGCCCCATTTCAATGGGTATTAGCCTTCGATTTCTAACTTTTTTGGTCTTTTCATATCCAAGCCCTTTTTAGTTGGTATTAGGCTTAAATTTTATGGGTAAACGGCTTTTCCCCCGAGCATGATTGAAATGGCTTGTTTGAGGGGGTATTAGCCTTGGATTTTGGGACATATTGATCCTGACTCGAGTAGCCCCATTTCAATGGGTATTAGCCTTTGATTTCTGACCTTTTTGGCCTTGTCATATCCAATCCCTTTCTAGTTGGTATGAGGCTTAAATTTTATGGGTAAAAGGCTTTACCCCGAGCATGATTGAAATGGCTTGTTTGAAGGGGTATTAGCCTTGGATTTTGGGACATATTGATCGTGACTCGAGTAGCCCCATTTCAATGGGTATTAGCCTTTGATTTCTGACCTTTTTGGCCTTGTCATATCCAATCCCTTTCTAGTTGGTATGAGGCTTAAATTTTATGGGTAAAAGGCTTTTCCCCCGAGCATGATTGAACTGGCTTGTTTTAGGGGTATTAGCCTTGGATTTTTGGACATATTGATCGTGACTCGACTAGCCCCATTTTAATGGGTATTAGCCTTCGATTTCTGGTCTTTTTGGCCTTCTCATATCCAAGCCCTTTCTAGGTGGTATGAGGCTTAAATTTTATGGGTAAAAGGCTTTTCCCTGAGCATGATTGAACTGGCTTGTTTTAGGGGTATTAGCCTTGGATTTTGGGACATATTGATCCTGACTCGACTAGCCCCATTTCAATGGGTATTAGCCTTCGATTTCTTACTTTTTTGGCCTTGTCATATCCAATCCCTTTCTAGTTGGTATGAGGCTTAAATTTTATGGGTAAAAGGCTTTCCCCCGAGCATGATTGAACTGGCTTGTTTGAGGGGGTATTAGCCTTGGATTTTGGGACATATTGATCCTGACTCGACTAGCCCCATTTCAATGGGTATTAGCCTTTGATTTCTGACTTGTTTGGTCTTGTCATATCCAAGCCCTTTCTAGGTGGTATGAGGCTTAAATTTTATGGGTAAAAGACTTTTCCCCCGAGCATGATTGAACTGGCTTGTTTTAGAGGGTATTAGCCTTGGATTTTGGGACATATTGATCCTGACTCGAGTAGCCCCATTTCAATGGGTATTAGCCTTCGATTTCTGACCTTTTTGGCGTTGTCATATCCAAGCCCTTTCTAGTTGGTATGAGGCTTAAATTTAATGGGTAAAAGGCTTTTCTCCCGAGCATGATTGAACTGGCTTGTTTTATGGGTATTAGCCTTGTATTTTGGGACATATTGATCCTGACTCGACTAGCCCCATTTCAATGGGTATTAGCCTTCGATTTCGTACTTTTTTGGCCTTGTCATATCCAATCCCTTTATAGTTTGTATGAGGCTTAAATTTTATGGGTAAAAGGCTTTCCCCCGAGCATGATTGAACTGGCTTGTTTTAAAGGGTATTAGCCTTGGATTTTGGGACATATTGATCCTGACTCGACTAGCCCCATTTCAATGGGTATTAGCCTTTGATTTCTGACTTGTTTGGTCTTGTCATATCCAAGCGCTTTCTAGTTGGTATGAGGCTTAAATTTAATGGGTAAAAGGCTTTTCTCCCGAGCATGATTGAACTGGCTTGTTTTATGGGTATTAGCCTTGTATTTTGGGACATATTGATCCTGACTCGACTAGCCCCATTTCAATGGGTATTAGCCTTCGATTTCGTACTTTTTTGGCCTTGTCATATCCAATCCCTTTCTAGTTGGTATGAGGCTTAAATTTTATGGCTAAAAGGCTTTTCCCCCGAGCATGATTGAACTGGCTTGTTTTAAAGGGTATTAGCCTTGGATTTTGGGACATATTGATCCTGGCTCGACTAGGCCCATTTCAATGGGTATTAGCCTTCGATTTCTGACCTTTTTTGGCGTTGTCATATCCAAGCCCTTTCTAGTTGATATGAGGCTTAAATTTAATGGGTAAAAGGCTTTTCTCCCGAGCATGATTGAACTGGCTTGTTTTATGGGTATTAGCCTTGTATTTTGGGACATATTGATCCTGACTCGACTAGCCCCATTTCAATGGGTATTAGCCTTCGATTTCGTACTTTTTTGGCCTTGTCATATCCAATCCCTTTCTAGTTGGTATGAGGCTTAAATTTTATGGGTAAAAGGCTTTTCCCCCGAGCATGATTGAACTGGCTTGTTTTAAAGGGTATTAGCCTTGGATTTTGGGACATATTGATCCTGGCTCGACTAGGCCCATTTCAATGGGTATTAGCCTTCGATTTCTGACCTTTTTGGCGTTGTCATATCCAAGCCCTTTCTAGTTGGTATGAGGCTTAAATTTAATGGGTAAAAGGCTTTTCTCCCGAGCATGATTGAACTGGCTTGTTTTATGGGTATTAGCCTTGTATTTTGGGACATATTGATCGTGACTCGACTAGCCCCAATTCAATGGGTATTAGCCTTCGATTTTTTACCTTTTTGGCCTTGTCATATCCAAGCCCTTTCTAGTTGGTATGAGGCTTAAATTTAATGGGTAAAAGGCTTTTCTCCCGAGCATGATTGAACTGGCTTGCTTTATGGGTATTAGCCTTGTATTTTGGGACATATTGATCGTGACTCGACTAGCCCCATTTCAATGGGTATTAGTCTTCGATTTCTAACTTTTTTCGGTCTTTTCATATCCAAGCCCTTTTTAGTTGGTATTAGGCTTAAATTTTATGGGTAAACGGCTTTTCCCCCGAGCATGATTGAAATGGCTTGTTTGAGGGGGTATTAGCCTTGGATTTTGGGACATATTGATCCTGACTCGAGTAGCCCCATTTCAATGGGTATTAGCCTTCGATTTCTGACATTTTTGGCCTTGTCATATCCAAGCCCTTTCTAGTTGGTATGAGGCTTAAATTTAATGGGTAAAAGCTTTTCTCCCGAGCATGATTGAACTGGCTTGTTTTATGGGTATTAGTCTTGTATTTTGGGACATATTGATCCTGACTCGACTAGCCCCATTTCAATGGGTATTAGCCTTGGATTTCTGACTTGTTTGGTCTTGTCATATCCAAGCCCTTTCTAGTTGGTATGAGGCTTAAATTTTTTGGGTAAAAGACTTTTCCCCCGAGCATGATTGAACTGGCTTGTTTTAGAGGGTATTAGCCTTGGATTTTGGGACATATTGATCCTGACTCGAGTAGCCCCAGTTCAATGGGTATTAGCCTTTGATTTCTGACCTTTTTGGCCTTGTCATATCCAATCCCTTTCTAGTTGGTATGAGGCTTTAATTTTATGGGTAAAAGGCTTTCCCCCGAGCATGATTGAACTAGCTTGTTTGAGGGGGTATTAGCCTTGGATTTTGGGACACATTGATCCTGACTCGACTAGCCCCATTTCAATGGGTATTAGCCTTTGATTTGTGACTTGTTTGGTCTTATCATATCCAAGCCCTTTCTAGTTGGTATGAGGCTTAAATTTTATGGGTAAAAGACTTTTCCCCCGAGCATGATTGAACTGCTTGTTTTAGGGGTATTAGCCTTGGATTTTTGGACATATTGATCCTGACTCGACTAGCCCCATTTCAATGGGTATTAGCCTTCGATTTCTGACCTTTTTGGCCTTGTCATATCCAATCCCTTTCTAATTGGTATGAGGCTTAAATTTTATTGGTAAAAGGTTTTCCCCCGAGCATGATTGAACTGGCTTGTTTGAGGGGGTATTAGCTTTGGATTTTGAGACATATTGATCCTGACTGGACTAGCCCCATTTGAATGGGTATTACCCTTCGATTTCTGACCTTTTTGGCCTTCTCATATCCAAGCCCTTTCTAGTTGGTATGAGGCTTAAATTTTATGGGTAAAAGGCTTTTCCCCCGAGCTTGATTGAAATGGCTTGTTTGAGGGGGTATTAGCCTTGGATATTGGGACATATTGATCCTGACTCGACTAGCCCCATTTCAATGGGTATTAGCCTTTGATTTCTGACTTGTTTGGTCTTGTCATATCCAAGCCCTTTCTAGGTGGTATGAGGCTTAAATTTTATGGGTAAAGGGCTTTTCTCCCGAGCATGATTGAACTGGCTTGTTTTATGGGTATTAGCCTTGTATTTTGGGACATATTGATCGTGACTCGACTAGCCCCATTTCAATGGGTATTAGCCTTCGATTTCTAACTTTTTTGGTCTTTTCATATCCAAACCCTTTTTAGTTGGTATTAGGCTTAAATTTTATGGGTAAACGGCTTTTCCCCCGAGCATGATTGAAATGGCTTGTTTGAGGGGGTATTAGCCTTGGATTTTGGGACATATTGATCCTGACTCGAGTAGCCCCATTTCAATGGGTATTAGCCTTTGATTTCTGACCTTTTTGGCCTTGTCATATCCAATCCCTTTCTAGTTGGTATGAGGCTTAAATTTTATGGGTAAAAGGCTTTCCCCCGAGCATGATTGAAATGGCTTGTTTGAAGGGGTATTAGCCTTGGATTTTGGGACATATTGATCGTGACTCGAGTAGCCCCATTTCAATGGGTATTAGCCTTTGATTTCTGACCTTTTTGGCCTTGTCATATCCAATCCCTTTCTAGTTGGTATGAGGCTTAAATTTTATGGGTAAAAGGCTTTTCCCCCGAGCATGATTGAACTGGCTTGTTTTAGGGGTATTAGCCTTGGATTTTGGGACATATTGATCGTGACTCGACTAGCCCCATTTCAATGGGTATTAGCCTTCGATTTCTGACCTTTTTGGCCTTGTCATATCCAAGCCCTTTCTAGTTGGTATGAGGCTTAAATTTAATGGGTAAAGGGCTTTTCTCCCGAGCATGATTGAACTGGCTTGTTTTATGGGTATTAGCCTTGTATTTTGGGACATATTGATCGTGACTCGACTAGCCCCATTTCAATGGGTATTAGCCTTCGATTTCTTACCTTTTTGGCCTTGTCATATCCAAGCCCTTTCTAGTTGGTATGAGGCTTAAATTTAGTGGGTAAAGGGCTTTTCTCCCGAGCATGATTGAACTGGCTTGTTTTATGGGTATTAGCCTTGTATTTTGGGACATATTGATCGTGACTCGACTAGCCCCATTTCAATGGGTATTAGCCTTTGATTTCTGACCTTTTTGGCCTTGTCATATCCAAGCCCTTTCTAGTTGGTATGAGGCTTAAATTTAATGGGTAAAGGGCTTTTCTCCCGAGCATGATTGAACTGGCTTGTTTTATGGGTATTAGCCTTGTATTTTGGGACATATTGATCGTGACTCGACTAGCCCCATTTCAATGGGTATTAGCCTTCGATTTCTAACTTTTTTGGTCTTTTCATATCCAAGCCCTTTTTAGTTGGTATTAGGCTTAAATTTTATGGGTAAACGGCTTTTCCCCCGAGCATGATTGAAATGGCTTGTTTGAGGGGGTATTAGCCTTGGATTTTGGGACATATTGATCCTGACTCGAGTAGCCCCATTTCAATGGGTATTAGCCTTTGATTTCTGACCTTTTTGGCCTTGTCATATCCAATCCCTTTCTAGTTGGTATGAGGCTTAAATTTTATGGGTAAAAGGCTTTCCCCCGAGCATGATTGAAATGGCTTGTTTGAAGGGGTATTAGCATTGGATTTTGGGACATATTGATCCTGACTCGAGTAGCCCCATTTCAATGGGTATTAGCCTTTGATTTCTGACCTTTTTGGCCTTGTCATATCCAATCCCTTTCTAGTTGGTATGAGGCTTAAATTTAATGGGTAAAAGGCTTTTCTCCCGAGCATGATTGAACTGGCTTGTTTTATGGGTATTAGCCTTGTATTTTGGGACATATTGATCGTGCCTCGACTAGCCCCATTTCAATGGGTATTAGCCTTTGATTTCTGACCTTTTTGGCCTTGTCATATCCAAGCCCTTTCTAGTTGGTATGAGGCTTAAATTTAATGGGTAAAGGGCTTTTCTCCCGAGCATGATTGAACTGGCTTGTTTTATGGGTATTAGCCTTGTATTTTGGGACATATTGATCGTGACTCGACTAGCCCCATTTCAATGGGTATGATCCTGACTCGAGTAGCCCCATTTCAATGGGTATTAGCCTTTGATTTCTGACCTTTTTGGCCTTGTCATATCCAATCCCTTTCTAGTTGGTATGAGGCTTAAATTTTATGGGTAAAAGGCTTTCCCCCGAGCATGATTGAACTGGCTTGTTTGAGGGGGTATTAGCCTTTGATTTTGGGACATATTGATCCTGACTCGACTAGCCCCATTTCAATGGGTATTAGCCTTTGATTTCTGACTTGTTTGGTCTTGTCATATCCAAGCCCTTTCTAGTTGATATGAGGCTTAAATTTTATGGCTAAAAGGCTTTTCCCCCGAGCATGATTGAACTGGTTTTTTTTAGAGGGTATTAGCCTTGGATTATGGGACATATTGATCCTGGCTCGACTACCCCATTTCAATGGGTATTAGCCTTCGATTTCTGACCTTTTTGGCCTTGTCATATCCAAGCCCTTTCTAGTTGGTATGAGGCTTAAATTTAATGGGTAAAAGGCTTTTCTCCCGAGCATGATTGAACTGGCTTGTTTTATGGGTATTAGCCTTGTATTTTGGGACATATTGATCGTGACTCGACTAGCCCCATTTCAATGGGTATTAGCCTTTGATTTCTGACCTTTTTGGCCTTGTCATATCCAAGCCCTTTCTAGTTGGTATGAGGCTTAAATTTAATGGGTAAAAGGCTTTTCTCCCGAGCATGATTGAACTGGCTTGTTTTATGGGTATTAGCCTTGTATTTTGGGACATATTGATCGTGACTCGAGTAGCCCCATTTCAATGGGTATTAGCCATTGATTTCTGTCCTTTTTGGCCTTGTCATATCCAATCCCTTTCTAGTTGGTATGAGGCTTAAATTTTATGGGTAAAAGGCTTTCCCCCGAGCATGATTGAAATGGCTTGTTTGAAGGGGTATTAGCATTGGATTTTGGGACATATTGATCCTGACTCGAGTAGCCCCATTTCAATGGGTATTAGCCTTTGATTTCTGACCTTTTTGGCCTTGTCATATCCAATCCCTTTCTAGTTGGTATGAGGCTTAAATTTAATGGGTAAAAGGCTTTTCTCCTGAGCATGATTGAACTGGCTTGTTTTATAGGTATTAGCCTTGTATTTTGGGACATATTGATCGTGACTCGACTAGCCCCATTTCAATGGGTATTAGCCTTTGATTTCTGACCTTTTTGGCCTTGTCATATCCAAGCCCTTTCTAGTTGGTATGAGGCTTAAATTTAATGGGTAAAAGGCTTTTCTCCCGAGCATGATTGAACTGGCTTGTTTTATGGGTATTAGCCTTGTATTTTGGGACATATTGATCGTGACTCGACTAGCCCCATTTCAATGGGTATTAGCCTTCGATTTCTAACTTTTTTGGTCTTTTCATATCCAAGCCCTTTTTAGTTGGTATTAGGCTTAAATTTTATGGGTAAACGGCTTTTTCCCCGAGCATGATTGAAATGGCTTGTTTGAGGGGGTATTAGCCTTGGATTTTGGGACATATTGATCCTGACTCGAGTAGCCCCATTTCAATGGGTATTAGCCTTTGATTTCTGACCTTTTTGGCCTTGTCATATCCAATCCCTTTCTAGTTGGTATGAGGCTTAAATTTTATGGGTAAAAGGCTTTCCCCCGAGCATGATTGAAATGGCTTGTTTGAAGGGGTATTAGCCTTGGATTTTGGGACATATTGATCCTGACTCGAGTAGCCCCATTTCAATGGGTATTAGCCTTTGATTTCTGACCTTTTTGGCCTTGTCATATCCAATCCCTTTCTAGTTGGTATGAGGCTTAAATTTTATGGGTAAAAGGCTTTTCCCCCGAGCATGAATGAACTGGCTTGTTTTAGGGGTATTAGCCTTGGATTTTTGGACATATTGATCGTGACTCGACTAGCCCCATTTTAATGGGTATTAGCCTTCGATTTCTGGCCATTTTGGCCTTCTCATATCCAAGCCCTTTCTAGGTGGTATGAGGCTTAAATTTTATGGGTAAAAGGCTTTTCCCTGAGCATGATTGAACTGGCTTGTTTTAGGGGTATTAGCCTTGGATTTTGGGACATATTGATCCTGACTCGACTAGCCCCATTTCAATGGGTATTAGCCTTCGATTTCTTACTTTTTTGGCCTTGTCATATCCAATCCCTTTCTAGTTGGTATGAGGCTTAAATTTTATGGGTAAAAGGCTTTCCCCCGAGCATGATTGAACTGGCTTGTTTGAGGGGGTATTAGCCTTGGATTTTGGGACATATTGATCCTGACTCGACTAGCCCCATTTCAATGGGTATTAGCCTTTGATTTCTGACTTGTTTGGTCTTGTCATATCCAAGCCCTTTCTAGGTGGTATGAGGCTTAAATTTTATGGGTAAAAGACTTTTCCCCCGAGCATGATTGAACTGGCTTGTTTTAGAGGGTATTAGCCTTGGATTTTGGGACATATTGATCCTGACTCGAGTAGCCCCATTTCAATGGGTATTAGCCTTCGATTTCTGACCTTTTTGGCGTTGTCATATCCAAGCCCTTTCTAGTTGGTATGAGGCTTAAATTTAATGGGTAAAAGGCTTTTCTCCCGAGCATGATTGAACTGGCTTGTTTTATGGGTATTAGCCTTGTATTTTGGGACATATTGATCCTGACTCGACTAGCCCCATTTCAATGGGTATTAGCCTTCGATTTCGTACTTTTTTGGCCTTGTCATATCCAATCCCTTTATAGTTTGTATGAGGCTTAAATTTTATGGGTAAAAGGCTTTCCCCCGAGCATGATTGAACTGGCTTGTTTTAAAGGGTATTAGCCTTGGATTTTGGGACATATTGATCCTGACTCGACTAGCCCCATTTCAATGGGTATTAGCCTTCGATTTCTGACCTTTTTGGCGTTGTCATATCCAAGCCCTTTCTAGTTGGTATGAGGCTTAAATTTAATGGGTAAAAGGCTTTTCTCCCGAGCATGATTGAACTGGCTTGTTTTATGGGTATTAGCCTTGTATTTTGGGACATATTGATCGTGACTCGACTAGCCCCAATTCAATGGGTATTAAGCCTTCGATTTTTTACCTTTTTGGCCTTGTCATATCCAAGCCCTTTCTAGTTGGTATGAGGCTTAAATTTAATGGGTAAAAGGCTTTTCTCCCGAGCATGATTGAACTGACTTGTTTTATGGGTATTAGCCTTGTATTTTGGGACATATTGATCGTGACTCGACTAGCCCCATTTCAATGGGTATTAGCCTTCGATTTCTAACTTTTTTCGGTCTGTTCATATCCAAGCGCTTTTTAGTTGGTATTAGGCTTAAATTTTATGGGTAAACGGCTTTTCCCCCGAGCATGATTGAAATGGCTTGTTTGAGGGGGTATTAGCCTTGGATTTTGGGACATATTGATCCTGACTCGAGTAGCCCCATTTCAATGGGTATTAGCCTTCGATTTCTGACCTTTTTGGCCTTGTCATATCCAAGCCCTTTCTAGTTGGTATGAGGCTTAAATTTAATGGGTAAAAGCTTTTCTCCCGAGCATGATTGAACTGGCTTGTTTTATGGGTATTAGTCGTGTATTTTGGGACATATTGATCCTGACTCGACTAGCCCCATTTCAATGGGTATTAGCCTTGGATTTCTGACTTGTTTGGTCTTGTCATATCCAAGCCCTTTCTAGTTGGTATGAGGCTTAAATTTTATGGGTAAAAGACTTTTCCCCCGAGCATGATTGAACTGGCTTGTTTTAGAGGGTATTAGCCTTGGATTTTGGGACATATTGATCCTGACTCGAGTAGCCCCATTTCAATGGGTATTAGCCTTCGATTTCTGACCTTTTTGGCCTTGTCATATCCAATCCCTTTCTAGTTGGTACGAGGCTTTAATTTTATGGGTAAAAGGCTTTCCCCCGAGCATGATTGAACTGGCTTGTTTGAGGGGGTATTAGCCTTGCATTTTGGGACACATTGATCCTGACTCGACTAGCCCCATTTCAAGGGGTATTAGCCTTTGATTTGTGACTTGTTTGGTCTTATCATATCCAAGCCCTTTCTAGTTGGTATGAGGCTTAAATTTTATGGGTAAAAGACTTTTCCCCCGAGCATGATTGAACTGCTTGTTTTAGGGGTATTAGCCTTGGATTTTTGGACATATTGATCCTGACTCGACTAGCCCCATTTCAATGGGTATTAGCCTTCGATTTCTGACCTTTTTGGCCTTGTCATATCCAATCCCTTTCTAATTGGTATGAGGCTTAAATTTTATTGGTAAAAGGTTTTCCCCCGAGCATGATTGAACTGGCTTGTTTGAGGGGGTATTAGCTTTGGATTTTGAGACATATTGATCCTGACTGGACTAGCCCCATTTGAATGGGTATTACCCTTCGATTTCTGACCTTTTTGGCCTTCTCATATCCAAGCCCTTTCTAGTTGGTATGAGGCTTAAATTTTATGGGTAAAAGGCTTTTCCCCCGAGCTTGATTGAAATGGCTTGTTTGAGGGGGTATTAGCCTTGGATATTGGGACATATTGATCCTGGCTCGACTAGCCCCATTTCAATGGGTATTAGCCTTCGATTTCTGACCTTTTTGGCCTTGTCATATCCAAGCCCTTTCTAGTTGGTATGAGGCTTAAATTTAATGGGTAAAAGCTTTTCTCCCGAGCATGATTGAACTGGCTTGTTTTATGGGTATTAGTCTTGTATTTTGGGACATATTGATCCTGACTCGACTAGCCCCATTTCAATGGGTATTAGCCTTGGATTTCTGACTTGTTTGGTCTTGTCATATCCAAGCCCTTTCTAGTTGGTATGAGGCTTAAATTTTATGGGTAAAAGACTTTTCCCCCGAGCATGATTGAACTGGCTTGTTTTAGAGGGTATTAGCCTTGGATTTTGGGACATATTGATCCTGACTCGAGTAGCCCCATTTCAATGGGTATTAGCCTTCGATTTCTGACCTTTTTGGCCTTGTCATATCCAATCCCTTTCTAGTTGGTATGAGGCTTTAATTTTATGGGTAAAAGGCTTTCCCCGAGCATGATTGAACTGGCTTGTTTGAGGGGGTATTAGCCTTGGATTTTGGGACACATTGATCCTAACTCGACTAGCCCCATTTCAATGGGTATTAGCCTTTGATTTGTGACTTGTTTGGTCTTATCATATCCAAGCCCTTTCTAGTTGGTATGAGGCTTAAATTTTATGGGTAAAAGACTTTTCCCCCGAGCATGATTGAACTGCTTGTTTTAGGGGTATTAGCCTTGGATTTTTGGACATATTGATCCTGACTCGACTAGCCCCATTTCAATGGGTATTAGCCTTCGATTTCTGACCTTTTTGGCCTTGTCATATCCAATCCCTTTCTAATTGGTATGAGGCTTAAATTTTATTGGTAAAAGGTTTTCCCCCGAGCATGATTGAACTGGCTTGTTTGAGGGGGTATTAGCTTTGGATTTTGAGACATATTGATCCTGACTGGACTAGCCCCATTTGAATGGGTATTACCCTTCGATTTCTGACCTTTTTGGCCTTCTCATATCCAAGCCCTTTCTAGTTGGTATGAGGCTTAAATTTTATGGGTAAAAGGCTTTTCCCCCGAGCTTGATTGAAATGGCTTGTTTGAGGGGGTATTAGCCTTGCATTTTGGGACACATTGATCCTGACTCGACTAGCCCCATTTCAAGGGGTATTAGCCTTTGATTTGTGACTTGTTTGGTCTAATC
Organism: Salix caprea; assembly: GCA_964035475.1. NCBI lineage: Eukaryota > Viridiplantae > Streptophyta > Magnoliopsida > Malpighiales > Salicaceae > Salix > Salix caprea. The sequence goes on along the minus strand of OZ037745.1, from coordinate 183,668 downwards.
ATATCCAAGCCCTTTCTAGTTGGTATGAGGCTTAAATTTTATGGGTAAAAGACTTTTCCCCCGAGCATGATTGAACTGCTTGTTTTAGGGGTATTAGCCTTGGATTTTTGGACATATTGATCCTGACTCGACTAGCCCCATTTCAATGGGTATTAGCCTTCGATTTCTGACCTTTTTGGCCTTGTCATATCCAATCCCTTTCTAATTGGTATGAGGCTTAAATTTTATTGGTAAAAGGTTTTCCCCCGAGCATGATTGAACTGGCTTGTTTGAGGGGGTATTAGCTTTGGATTTTGAGACATATTGATCCTGACTGGACTAGCCCCATTTGAATGGGTATTACCCTTCGATTTCTGACCTTTTTGGCCTTCTCATATCCAAGCCCTTTCTAGTTGGTATGAGGCTTAAATTTTATGGGTAAAAGGCTTTTCCCCCGAGCTTGATTGAAATGGCTTGTTTGAGGGGGTATTATCCTTGGATATTGGGACATATTGATCCTGGCTCGACTAGCCCCATTTCAATGGGTATTAGCCTTCGATTTCTGACCTTTTTGGCCTTGTCATATCCAAGCCCTTTCTAGTTGGTATGAGGCTTAAATTTAATGGGTAAAAGCTTTTCTCCCGAGCATGATTGAACTGGCTTGTTTTATGGGTATTAGTCTTGTATTTTGGGACATATTGATCCTGACTCGACTAGCCCCATTTCAATGGGTATTAGCCTTGGATTTCTGACTTGTTTGGTCTTGTCATATCCAAGCCCTTTCTAGTTGGTATGAGGCTTAAATTTTATGGGTAAAAGACTTTTCCCCCGAGCATGATTGAACTGGCTTGTTTTAGAGGGTATTAGCCTTGGATTTTGGGACATATTGATCCTGACTCGAGTAGCCCCATTTCAATGGGTATTAGCCTTCGATTTCTGACCTTTTTGGCCTTGTCATATCCAATCCCTTTCTAGTTGGTATGAGGCTTTAATTTTATGGGTAAAAGGCTTTCCCCGAGCATGATTGAACTGGCTTGTTTGAGGGGGTATTAGCCTTGGATTTTGGGACACATTGATCCTAACTCGACTAGCCCCATTTCAATGGGTATTAGCCTTTGATTTGTGACTTGTTTGGTCTTATCATATCCAAGCCCTTTCTAGTTGGTATGAGGCTTAAATTTTATGGGTAAAAGACTTTTCCCCCGAGCATGATTGAACTGCTTGTTTTAGGGGTATTAGCCTTGGATTTTTGGACATATTGATCCTGACTCGACTAGCCCCATTTCAATGGGTATTAGCCTTCGATTTCTGACCTTTTTGGCCTTGTCATATCCAATCCCTTTCTAATTGGTATGAGGCTTAAATTTTATTGGTAAAAGGTTTTCCCCCGAGCATGATTGAACTGGCTTGTTTGAGGGGGTATTAGCTTTGGATTTTGAGACATATTGATCCTGACTGGACTAGCCCCATTTGAATGGGTATTACCCTTCGATTTCTGACCTTTTTGGCCTTCTCATATCCAAGCCCTTTCTAGTTGGTATGAGGCTTAAATTTTATGGGTAAAAGGCTTTCCCCCCGAGCTTGATTGAAATGGCTTGTTTGAGGGGGTATTAGCCTTGGATATTGGGACATATTGATCCTGGCTCGACTAGCCCCATTTCAATGGGTATTAGCCTTCGATTTCTGACCTTTTTGGCCATGTCATATCCAAGCCCTTTCTAGTTGGTATGAGGCTTAAATTTTATGGGTAAAAGGCTTTTCCCACGAGCTTGATTGAAATGGCTTGTTTTAGGGGTATTAGCCTTGGATTTTGAGACATATTGATCCTGACTCGACTAGCCCCATTTCAATGGGTATTAGCCTTCGATTTTTGACCTTCTTTGAGGGTGTATTAGACTTGGATTTTGGGACATATTGATCCTGACTCGACTAGCCCCATTTCAAGGTGTATTAGCCTTCGATTTCTAACTTTTTTGGTCTTGTCATTTCCAAGCCCTTCTTAGTTGGTATTAGGTTTAAATTTTATGGGTAAACGGCTTTTCCCCCGAGCATGATTGAAATGGCTTGTTTGAGGGGGTATTAGCCTTGGATTTTGGGACATATTGATCCTGACTCGACTAGCCCCATTTCAATGGGTATTAGCCTTCGATTTCTGACCTTTTTAGCCTTGTCATATCCAATCCCTTTCTAATTGGTATGAGGCTTAAATTTTATTGGTAAAAGGTTTTCCCCCGAGCATGATTGAACTGGCTTGTTTGAGGGGGTATTAGCTTTGGATTTTGAGACATATTGATCCTGACTGGACTAGCCCCATTTGAATGGGTATTACCCTTCGATTTCTGACCTTTTTGGCCTTCTCATATCCAAGCCCTTTCTAGTTGGTATGAGGCTTAAATTTTATGGGTAAAAGGCTTTCCCCCCGAGCTTGATTGAAATGGCTTGTTTGAGGGGGTATTAGCCTTGGATATTGGGACATATTGATCCTGGCTCGACTAGCCCCATTTCAATGGGTATTAGCCTTCGATTTCTGACCTTTTTGGCCATGTCATATCCAAGCCCTTTCTAGTTGGTATGAGGCTTAAATTTAATGGGTAAAAGGCTTTTCTCCCGAGCATGATTGAACTGGCTTGTTTTATGGGTATTAGCCTTGTATTTTGGGACATATTGATCCTGACTCGACTAGCCCCATTTCAATGGGTATTAGCCTTCGATTTCGTACTTTTTTGGCCTTGTCATATCCAATCCCTTTATAGTTTGTATGAGGCTTAAATTTTATGGGTAAAAGGCTTTCCCCCGAGCATGATTGAACTGGCTTGTTTGAGGGGGTATTAGCCTTGGATTTTGGGACATATTGATCCTGACTCGACTAGCCCCATTTCAATGGGTATTAGCCTTTGATTTCTGACTTGTTTGGTCTTGTCATATCCAAGCGCTTTCTAGTTGGTATGAGGCTTAAATTTAATGGGTAAAAGGCTTTTCTCCCGAGCATGATTGAACTGGCTTGTTTTATGGGTATTAGCCTTGTATTTTGGGACATATTGATCCTGACTCGACTAGCCCCATTTCAATGGGTATTAGCCTTCGATTTTGTACTTTTTTGGCCTTGTCATATCCAATCCCTTTATAGTTTGTATGAGGCTTAAATTTTATGGGTAAAAGGCTTTCCCCCGAGCATGATTGAACTGGCTTGTTTGAGGGGGTATTAGCCTTGGATTTTGGGACATATTGATCCTGACTCGAGTAGCCCCATTTCAATGGGTATTAGCCTTCGATTTCTGACCTTTTTGGCCTTGTCATATCCAAGCCCTTTCTAGTTGGTATGAGGCTTAAATTTTATGGGTAAAAGGCTTTTCCCACGAGCTTGATTGAAATGGCTTGTTTTAGGGGTATTAGCCTTGGATTTTGAGACATATTGATCCTGACTCGACTAGCCCCATTTCAATGGGTATTAGCCTTCGATTTTTGACCTTCTTTGAGGGTGTATTAGACTTGGATTTTGGGACATATTGATCCTGACTCGACTAGCCCCATTTCAAGGTGTATTAGCCTTCGATTTCTAACTTTTTTGGTCTTGTCATTTCCAAGCCCTTCTTAGTTGGTATTAGGTTTAAATTTTATGGGTAAACGGCTTTTCCCCCGAGCATGATTGAAATGGCTTGTTTGAGGGGGTATTAGCCTTGGATTTTGGGACATATTGATCCTGACTCGACTAGCCCCATTTCAATGGGTATTAGCCTTCGATTTCTGACCTTTTTAGCCTTGTCATATCCAATCCCTTTCTAATTGGTATGAGGCTTAAATTTTATTGGTAAAAGGTTTTCCCCCGAGCATGATTGAACTGGCTTGTTTGAGGGGGTATTAGCTTTGGATTTTGAGACATATTGATCCTGACTGGACTAGCCCCATTTGAATGGGTATTACCCTTCGATTTCTGACCTTTTTGGCCTTCTCATATCCAAGCCCTTTCTAGTTGGTATGAGGCTTAAATTTTATGGGTAAAAGGCTTTCCCCCCGAGCTTGATTGAAATGGCTTGTTTGAGGGGGTATTAGCCTTGGATATTGGGACATATTGATCCTGGCTCGACTAGCCCCATTTCAATGGGTATTAGCCTTCGATTTCTGACCTTTTTGGCCATGTCATATCCAAGCCCTTTCTAGTTGGTATGAGGCTTAAATTTAATGGGTAAAAGGCTTTTCTCCCGAGCATGATTGAACTGGCTTGTTTTATGGGTATTAGCCTTGTATTTTGGGACATATTGATCCTGACTCGACTAGCCCCATTTCAATGGGTATTAACCTTCGATTTCTAACTTTTTTGGTCTTTTCATATCCAAGCCCTTTTTAGTTGGTATTAGGCTTAAATTTTATGGGTAAACGGCTTTTCCCCCGAGCATGATTGAAATGGCTTGTTTGAGGGGGTATTAGGCTTGGATTTTGGGACAGATTGATCCTGACTCGAGTAGCCCCATTTCAATGGGTATTAGCCTTCGATTTCTGACCTTTTTGGCCTTCTCATATCCAAGCCCTTTCTAGTTGGTATGAGGCTTAAATTTTATGGGTAAAAGGCTTTTCCCACGAGCTTGATTGAAATGGCTTGTTTTAGGGGTATTAGCCTTGGATTTTGAGACATATTGATCCTGACTCGACTAGCCCCATTTCAATGGGTATTAGCCTTCGATTTTTGACCTTCTTTGAGGGTGTATTAGCCTTGGATTTTGGGACATATTGATCCTGACTCGACTAGCCCCATTTCAAGGTGTATTAGCCTTCGATTTCTAACTTTTTTGGTCTTGTCATTTCCAAGCCCTTCTTAGTTGGTATTAGGTTTAAATTTTATGGGTAAACGGCTTTTCCCCCGAGCATGATTGAAATGGCTTGTTTGAGGGGGTATTAGCCTTGGATTTTGGGACATATTGATCCTGACTCGACTAGCCCCATTTCAATGGGTATTAGCCTTCGATTTCTGACCTTTTTGGCCATGTCATATCCAAGCCCTTTCTAGTTGGTATGAGGCTTAAATTTAATGGGTAAAAGGCTTTTCCCCCGAGCATGATTGAACTGGCTTGTTTTAAAGGGTATTAGCCTTGGATTTTGGGACATATTGATCCTGGCTCGACTAGCCCCATTTCAATGGGTATTAGCCTTCGATTTCTAGCTTTTTTGGTCTTTTCATATCCAAGCCCTTTTTAGTTGGTATTAGGCTTAAATTTTATGGGTAAACGGCTTTTCCCCTGAGCATGATTGAAATGACTTGTTTGAGGGGGTATTAGCCTTGGATTTTGGGACATATTGATCCTGACTCGACTAGCCATATTTCAATGGGTATTAGCCTTCGATTTCTGACCTTTTTGGCCTTGTCATATCCAATCCCTTTCTAGTTGGTATGAGGCTTAAATTTTATGGATAAAAGGCTTTCCCCCGAGCATGATTGAACTAGCTAGTTTGAGGGGGTATTAGCCTTGGATTTTGAGATATATTGATCCTGACTCGACTAGCCCCATTTCAATGGGTATTAGACTTCGATTTCTGACCTTTTTGGCCTTGTCATATCCAAGCCCTTTCTAGTTGGTATGAAGCTTAAATTTAATGGCTAAAAGGCTTTTCTCCCGAGCATGATTGAACTGGCTTGTTTTAGAGGGTATTAGCCTTGGATTTTGGGACATATTGATCCTGGCTCGACTAGCCCCATTTCAATGGGTATTAGCCTTCGATTTCTGACCTTTTTGGCCTTGTCATATCCAAGCCCTTTCTAGTTGGTATGAGGCTTAAATTTAATGGGTAAAAGGCTTTTCTCCCGAGCGTGATTGAACTGGCTTGTTTTATGGGTATTAGCCTTGTATTTTGGGACATATTGATCGTGACTCGACTAGCCCCAATTCAATGGGTATTAGCCTTCGATTTCTGACCTTTTTAGCCTTGTCATATCCAATCCCTTTCTAGTTGGTATGAGGCTTAAATTTTATGGGTAAAAGGCTTTCCCCCCGAGCTTGATTGAAATGGCTTGTTTGAGGGGGTATTAGCCTTGGATATTGGGACATATTGATCCTGGCTCGACTAGCCCCATTTCAATGGGTATTAGCTTTCCATTTCTGACCTTTTTGGCCTTGTCATATCCAAGCCCTTTCTAGTTGGTATGAGGCTTAAATTTAATGGGTAAAAGGCTTTTCTCCCGAGCATGATTGAACTGGCTTGTTTTATGGGTATTAGCCTTGTATTTTGGGACATATTGATCCTGACTCGACTAGCCCCATTTCAATGGGTATTAGCCTTCGATTTCTAGCTTTTTTGGTCTTTTCATATCCAAGCCCTTTTTAGTTGGTATTAGGCTTAAATTTTATGGGTAAACGGCTTTTCCCCTGAGCATGATTGAAATGACTTGTTTGAGGGGGTATTAGCCTTGGATTTTGGGACATATTGATCCTGACTCGACTAGCCATATTTCAATGGGTATTAGCCTTCGATTTCTGACCTTTTTGGCCTTGTCATATCCAATCCCTTTCTAGTTGGTATGAGGCTTAAATTTTATGGATAAAAGGCTTTCCCCCGAGCATGATTGAACTAGCTAGTTTGAGGGGGTATTAGCCTTGGATTTTGAGATATATTGATCCTGACTCGACTAGCCCCATTTCAATGGGTATTAGACTTCGATTTCTGACCTTTTTGGCCTTGTCATATCCAAGCCCTTTCTAGTTGGTATGAAGCTTAAATTTAATGGCTAAAAGGCTTTTCTCCCGAGCATGATTGAACTGGCTTGTTTTAGAGGGTATTAGCCTTGGATTTTGGGACATATTGATCCTGGCTCGACTAGCCCCATTTCAATGGGTATTAGCCTTCGATTTCTGACCTTTTTGGCCTTGTCATATCCAAGCCCTTTCTAGTTGGTATGAGGCTTAAATTTAATGGGTAAAAGGCTTTTCTCCTGAGCGTGATTGAACTTGCTTGTTTTATGGGTATTAGCCTTGTATTTTGGGACATATTGATCGTGACTCGACTAGCCCCAATTCAATGGGTATTAGCCTTCGATTTCTGACCTTTTTGGCCTAGTCATATCCAAGCCCTTTCTAGGTGGTATGAGGCTTAAATTTTATGGGTAAAAGGCTTTTCCCCTGAGAATGATTGAACTGGCTTGTTTTAGGCGTATTAGCCTTGGATTTTGGGACATATTGATCCTGACTCGACTAGCCCCATTTCAATGGGTATTAGCCTTCGATTTCTTACTTTTTTGGCCTTGTCATATCCAATCCCTTTCTAGTTGGTATGAGGCTTAAATTTTATGGGTAAAAGGCTTTCCCCCGAGCATGATTGAACTGGCTTGTTTGAGGGGGTATTAGCGTTGGATTTTGGGACATATTGATCCTGACTCGACTAGCCCCATTTCAATGGGTATTAGCCTTCGATTTCTGACCTTTTTGGCCTTGTCATATCCAAGCCCTTTCTAGTTGGTATGAAGCTTAAATTTAATGGGTAAAAGGCTTTTCTCCCGAGCATGATTGAACTGGCTTGTTTTAGAGGGTATTAGCCTTGGATTTTGGGACATATTGATCCAGGCTCGACTAGCCCCATTTCAATGGGTATTAGCCTTCGATTTCTGACCTTTTTGGCCTTGTCATATCCAAGCCCTTTCTAGTTGGTATGAGGCTTAAATTTAATGGGTAAAAGGCTTTTCTCCCGAGCATGATTGAACTGGCTTGTTTTATGGGTATTAGCCTTGTATTTTGGGACATATTGATCCTGACTCGACTAGCCCCATTTCAATGGGTATTAGCCTTTGATTTCTAGCTTTTTTGGTCTTTTCATATCCAAGCCCTTTTTAGTTGGTATTAGGCTTAAATTTTATGGGTAAACGGCTTTTCCCCTGAGCATGATTGAAATGGCTTGTTTGAGGGGGATTAGCCTTGGATTTTGGGACATATTGATCCTGACTCGAGTAGCCACATTTCAATGGGTATTAGCCTTCGATTTCTGACCTTTTTGGCCTTGTCATATCCAATCCCTTTCTAGTTGGTATGAGGCTTAAATTTTATGGATAAAAGGCTTTCCCCCGAGCATGATTGAACTAGCTTGTTTGAGGGGGTATTAGCCTTGGATTTTGGGATATATTGATCCTGACTCGACTAGCCCCATTTCAATGGGTATTAGCCTTTGATTTCTGACTTGTTTGGTCTTGTCATATCCAAGCCCTTTCTAGTTGGTATGAGGCTTAAATTTTATGCGTAAAAGGCTTTTCCCGCGAGCATGATTGAACTGGCTTGTTTTAGAGGGTATTAGCCTTGGATATTTGGACATATTGATCCTGGCTCGACAAGCCCCATTTCAATGGGTATTAACCTTCGATTTCTAACCTTTTTGGCCTTGTCATATCCAAGCCCTTTCTAGTTGGTATGAGGCTTAAATTTAATGGGTAAAAGGCTTTTTTTCCCAAGCATGATTGAACTGGCTTGTTTTATGGGTATTAGCTTTGTATTTTGGGACATATTGATCCTGACTTGACTAGGCCCATTTCAATGGGTATTAGCCTTCGATTTCTAGCTTTTTTGGTCTTTTCATATCCAAGCCCTTTCTAGTTGGTATTAGGCTTAAATTTTATGGGTAAATGGCTTTTCCCCCGAGCATGATTGAAATGGCTTGTTTGAGGGGGTATTAGCCTTGGATTTCGGGACATATTGATCCTGGCTCGATTAGCCCCATTTCAATGGGTATTAGCCTTCGATTTCTTACTTTTTTGGTCTTTTCATATCCAAGCCCTTTTTAGTTGGTATTAGCCTTAAATTTTATGGGTAAACGGCTTTTCCCCCGAGCATGATTGAAATGGCTTTTTTGAGGGGGTATTAGCCTTGGATTTTGGGACATATTGATCCTGACTCGAGTAGCCCCATTTCAATGGGTATTAGCCTTCGATTTCTGACTTGTTTGGTCTTGTCATATCCAAGCCCTTTCTAGTTGGTATGAGGCTTAAATTTTATGGGTAAAAGGCTTTTCCACCGAGCATGATTGAACTGGGTTGTTTTAGAGGGTATTAGCCTTGGATTTTGGCACATATTGATCCTAGCTCGACTAGCCCCATTTCAATGGGTATTAGCCTTCGATTTCTGACCTTTTTGGCCTTGTCATATCCAAGCCCTTTCTAGTTAGTATGAGGCTTAAATTTAATGGGTAAAAGGCTTTTCTCCCGAGCATGATTGAACTGGCTTGTTTTATGGGTATTAGCCTTGGATTTTGGGACATATTGATCCTGACTCGACTAGCCCCATTTCAATGGGTATTAGCCTTTCATTTCTGACTTGTTTGGTCTTGTCATATCCAAGCCCTTTCTACTTGGTATGAGGCTTAAATTTTATGGGTAAAAGGCTTTTCCCCCGAGCATGATTGAACTGGGTTGTTTTATGGGTATTAGCCTTGTATTTTGGGACATATTGATCGTGACTTGACTAGCCCCAATTCAATGGGTATTAGCCTTCGATTTCTGACCTTTTTGGCCTTGTCATATCCAAGCCCTTTCTAGGTGGTATGAGGCTTAAATTTTATGGGTAAAAGGCTTTTCCGCTGAGAATGATTGAACTGGCTTGTTTTAGGCGTATTAGCCTAGGATTTTGGGACATATTGATCCTGACTCGACTAGCCCCATTTCAATGGGTATTAGCCTTCGATTTCTTACTTTTTTGGCCTTGTCATATCCAATCCCTTTCTAGTTGGTATGAGGCTTAAATTTTATGGGTAAAAGGCTTTCCCCCGAGCATGATTGAACTGGCTTGTTTGAGGGGGTATTAGCCTTGGATTTTGGGACATATTGATCCTCTCTCGACTAGCCCCATTTCAATGTGTATTAGCCTTCGATTTCTGACCTTTTTGGCCTTGTCATATCCAAGCCCTTTCTAGTTGGTATGAAGCTTAAATTTAATGCGTAAAAGGCTTTTCTCCCGAGCATGATTCAACTGGCTTGTTTTATGGGTATTAGCCTTGTATTTTGGGACATATTGATCGTGACTCGACTAGCCCCTTTTCAATGGGTATTAGCCTTCGATTTCTAACTTTTTTGGTCTTTTCATATCCAAGCCCTTTTTAGTTGGTATTAGGCTTAAATTTTATGGGTAAACGGCTTTTCCCCCGAGCATGATTGAAATGGCTTGTTTGAGGGGGTATTATCCTTGGATTTTGGGACATATTGATCCTGACTCGAGTAGCCCCATTTCAATGGGTATTAGCCTTCGATTTCTAACCTTTTTGGCCTTGTCATATCCAATCCCTTTCTAGTTGGTATGAGGCTTTAATTTTATGGGTAAAAGGCTTTCCCCCGAGCATGATTGAACTGGCTTGTTTTAGAGGGTATTAGCCTTGGATTTCGGGACATATTGATCCTGGCTCGACTAGCCCCATTTCAATGGGTATTAGCCTTCGATTTCTGACCTTTTTGGCCTTGTCATATCCAAGCCCTTTGTAGTTGGTATGAGGCTTAAATTTAATGGGTAAAAGGCTTTTCTCCCGAGCATGATTGAAGTGGCTTGTTTTATGGGTATTAGCCTTGGATTTTGGGACATATTGATCCTGACTCGACTAACCCCTTTTCAATGGGTATTAGCCTTCGATTTCTACCTTTTTTGGTCTTTTCATATCCAAGCCCTTTTTAGTTGGTATTAGGCTTAAATTTTATGGGTAAATGGCTTTTCCCCCGAGCATGATTGAAATGGCTTGTTTGAGGGGGTATTAGCCTTGGATTTTGGGACATATTGATCCTAACTCGAGTAGCCCCATTTCAATGGGTATTAGCCTTCGATTTCTGACCTTTTTGGCCTTGTCATATCCAATCCCTTTCTAGTTGGTATGAGGCTTTAATTTTATGGGTAAAAGGCTTTCCCCCGAGCATGATTGAACTGGCTTGTTTTAGAGGGTATTAGCCTTGGATTTCGGGACATATTGATCCTGGCTCGACTAGCCCCATTTCAATGGGTATTAGCCTTCGATTTCTTACTTTTTTGGCCTTGTCATATCCAATCCCTTTCTAGTTGGTATGAGGCTTAAATTTTATGGGTAAAAGGCTTTCCCCCGAGCATGATTGAACTGGCTTGTTTGAGGGGGTATTAGCCTTGGATTTTGGGACATATTGATCCTAACTCGACTAGCCCCATTTCAATGGGTATTAGCCTTCGATTTCTTACTTTTTTGGCCTTGTCATATCCAATCCCTTTCTAGTTGGTATGAGGCTTAAATTTTATGGGTAAAAGGCTTTCCCCTAGCATGATTGAACTGGCTTGTTTGAGGGGGTATTAGCCTTGGATTTTGGGACATATTGATCCTGACTTGACTAGCCCCATTTCAATGGGTATTAGCCTTTGATTTCTGACTTGTTTGGTCTTGTCATATCCAAGCCCTTTCTAGTTGGTATGAGGCTTAAATTTAATGGGTAAAAGGCTTTTCTCCTGAGCATGATTGAACAGGCTTGTTTTATGGGTATTAACTTTGTATTTTGGGACATATTGATCCTGACTCGACTAGCCCCATTTCAATGGGTATTAGCCTTTGATTTCTGACTTGTTTGGTCTTGTCATATCCAAGCCCTTTCTAGTTGGTATGAGGCTTAAATTTTATGGGTAAAAGGCTTTTCCCCCGAGCATGATTGAACTGGGTTGTTTTAGAGGGTATTAGCCTTGGATTTTGGGACATATTGATCCTGGCTCGACTAGCCCCATTTCAATGGGTATTAGCCTTCGATTTCTGACCTTTTTGGCCTTGTCATATCCAATCCCTTTCTAGTTGGTATGAGGCTTTAATTTTATGGGTAAAAGGCTTTCCCCCGAGCATGATTGAAATGGCTTGTTTGAGGGGGTATTAGCCTTGGATTTTGGGACATATTGATCCTTACTCGAGTAGCCGCATTTCAATGGGTATTAGCCTTCGATTTCTGACCTTTTTGGCCTTGTCATATCCAATCCCTTTCTAGTTGGTATGAGCCTTTAATTTTATGGGTAAAAGGCTTTCCCCCGAGCATGATTGAACTGGCTTGTTTTAGAGGGTATTAGCCTTGGATTTCGAGACATATTGATCCTGGCTCGACTAGCCCCATTTCAATGGGTATTAGCCTTCGATTTCTGACCTTTTTGGCCTTGTCATATCCAAGCCCTTTCTAGTTGGTATGAGGCTTAAATTTAATGGGTAAAAGGCTTTTCTCCCGAGCATGATTGAACTGTCTTGTTTTATGGGTATTAGCCTTGTATTTTAGGACATATTGATCCTGACTCGACTAGCCCCATTTCAATGGGTATTAGCTTTCGATTTCTAGCTTTTTTGGTCTTTTCATATCCAAGCCCTTTTTAGTTGGTATTAGGCTTAAATTTTATGGGTAAACAGCTTTTCCCCCAAGCATGATTGAAATGGCTTGTTTGAGGGGGTATTAGCCTTGGATTTTGGGACATATTGATCCTGACTCGAGTAGCCGCATTTCAATGGGTATTAGCCTTCGATTTCTGACCTTTTTGGCCTTGTCATATCCAATCCCTTTCTAGTTGGTATGAGGCTTTAATTTTATGGGTAAAAGGCTTTCCCCCGAGCATGATTGAACTGGCTTGTTTTAGAGGGTATTAGCCTTGGATTTCGGGACATATTGATCCTGGCTCGACTAGCCCCATTTCAATGGGTATTAGCCTTCGATTTCTGACCTTTTTGGCCTTGTCATATCCAAGCCCTTTGTAGTTGGTATGAGGCTTAAATTTAATGGGTAAAAGGCTTTTCTCCCGAGCATGATTGAACTGGCTTGTTTTATGGGTATTAGCCTTGTATTTTGGGACATATTGATCCTGACTCGACTAGCCCCATTTCAATGGGTATTAGCCTTCGATTTCTGACCTTTTTGGCCTTGTCATATCCAAGCCCTTTCTAGTTGGTATGAAGCTTAAATTTAATGGGTAAAAGGCTTTTCTCCCGAGCATGATTGAACTGGCTTGTTTTAGAGGGTATTAGCCTTGGATTTTGGGACATATTGATCCAGGCTCGACTAGCCCCATTTCAATGGGTATTAGCCTTCGATTTCTGACCTTTTTGGCCTTGTCATATCCAAGCCCTTTCTAGTTGGTATGAGGCTTAAATTTAATGGGTAAAAGGCTTTTCTCCCGAGCATGATTGAACTGGCTTGTTTTATGGGTATTAGCCTTGTATTTTGGGACATATTGATCCTGACTCGACTAGCCCCATTTCAATGGGTATTAGCCTTTGATTTCTAGCTTTTTTGGTCTTTTCATATCCAAGCCCTTTTTAGTTGGTATTAGGCTTAAATTTTATGGGTAAACGGCTTTTCCCCTGAGCATGATTGAAATGGCTTGTTTGAGGGGGATTAGCCTTGGATTTTGGGACATATTGATCCTGACTCGAGTAGCCACATTTCAATGGGTATTAGCCTTCGATTTCTGACCTTTTTGGCCTTGTCATATCCAATCCCTTTCTAGTTGGTATGAGGCTTAAATTTTATGGATAAAAGGCTTTCCCCCGAGCATGATTGAACTAGCTTGTTTGAGGGGGTATTAGCCTTGGATTTTGGGATATATTGATCCTGACTCGACTAGCCCCATTTCAATGGGTATTAGCCTTTGATTTCTGACTTGTTTGGTCTTGTCATATCCAAGCCCTTTCTAGTTGGTATGAGGCTTAAATTTTATGCGTAAAAGGCTTTTCCCGCGAGCATGATTGAACTGGCTTGTTTTAGAGGGTATAAGCCTTGGATATTTGGACATATTGATCCTGGCTCGACAAGCCCCATTTCAATGGGTATTAACCTTCGATTTCTAACCTTTTTGGCCTTGTCATATCCAAGCCCTTTCTAGTTGGTATGAGGCTTAAATTTAATGGGTAAAAGGCTTTTTTTCCCAAGCATGATTGAACTGGCTTGTTTTATGGGTATTAGCTTTGTATTTTGGGACATATTGATCCTGACTTGACTAGGCCCATTTCAATGGGTATTAGCCTTCGATTTCTAGCTTTTTTGGTCTTTTCATATCCAAGCCCTTTCTAGTTGGTATTAGGCTTAAATTTTATGGGTAAATGGCTTTTCCCCCGAGCATGATTGAAATGGCTTGTTTGAGGGGGTATTAGCCTTGGATTTCGGGACATATTGATCCTGGCTCGACTAGCCCCATTTCAATGGGTATTAGCCTTCGATTTCTTACTTTTTTGGTCTTTTCATATCCAAGCCCTTTTTAGTTGGTATTAGCCTTAAATTTTATGGGTAAACGGCTTTTCCCCCGAGCATGATTGAAATGGCTTTTTTGAGGGGGTATTAGCCTTGGATTTTGGGACATATTGATCCTGACTCGAGTAGCCCCATTTCAATGGGTATTAGCCTTCGATTTCTGACTTGTTTGGTCTTGTCATATCCAAGCCCTTTCTAGTTGGTATGAGGCTTAAATTTTATGGGTAAAAGGCTTTTCCACCGAGCATGATTGAACTGGGTTGTTTTAGAGGGTATTAGCCTTGGATTTTGGCACATATTGATCCTAGCTCGACTAGCCCCATTTCAATGGGTATTAGCCTTCGATTTCTGACCTTTTTGGCCTTGTCATATCCAAGCCCTTTCTAGTTAGTATGAGGCTTAAATTTAATGGGTAAAAGGCTTTTCTCCCGAGCATGATTGAACTGGCTTGTTTTATGGGTATTAGCCTTGGATTTTGGGACATATTGATCCTGACTCGACTAGCCCCATTTCAATGGGTATTAGCCTTTCATTTCTGACTTGTTTGGTCTTGTCATATCCAAGCCCTTTCTACTTGGTATGAGGCTTAAATTTTATGGGTAAAAGGCTTTTCCCCCGAGCATGATTGAACTGGGTTGTTTTATGGGTATTAGCCTTGTATTTTGGGACATATTGATCGTGACTTGACTAGCCCCAATTCAATGGGTATTAGCCTTCGATTTCTGACCTTTTTGGCCTTGTCATATCCAAGCCCTTTCTAGGTGGTATGAGGCTTAAATTTTATGGGTAAAAGGCTTTTCGGCTGAGAATGATTGAACTGGCTTGTTTTAGGCGTATTAGCCTAGGATTTTGGGACATATTGATCCTGACTCGACTAGCCCCATTTCAATGGGTATTAGCCTTCGATTTCTTACTTTTTTGGCCTTGTCATATCCAATCCCTTTCTAGTTGGTATGAGGCTTAAATTTTATGGGTAAAAGGCTTTCCCCCGAGCATGATTGAACTGGCTTGTTTGAGGGGGTATTAGCCTTGGATTTTGGGACATATTGATCCTCTCTCGACTAGCCCCATTTCAATGTGTATTAGCCTTCGATTTCTGACCTTTTTGGCCTTGTCATATCCAAGCCCTTTCTAGTTGGTATGAAGCTTAAATTTAATGCGTAAAAGGCTTTTCTCCCGAGCATGATTGAACTGGCTTGTTTTATGGGTATTAGCCTTGTATTTTGGGACATATTGATCGTGACTCGACTAGCCCCTTTTCAATGGGTATTAGCCTTCGATTTCTAACTTTTTTGGTCTTTTCATATCCAAGCCCTTTTTAGTTGGTATTAGGCTTAAATTTTATGGGTAAACGGCTTTTCCCCCGAGCATGATTGAAATGGCTTGTTTGAGGGGGTATTATCCTTGGATTTTGGGACATATTGATCCTGACTCGAGTAGCCCCATTTCAATGGGTATTAGCCTTCGATTTCTAACCTTTTTGGCCTTGTCATATCCAATCCCTTTCTAGTTGGTATGAGGCTTTAATTTTATGGGTAAAAGGCTTTCCCCCGAGCATGATTGAACTGGCTTGTTTTAGAGGGTATTAGCCTTGGATTTCGGGACATATTGATCCTGGCTCGACTAGCCCCATTTCAATGGGTATTAGCCTTCGATTTCTGACCTTTTTGGCCTTGTCATATCCAAGCCCTTTGTAGTTGGTATGAGGCTTAAATTTAATGGGTAAAAGGCTTTTCTCCCGAGCATGATTGAAGTGGCTTGTTTTATGGGTATTAGCCTTGGATTTTGGGACATATTGATCCTGACTCGACTAACCCCTTTTCAATGGGTATTAGCCTTCGATTTCTACCTTTTTTGGTCTTTTCATATCCAAGCCCTTTTTAGTTGGTATTAGGCTTAAATTTTATGGGTAAATGGCTTTTCCCCCGAGCATGATTGAAATGGCTTGTTTGAGGGGGTATTAGCCTTGGATTTTGGGACATATTGATCCTAACTCGAGTAGCCCCATTTCAATGGGTATTAGCCTTCGATTTCTGACCTTTTTGGCCTTGTCATATCCAATCCCTTTCTAGTTGGTATGAGGCTTTAATTTTATGGGTAAAAGGCTTTCCCCCGAGCATGATTGAACTGGCTTGTTTTAGAGGGTATTAGCCTTGGATTTCGGGACATATTGATCCTGGCTCGACTAGCCCCATTTCAATGGGTATTAGCCTTCGATTTCTTACTTTTTTGGCCTTGTCATATCCAATCCCTTTCTAGTTGGTATGAGGCTTAAATTTTATGGGTAAAAGGCTTTCCCCCGAGCATGATTGAACTGGCTTGTTTGAGGGGGTATTAGCCTTGGATTTTGGGACATATTGATCCTCTCTCGACTAGCCCCATTTCAATGTGTATTAGCCTTCGATTTCTGACCTTTTTGGCCTTGTCATATCCAAGCCCTTTCTAGTTGGTATGAAGCTTAAATTTAATGCGTAAAAGGCTTTTCTCCCGAGCATGATTGAACTGGCTTGTTTTATGGGTATTAGCCTTGTATTTTGGGACATATTGATCGTGACTCGACTAGCCCCTTTTCAATGGGTATTAGCCTTCGATTTCTAACTTTTTTGGTCTTTTCATATCCAAGCCCTTTTTAGTTGGTATTAGGCTTAAATTTTATGGGTAAACGGCTTTTCCCCCGAGCATGATTGAAATGGCTTGTTTGAGGGGGTATTATCCTTGGATTTTGGGACATATTGATCCTGACTCGAGTAGCCCCATTTCAATGGGTATTAGCCTTCGATTTCTAACCTTTTTGGCCTTGTCATATCCAATCCCTTTCTAGTTGGTATGAGGCTTTAATTTTATGGGTAAAAGGCTTTCCCCCGAGCATGATTGAACTGGCTTGTTTTAGAGGGTATTAGCCTTGGATTTCGGGACATATTGATCCTGGCTCGACTAGCCCCATTTCAATGGGTATTAGCCTTCGATTTCTGACCTTTTTGGCCTTGTCATATCCAATCCCTTTCTAGTTGGTATGAGGCTTTAATTTTATGGGTAAAAGGCTTTCCCCCGAGCATGATTGAAATGGCTTGTTTGAGGGGGTATTAGCCTTGGATTTTGGGACATATTGATCCTTACTCGAGTAGCCGCATTTCAATGGGTATTAGCCTTCGATTTCTGACCTTTTTGGCCTTGTCATATCCAATCCCTTTCTAGTTGGTATGAGCCTTTAATTTTATGGGTAAAAGGCTTTCCCCCGAGCATGATTGAACTGGCTTGTTTTAGAGGGTATTAGCCTTGGATTTCGAGACATATTGATCCTGGCTCGACTAGCCCCATTTCAATGGGTATTAGCCTTCGATTTCTGACCTTTTTGGCCTTTTCATATCCAAGCCCTTTCTAGTTGGTATGAGGCTTAAATTTAATGGGTAAAAGGCTTTTCTCCCGAGCATGATTGAACTGTCTTGTTTTATGGGTATTAGCCTTGTATTTTAGGACATATTGATCCTGACTCGACTAGCCCCATTTCAATGGGTATTAGCCTTCGATTTCTAGCTTTTTTGGTCTTTTCATATCCAAGCCCTTTTTAGTTGGTATTAGGCTTAAATTTTATGGGTAAACAGCTTTTCCCCCAAGCATGATTGAAATGGCTTGTTTGAGGGGGTATTAGCCTTGGATTTTGGGACATATTGATCCTGACTCGAGTAGCCGCATTTCAATGGGTATTAGCCTTCGATTTCTGACCTTTTTGGCCTTGTCATATCCAATCCCTTTCTAGTTGGTATGAGGCTTTAATTTTATGGGTAAAAGGCTTTCCCCCGAGCATGATTGAACTGGCTTGTTTTAGAGGGTATTAGCCTTGGATTTTGGGACATATTGATCCTGGCTCGACTAGCCCCATTTCAATGGGTATTAGCCTTCGATTTCTGACCTTTTTGGCCTTGTCATATCCAAGCCCTTTGTAGTTGGTATGAGGCTTAAATTTAATGGGTAAAAGGCTTTTCTCCCGAGCATGATTGAACTGGCTTGTTTTATGGGTATTAGCCTTGTATTTTGGGACATATTGATCCTGACTCGACTAGCCCCATTTCAATGGGTATTAGCCTTCGATTTCTACCTTTTTTGGTCTTTTCATATCCAAGCCCTTTTTTGTTGGTATTAGGCTTAAATTTTATGGGTAAACGGCTTTTCCCCCGAGCATGATTGAAATGGCTTGTTTGAGGGGGTATTAGCCTTGGATTTTGGGACATATTGATCCTGACTCGAGTAGCCCCATTTCAATGGGTATTAGCCTTCGATTTCTGACCTTTTTGGCCTTGTCATATCCAATCCCTTTCTAGTTGGTATGAGGCTTTAATTTTATGGGTAAAAGGTTTCCCCCGATCATGATTGAACTGGCTTGCTTGAGGGGGCATTAGCCTTGGATTTTGGGACATATTGATCCTGACTCGACTAGCCCCATTTCAATGGGTATTAGCCTTTGATTTCTGACTTGTTTGGTCTTGTCATATCCAAGCCCTTTCTAGTTGGTATGAGGCTTAAATTTTATGGGTAAAAGGCTTTCCCCCCGAGCATGATTGAACTGGGTTGTTTTAGAGGGTATTAGCCTTGGATTTTGGGACATATTGATCCTGGCTCGACTAGCCCATTTCAATGGGTATTAGCCTTCTATTTCTGACCTTTTTGGCCTTGTCATATCCAAGCCCTTTCTAGTTGGTATGAGGCTTAAATTTAATGGGTAAAAGGCTTTTCTCCCGAGCATGATTGAACTGGCTTGTTTTATGGGTATTAGCCTTGTATTTTAGGACATATTGATCCTGACTCGACTAGCCCCATTTCAATGGGTATTAGCCTTCGATTTCTAGCTTTTTTGGTCTTTTCATATCCAAGCCCTTTTTAGTTGGTATTAGGCTTTAATTTTATGGGTAAACGGCTTTTCCCCCGAGCATGATTGAAATGACTTGTTTGAGGGGGTATTAGCCTTGGATTTTAGGACATATTGATCCTGACTCTAGTAGCCGCATTTCAATGGGTATTAGCCTTCGATTTCTGACCTTTTTGGCCTTGTCATATCCAATCCCTTTCTAGTTGGTATGAGGCTTTAATTTTATGGGTAAAAGGCTTTCCCCCGAGCATGATTGAACTGGCTTGTTTGAGGGCGTATTAGCCTTGGATTTTGGGACATATTGATCCTGACTCGACTAGCCCCATTTCAATGGGTATTAGCCTTTGATTTCTGACTTGTTTGGTCTTGTCATATCCAAGCCCTTTCTAGTTGGTATGAGGCTTAAATTTTATGGGTAAAAGGTTTCCCCCGATCATGATTGAACTGGCTTGCTTGAGGGGGCATTAGCCTTGGATTTTGGGACATATTGATCCTGACTCGACTAGCCCCATTTCAATGGGTATTAGCCTTTGATTTCTGACTTGTTTGGTCTTGTCATATCCAAGCCCTTTCTAGTTGGTATGAGGCTTAAATTTTATGGGTAAAAGGCTTTCCCCCCGAGCATGATTGAACTGGGTTGTTTTAGAGGGTATTAGCCTTGGATTTTGGGACATATTGATCCTGGCTCGACTAGCCCATTTCAATGGGTATTAGCCTTCTATTTCTGACCTTTTTGGCCTTGTCATATCCAAGCCCTTTCTAGTTGGTATGAGGCTTAAATTTAATGGGTAAAAGGCTTTTCTCCCGAGCATGATTGAACTGGCTTGTTTTATGGGTATTAGCCTTGTATTTTAGGACATATTGATCCTGACTCGACTAGCCCCATTTCAATGGGTATTAGCCTTCGATTTCTAGCTTTTTTGGTCTTTTCATATCCAAGCCCTTTTTAGTTGGTATTAGGCTTTAATTTTATGGGTAAACGGCTTTTCCCCCGAGCATGATTGAAATGGCTTGTTTGAGGGGGTATTAGCCTTGGATTTTAGGACATATTGATCCTGACTCTAGTAGCCGCATTTCAATGGGTATTAGCCTTCGATTTCTGACCTTTTTGGCCTTGTCATATCCAATCCCTTTCTAGTTGGTATGAGGCTTTAATTTTATGGGTAAAAGGCTTTCCCCCGAGCATGATTGAACTGGCTTGTTTGAGGGCGTATTAGCCTTGGATTTTGGGACATATTGATCCTGACTCGACTAGCCCCATTTCAATGGGTATTAGCCTTTGATTTCTGACTTGTTTGGTCTTGTCATATCCAAGCCCTTTCTAGTTGGTATGAGGCTTAAATTTTATGGGTAAAAGGCTTTTCCCCCGAGCATGATTGAACTGGCTTGTTTTAGAGGGTATTAGCCTTGGATTTCGGGACATATTGATCCTGGCTCGACTAGCCCCATTTCAATGGGTATTAGCCTTCGATTTCTTACTTTTTTGGCCTTGTCATATCCAATCCCTTTCTAGTTGGTATGAGGCTTAAATTTTATGGGTAAAAGGCTTTCCCCCGAGCATGATTGAACTGGCTTGTTTGAGGGGGTATTAGCCTTGGATTTTGGGACATATTGATCCTAACTCGACTAGCCCCATTTCAATGGGTATTAGCCTTCGATTTCTTACTTTTTTGGCCTTGTCATATCCAATCCCTTTCTAGTTGGTATGAGGCTTAAATTTTATGGGTAAAAGGCTTTCCCCTAGCATGATTGAACTGGCTTGTTTGAGGGGGTATTAGCCTTGGATTTTGGGACATATTGATCCTGACTTGACTAGCCCCATTTCAATGGGTATTAGCCTTTGATTTCTGACTTGTTTGGTCTTGTCATATCCAAGCCCTTTCTAGTTGGTATGAGGCTTAAATTTAATGGGTAAAAGGCTTTTCTCCTGAGCATGATTGAACTGGCTTGTTTTATGGGTATTAACTTTGTATTTTGGGACATATTGATCCTGACTCGACTAGCCCCATTTCAATGGGTATTAGCCTTTGATTTCTGACTTGTTTGGTCTTGTCATATCCAAGCCCTTTCTAGTTGGTATGAGGCTTAAATTTTATGGGTAAAAGGCTTTTCCCCCGAGCATGATTGAACTGGGTTGTTTTAGAGGGTATTAGCCTTGGATTTTGGGACATATTGATCCTGGCTCGACTAGCCCCATTTCAATGGGTATTAGCCTTCGATTTCTGACCTTTTTGGCCTTGTCATATCCAAGCCCTTTCTAGTTGGTATGAGGCTTAAATTTAATGGGTAAAAGGCTTTTCTCCCGAGCATGATTGAACTGGCTTGTTTTATGGGTATTAGCCTTGTATTTTAGGACATATTGATCCTGACTCTAGTAGCCGCATTTCAATGGGTATTAGCCTTCGATTTCTGACCTTTTTGGCCTTGTCATATCCAATCCCTTTCTAGTTGGTATGAGGCTTTAATTTTATGGGTAAAAGGCTTTCCCCCGAGCATGATTGAAATGGCTTGTTTGAGGGGGTATTAGCCTTGGATTTTGGGACATATTGATCCTTACTCGAGTAGCCGCATTTCAATGGGTATTAGCCTTTGATTTCTGACCTTTTTGGCCTTGTCATATCCAATCCCTTTCTAGTTGGTATGAGCCTTTAATTTTATGGGTAAAAGGCTTTCCCCCGAGCATGATTGAACTGGCTTGTTTTAGAGGGTATTAGCCTTGGATTTCGAGACATATTGATCCTGGCTCGACTAGCCCCATTTCAATGGGTATTAGCCTTCGATTTCTGACCTTTTTGGCCTTGTCATATCCAAGCCCTTTCTAGTTGGTATGAGGCTTAAATTTAATGGGTAAAAGGCTTTTCTCCCGAGCATGATTGAACTGTCTTGTTTTATGGGTATTAGCCTTGTATTTTAGGACATATTGATCCTGACTCGACTAGCCCCATTTCAATGGGTATTAGCCTTCGATTTCTAGCTTTTTTGGCCTTTTCATATCCAAGCCCTTTTTAGTTGGTATTAGGCTTAAATTTTATGGGTAAACAGCTTTTCCCCCAAGCATGATTGAAATGGCTTGTTTGAGGGGGTATTAGCCTTGGATTTTGGGACATATTGATCCTGACTCGAGTAGCCGCATTTCAATGGGTATTAGCCTTCGATTTCTGACCTTTTTGGCCTTGTCATATCCAATCCCTTTCTAGTTGGTATGAGGCTTTAATTTTATGGGTAAAAGGCTTTCCCCCGAGCATGATTGAACTGGCTTGTTTTAGAGGGTATTAGCCTTGGATTTTGGGACATATTGATCCTGGCTCGACTAGCCCCATTTCAATGGGTATTAGCCTTCGATTTCTGACCTTTTTGGCCTTGTCATATCCAAGCCCTTTGTAGTTGGTATGAGGCTTAAATTTAATGGGTAAAAGGCTTTTCTCCCGAGCATGATTGAACTGGCTTGTTTTATGGGTATTAGCCTTGTATTTTGGGACATATTGATCCTGACTCGACTAGCCCCATTTCAATGGGTATTAGCCTTCGATTTCTACCTTTTTTGGTCTTTTCATATCCAAGCCCTTTTTTGTTGGTATTAGGCTTAAATTTTATGGGTAAACGGCTTTTCCCCCGAGCATGATTGAAATGGCTTGTTTGAGGGGGTATTAGCCTTGGATTTTGGGACATATTGATCCTGACTCGAGTAGCCCCATTTCAATGGGTATTAGCCTTCGATTTCTGACCTTTTTGGCCTTGTCATATCCAATCCCTTTCTAGTTTGTATGAGGCTTTAATTTTATGGGTAAAAGGTTTCCCCCGATCATGATTGAACTGGCTTGCTTGAGGGGGCATTAGCCTTGGATTTTGGGACATATTGATCCTGACTCGACTAGCCCCATTTCAATGGGTATTAGCCTTTGATTTCTGACTTGTTTGGTCTTGTCATATCCAAGCCCTTTCTAGTTGGTATGAGGCTTAAATTTTATGGGTAATAGGCTTTCCCCCCGAGCATGATTGAACTGGGTTGTTTTAGAGGGTATTAGCCTTGGATTTTGGGACATATTGATCCTGGCTCGACTAGCCCATTTCAATGGGTATTAGCCTTCTATTTCTGACCTTTTTGGCCTTGTCATATCCAAGCCCTTTCTAGTTGGTATGAGGCTTAAATTTAATGGGTAAAAGGCTTTTCTCCCGAGCATGATTGCACTGGCTTGTTTTATGGGTATTAGCCTTGTATTTTAGGACATATTGATCCTGACTCGACTAGCCCCATTTCAATGGGTATTAGCCTTCGATTTCTAGCTTTTTTGGTCTTTTCATATCCAAGCCCTTTTTAGTTGGTATTAGGCTTTAATTTTATGGGTAAACGGCTTTTCCCCCGAGCATGATTGAAATGGCTTGTTTGAGGGGGTATTAGCCTTGGATTTTAGGACATATTGATCCTGACTCTAGTAGCCGCATTTCAATGGGTATTAGCCTTCGATTTCTGACCTTTTTGGCCTTGTCATATCCAATCCCTTTCTAGTTGGTATGAGGCTTTAATTTTATGGGTAAAAGGCTTTCCCCCGAGCATGATTGAACTGGCTTGTTTGAGGGCGTATTAGCCTTGGATTTTGGGACATATTGATCCTGACTCGACTAGCCCCATTTCAATGGGTATTAGCCTTTGATTTCTGACTTGTTTGGTCTTGTCATATCCAAGCCCTTTCTAGTTGGTATGAGGCTTAAATTTTATGGGTAAAAGGCTTTTCCCCCGAGCACGATTGAACTGGCTTGTTTTAGAGGGTATTAGCCTTGGATTTTGGGACATATTGATCCTGGCTCAACTAGCCCCATTTCAATGGGTATTAGCCTTCGATTTCTGACCTTTTTGGCCTTGTCATATCCAAGCCCTTTCTAGTTGGTATGAGGCTTAAATTTAATGGGTAAAAGGGTTTTCTCCCGAGCATGATTGAACTGGCTTGTTTTATGGGTATTAGCCTTGTATTTTGGGACATATTGATCCTGACTCGACTAGCCCCATTTCAATGGGTATTAGCCTTCGATTTCTAGCTTTTTTGGCCTTTTCATATCCAAGCCCTTTTTAGTTCGTATTAGGCTTAAATTTTATGGGTAAACGGCTTTTCCCCCGAGCATGATTGAACTGGCTTGCTTGAGGGGGCATTAGCCTTGGATTTTGGGACATATTGATCCTGACTCGAGTAGCCGTATTTCAATGGGTATTAGGATTCGATTTCTGACCTTTTTGGCCTTGTCATATCCAATCCCTTTCTAGTTGGTATGAGGCTTTAATTTTATGGGTAAAAGGCTTTCCCCCGAGCATGATTGAACTGGCTTGTTTGAGGGGGTATTAGCCTTGGATTTTTGGACATATTGATCCTGACTCGACTAGCCCCATTTCAATGGGTATTAGCCTTTGATTTCTGACTTGTTTGGTCTTGTCATATCCAAGCCCTTTCTAGTTGGTATGAGGCTTAAATTTTATGTGTAAAAGGCTTTTTCCCCCGAGCATGATTGAACTGGCTTGTTTTAGAGGGTATTAGCCTTGTATTTTGGGACATATTGATCCTGACTCGACTAGCCCCATTGCAATGGGTATTAATCTTCGATTTCTAACTTTTTTGGTCTTTTCATATCCAAGCCCTTTTTAGTTGGTATTAGGCTTAAATTTTATGGGTAAACGGCTTTTCCCCCGAGCATGATTGAAATGGCTTGTTTGAGGGGGTATTAGCCTTGGATTTTGGGACATATTGATCCTGACTCGAGTAGCCCCATTTCAATGGGTATTAGCCTTCGATTTCTGAACTTTTTGGCCTTGTCATATCCAATCCCTTTCTAGTTGGTATGAGGCTTTAATTTTATGGGTAAAAGGCTTTCCCCCGAGCATGATTGAACTGGCTTGTTTTAGAGGGTATTAGCCTTGGATTTTGGGACATATTGATCCTGGCTCGACTAGCCCCATTTCAATGGGTATTAGCGTTTGATTTCTGACTTGTTTGGTCTTGTCATATCCAAGCCCTTTCTAGTTGGTATGAGGCTTAAATTTTATGTGTAAAAGGCTTTTCCCCTGAGCATGATTGAACCGGGTTGTTTTAGAGGGTATTAGCCTTGGATTTTGGGACATATTGATCCTCGCTCGACTAGCCCCATTTCAATGGGTATTAGCCTTCGATTTCTGACCTTTTTGGCCTTGTCATATCCAAGCCCTTTCTAGTTGGTATGAGGCTTAAATTTAATGGGTAAAAGGCTTTTCTCCCGAGCATGATTGAACTGGCTTGTTTTATGGGTATTAGCCTTGTATTTTAGGACATATTGATCCTGACTCGACGAGCCCCATTTCAATGGGTATTAGCCTTCGATTTCTAGCTTTTTTGGTCTTTTCATATCCAAGCCCTTTTTAGTTGGTATTAGGCTTAAATTTTATGGGTAAACGGCTTTTCCCCCGAGCATGATTGAAATGGCTTGTTTGAGGGGGTATTAGCCTTGGATTTTGAGACATATTGATCCTGACTCGAGTAGCCGCATTTCAATGGGTATTAGCCTTCGATTTCTGACCTTTTTGGCCTAGTCATATCCAATCCCTTTCTAGTTGTATGAGGCTTTAATTTTATGGGTAAAAGGCTTTCCCCCGAGCATGATTGAACTGGCTTGTTTGAGGGGGTATTAGCCTTGGATTTTGGGACATATTGATCCTGACTCGACTAGCCCCATTTCAATGGGTATTAGCCTTTGATTTCTGACTTGTTTGGTCTTGTCATATCCAAGCCCTTTCTAGTTGGTATGAGGCTTAAATAAAAGGCTTTTCCCCCGAGCATGATTGAACTGGGTTGTTTTAGAGGGTATTAGCCTTGGATTTTGGGACATATTGATCCTGGCTCGACTAGCCCCATTTCAATGGGTATTAGCCTTCGATTTCTGACCTTTTTGGCCTTGTCATATCCAAGCCCTTTCTAGTTGGTATGAGGCTTAAATTTTATGGGTAAAAGGCTTTTTCCCCCGAGCATGATTGAACTGGCTTGTTTTGGAGGGTATTAGCCTTGTATTTTGGGACATATTGATCCTGACTCGACTAGCCCCATTTCAATGGGTATTAGCCTTCGATTTCTAACTTTTTTGGTCTTTTCATATCCAAGCCCTTTTTAGTTGGTATGAGGCTTAAATTTTATGGGTAAAAGGCTTTCCCCCCGAGCATGATTGAACTGGCTTGTTTTAGAGGGTATTAGCCTTGGATTTTGGGACATATTGATCCTAGCTCGACTAGCCCCATTTCAATGGGTATTAGCCTTCGATTTCTGACCTTTTTGGCCTTGTCATATCCAAGCCCTTTGTAGTTGGTATGAGGCTTAAATTTAATGGGTAAAAGGCTTTTCTCCCGAGCATGATTGAACTGGCTTGTTTTATGGGTATTAGCCTTGTATTTTGGGACATATTGATCCTGACTCGACTAGCCCCATTTCAATGGGTATTAGCCTTCGATTTCTACCTTTTTTGGTCTTTTCATATCCAAGCCCTTTTTTGTTGGTATTAGGCTTAAATTTTATGGGTAAACGGCTTTTCCCCCGAGCATGATTGAAATGGCTTGTTTGAGGGGGTATTAGCCTTGGATTTTGGGACATATTGATCCTGACTCGAGTAGCCCCATTTCAATGGGTATTAGCCTTCGATTTCTGACCTTTTTGGCCTTGTCATATCCAATCCCTTTCTAGTTGGTATGAGGCTTTAATTTTATGGGTAAAAGGTTTCCCCCGATCATGATTGAACTGGCTTGCTTGAGGGGGCATTAGCCTTGGATTTTGGGACATATTGATCCTGACTCGACTAGCCCCATTTCAATGGGTATTAGCCTTTGATTTCTGACTTGTTTGGTCTTGTCATATCCAAGCCCTTTCTAGTTGGTATGAGGCTTAAATTTTATGGGTAAAAGGCTTTCCCCCCGAGCATGATTGAACTGGGTTGTTTTAGAGGGTATTAGCCTTGGATTTTGGGACATATTGATCCTGGCTCGACTAGCCCATTTCAATGGGTATTAGCATTCTATTTCTGACCTTTTTGGCCTTGTCATATCCAAGCCCTTTCTAGTTGGTATGAGGCTTAAATTTAATGGGTAAAAGGCTTTTCTCCCGAGCATGATTGAACTGGCTTGTTTTATGGGTATTAGCCTTGTATTTTAGGACATATTGATCCTGACTCGACTAGCCCCATTTCAATGGGTATTAGCCTTTGATTTCTAGCTTTTTTGGTCTTTTCATATCCAAGCCCTTTTTAGTTGGTATTAGGCTTAAATTTTATGGGTAAACGGCTTTTCCCCCGAGCATGATTGAAATGGCTTGTTTGAGGGGGTATTAGCCTTGGATTTTAGGACATATTGATCCTGACTCTAGTAGCCGCATTTCAATGGGTATTAGCCTTCGATTTCTGACCTTTTTGGCCTTGTCATATCCAATCCCTTTCTAGTTGGTATGAGGCTTTAATTTTATGGGTAAAAGGCTTTCCCCCGAGCATGATTGAACTGGCTTGTTTGAGGGCGTATTAGCCTTGGATTTTGGGACATATTGATCCTGACTCGACTAGCCCCATTTCAATGGGTATTAGCCTTTGATTTCTGACTTGTTTGGTCTTGTCATATCCAAGCCCTTTCTAGTTGGTATGAGGCTTAAATTTTATGGGTAAAAGGCTTTTCCCCCGAGCACGATTGAACTGGCTTGTTTTAGAGGGTATTAGCCTTGGATTTTGGGACATATTGATCCTGGCTCAACTAGCCCCATTTCAATGGGTATTAGCCTTCGATTTCTGACCTTTTTGGCCTTGTCATATCCAAGCCCTTTCTAGTTGGTATGAGGCTTAAATTTAATGGGTAAAAGGGTTTTCTCCCGAGCATGATTGAACTGGCTTGTTTTATGGGTATTAGCCTTGTATTTTGGGACATATTGATCCTGACTCGACTAGCCCCATTTCAATGGGTATTAGCCTTCGATTTCTAGCTTTTTTGGCCTTTTCATATCCAAGCCCTTTTTAGTTCGTATTAGGCTTAAATTTTATGGGTAAACGGCTTTTCCCCCGAGCATGATTGAACTGGCTTGCTTGAGGGGGCATTAGCCTTGGATTTTGGGACATATTGATCCTGACTCGAGTAGCCGTATTTCAATGGGTATTAGGCTTCGATTTCTGACCTTTTTGGCCTTGTCATATCCAATCCCTTTCTAGTTGGTATGAGGCTTTAATTTTATGGGTAAAAGGCTTTCCCCCGAGCATGATTGAACTGGCTTGTTTGAGGGGGTATTAGCCTTGGATTTTTGGACATATTGATCCTGACTCGACTAGCCCCATTTCAATGGGTATTAGCCTTTGATTTCTGACTTGTTTGGTCTTGTCATATCCAAGCCCTTTCTAGTTGGTATGAGGCTTAAATTTTATGTGTAAAAGGCTTTTTCCCCCGAGCATGATTGAACTGGCTTGTTTTAGAGGGTATTAGCCTTGTATTTTGGGACATATTGATCCTGACTCGACTAGCCCCATTGCAATGGGTATTAATCTTCGATTTCTAACTTTTTTGGTCTTTTCATATCCAAGCCCTTTTTAGTTGGTATTAGGCTTAAATTTTATGGGTAAACGGCTTTTCCCCCGAGCATGATTGAAATGGCTTGTTTGAGGGGGTATTAGCCTTGGATTTTGGGACATATTGATCCTGACTCGAGTAGCCCCATTTCAATGGGTATTAACCTTCGATTTCTGAACTTTTTGGCCTTGTCATATCCAATCCCTTTCTAGTTGGTATGAGGCTTTAATTTTATGGGTAAAAGGCTTTCCCCCGAGCATGATTGAACTGGCTTGTTTTAGAGGGTATTAGCCTTGGATTTTGGGACATATTGATCCTGGCTCGAGTAGCCCCATTTCAATGGGTATTAGCGTTTGATTTCTGACTTGTTTGGTCTTGTCATATCCAAGCCCTTTCTAGTTGGTATGAGGCTTAAATTTTATGTGTAAAAGGCTTTTCCCCTGAGCATGATTGAACTGGGTTGTTTTAGAGGGTATTAGCCCTGGATTTTGGGACATATTGATCCTCGCTCGACTAGCCCCATTTCAATGGGTATTAGCCTTCGATTTCTGACCTTTTTGGCCTTGTCATATCCAAGCCCTTTCTAGTTGGTATGAGGCTTAAATTTAATGGGTAAAAGGCTTTTCTCCCGAGCATGATTGAACTGGCTTGTTTTATGGGTATTAGCCTTGTATTTTAGGACATATTGATCCTGACTCGACGAGCCCCATTTCAATGGGTATTAGCCTTCGATTTCTAGCTTTTTTGGTCTTTTCATATCCAAGCCCTTTTTAGTTGGTATTAGGCTTAAATTTTATGGGTAAACGGCTTTTCCCCCGAGCATGATTGAAATGGATTGTTTGAGGGGGTATTAGCCTTGGATTTTGAGACATATTGATCCTGACTCGAGTAGCCGCATTTCAATGGGTATTAGCCTTCGATTTCTGACCTTTTTGGCCTAGTCATATCCAATCCTTTTCTAGTTGTATGAGGCTTTAATTTTATGGGTAAAAGGCTTTCCCCCGAGCATGATTGAACTGGCTTGTTTGAGGGGGTATTAGCCTTGGATTTTGGGACATATTGATCCTGACTCGACTAGCCCCATTTCAATGGGTATTAGCCTTTGATTTCTGACTTGTTTGGTCTTGTCATATCCAAGCCCTTTCTAGTTGGTATGAGGCTTAAATAAAAGGCTTTTCCCCCGAGCATGATTGAACTGGGTTGTTTTAGAGGGTATTAGCCTTGGATTTTGGGACATATTGATCCTGGCTCGACTAGCCCCATTTCAATGGGTATTAGCCTTCGATTTCTAACCTTTTTGGCCTTGTCATATCCAAGCCCTTTCTAGTTGGTATGAGGCTTAAATTTTATGGGTAAAAGGCTTTTTCCCCCGAGCATGATTGAACTGGCTTGTTTTGGAGGGTATTAGCCTTGTATTTTGGGACATATTGATCCTGACTCGACTAGCCCCATTTCAATGGGTATTAGCCTTCGATTTCTAACTTTTTTGGTCTTTTCATATCCAAGCCCTTTTTAGTTGGTATTAGGCTTAAATTTTATGGGTAAACGGCTTTTCCCCCGAGCATGATTGAAATGGCTTGTTTGAGGGGGGTATTAGCCTTGGATTTTGGGACATATTGATCCTGACTCGAGTAGCCGCATTTCAATGGGTATTAGCCTTCGATTTCTGACCTTTTTGGCCTTGTCATATCCAATCCCTTTCGAGTTTGTATGAGGCTTTAATTTTATGGGTAAAAGGCTTTCCCCCGAGCATGATTGAACTGGCTTGTTTGAGGGGGTATTAGCCTTGGATTTTTGGACATATTGATCCTGACTCGACTAGCCCCATTTCAATGGGTATTAGCCTTTGATTTCTGACTTGTTTGGCCTTGTCATATCCAAGCCCTTTCTAGTTGGTATGAGGCTTAAATTTTATGGGTAAAAGGCTTTTTCCCCCGAGCATGATTGAACTGGCTTGTTTTAGAGGGTATTAGCCTTGTATTTTGGGACATATTGATCCTGCCTCGACTAGCCCCATTGCAATGGGTATTAACCTTCGATTTCTAACTTTTTTGGTCTTTTCATATCCAAGCCCTTTTTAGTTGGTATTAGACTTAAATTTTATGGGTAAACGGCTTTTCCCCCGAGCATGATTGAAATGGCTTGTTTGAGGGGGTATTAGCCTTGGATTTTGGGACATATTGATCCTGACTCGAGTAGCCCCATTTCAATGGGTATTAGCCTTCGATTTCTGACCTTTTTGGTCTTGTCATATCCAATCCCTTTCTAGTTGGTATGAGGCTTTAATTTTATGGGTAAAAGGCTTTCCCCCGAGCATGATTGAACTGGCTTGTTTGAGGGGGCATTAGCCTTGGATTTTGGGACATATTGATCCTGACTCGACTAGCCCCATTTCAATGGGTATTAGCCTTTGATTTCTGACTTGTTTGGTCTTGTCATATCCAAGCCCTTTCTAGTTGGTATGAGGCTTAAATTTTATGTGTAAAAGGCTTTTCCCCTGAGCATGATTGAACTGGGTTGTTTTAGAGGGTATTAGCCCTGGATTTTGGGACATATTGATCCTCGCTCGACTAGCCCCATTTCAATGGGTATTAGCCTTCGATTTCTGACCTTTTTGGCCTTGTCATATCCAAGCCCTTTCTAGTTGGTATGAGGCTTAAATTTAATGGGTAAAAGGCTTTTCTCCCGAGCATGATTGAACTGGCTTGTTTTATGGGTATTAGCCTTGTATTTTAGGACATATTGATCCTGACTCGACGAGCCCCATTTCAATGGGTATTAGCCTTCGATTTCTACCTTTTTTGGTCTTTTCATATCCAAGCCCTTTTTTGTTGGTATTAGGCTTAAATTTTATGGGTAAACGGCTTTTCCCCCGAGCATGATTGAAATGGCTTGTTTGAGGGGGTATTAGCCTTGGATTTTGGGACATATTGATCCTGACTCGAGTAGCCCCATTTCAATGGGTATTAGCCTTCGATTTCTGACCTTTTTGGCCTTGTCATATCCAATCCCTTTCTAGTTGGTATGAGGCTTTAATTTTATGGGTAAAAGGTTTCCCCCGATCATGATTGAACTGGCTTGCTTGAGGGGGCATTAGCCTTGGATTTTGGGACATATTGATCCTGACTCGACTAGCCCCATTTCAATGGGTATTAGCCTTTGATTTCTGACTTGTTTGGTCTTGTCATATCCAAGCCCTTTCTAGTTGGTATGAGGCTTAAATTTTATGGGTAAAAGGCTTTCCCCCCGAGCATGATTGAACTGGGTTGTTTTAGAGGGTATTAGCCTTGGATTTTGGGACATATTGATCCTGGCTCGACTAGCCCATTTCAATGGGTATTAGCATTCTATTTCTGACCTTTTTGGCCTTGTCATATCCAAGCCCTTTCTAGTTGGTATGAGGCTTAAATTTAATGGGTAAAAGGCTTTTCTCCCGAGCATGATTGAACTGGCTTGTTTTATGGGTATTAGCCTTGTATTTTAGGACATATTG
Source organism: Salix caprea (assembly GCA_964035475.1). Taxonomy (NCBI): domain Eukaryota; kingdom Viridiplantae; phylum Streptophyta; class Magnoliopsida; order Malpighiales; family Salicaceae; genus Salix; species Salix caprea. Next base: position 151,621 of record OZ037745.1, on the reverse strand, counting down.
ATCCTGACTCGACTAGCCCCATTTCAATGGGTATTAGCCTTTGATTTCTAGCTTTTTTGGTCTTTTCATATCCAAGCCCTTTTTAGTTGGTATTAGGCTTAAATTTTATGGGTAAACGGCTTTTCCCCCGAGCATGATTGAAATGGCTTGTTTGAGGGGGTATTAGCCTTGGATTTTAGGACATATTGATCCTGACTCTAGTAGCCGCATTTCAATGGGTATTAGCCTTCGATTTCTGACCTTTTTGGCCTTGTCATATCCAATCCCTTTCTAGTTGGTATGAGGCTTTAATTTTATGGGTAAAAGGCTTTCCCCCGAGCATGATTGAACTGGCTTGTTTGAGGGCGTATTAGCCTTGGATTTTGGGACATATTGATCCTGACTCGACTAGCCCCATTTCAATGGGTATTAGCCTTTGATTTCTGACTTGTTTGGTCTTGTCATATCCAAGCCCTTTCTAGTTGGTATGAGGCTTAAATTTTATGGGTAAAAGGCTTTTCCCCCGAGCACGATTGAACTGGCTTGTTTTAGAGGGTATTAGCCTTGGATTTTGGGACATATTGATCCTGGCTCAACTAGCCCCATTTCAATGGGTATTAGCCTTCGATTTCTGACCTTTTTGGCCTTGTCATATCCAAGCCCTTTCTAGTTGGTATGAGGCTTAAATTTAATGGGTAAAAGGGTTTTCTCCCGAGCATGATTGAACTGGCTTGTTTTATGGGTATTAGCCTTGTATTTTGGGACATATTGATCCTGACTCGACTAGCCCCATTTCAATGGGTATTAGCCTTCGATTTCTAGCTTTTTTGGCCTTTTCATATCCAAGCCCTTTTTAGTTCGTATTAGGCTTAAATTTTATGGGTAAACGGCTTTTCCCCCGAGCATGATTGAACTGGCTTGCTTGAGGGGGCATTAGCCTTGGATTTTGGGACATATTGATCCTGACTCGAGTAGCCGTATTTCAATGGGTATTAGGCTTCGATTTCTGACCTTTTTGGCCTTGTCATATCCAATCCCTTTCTAGTTGGTATGAGGCTTTAATTTTATGGGTAAAAGGCTTTCCCCCGAGCATGATTGAACTGGCTTGTTTGAGGGGGTATTAGCCTTGGATTTTTGGACATATTGATCCTGACTCGACTAGCCCCATTTCAATGGGTATTAGCCTTTGATTTCTGACTTGTTTGGTCTTGTCATATCCAAGCCCTTTCTAGTTGGTATGAGGCTTAAATTTTATGTGTAAAAGGCTTTTTCCCCCGAGCATGATTGAACTGGCTTGTTTTAGAGGGTATTAGCCTTGTATTTTGGGACATATTGATCCTGACTCGACTAGCCCCATTGCAATGGGTATTAATCTTCGATTTCTAACTTTTTTGGTCTTTTCATATCCAAGCCCTTTTTAGTTGGTATTAGGCTTAAATTTTATGGGTAAACGGCTTTTCCCCCGAGCATGATTGAAATGGCTTGTTTGAGGGGGTATTAGCCTTGGATTTTGGGACATATTGATCCTGACTCGAGTAGCCCCATTTCAATGGGTATTAACCTTCGATTTCTGAACTTTTTGGCCTTGTCATATCCAATCCCTTTCTAGTTGGTATGAGGCTTTAATTTTATGGGTAAAAGGCTTTCCCCCGAGCATGATTGAACTGGCTTGTTTTAGAGGGTATTAGCCTTGGATTTTGGGACATATTGATCCTGGCTCGAGTAGCCCCATTTCAATGGGTATTAGCGTTTGATTTCTGACTTGTTTGGTCTTGTCATATCCAAGCCCTTTCTAGTTGGTATGAGGCTTAAATTTTATGTGTAAAAGGCTTTTCCCCTGAGCATGATTGAACTGGGTTGTTTTAGAGGGTATTAGCCCTGGATTTTGGGACATATTGATCCTCGCTCGACTAGCCCCATTTCAATGGGTATTAGCCTTCGATTTCTGACCTTTTTGGCCTTGTCATATCCAAGCCCTTTCTAGTTGGTATGAGGCTTAAATTTAATGGGTAAAAGGCTTTTCTCCCGAGCATGATTGAACTGGCTTGTTTTATGGGTATTAGCCTTGTATTTTAGGACATATTGATCCTGACTCGACGAGCCCCATTTCAATGGGTATTAGCCTTCGATTTCTAGCTTTTTTGGTCTTTTCATATCCAAGCCCTTTTTAGTTGGTATTAGGCTTAAATTTTATGGGTAAACGGCTTTTCCCCCGAGCATGATTGAAATGGATTGTTTGAGGGGGTATTAGCCTTGGATTTTGAGACATATTGATCCTGACTCGAGTAGCCGCATTTCAATGGGTATTAGCCTTCGATTTCTGACCTTTTTGGCCTAGTCATATCCAATCCTTTTCTAGTTGTATGAGGCTTTAATTTTATGGGTAAAAGGCTTTCCCCCGAGCATGATTGAACTGGCTTGTTTGAGGGGGTATTAGCCTTGGATTTTGGGACATATTGATCCTGACTCGACTAGCCCCATTTCAATGGGTATTAGCCTTTGATTTCTGACTTGTTTGGTCTTGTCATATCCAAGCCCTTTCTAGTTGGTATGAGGCTTAAATAAAAGGCTTTTCCCCCGAGCATGATTGAACTGGGTTGTTTTAGAGGGTATTAGCCTTGGATTTTGGGACATATTGATCCTGGCTCGACTAGCCCCATTTCAATGGGTATTAGCCTTCGATTTCTAACCTTTTTGGCCTTGTCATATCCAAGCCCTTTCTAGTTGGTATGAGGCTTAAATTTTATGGGTAAAAGGCTTTTTCCCCCGAGCATGATTGAACTGGCTTGTTTTGGAGGGTATTAGCCTTGTATTTTGGGACATATTGATCCTGACTCGACTAGCCCCATTTCAATGGGTATTAGCCTTCGATTTCTAACTTTTTTGGTCTTTTCATATCCAAGCCCTTTTTAGTTGGTATTAGGCTTAAATTTTATGGGTAAACGGCTTTTCCCCCGAGCATGATTGAAATGGCTTGTTTGAGGGGGGTATTAGCCTTGGATTTTGGGACATATTGATCCTGACTCGAGTAGCCGCATTTCAATGGGTATTAGCCTTCGATTTCTGACCTTTTTGGCCTTGTCATATCCAATCCCTTTCGAGTTTGTATGAGGCTTTAATTTTATGGGTAAAAGGCTTTCCCCCGAGCATGATTGAACTGGCTTGTTTGAGGGGGTATTAGCCTTGGATTTTTGGACATATTGATCCTGACTCGACTAGCCCCATTTCAATGGGTATTAGCCTTTGATTTCTGACTTGTTTGGCCTTGTCATATCCAAGCCCTTTCTAGTTGGTATGAGGCTTAAATTTTATGGGTAAAAGGCTTTTTCCCCCGAGCATGATTGAACTGGCTTGTTTTAGAGGGTATTAGCCTTGTATTTTGGGACATATTGATCCTGCCTCGACTAGCCCCATTGCAATGGGTATTAACCTTCGATTTCTAACTTTTTTGGTCTTTTCATATCCAAGCCCTTTTTAGTTGGTATTAGGCTTAAATTTTATGGGTAAACGGCTTTTCCCCCGAGCATGATTGAAATGGCTTGTTTGAGGGGGTATTAGCCTTGGATTTTGGGACATATTGATCCTGACTCGAGTAGCCCCATTTCAATGGGTATTAGCCTTCGATTTCTGACCTTTTTGGTCTTGTCATATCCAATCCCTTTCTAGTTGGTATGAGGCTTTAATTTTATGGGTAAAAGGCTTTCCCCCGAGCATGATTGAACTGGCTTGTTTGAGGGGGCATTAGCCTTGGATTTTGGGACATATTGATCCTGACTCGACTAGCCCCATTTCAATGGGTATTATCCTTTGATTTCTGACTTGTTTGGTCTTGTCATATCCAAGCCCTTTCTAGTTGGTATGAGGCTTAAATTTTATGGGTAAAAGGCTTTTCCCCCGAGCATGATTGAACTGGGTTGTTTTAGAGGGTATTAGCCATGGATTTTGGGACATATTGATTCTCGCTCGACTACCCCCATTTCAATGGGTATTAGCCTTCGATTTCTGACCTTTTTGGCCTTGTCATATCCAAGCCCTTTCTAGTTGGTATGAGGCTTAAATTTAATGGGTAAAAGGCTTTTCTCCCGAGCATGATTGAACTGGCTTGTTTTATGGGTATTAGCCTTGTATTTTAGGACATATTGATCCTGACTCGACGAGCCCCATTTCAATGGGTATTAGCCTTCGATTTCTAGCTTTTTTGGTCTTTTCATATCCAAGCCATTTTTAGTTGGTATGAGGCTTAAATTTTATGGGTAAACGGCTTTTCCCCCGAGCATGATTGAAATGGCTTGTTTGAGGGGGTATTAGCCTTGGATTTTGGGACATATTGATCCTGACTCGAGTAGCCGCATTTCAATGGGTATTAGCCTTCGATTTCTGACCTTTTTGGCCTTGTCATATCCAATCCCTTTCTAGTTGGTATGAGGCTTTAATTTTATGGGTAAAAGGCTTTCCCCCGAGCATGATTGAACTGGCTTGTTTGAGGGGGTATTAGCCTAGGATTTTGGGACATATTGATCCTGACTCGACTAGCCCCATTTCAATGGGTATTAGCCTTTGATTTCTGACTTGTTTGGTCTTGTCATATCCAAGCCCTTTCTAGTTGGTATGAGGCTTAAATTTTATGGGTAAAAGGCTTTTCCCCCGAGCATGATTGAACTGGCTTGTTTTAGAGGGTATTAGCCTTGGATTTTGGGACATATTGATCCTGGCTCTACTAGCCCCATTTCAATGGGTATTAGCCTTCGATTTCTGACCTTTTTGACCTTGTCATATCCAATCCCTTTCTAGTTGGTATGAGGCTTTAATTTTATGGGTAAAAGGCTTTCCCCCGAGCATGATTGAATTGGCTTGCTTGAGGGGGCATTAGTCTTGGATTTTGGGACATATTGATCCTGACTCGACGACCCCCATTTCAATGGGTATTAGCCTTTGATTTCTGACTTGTTTGGTCTTGTCATATCTAAGCCCTTTCTAGTTGGTATGAGGCTTAAATTTTATGGGTAAAATGCTTTTCCCGCGAGCATGATTGAACTGGGTTGTTTTAGAGGGTATTAGCCTTGGATTTTGGGACATATTGATCCTGACTCGAGTAGCCGCATTTCAATGGGTATTAGCCTTCGATTTCTGACCTTTTTGGCCTTGTCATATCCAATCCCTTTCTAGTTGGTATGAGGCTTTAATTTTATGGGTAAAAGGCTTTCCCCCGAGCATGATTGAACTGGCTTGTTTTAGAGGGTATTAGCCTTGGATTTTGGGACATATTGATCCTGGCTCGACTAGCCCCATTTCAATGGGTATTAGCCTTCGATTTCTGACCTTTTTGGCCTTGTCATATCCAAGCCCTTTCTAGTTGGTATGAGGCTTAAATTTAATGGGTAAAAGGCTTTTCTCCCGAGCATGATTGAACTGGCTTGTTTTATGGGTATTAGCCTTGTATTTTAGGACATATTGATCCTGACTCGACGAGCCCCATTTCAATGGGTATTAGCCTTCGATTTCTAGCTTTTTTGGTCTTTTCATATCCAAGCCCTTTTTAGTTGGTATTAGGCTTAAATTTTATGGGTAAACGGCTTTTCCCCCGAGCATGATTGAAATGGATTGTTTGAGGGGGTATTAGCCTTGGATTTTGAGACATATTGATCCTGACTCGAGTAGCCGCATTTCAATGGGTATTAGCCTTCGATTTCTGACCTTTTTGGCCTAGTCATATCCAATCCTTTTCTAGTTGTATGAGGCTTTAATTTTATGGGTAAAAGGCTTTCCCCCGAGCATGATTGAACTGGCTTGTTTGAGGGGGTATTAGCCTTGGATTTTGGGACATATTGATCCTGACTCGACTAGCCCCATTTCAATGGGTATTAGCCTTTGATTTCTGACTTGTTTGGTCTTGTCATATCCAAGCCCTTTCTAGTTGGTATGAGGCTTAAATAAAAGGCTTTTCCCCCGAGCATGATTGAACTGGGTTGTTTTAGAGGGTATTAGCCTTGGATTTTGGGACATATTGATCCTGGCTCGACTAGCCCCATTTCAATGGGTATTAGCCTTCGATTTCTAACCTTTTTGGCCTTGTCATATCCAAGCCCTTTCTAGTTGGTATGAGGCTTAAATTTTATGGGTAAAAGGCTTTTTCCCCCGAGCATGATTGAACTGGCTTGTTTTGGAGGGTATTAGCCTTGTATTTTGGGACATATTGATCCTGACTCGACTAGCCCCATTTCAATGGGTATTAGCCTTCGATTTCTAACTTTTTTGGTCTTTTCATATCCAAGCCCTTTTTAGTTGGTATTAGGCTTAAATTTTATGGGTAAACGGCTTTTCCCCCGAGCATGATTGAAATGGCTTGTTTGAGGGGGGTATTAGCCTTGGATTTTGGGACATATTGATCCTGACTCGAGTAGCCGCATTTCAATGGGTATTAGCCTTCGATTTCTGACCTTTTTGGCCTTGTCATATCCAATCCCTTTCGAGTTTGTATGAGGCTTTAATTTTATGGGTAAAAGGCTTTCCCCCGAGCATGATTGAACTGGCTTGTTTGAGGGGGTATTAGCCTTGGATTTTTGGACATATTGATCCTGACTCGACTAGCCCCATTTCAATGGGTATTAGCCTTTGATTTCTGACTTGTTTGGCCTTGTCATATCCAAGCCCTTTCTAGTTGGTATGAGGCTTAAATTTTATGGGTAAAAGGCTTTTTCCCCCGAGCATGATTGAACTGGCTTGTTTTAGAGGGTATTAGCCTTGTATTTTGGGACATATTGATCCTGCCTCGACTAGCCCCATTGCAATGGGTATTAACCTTCGATTTCTAACTTTTTTGGTCTTTTCATATCCAAGCCCTTTTTAGTTGGTATTAGGCTTAAATTTTATGGGTAAACGGCTTTTCCCCCGAGCATGATTGAAATGGCTTGTTTGAGGGGGGTATTAGCCTTGGATTTTGGGACATATTGATCCTGACTCGAGTAGCCGCATTTCAATGGGTATTAGCCTTCGATTTCTGACCTTTTTGGCCTTGTCATATCCAATCCCTTTCTAGTTGGTATGAGGCTTTAATTTTATGGGTAAAAGGCTTTCCCCCGAGCATGATTGAACTGGCTTGTTTTAGAGGGTATTAGCCTTGGATTTTGGGACATATTGATCCTGGCTCGACTAGCCCCATTTCAATGGGTATTAGCCTTCGATTTCTGACCTTTTTGGCCTTGTCATATCCAAGCCCTTTCTAGTTGGTATGAGGCTTAAATTTAATGGGTAAAAGGCTTTTCTCCCGAGCATGATTGAACTGGCTTGTTTTATGGGTATTAGCCTTGTATTTTAGGACATATTGATCCTGACTCGACGAGCCCCATTTCAATGGGTATTAGCCTTCGATTTCTAGCTTTTTTGGTCTTTTCATATCCAAGCCCTTTTTAGTTGGTATTAGGCTTAAATTTTATGGGTAAACGGCTTTTCCCCCGAGCATGATTGAAATGGATTGTTTGAGGGGGTATTAGCCTTGGATTTTGAGACATATTGATCCTGACTCGAGTAGCCGCATTTCAATGGGTATTAGCCTTCGATTTCTGACCTTTTTGGCCTAGTCATATCCAATCCTTTTCTAGTTGTATGAGGCTTTAATTTTATGGGTAAAAGGCTTTCCCCCGAGCATGATTGAACTGGCTTGTTTGAGGGGGTATTAGCCTTGGATTTTGGGACATATTGATCCTGACTCGACTAGCCCCATTTCAATGGGTATTAGCCTTTGATTTCTGACTTGTTTGGTCTTGTCATATCCAAGCCCTTTCTAGTTGGTATGAGGCTTAAATAAAAGGCTTTTCCCCCGAGCATGATTGAACTGGGTTGTTTTAGAGGGTATTAGCCTTGGATTTTGGGACATATTGATCCTGGCTCGACTAGCCCCATTTCAATGGGTATTAGCCTTCGATTTCTAACCTTTTTGGCCTTGTCATATCCAAGCCCTTTCTAGTTGGTATGAGGCTTAAATTTTATGGGTAAAAGGCTTTTTCCCCCGAGCATGATTGAACTGGCTTGTTTTGGAGGGTATTAGCCTTGTATTTTGGGACATATTGATCCTGACTCGACTAGCCCCATTTCAATGGGTATTAGCCTTCGATTTCTAACTTTTTTGGTCTTTTCATATCCAAGCCCTTTTTAGTTGGTATTAGGCTTAAATTTTATGGGTAAACGGCTTTTCCCCCGAGCATGATTGAAATGGCTTGTTTGAGGGGGGTATTAGCCTTGGATTTTGGGACATATTGATCCTGACTCGAGTAGCCGCATTTCAATGGGTATTAGCCTTCGATTTCTGACCTTTTTGGCCTTGTCATATCCAATCCCTTTCGAGTTTGTATGAGGCTTTAATTTTATGGGTAAAAGGCTTTCCCCCGAGCATGATTGAACTGGCTTGTTTGAGGGGGTATTAGCCTTGGATTTTTGGACATATTGATCCTGACTCGACTAGCCCCATTTCAATGGGTATTAGCCTTTGATTTCTGACTTGTTTGGCCTTGTCATATCCAAGCCCTTTCTAGTTGGTATGAGGCTTAAATTTTATGGGTAAAAGGCTTTTTCCCCCGAGCATGATTGAACTGGCTTGTTTTAGAGGGTATTAGCCTTGTATTTTGGGACATATTGATCCTGCCTCGACTAGCCCCATTGCAATGGGTATTAACCTTCGATTTCTAACTTTTTTGGTCTTTTCATATCCAAGCCCTTTTTAGTTGGTATTAGGCTTAAATTTTATGGGTAAACGGCTTTTCCCCCGAGCATGATTGAAATGGCTTGTTTGAGGGGGGTATTAGCCTTGGATTTTGGGACATATTGATCCTGACTCGAGTAGCCGCATTTCAATGGGTATTAGCCTTCGATTTCTGACCTTTTTGGCCTTGTCATATCCAATCCCTTTCGAGTTTGTATGAGGCTTTAATTTTATGGGTAAAAGGCTTTCCCCCGAGCATGATTGAACTGGCTTGTTTGAGGGGGTATTAGCCTTGGATTTTTGGACATATTGATCCTGACTCGACTAGCCCCATTTCAATGGGTATTAGCCTTTGATTTCTGACTTGTTTGGCCTTGTCATATCCAAGCCCTTTCTAGTTGGTATGAGGCTTAAATTTTATGGGTAAAAGGCTTTTTCCCCCGAGCATGATTGAACTGGCTTGTTTTAGAGGGTATTAGCCTTGTATTTTGGGACATATTGATCCTGCCTCGACTAGCCCCATTGCAATGGGTATTAACCTTCGATTTCTAACTTTTTTGGTCTTTTCATATCCAAGCCCTTTTTAGTTGGTATTAGGCTTAAATTTTATGGGTAAACGGCTTTTCCCCCGAGCATGATTGAAATGGCTTGTTTGAGGGGGTATTAGCCTTGGATTTTGGGACATATTGATCCTGACTCGAGTAGCCCCATTTCAATGGGTATTAGCCTTCGATTTCTGACCTTTTTGGTCTTGTCATATCCAATCCCTTTCTAGTTGGTATGAGGCTTTAATTTTATGGGTAAAAGGCTTTCCCCCGAGCATGATTGAACTGGCTTGTTTGAGGGGGCATTAGCCTTGGATTTTGGGACATATTGATCCTGACTCGACTAGCCCCATTTCAATGGGTATTATCCTTTGATTTCTGACTTGTTTGGTCTTGTCATATCCAAGCCCTTTCTAGTTGGTATGAGGCTTAAATTTTATGGGTAAAAGGCTTTTCCCCCGAGCATGATTGAACTGGGTTGTTTTAGAGGGTATTAGCCATGGATTTTGGGACATATTGATTCTCGCTCGACTACCCCCATTTCAATGGGTATTAGCCTTCGATTTCTGACCTTTTTGGCCTTGTCATATCCAAGCCCTTTCTAGTTGGTATGAGGCTTAAATTTAATGGGTAAAAGGCTTTTCTCCCGAGCATGATTGAACTGGCTTGTTTTATGGGTATTAGCCTTGTATTTTAGGACATATTGATCCTGACTCGACGAGCCCCATTTCAATGGGTATTAGCCTTCGATTTCTAGCTTTTTTGGTCTTTTCATATCCAAGCCATTTTTAGTTGGTATGAGGCTTAAATTTTATGGGTAAACGGCTTTTCCCCCGAGCATGATTGAAATGGCTTGTTTGAGGGGGTATTAGCCTTGGATTTTGGGACATATTGATCCTGACTCGAGTAGCCGCATTTCAATGGGTATTAGCCTTCGATTTCTGACCTTTTTGGCCTTGTCATATCCAATCCCTTTCTAGTTGGTATGAGGCTTTAATTTTATGGGTAAAAGGCTTTCCCCCGAGCATGATTGAACTGGCTTGTTTGAGGGGGTATTAGCCTAGGATTTTGGGACATATTGATCCTGACTCGACTAGCCCCATTTCAATGGGTATTAGCCTTTGATTTCTGACTTGTTTGGTCTTGTCATATCCAAGCCCTTTCTAGTTGGTATGAGGCTTAAATTTTATGGGTAAAAGGCTTTTCCCCCGAGCATGATTGAACTGGCTTGTTTTAGAGGGTATTAGCCTTGGATTTTGGGACATATTGATCCTGGCTCTACTAGCCCCATTTCAATGGGTATTAGCCTTCGATTTCTGACCTTTTTGACCTTGTCATATCCAATCCCTTTCTAGTTGGTATGAGGCTTTAATTTTATGGGTAAAAGGCTTTCCCCCGAGCATGATTGAATTGGCTTGCTTGAGGGGGCATTAGTCTTGGATTTTGGGACATATTGATCCTGACTCGACGAGCCCCATTTCAATGGGTATTAGCCTTTGATTTCTGACTTGTTTGGTCTTGTCATATCTAAGCCCTTTCTAGTTGGTATGAGGCTTAAATTTTATGGGTAAAATGCTTTTCCCGCGAGCATGATTGAACTGGGTTGTTTTAGAGGGTATTAGCCTTGGATTTTGGGACATATTGATCCTGACTCGAGTAGCCGCATTTCAATGGGTATTAGCCTTCGATTTCTGACCTTTTTGGCCTTGTCATATCCAATCCCTTTCTAGTTGGTATGAGGCTTTAATTTTATGGGTAAAAGGCTTTCCCCCGAGCATGATTGAACTGGCTTGTTTTAGAGGGTATTAGCCTTGGATTTTGGGACATATTGATCCTGGCTCGACTAGCCCCATTTCAATGGGTATTAGCCTTCGATTTCTGACCTTTTTGGCCTTGTCATATCCAAGCCCTTTCTAGTTGGTATGAGGCTTAAATTTAATGGGTAAAAGGCTTTTCTCCCGAGCATGATTGAACTGGCTTGTTTTATGGGTATTAGCCTTGTATTTTAGGACATATTGATCCTGACTCGACGAGCCCCATTTCAATGGGTATTAGCCTTCGATTTCTAGCTTTTTTGGTCTTTTCATATCCAAGCCCTTTTTAGTTGGTATTAGGCTTAAATTTTATGGGTAAACGGCTTTTCCCCCGAGCATGATTGAAATGGCTTGTTTGAGGGGGTATTAGCCTTGGATTTTGGGACATATTGATCCTGACTCGAGTAGCCCCATTTCAATGGGTATTAGCCTTCGATTTCTGACCTTTTTGGTCTTGTCATATCCAATCCCTTTCTAGTTGGTAGGAGGCTTTAATTTTATGGGTAAACGGCTTTCCCCCGAGCATGATTGAACTGGCTTGTTTGAGGGGGCATTAGCCTTGGATTTTGGGACATATTGATCCTGACTCGACTAGCCCCATTTCAATGGGTATTATCCTTTGATTTCTGACTTGTTTGGTCTTGTCATATCCAAGCCCTTTCTAGTTGGTATGAGGCTTAAATTTTATGGGTAAAAGGCTTTTCCCCCGAGCATGATTGAACTGGGTTGTTTTAGAGGGTATTAGCCTTGGATTTTGGGACATATTGATCCTCGCTCGACTACCCCCATTTCAATGGGTATTAGCCTTCGATTTCTGACCTTTTTGGCCTTGTCATATCCAAGCCCTTTCTAGTTGGTATGAGGCTTAAATTTAATGGGTAAAAGGCTTTTCTCCCGAGCATGATTGAACTGGCTTGTTTTATGGGTATTAGCCTTGTATTTTAGGACATATTGATCCTGACTCGACGAGCCCCATTTCAATGGGTATTAGCCTTCGATTTCTAACTTTTTTGGTCTTTTCATATCCAAGCCCTTTTTAGTTGGTATTAGGCTTAAATTTTATGGGTAAACGGCTTTTCCCCCGAGCATGATTGAAATGGCTTGTTTGAGGGGGTATTAGCCTTGGATTTTGGGACATATTGATCCTGACTCGAGTAGCCGCATTTCAATGGGTATTAGCCTTCGATTTCTGACCTTTTTGGCCTTGTCATATCCAATCCCTTTCTAGTTGGTATGAGGCTTTAATTTTATGGGTAAAAGGCTTTCCCCCGAGCATGATTGAACTGGCTTGTTTGAGGGGGTATTAGGCTAGGATTTTGGGACATATTGATCCTGACTCGACTAGCCCCATTTCAGTGGGTATTAGTCTTTGATTTCTGACTTGTTTGGTCTTGTCATATCCAAGCCCTTTCTAGTTGGTATGAGGCTTAAATTTTATGGGTAAAAGGCTTTTCCCCCGAGCATGATTGAACTGGCTTGTTTTAGAGGGTATTAGCCTTGGATTTTGGGACATATTGATCCTGGCTCTACTAGCCCCATTTCAATGGGTATTAGCCTTCGATTTCTGACCTTTTTGACCTTGTCATATCCAATCCCTTTCTAGTAGGTATGAGGCTTTAATTTTATGGGTAAAAGGCTTTCCCCCGAGCATGATTGAATTGGCTTGCTTGACGGGGCATTAGTCTTGGATTTTGGGACATATTGATCCTGACTCGACGAGCCCCATTTCAATGGGTATTAGCCTTTGATTTCTGACTTGTTTGGTCTTGTCATATCTAAGCCCTTTCTAGTTGGTATGAGGCTTAAATTTTATGGGTAAAATGCTTTTCCCGCGAGCATGATTGAACTGGGTTGTTTTAGAGGGTATTAGCCTTGGATTTTGGGACATATTGATCCTGGCTCTACTAGCCCCATTTCAATGGGTATTAGCCTTCGATTTCTGACCTTTTTGACCTTGTCATATCCAATCCCTTTCTAGTTGGTATGAGGCTTTAATTTTATGGGTAAAAGGCTTTCCCCCGAGCATGATTGAATTGGCTTGCTTGACGGGGCATTAGTCTTGGATTTTGGGACATATTGATCCTGACTCGACGAGCCCCATTTCAATGGGTATTAGCCTTTGATTTCTGACTTGTTTGGTCGTCATATCTAAGCCCTTTCTAGTTGGTATGAGGCTTAAATTTTATGGGTAAAATGCTTTTCCCGCGAGCATGATTGAATTGGGTTGTTTTAGAGGGTATTAGCCTTGTATTTTGGGTCATATTGATCCTGACTCGACTAGCCCCATTTCAATGGGTATTAGCCTTCGATTTCTAGCTTTTTTGGTCTTTTCATATCCAAGCCCTTTTTAGTTGGTATTAGGCTTAAATTTTATGGGTAAACGGCTTTTCCCCCGAGCATGATTGAAATGGCTTGTTTGAGGGGGTATTAGCCTTGGATTTTGGGACATATTGATCCTGACTCGAGTAGCCCCATTTCAATGGGTATTAGCCTTCGATTTCTGAACTTTTTGGCCTTGTCATATCCAATCCCTTTCTAGTTGGTATGAGGCTTTAATTTTATGGGTAAAAGGCTTTCCCCCGAGCATGATTGAACTGGCTTGTTTGAGGGGGCATTAGCCTTGGATTTTGGGACATATTGATCCTGACTCGACTAGCCCTATTTCAATGGGTATTAGCCTTTGATTTCTGACTTGTTTGGTCTTGTCATATCCAAGCCCTTTCTAGTTGGTATGAGGCTTAAATTTTATGGGTAAAAGGCTTTTCCCCCGAGCATGATTGAACTGGGTTGTTTTAGAGGGTATTAGCCTTGGATTTTGGGACATATTGATCCTCGCTCGACTAGCCCCATTTCAATGGGTATTAGCCTTCGATTTCTGACCTTTTTGGCCTTGTCATATCCAAGCCCTTTCTAGTTGGTATGAGGCTTAAATTTAATGGGTAAAAGGCTTTTCTCCCGAGCATGATTGAACTGGCTTGTTTTATGGGTATTAGCCTTGTATTTTAGGACATATTGATCCTGACTCGACGAGCCCCATTTCAATGGGTATTAGCCTTCGATTTCTAGCTTTTTTGGTCTTTTCATATCCAAGCCCTTTTTAGTTGGTATTAGGCTTAAATTTTATGGGTAAACGGTTTTTCCCCCGAGCATGATTGAAATGGCTTGTTTGAGGGGGTATTAGCCTTGGATTTTGAGACATATTGATCCTGACTCGAGTAGCCGCATTTCAATGGGTATTAGCCTTCGATTTCTGACCTTTTTGGCCTTGTCATATCCAATCCCTTTCTAGTTGTATGAGGCTTTAATTTTATGGGTAAAAGGCTTTCCCCCGAGCATGATTGAACTGGCTTGTTTGAGGGGGTATTAGCCTTGGATTTTGGGACATATTGATCCTGACTCGACTAGCCCCATTTCAATGGGTATTAGCCTTTGATTTCTGACTTGTTTGGTCTTGTCATATCCAAGCCCTTTCTAGTTGGTATGAGGCTTAAATAAAAGGCTTTTCCCCCGAGCATGATTGAACTGGGTTGTTTTAGAGGGTATTAGCCTTGGATTTTGGGACATATTGATCCTGGCTCGACTAGCCCCATTTCAATGGGTATTAGCCTTCGATTTCTGACCTTTTTGGCCTTGTCATATCCAAGCCCTTTCTAGTTGGTATGAGGCTTAAATTTTATGGGTAAAAGGCTTTTTCCCCCGAGCATGATTGAACTGGCTTGTTTTGGAGGGTATTAGCCTTGTATTTTGGGACATATTGATCCTGACTAGACTAGCCCCATTTCAATGGGTATTAGCCTTCGATTTCTAACTTTTTTGGTCTTTTCATATCCAAGCCCTTTTTAGTTGGTATTAGGCTTAAATTTTATGGGTAAACGGCTTTTCCCCCGAGCATGATTGAAATGGCTTGTTTGAGGGGGGTATTAGCCTTGGATTTTGGGACATATTGATCCTGACTCGAGTAGCCGCATTTCAATGGGTATTAGCCTTCGATTTCTGACCTTTTTGGCCTTGTCATATCCAATCCCTTTCTAGTTTGTATGAGGCTTTAATTTTATGGGTAAAAGGCTTTCCCCCGAGCATGATTGAACTGGCTTGTTTGAGGGGGTATTAGCCTTGGATTTTTGGACATATTGATCCTGACTCGACTAGCCCCATTTCAATGGGTATTAGCCTTTGATTTCTGACTTGTTTGGTCTTGTCATATCCAAGCCCTTTCTAGTTGGTATGAGGCTTAAATTTTATGGGTAAAAGGCTTTTTCCCCCGAGCAAGATTGAACTGGCTTGTTTTAGAGGGTATTAGCCTTGTATTTTGGGACATATTGATCCTGCCTCGACTAGCCCCATTGCAATGGGTATTAACCTTCGATTTCTAACTTTTTTGGTCTTTTCATATCCAAGCCCTTTTTAGTTGGTATTAGGCTTAAATTTTATGGGTAAACGGCTTTTCCCCCGAGCATGATTGAAATGGCTTGTTTGAGGGGGTATTAGCCTTGGATTTTGGGACATATTGATCCTGACTCGAGTAGCCCCATTTCAATGGGTATTAGCCTTCGATTTCTGACCTTTTTGGTCTTGTCATATCCAATCCCTTTCTAGTTGGTATGAGGCTTTAATTTTATGGGTAAAAGGCTTTCCCCCGAGCATGATTGAACTGGCTTGTTTGAGGGGGCATTAGCCTTGGATTTTGGGAAATATTGATCCTGACTCGACTAGCCCCATTTCAATGGGTATTAGCCTTCGATTTCTAGCTTTTTTGGTCTTTTCATATCCAAGCCCTTTTTAGTTGGTATTAGGCTTAAATTTTATGGGTAAACGGCTTTTCCCTCGAGCATGATTGAAATGGCTTGTTTGAGGGGGTATTAGCCTTGGATTTTGGGACATATTGATCCTGACTCGAGTAGCCGCATTTCAATGGGTATTAGCCTTCGATTTCTGACCTTTTTGGCCTTGTCATATCCAATCCCTTTCTAGTTGGTATGAGGCTTTAATTTTATGGGTAAAAGGCTTTCCCCCGAGCATGATTGAACTGGCTTGTTTTAGAGGGTATTAGCCTTGGATTTTGGGACATATTGATCCTGGCTCGACTAGCCCCATTTCAATGGGTATTAGCCTTCGATTTCTGGCCTTTTTGGCCTTGTCATATCCAAGCCCTTTCTAGTTGGTAAGAGGCTTAAATTTAATGGGTAAAAGGCTTTTCTCCCGAGCATGATTGAACTGGCTTGTTTTATGGGTATTAGCCTTGTATTTTGGGACATATTGATCCTGACTCGACTAGCCCCATTTCAATGGGTATTAGCCTTCGATTTCTACCTTTTTTGGTCTTTTCATATCCAAGCCCTTTTTAGTTGGTATTAGGCTTAAATTTTATGGGTAAACGGCTTTTCCCCCGAGCTTGATTGAAATGGCTTGTTTGAGGGGGTATTAGCCTTGGATTTTGGGACATATTGATCCTGACTTGAGTAGCCGCATTTCAATGGGTATTAGCCTTCGATTTCTGACCTTTTTGGCCTTGTCATATCCAATCCCTTTCTAGTTGGTATGAGGCTTTAATTTTATGGGTAAAAGGCTTTCCCCCGAGCATGATTGAACTGGCTTGTTTGAGGGGGTATTACCCTTGGATTTTGGGACATATTGATCCTGACTCGACTAGCCCCATTTCAATGGGTATTAGCCTTCGATTTCTGACTTGTTTGGTCTTGTCATATCCAAGCCCTTTCTAGTTGGTATGAGGCTTAAATTTTATGGGTAAACGGCTTTTCCCCCGAGCATGATTGAACTGGCTTGTTTGAGGGGGCATTAGCCTTGGATGTTGGGACATATTGATCCTGACTCGACTAGCCCCATTTCAATGGGTATTAGCCTTTGATTTCTGACTTGTTTGGTCTTGTCATATCCAAGCCCTTTCTAGTTGGTATGAGGCTTAAATTTTATGGGTAAACGGCTTTTCCCCCGAGCATGATTGAAATGGCTTGTTTGAGGGGGTATTAGCCTTGGATTTTGGGACATATTGATCCTTGATCGACTACCCCCATTTCAATGGGTATTAGCCTTTGATTTCTGACCTTTTTGGCCTTGTCATATCCAAGCCCTTTCTAGTTGGTATGAGGCTTTAATTTTATGGGTAAAAGGCTTTCCCCCGAGCATGATTGAACTGGCTTGCTTGAGGGGGCATTAGTCTTGTATTTTAGGACATATTGATCCTGACTCGACGAGCCCCATTTCAATGGGTATTAGCCTTTGATTTCTGACTTGTTTGGTCTTGTCATATCCAAGCCCTTTCTAGTTGGTATGAGGCTTAAATTTTATGGGTAAAAGGCTTTTCCCTCGAGCATGATTGAACTGGGTTGTTTTAGAGGGTATTAGCCTTGGATTTTGGTACTTATTGATCCTGGCTCGACTAGCCCCATTTCAATGGGTATTAGCCTTCGATTTCTAACCTTTTTGGCCTTGTCATATCCAAGCCCTTTCTAGTTGGTATGAGGCTTAAATTTAATGGGTAAAAGGCTTTTCTCCCGAGCATGATTGAACTGGCTTGTTTTATGGGTATTAGCCTTGTATTTTGGGTCATATTGATCCTGACTCGACTAGCCCCATTTCAATGGGTATTAGCCTTCGATTTCTAGCTTTTTTGGTCTTTTCATATCCAAGCCCTTTTTAGTTGGTATTAGGCTTAAATTTTATGGGTAAACGGCTTTTCCCTCGAGCATGATTGAAATGGCTTGTTTGAGGGGGTATTAGCCTTGGATTTTGGGACATATTGATCCTGACTCGAGTAGCCGCATTTCAATGGGTATTAGCCTTCGATTTCTGACCTTTTTGGCCTTGTCATATCCAATCCCTTTCTAGTTGGTATGAGGCTTTAATTTTATGGGTAAAAGGCTTTTCCCCCGAGCATGATTGAACTGGCTTGTTTTAGAGGGTATTAGCCTTGGATTTTGGGACATATTGATCCTCGCTCGACTAGCCCCATTTCAATGGGTATTAGCCTTCGATTTCTGACCTTTTTGGCCTTGTCATATCCAAGCCCTTTCTAGTTGGTATGAGGCTTAAATTTAATGGGTAAAAGGCTTTTCTCCCGAGCATGATTGAACTGGCTTGTTTTACGGGTATTAGCCTTGTATTTTGGGACATATTGATCCTGGCTCGACCAGCCCCATTTCAATGGGTATTAGCCTTCGATTTCTACCTTTTTTGGTCTTTTTATATCCAAGCCCTTTTTAGTTGGTATTAGGCTTAAATTCTATGGGTAAACGGCTTTTCCCCCGAGCATGATTGAAATGGCTTGTTTGAGGGGGTATTAGCCTTGGATTTTGGGACATATTGATCCTGACTCGAGTAGCCCCATTTCAATGGGTATTAGCCTTCGATTTCTGTCCTTTTTGGCCTTGTCATATCCAATCCCTTTCTAGTTGGTATGAGGCTTAAATTTAATGGGTAAAAGGCTTTTCTCCCGAGCATGATTGAACTGGCTTGTTTTACGGGTATTAGCCTTGTATTTTGGGACATATTGATCCTGACTCGACTAGCCCCATTTCAATGGGTATTAGCCTTCGATTTCTGACCTTTTTGGCCTTGTCATATCCAAGCCCTTTCTAGTTGGTATGAGGCTTAAATTTAATGGGTAAAAGGCTTTTCTCCCGAGCATGATTGAACTGGCTTGTTTTATGGGTATTAGCCTTGTATTTTGGGACATATTGACCCTGACTCGACCAGCCCCATTTCAATGGGTATTAGCCTTCGATTTCTACCTTTTTTGGTCTTTTTATATCCAAGCCCTTTTTAGTTGGTATTAGGCTTAAATTCTATGGGTAAACGGCTTTTCCCCCGAGCATGATTGAAATGGCTTGTTTGAGGGGGTATTAGCCTTGGATTTTGGGACATATTGATCCTGACTCGACTAGCCCCATTTCAATGGGTATTAGCCTTTGATTTCTGACTTGTTTGGTCTTGTCATATCCAAGCCCTTTCTAGTTGGTATGAGGCTTAAATTTTATGGGTAAAAGGCTTTTCCCCCGAGCATGATTGAACTGGCTTGTTTTAGAGGGTATTAGCCTTGGATTTTGGGACATATTGATCCTGGCTCGACTAGCCCCATTTCAATGGGTATTAGCCTTCGATTTCCGACCTTTTTTGCCTTGTCATATCCAATCTCTTTCTAGTTGGTATGAGGCTTTAATTTTATGGGTAAAAGGCTTTTCCCCCGAGCATGATTGAACTGGCTTGCTTGAGGGGGCATTAGTCTTGGATTTTGGGACATATTGATCCTGACTCGACGAGTCCCATTTCAATGGGTATTAGCCTTTGATTTCTGACTTGTTTGGTCTTGTCATATCCAAGCCCTTTCTAGTTGGTATGAGGCTTAAATTTTATGGCTAAAAGGCTTTTCCCCCGAGCATGATTGAAATGGCTTGTTTGAGGGGGTATTAGCCTTGGATTTTGGGACATATTGATCCTGACTCGACGAGCCCCATTTCAATGGGTATTAGCCTTTGATTTCTGACTTGTTTGGTCTTGTCATATCCAAGCCCTTTCTAGTTGGTATGAGGCTTAAATTTTATGGGTAAAAGGCTTTTCCCCCGAGCATGATTGAACTGGCTTGTTTTAGAGGGTTTTAGCCTTGGATTTTGGGACATATTGATCCTGGCTCGACTAGCCCCATTTCAATGGGTATTAGCCTTTGATTTCTGACCTTTTTGGCCTTGTCATATCCAAGCCCTTTCTAGTTGGTATGAGGCTTAAATTTAATGGGTAAAAGGCTTTTCTCCCGAGCATGATTGAACTGGCTTGTTTTACGGGTATTAGCCTTGTATTTTGGGACATATTGATCCTGACTCGACTAGCCCCATTTCAATGGGTATTAGCCTTTGATTTCTACCTTTTTTGGTCTTTTCATATCCAAGCCCTTTTTAGTTGGTATTAGGCTTAAATTTTATGGGTAAACGGCTTTTCCCCCGAGCATGATTGAAATGGCTTGTTTGAGGGGGTATTAGCCTTGGATTTTGGGACATATTGATCCTGACTCGAGTAGCCCCATTTCAATGGGTATTAGCCTTCGATTTCTGTCCTTTTTGGCCTTGTCATATCCAATCCCTTTCTAGTTGGTATGAGGCTTTAATTTTATGGGTAAAAGGCTTTCCCCCGAGCATGATTGAACTGGCTTGCTTGAGGGGGCATTAGTCTTGGATTTTGGGACATATTGATCCTGACTCTACGAGCCCCATTTCAATGGGTATTAGCCTTTGATTTCTGACTTGTTTGGTCTTGTCATATCCAAGCCCTTTCTAGTTGGTATGAGGCTTAAATTTTATAGGTAAAAGGCTTTTCCCCCGAGCATGGTTGAACTGGCTTGTTTTAGAGGGTATTAGCCTTGGATTTTGGGACATATTGATCCTGGCTCGACTAGCCCCATTTCAATGGGTATTAGCCTTCGATTTCTGACCTTTTTGGCCTTGTCATATCCAAGCCCTTTCTAGTTGGTATGAGGCTTAAATTTAATGGGTAAAAGGCTTTTCTCCCGAGCATGATTGAACTGGCTTCTTTTAGAGGGTATTAGCCTTGTATTTTGGGTCATATTGATCCTGACTCGACTAGCCCCATTTCAATGGGTATTAGCCTTCGATTTCTAGCTTTTTTGGTCTTTTTATATGCAAGCCCTTTTTAGTTGGTATTAGGCTTAAATTTTATGGGTAAACGGCGTTTCCCTCGAGCATGATTGAAATGGCTTGTTTGAGGGGGTATTAGCCTTGGATTTTGGGACATATTGATCCTGACTCGAGTAGCCGCATTTCAATGGGTATTAGCCTTCGATTTCTGACCTTTTTGGCCTTGTCATATCCAATCCCTTTCTAGTTGGTATGAGGCTTTAATTTTATGGGTAAAAGGCTTTCCCCCGAGCATGATTGAACTGGCTTGTTTTAGAGGGTATTAGCCTTGGATTTTGGGACATATTGATCCTGGCTCGACTAGCCCCATTTCAATGGGTATTAGCCTTCGATTTCTGACCTTTTTGGCCTTGTCATATCCAAGCCCGTTCTAGTTGGTATGAGGCTTAAATTTAATGGGTAAAAGGCTTTTCTCCCGAGCATGATTGAACTGGCTTGTTTTATGGGTATTAGCCTTGTATTTTGGGACATATTGATCCTGACTCGACCAGCCCCATTTCAATGGGTATTAGCCTTCGATTTCTACCTTTTTTGGTCTTTTTATATCCAAGCCCTTTTTAGTTGGTATTAGGCTTAAATTCTATGGGTAAACGGCTTTTCCCCCGAGCATGATTGAAATGGCTTGTTTGAGGGGGTATTAGCCTTGGATTTTGGGACATATTGATCCTGACTCGACTAGCCCCATTTCAATGGGTATTAGCCTTTGATTTCTGACTTGTTTGGTCTTGTCATATCCAAGCCCTTTCTAGTTGGTATGAGGCTTAAATTTTATGGGTAAAAGGCTTTTCCCCCGAGCATGATTGAACTGGCTTGTTTTAGAGGGTATTAGCCTTGGATTTTGGGACATATTGATCCTGTCTCGACTAGCCCCATTTCAATGGGTATTAGCCTTCAATTTCCGACCTTTTTTGCCTTGTCATATCCAATCTCTTTCTAGTTGGTATGAGGCTTTAATTTTATGGGTAAAAGGCTTTCCCCCGAGCATGATTGAACTGGCTTGCTTGAGGGGGCATTAGTCTTGGATTTTGGGACATATTGATCCTGACTCGACGAGTCCCATTTCAATGGGTATTAGCCTTTGATTTCTGACTTGTTTGGTCTTGTCATATCCAAGCCCTTTCTACTTGGTATGAGGCTTAAATTTTATGGGTAAAAGGCTTTTCCCCCGAGCATGATTGAACTGGCTTGTTTGAGGGGGTATTAGCCTTGGATTTTGGGACATATTGATCCTGACTCGACGAGCCCCATTTCAATGGGTATTAGCCTTTGATTTCTGACTTGTTTGGTCTTGTCATATCCAAGCCCTTTCTAGTTGGTATGAGGCTTAAATTTTATGGGTAAAAGGCTTTTCCCCCGAGCATGATTGAACTGGCTTGTTTTAGAGGGTTTTAGCCTTGGATTTTGGGACATATTGATCCTGGCTCGACTAGCCCCATTTCAATGGGTATTAGCCTTTGATTTCTGACCTTTTTGGCCTTGTCATATCCAAGCCCTTTCTAGTTGGTATGAGGCTTAAATTTAATGGGTAAAAGGCTTTTCTCCCGAGCATGATTGAACTGGCTTGTTTTATGGGTATTAGCCTTGTATTTTGGGACATATTGATCGTGACTCGACTAGCCCCATTTCAATGGGTATTAGCCTTCGATTTCTAACTTTTTTGGTCTTTTCATATCCCAGCCCTTTTTAGTTGGTATTAGGCTTAAATTTTATGGGTAAACGGCTTTTCCCCCGAGCATGATTGAAATGGCTTGTTTGAGGGGGTATTAGCCTTGGATTTTGGGACATATTGATCCTGACTCGAGTAGCCCCATTTCAATGGGTATTAGCCTTCGATTTCTGACCTTTTTGGCCTTGTCATATCCAATCCCTTTCTAGTTGGTATGAGGCTTTAATTTTATGGGTAAAAGGCTTTCCCCCGAGCATGATTGAACTGGCTTGTTTGAGGGGGTATTACCCTTGGATTTTGGGACATATTGATCCTGACTCGAGTAGCCCCATTTCAATGGGTATTAGCCTTTGATTTCTGACTTGTTTGGTCTTGTCATATCCAAGCCCTTTCTAGTTGGTATAAGGCTTACATTTTATGGGTAAAACGCTTTTCCCCCGAGCATGATTGAATTGGCTTGTTTTAGAGGGTATTAGCCTTGGATTTTGGGACATATTGATCGTGGCTCGACTAGCCCCATTTCAATGGGTATTAGCCTTCGATTTCTGACCTTTTTGGCCTTGTCATATCCAAGCCCTTTCTAGTTGGTATGAGGCTTAAATTTAATGGGTAAAAGGCTTTTCTCCCGAGCATGATTGAACTGGCTTGTTTTATGGGTATTAGCCTTGTATTTTGGGACATATTGATCGTGACTCGACTAGCCCCATTTCAATGGGTATTAGCCTTCGATTTCTAACTTTTTTGGTCTTTTCATATCCATGCCCTTTTTAGTTGGTATTAGGTTTAAATTTTTGGGTAAACGGCTTTTCCCCCGAGCATGATTGAAATGGCTTGTTTGAGGGGGTATTAGCCTTGGATTTTGGGACATATTGATCCTGACTCGAGTAGCCGCATTTCAATGGGTATTAGCCTTCGATTTCTGACCTTTTTGGCCTTGTCATATCCAATCCCTTTGTAGTTGGTATGAGGCTTTAATTTTATGGGTAAAAGGCTTTCCCCCGAACATGATTGAACTGGCTAGTTTGAGGGGGTTATAGCCTTGGATTTTTGGACATATTGATCCTGACTCGACTAGCCCCATTTCAATGGGTATTAGCCTTTGATTTCTGACTTGTTTGGTCTTGTCATATCCAAGCCCTTTCTAGTTGGTATGAGGCTTAAATTTTATGGGTAAAAGGCTTTTTCCCCTGAGCATGATTGAACTGGCTTGTTTTAGAGGGTATTAGCCTTGTATTTTGGGACATATTGATCCTGACTCGACTAGCCCCATTTCAATGGGTATTAGCCTTCGATTTCTAACTTTTTTGGTCTTTTCATATCCAAGCCCTTTTTAGTTGGTATTAGGCTTAAATTTTATGGGTAAACGGCTTTCCCCCCGAGCATGATTGAAATGGCTTGTTTGAGGGGGTATTAGCCTTGGATTTTGGGACATATTGATCATGACTCGAGTAGCCCCATTTCAATGGGTATTAGCCTTCGATTTCTGACCTTTTTGGCCTTGTCATATCCAATCCCTTTCTAGTTGGTATGAGACTTTAATTTTATGGGTAAAAGGCTTTCCCCCGAGCATGATTGAACTGGCTTGTTTGAGGGGGTATTAGCCTTTGATTTTGGGACATATTGATCCTGACTCGAGTAGCCTCATTTCAATGGGTATTAGCCTTCGATTTCTGACCTTTTTGGCCTTGTCATATCCAATCCCTTTCTAGGTGGTATGAGGCTTTAATTTTATGGGTAAAAGGCTTTCCCCTGAGCATGATTGAACTGGCTTGTTTGAGGGGGCATTAGCCTTGGATTTTGGGACATATTTATCCTGACTCGACGAGGCCCATTTCAATGGGTATTAGCCTTTGATTTCTGACTTGTTTGGTCTTGTCATATCCAAGCCCTTTCTAGTAGGTATGAGGCTTAAATTTTATGGGTAAAAGGCTTTCCCCCGAGCATGATTGAACTGGCTTGTTTGAGGGAGCATTAGCCTTGGATTTTGGGACATATTGATCCTGGCTCGACTAGCCCCATTTCAATGGGTATTAGCCTTCGATTTCTGACCTTTTTGGCCTTGTCATATCCAAGCCCTTTCTAGTTGGTATGAGGCTTAAATTTAATGGGTAAAAGGCTTTTCTCCCGAGCATGATTGAACTGGCTTGTTTTATGGGTATTAGCCTTGTATTTTAGGACATATTGATCCTGACTCGACTAGCCCCATTTCAATGGGTATTAGCCTTCGATTTCTACCTTTTTTGGTCTTTTCATATCCAAGCCCTTTTTAGTTGGTATTAGGCTTAAATTTTATGGGTAAACGGCTTTTCCCCCGAGCATGATTGAAATGGCTTGTTTGAGGGGGTATTAGCCTTGGATTTTGGGACATATTGATCCTGACTCAAGTAGCCGCATTTCAATGGGTATTAGCCTTCGATTTCTGACCTTTTTGGCCTTGTCATATCCAATCCCTTTCTAGTTGGTATGAGGCTTTAATTTTATGGGTAAAAGGCTTTCCCCCGAGCATGATTGAACTGGCTTGTTTGAGGGGGTATTAGCCTTGGATTTTGGGACATATTGATCCTGACTCGACGAGCCTCATTTCAATGGGTATTAGCCTTTGATTTCTGACTTGTTTGGTCTTGTCATATCCAAGCCCTTTCTAGTTGGTATGAGGCTTAAATTTTATGGGTAAAAGGCTTTTCCCCCGAGCATGATTGAACTGGATTGTTTTACAGGGTTTTAGCCTTGGATTTTGGGACATATTGATCCTGGCTCGACTAGCCCCATTTCAATGGGTATTAGCCTTCGATTTCTGACCTTTTTGGCCTTGTCATATCCAAGCCCTTTCTAGTTGGTATGAGGCTTAAATTTAATGGGTAAAAGGCTTTTCTCCCGAGCATGATTGAACTGGCTTGTTTTATGGGTATTAGCCTTGTATTTTAGGACATATTGATCCTGACTCGACTAGCCCCATTTCAATGGGTATTAGCCTTCGATTTCTAGCTTTTTTGGTCTTTTCATATCCAAGCCCTTTTTAGTTGGTATTAGGCTTAAATTTTATGGGTAAACGGCTTTTCCCCCGAGCATGATTGAAATGGCTTGTTTGAGGGGGTATTAGCCTTGGATTTTGGGACATATTGATCCTGACTCGAGTAGCCGCATTTCAATGGGTATTAGCCTTCGATTTCTGACCTTTTTGGCCTTGTCATATCCAATCCCTTTCTAGTTGGTATGAGGCTTTAATTTTATGGGTAAAAGGCTTTCCCCCGAGCATGATTGAACTGGATTGTTTGAGGGGGTATTAGCCTTGGATTTTGGGACATATTGATCCTGACTCGACTAGCCCCATTTCAATGGGTATTA
Source organism: Salix caprea (assembly GCA_964035475.1). Lineage (NCBI taxonomy): Eukaryota > Viridiplantae > Streptophyta > Magnoliopsida > Malpighiales > Salicaceae > Salix > Salix caprea. The sequence goes on along the minus strand of OZ037745.1, from coordinate 125,915 downwards.
GCCTTTGATTTCTGACTTGTTTGGTCTTGTCATATCCAAGCCCTTTCTAGTTGGTATGAGGCTTAAATTTTATGGGTAAAAGGCTTTTCCCCCGAGCATGATTGAACTGGCTTGTTTTAGAGGGTATTAGCCTTGGATTTTGGGACATATTGATCCTGGCTCGACTAGCCCCATTTCAATGGGTATTAGCCTTCGATTTCTGACCTTTTTGGCCTTGTCATATCCAATCCCTTTCTAGTTGGTATGAGGCTTTAATTTATGGGTAAAAGGCTTTCGCCCGAGCATGATTGAACTAGCTTGTTTGAGGGGGTATTAGCCTTGGATTTTTGGACATATTGATCCTGACTCGACTAGCCCCATTTCAATGGGTATTAGCCTTTGATTTCTGACTTGTTTGGTCTTGTCATATCCAAGCCCTTTCTAGTTGGTATGAGGCTTAAATTTTATGGGTAAAAGGCTTTTCCCCCGACCATGATTGAACTGGCTTGTTTTAGAGGGTATTAGCCTTGGATTTTGGGACATATTGATCCTGACTCGACTAGCCCCATTTCAATGGGTATTAGCCTTCGATTTCTGACCTTTTTGGCCTTGTCATATCCAAGCCCTTTCTAGTTGGTATGAGGCTTAAATTTTATGGGTAAAAGGCTTTTTCCCCCGAGCATGATTGAACTGGCTTGTTTTAGAGGGTATTAGCCTTGTATTTTGGGACATATTGATCCTGACTCGACTAGCCCCATTTCAATGGGTATTAGCCTTCGATTTCTAACTTTTTTGGTCTTTTCATATCCAAGCCCTTTTTAGTTGGTATTACGCTTAAATTTAATGGGTAAACGGCTTTTCCCCCGAGCATGATTGAAATGGCTTGTTTGAGGGGGTATTAGCCACGGATTTTGGGACATATTGATCCTGACTCGAGTAGCCCCATTTCAATGGGTATTAGCCTTCGATTTCTGACCTTTTTGGCCTTGTCATATCCAATCCCTTTCTAGTTGGTATGAGGCTTTAATTTTATGGTTAAAAGGCTTTCCCCCGAGCATGATTGAACTGGCTTGTTTGAGGGGGTATTAGCCTTGGATTTTGGGACATATTGATCCTGACTCGAGTAGCCCCATTTCAATGGGTATTAGCCTTTGATTTCTGACTTGTTTGGTCTTGTCATATCCAAGCCCTTTCTAGTTGGTATGAGGCTTAAATTTTATGGGTAAAAGGCTTTTCCCCCGACCATGATTGAACTGGCTTGTTTTAGAGGGTATTAGCCTTGGATTTTGGGACATATTGATCGTGGCTCGACTAGCCCCATTTCAATGGGTATTAGCCTTCAATTTCTGACCTTTTTGCTCTTGTCATATCCAAGCCCTTTCTAGTTGGTATGAGGCTTAAATTTAATGGGTAAAAGGCTTTTCTCCCGAGCATGATTGAACTGGCTTGTTTTATGGGTATTAGCCTTGTATTTTGGGACATATTGATCGTGACTCGACTAGCCCCATTTCAATGGGTATTAGCCTTCGATTTCTAACTTTTTTGGTCTTTTCATATCCAAGCCCTTTTTAGTTGGTATTAGGCTTAAATTTTATGGGTAAACGGCTTTTCCCCCGAGCATGATTGAAATGGCTTGTTTGAGGGGGTATTAGCCTTGGATTTTGGGATATATTTATCCTGACTCGACGAGCCCCATTTCAATGGGTATTAGCCTTTGATTTCTGACTTGTTTGGTCTTGTCATATCCAAGCCCTTTCTAGTTGGTATGAGGCTTAAATTTTATGGGTAAACGGCTTTTCCCCCGAGCATGATTGAAATGGCTTGTTTGAGGGGGTATTAGCCTTGGATTTTGGGACATATTGATCCTGACTCGAGTAGCCGCATTTCAATGGGTATTAGCCTTTGATTTCTGACCTTTTTGGCCTTGTCATATCCAATCCCTTTCTAGTTGGTATGAGGCTTTAATTCTATGGGTAAAAGGCTTTCCCCCGAGCATGATTGAACTGGCTTGTTTGAGGGGGCTATAGCCTTGGATATTTGGACATATTGATCCTGACTCGACTAGCCCCATTTCAATGGGTATTAGCCTTTGATTTCTGACTTGTTTGGTCTTGTCATATCCAAGCCCTTTCTAGTTGGTATGACGCTTAAATTTTATAGGTAAAAGGCTTTTTCCCCCGAGCATGATTGAACTGGCTTGTTTTAGAGGGTATTAGCCTTGTATTTTGGGACATATTGATCCTGACTCGACTAGCCCCATTTCAATGGGTATTAGCCTTCGATTTCTGACCTTTTTGGCCTTGTCATATCCAAGCCCTTTCTAGTTGGTATGAGGCTTAAATTTTATGGGTAAAAGGCTTTTTCCCCCGAGCATGATTGAACTGGCTTGTTTTAGAGGGTATTAGCCTTGTATTTTGGGACATATCGATCCTGACTCGACTAGCCCCATTTCAATGGGTATTAGCCTTCGATTTCTAACTTTTTTGGTCTTTTCATATCCAAGCCCTTTTTAGTTGGTATTAGGCTTAAATTTAATGGGTAAACGGCTTTTCCCCCGAGCATGATTGAAATGGCTTGTTTGAGGGGGTATTAGCCACGGATTTTGGGACATATTGATCCTGACTCGAGTAGCCCCATTTCAATGGGTATTAGCCTTCGATTTCTGACCTTTTTGGCCTTGTCATATCCAATCCCTTTCTAGTTGGTATGAGGCTTTAATTTTATGGTTAAAAGGCTTTCCCCCGAGCATGATTGAACTGGCTTGTTTGAGGGGGTATTAGCCTTGGATTTTGGGACATATTGATCCTGACTCGAGTAGCCCCATTTCAATGGGTATTAGCCTTTGATTTCTGACTTGTTTGGTCTTGTCATATCCAAGCCCTTTCTAGTTGGTATGAGGCTTAAATTTTATGGGTAAAAGGCTTTTCCCCCGACCATGATTGAACTGGCTTGTTTTAGAGGGTATTAGCCTTGGATTTTGGGACATATTGATCGTGGCTCGACTAGCCCCATTTCAATGGGTATTAGCCTTCGATTTCTGACCTTTTTGCTCTTGTCATATCCAAGCCCTTTCTAGTTGGTATGAGGCTTAAATTTAATGGGTAAAAGGCTTTTCTCCCGAGCATGATTGAACTGGCTTGTTTTATGGGTATTAGCCTTGTATTTTGGGACATATTGATCGTGACTCGACTAGCCCCATTTCAATGGGTATTAGCCTTCGATTTCTAACTTTTTTGGTCTTTTCATATCCAAGCCCTTTTTAGTTGGTATTAGGCTTAAATTTTATGGGTAAACGGCTTTTCCCCCGAGCATGATTGAAATGGCTTGTTTGAGGGGGTATTAGCCTTGGATTTTGGGACATATTGATCCTGACTCGAGTAGCCGCATTTCAATGGGTATTAGCCTTTGATTTCTGACCTTTTTGGCCTTGTCATATCCAATCCCTTTCTAGTTGGTATGAGGCTTTAATTCTATGGGTAAAAGGCTTTCCCCCGAGCATGATTGAACTGGCTTGTTTGAGGGGGCTATAGCCTTGGATATTTGGACATATTGATCCTGACTCGACTAGCCCCATTTCAATGGGTATTAGCCTTTGATTTCTGACTTGTTTGGTCTTGTCATATCCAAGCCCTTTCTAGTTGGTATGACGCTTAAATTTTATAGGTAAAAGGCTTTTTCCCCCGAGCATGATTGAACTGGCTTGTTTTAGAGGGTATTAGCCTTGTATTTTGGGACATATTGATCCTGACTCGACTAGCCCCATTTCAATGGGTATTAGCCTTCGATTTCTAACTTTTTTGGTCTTTTCATATCCAAGCCCTTTTTAGTTGGTATTAGGCTTAAATTTTATGGGTAAATGGCTTTTCCCCCGAGCATGATTGAAATGGCTTGTTTGAGGGGGTATTAGCCTTGGATTTTGGGACATATTGATCCTGACTCGAGTAGCCCCATTTCAATGGGTATTAGCCTTCAATTTCTGACCTTTTTGGCCTTGTCATATCCAATCCCTTTCTAGTTGGTATGAGGCTTTAATTTTATGGGTAAAAGGCTTTCCCCCGAGCATGATTGAACTGGCTTGTTTTAGAGGGTATTAGCCTTGGATTTTGGGACATATTGATCCTGGCTCGACTAGCCCCATTTCAATGGGTATTAGCCTTCAATTTCTGACCTTTTTGGCCTTGTCATATCCAAGCCCTTTCTAGTTGGTATGAGGCTTAAATTTAGTAGGTAAAAGGCTTTTCTCCCGAGCATGATTGAACTGGCTTGTTTTATGGGTATTAGCCTTGTATTTTGGGACATATTGATCCTGACTCGACTAGCCCCATTTCAATGGGTATTAGCCTTCGATTTTTACCTTGTTTGGTCTTGTCATATCCAAGCCCTTTCTAGTTGGTATGAGGCTTAAATTTTATGGGTAAAAGGCTTTTCCCCCGAGCATGATTGAACTGGCTTGTTTTAGAGGGTATTAGCCTTGGATTTTGGGACATATTGATCCTGGCTCGACTAGCCCCATTTCAATGGGTATTAGCCTTCGATTTCTGACCTTTTTGGCCTTGTCATATCCAAGCCCTTTCTAGTTGGTATGAAGCTTAAATTTAATGGGTAAAAGGCTTTTCTCCCGAGCATGATTGAACTGGCTTGTTTTATGGGTATTAGCCTTGTATTTTAGGACATATTGATCCTGACTCGACTAGCCCCATTTCAATGGGTATTAGCCTTTGATTTCTAGCTTTTTTGGTCTTTTCATATCCAAGCCCTTTTTAGTTGGTATTAGGCTTAAATTTTATAGGTAAACGGCTTTTCCCCCGAGCATGATTGAAATGGCTTGTTTGAGGGGGTATTAGCCTTGGATTTTGGGACATATTGATCCTGATTCGAGTAGCCGCATTTCAATGGGTATTAGCCTTCGATTTCTGACCTTTTTGGCCTTGTCATATCCAATCCCTTTCTAGTTGGTATGAGGCTTTAATTTTATGGGTAAAAGGCTTTCCCCCGAGCATGATTGAACTGGCTTGTTTGAGGGGGTATTAGCCTTGGATTTTGGGACATATTGATCCTGACTCGACTAGCCCCATTTCAATGGGTATTAGCCTTTGATTTCTTACTTGTTTGGTCTTGTCATATCCAATCCCTTTCTAGTTGGTATGAGGCTTAAATTTTATGGGTAAAAGGCTTTTCCCCCGAGCATGATTGAACTGGCTTGTTTTAGAGGGTATTAGCCTTGGATTTTGGGACATATTGATCCTGGCTCGACTAGCCCCATTTCAATGGGTATTAGCCTTCGATTTCTGACCTTTTTGGCCTTGTCATATCCAAGCCCTTTCTAGTTGGTATGAGGCTTAAATTTAATGGGTAAAAGGCTTTTCTCCCGAGCATGATTGAACTGGCTTGTTTTATGGGTATTAGCCTTGTATTTTGGGACATATTGATCGTGACTCGACTAGCCCCATTTCAATGGGTATTAGCCTTCGATTTCTAACTTTTTTGGTCTTTTTCTATCCAAGCCCTTTTTAGTTGGTATTAGGCTTAAATTTTATGGGTAAACGGCTTTTCCCCCGAGCATGATTGAAATGGCTTGTTTGAGGGGGTATTAGCCTTGGATTTTGGGACATATTGATCCTGACTCGACTAGCCCCATTTCAATGGGTATTAGCCTTCGATTTCTAACTTTTTTGGTCTTTTCATATCCAAGCCCCTTTTAGTTGGTATGAGGCTTTAATTTTATGGGTAAAAGGCTTTCCCCCGAGCATGATTGAACTGGCTTGTTTGAGGGAGCATTAGCCTTGGATTTTGGGACATATTGATCCTGACTCGACTAGCCCCATTTCAATGGGTATTAGCCTTTGATTTCTGACTTGTTTGGTCTTGTCATATCCAAGCCCTTTCTAGTTGGTATGAGGCTTAAATTTTATGGGTAAAAGGCTTTTTCCCCCGAGCATGATTGAACTGGCTTGTTTTAGAGGGTATTAGCCTTGTATTTTGAGACATATTGATCCTGACTCGACTAGCCCCATTTCAATGGGTATTAGCCTTTGATTTCTAACTTTTTTGGTCTTTTCATATCCAAGCCCTTTTTAGTTGGTATTAGGCTTAAATTTTATGGGTAAACGGCTTTTCCCCCGAGCATGATTGAAATGGCTTGTTTGAGGGGGTATTAGCCTTGGATTTTGGGACATATTGATCCTGACTCGAGTAGCCCCATTTCAATGGGTATTAGCCTTCAATTTCTGACCTTTTTGGCCTTGTCATATCCAATCCCTTTCTAGTTGGTATGAGGCTTTAATTTTATGGGTAAAAGGCTTTCCCCCGAGCATGATTGAACTGGCTTGTTTGAGGGAGCATTAGCCTTGGATTTTGGGACATATTGATCCTGACTCGACTAGCCCCATTTCAATGGGTATTAGCCTTTGATTTCTGACTTGTTTGGTGTTGTCATATCCAAGCCCTTTCTAGTTGGTTTGAGGCTTAAATTTTATGGGTAAAAGGCTTTTTCCCCTGAGCATGATTGAACTGGCTTGTTTTAGAGGGTATTAGCCTTGTATTTTGGGACATATTGATCCTGACTCGACTAGCCCCATTTCAATGGGTATTAGCCTTCGATTTCTAACTTTTTTGGTCTTTTCATATCCAAGCCCCTTTTAGTTGGTATGAGGCTTTAATTTTATGGGTAATAGGCTTTCCCCCGAGCATGATTGAACTGACTTGTTTGAGGGAGCATTAGCCTTGGATTTTGGGACATATTGATCCTGACTCGACTAGCCCCATTTCAATGGGTATTAGCCTTTGATTTCTGACTTGTTTGGTCTTGTCATATCCAAGCCCTTTCTAGTTGGTATGAGGCTTAAATTTTATGGGTAAAAGGCTTTTTCCCCCGAGCATGATTGAACTGGCTTCTTTTAGAGGGTATTAGCCTTGTATTTTGGGACATATTGATCCTGACTCGACTAGCCCCATTTCAATGGGTATTAGCCTTTGATTTCTACCTTTTTTGGTCTTTTCATATCCAAGCCCTTTTTAGTTGGTATTAGGCTTAAATTTTATGGGTAAACGGCTTTTCCCCCGAGCATGATTGAAATGGCTTGTTTGAGGGGGTATTAGCCTTGGATTTTGGGACATATTGATCCTGACTCGAGTAGCCCCATTTCAATGGGTATTAGCGTTCGATTTCTGACCTTTTTGGCCTTGTCATATCCAATCCCTTTCTAGTTGGTATGAGGCTTTAATTTTATGGGTAAAAGGCTTTCCCCCGAGCATGATTGAACTGGCTTGTTTGAGGCAGCATTAGCCTTGGATTTTGGGACATATTGATCCTGACTCGACTAGCCCCATTTCAATGGGTATTAGCCTTTGATTTCTGACTTGTTTGGTCTTGTCATATCCAAGCCCTTTCTAGTTGGTATGAGGCTTAAATTTTATGGGTAAAAGGCTTTTTCCCCCGAGCATGATTGAACTGGCTTGTTTTAGAGGGAGCATTAGCCTTGTATTTTGGGACATATTGATCCTGACTCGACTAGCCCCATTTCAATGGGTATTAGCCTTTGATTTCTGACTTGTTTGGTCTTGTCATATCCAAGCCCTTTCTAGTTGGTATGAGGCTTAAATTTTATGGGTAAAAGGTTTTTCCCCCGAGCATGATTGAACTGGCTTGTTTGAGGGGGTATTAGCCTTTGATTTTGGGACATATTGATCCTGACTCGACTAGCCCCATTTCAATGGGTATTAGCCTTTGATTTCTGACTTGTTTGGTCTTGTCATATCCAAGCCCTTTCTAGTTGATATGAGGCTTAAATTTTATGGCTAAAAGGCTTTTCCCCCGAGCATGATTGAACTGGTTTTTTTTAGAGGGTATTAGCCTTGGATTTTGGGACATATTGATCCTGGCTCGACTACCCCATTTCAATGGGTATTAGCCTTCGATTTCTGACCTTTTTGGCCTTGTCATATCCAAGCCCTTTCTAGTTGGTATGAGGCTTAAATTTAATGGGTAAAAGGCTTTTCTCCCGAGCATGATTGAACTGGCTTGTTTGAGGGAGCATTAGCCTTGGATTTTGGGACATATTGATCGTGACTCGACTAGCCCCATTTCAATGGGTATTAGCCTTCGATTTCTAACTTTTTTGGTCTTTTCATATCCAAGCCCTTTCTAGTTGGTATTAGGCTTAAATTTTATGGGTAAACGGCTTTTCCCCCGAGCATGATTGAAATGGCTTGTTTGAGGGGGTATTAGCCTTAGATTTTGGGACATATTGATCCTGACTCGAGTAGCCGCATTTCAATGGGTATTAGCCTTCGATTTCTGATCTTTTTGGCCTTGTCATATCCAATCCCTTTCTAGTTGGTATGAGGCTTTAATTTTATGGGTAAAAGGCTTTCCCCCGAGCATGATTGAACTGGCTTGTTTGAGGGGGTATTAGCCTTGGATTTTGGGACATATTGATCCTGACTCGACGAGCCTCATTTCAATGGGTATTAGCCTTTGATTTCTGACTTGTTTGGTCTTGTCATATCCAAGCCCTTTCTAGTTGGTATGAGGCTTAAATTTTATGGGTAAAAGGCTTTTCCCCCGAGCATGATTGAACTGGATTGTTTTAGAGGGTTTTAGCCTTGGATTTTGGGACATATTGATCCTGGCTCGACTAGCCCCATTTCAATGGGTATTAGCCTTCGATTTCTGACCTTTTTGGCCTTGTCATATCCAAGCCCTTTCTAGTTGGTATGAGGCTTAAATTTAATGGGTAAAAGGCTTTTCTCCCGAGCATGATTGAACTGGCTTGTTTGAGGGGGTATTAGCCTTGGATTTTGGGACATATTGATCCTGACTCGAGTAGCCGCATTTCAATGAGTATTAGCCTTCGATTTCTGACCTTTTTGGCCTTGTCATATCCAATCCCTTTCTAGTTGGTATGAGGCTTTAATTTTATGGGTAAAAGGCTTTCCCCCGAGCATGATTGAACTGGCTTGTTTGAGGGGGTATTAGCCTTAGATTTTGGGACATATTGATCCTGACTCGACTACCCCCATTTCAATGGGTATTAGCCTTTGATTTCTGACTTGTTTGGTCTTGTCATATCCAAGCCCTTTCTAGTTGGTATGAGGCTTAAATTTTATGGGTAAAAGGCTTTTCCCCCGAGCATGATTGAACTGGCTTGTTTTAGAGGGTATTAGCCTTGGATTTTGGGACATATTGATCCTGGCTCGGCTAGCCCCATTTCAATGGGTATTAGCCTTCGATTTCTGACCTTTTTGGCCTTGTCATATCCAAGCCCTTTCTAGTTGGTATGAGGCTTAAATTTAATGGGTAAAAGGCTTTTCTCCCGAGCATGATTGAACTGGCTTGTTTTATGGGTATTAGCCTTGTATTTTGGGACATATTGATCGTGACTCGACTAGCCCCATTTCAATGGGTATTAGCCTTCGATTTCTAACTTTTTTGGTCTTTTTCTATCCAAGCCCTTTTTAGTTGGTATTAGGCTTAAATTTTATGGGTAAACGGCTTTTCCCCCGAGCATGATTGAAATGGCTTGTTTGAGGGGGTATTAGCCTTGGATTTTGGGACATATTGATCCTGACTCGAGTAGCCGCATTTCAATGGGTATTAGCCTTCGATTTCTGACCTTTTTGGCCTTGTCATATCCAATCCCTTTCTAGTTGGTATGAGGCTTTAATTTTATGGGTAAAAGGCTTTCGCCCGAGCATGATTGAACTAGCTTGTTTGAGGGGGTATTAGCCTTGGATTTTTGGACATATTGATCCTGACTCGACTAGCCCCATTTCAATGGGTATTAGCCTTTGATTTCTGACTTGTTTGGTCTTGTCATATCCAAGCCCTTTCTAGTTGGTATGACGCTTAAATTTTATAGGTAAAAGGCTTTTTCCCCCGAGCATGATTGAACTGGCTTGTTTTAGAGGGTATTAGCCTTGTATTTTGGGACATATTGATCCTGACTCGACTAGCCCCATTTCAATGGGTATTAGCCTTCGATTTCTGACCTTTTTGGCCTTGTCATATCCAAGCCCTTTCTAGTTGGTATGAGGCTTAAATTTTATGGGTAAAAGGCTTTTTCCCCCGAGCATGATTGAACTGGCTTGTTTTAGAGGGTATTAGCCTTGTATTTTGGGACATATTGATCCTGACTCGACTAGCCCCATTTCAATGGGTATTAGCCTTCGATTTCTAACTTTTTTGGTCTTTTCATATCCAAGCCCTTTTTAGTTGGTATTAGGCTTAAATTTAATGGGTAAACGGCTTTTCCCCCGAGCATGATTGAAATGGCTTGTTTGAGGGGGTATTAGCCACGGATTTTGGGACATATTGATCCTGACTCGAGTAGCCCCATTTCAATGGGTATTAGCCTTCGATTTCTGACCTTTTTGGCCTTGTCATATCCAATCCCTTTCTAGTTGGTATGAGGCTTTAATTTTATGGTTAAAAGGCTTTCCCCCGAGCATGATTGAACTGGCTTGTTTGAGGGGGTATTAGCCTTGGATTTTGGGACATATTGATCCTGACTCGAGTAGCCCCATTTCAATGGGTATTAGCCTTTGATTTCTGACTTGTTTGGTCTTGTCATATCCAAGCCCTTTCTAGTTGGTATGAGGCTTAAATTTTATGGGTAAAAGGCTTTTCCCCCGACCATGATTGAACTGGCTTGTTTTAGAGGGTATTAGCCTTGGATTTTGGGACATATTGATCGTGGCTCGACTAGCCCCATTTCAATGGGTAATAGCCTTCGATTTCTGACCTTTTTGCTCTTGTCATATCCAAGCCCTTTCTAGTTGGTATGAGGCTTAAATTTAATGGGTAAAAGGCTTTTCTCCCGAGCATGATTGAACTGGCTTGTTTTATGGGTATTAGCCTTGTATTTTGGGACATATTGATCGTGACTCGACTAGCCCCATTTCAATGGGTATTAGCCTTCGATTTCTAACTTTTTTGGTCTTTTCATATCCAAGCCCTTTTTAGTTGGTATTAGGCTTAAATTTTATGGGTAAACGGCTTTTCCCCCGAGCATGATTGAAATGGATTGTTTGAGGGGGTATTAGCCTTGGATTTTGGGACATATTGATCCTGACTCGAGTAGCCGCATTTCAATGGGTATTAGCCTTTGATTTCTGACCTTTTTGGCCTTGTCATATCCAATCCCTTTCTAGTTGGTATGAGGCTTAAATTTATGGGTAAAAGGCTTTCCCCCGAGCATGATTGAACTGGCTTATTTGAGGGAGCATTAGCCTTGGATTTTTGGACATATTGATCCTGACTCGACTAGCCCCATTTCAATGGGTATTAGCCTTTGATTTCTGACCTTTTTGGCCTTGTCATATCCAATCCCTTTCTAGTTGGTATGAGGCTTAAATTTATGGGTAAAAGGCTTTCCCCCGAGCATGATTGAACTGGCTTATTTGAGGGAGCATTAGCCTTGGATTTTTGGACATATTGATCCTGACTCGACTAGCCCCATTTCAATGGGTATTAGCCTTTGATTTCTGACTTGTTTGGTCTTGTCATATCCAAGCCCTTTCTAGTTGGTATGAGGCTTAAATTTTATGGGTAAAAGGCTTTCCCCCGAGCATGATTGAACTGGCTTGTTTGAGGGGGCTATAGCCTTGGATATTTGGACATATTGATCCTGACTCGACTAGCCCCATTTCAATGGGTATTAGCCTTTGATTTCTGACTTGTTTGGTCTTGTCATATCCAAGCCCTTTCTAGTTGGTATGACGCTTAAATTTTATAGGTAAAAGGCTTTTTCCCCCGAGCATGATTGAACTGGCTTGTTTTAGAGGGTATTAGCCTTGTATTTTGGGACATATTGATCCTGACTCGACTAGCCCCATTTCAATGGGTATTAGCCTTCGATTTCTAACTTTTTTGGTCTTTTCATATCCAAGCCCTTTTTAGTTGGTATTAGGCTTAAATTTTATGGGTAAATGGCTTTTCCCCCGAGCATGATTGAAATGGCTTGTTTGAGGGGGTATTAGCCTTGGATTTTGGGACATATTGATCATGACTCGAGTAGCCCCATTTCAATGGGTATTAGCCTTCGATTTCTGACCTTTTTGGACTTGTCATATCCAATCCCTTTCTAGTTGGTATGAGGCTTTAATTTTATGGGTAAAAGGCATTCCCCCGAGCATGATTGAACTGGCTTGTTTTAGAGGGTATTAGCCTTGGATTTTGGGACATATTGATCCTGACTCGACTAGCCCCATTTCAATGGGTATTAGCCTTCAATTTCTGACCTTTTTGGCCTTGTCATATCCAAGCCCTTTCTAGTTGGTATGAGGCTTAAATTTAGTAGGTAAAAGGCTTTTCTCCCGAGCATGATTGAACTGGCTTGTTTTATGGGTATTAGCCTTGTATTTTGGGACATATTGATCCTGACTCGACTAGCCCCATTTCAATGGGTATTAGCCTTCGATTTTTACCTTGTTTGGTCTTGTCATATCCAAGCCCTTTCTAGTTGGTATGAGGCTTAAATTTTATGGGTAAAAGGCTTTTCCCCCGAGCATGATTGAACTGGCTTGTTTTAGAGGGTATTAGCCTTGGATTTTGGGACATATTGATCCTGGCTCGACTAGCCCCATTTCAATGGGTATTAGCCTTCGATTTCTGACCTTTTTGGCCTTGTCATATCCAAGCCCTTTCTAGTTGGTATGAGGCTTAAATTTAATGGGTAAAAGGCTTTTCTCCCGAGCATGATTGAACTGGCTTGTTTTATGGGTATTAGCCTTGTATTTTAGGACATATTGATCCTGACTCGACTAGCCCCATTTCAATGGGTATTAGCCTTTGATTTCTAGCTTTTTTGGTCTTTTCATATCCAAGCCCTTTTTAGTTGGTATTAGGCTTAAATTTTATGGGTAAACGGCTTTTCCCCCGAGCATGATTGAAATGGCTTGTTTGAGGGGGTATTAGCCTTGGATTTTGGGACATATTGATCCTGATTCGAGTAGCCGCATTTCAATGGGTATTAGCCTTCGATTTCTGACCTTTTTGGCCTTGTCATATCCAATCCCTTTCTAGTTGGTATGAGGCTTAAATTTATGGGTAAAAGTCTTTCCCCCGAGCATGATTGAACTGGCTTGTTTGAGGGGGTATTAGCCTTGGATTTTGGGACATATTGATCCTGACTCGACTAGCCCCATTTCAATGGGTATTAGCCTTTGATTTCTGACTTGTTTGGTCTTGTCATATCCAATCCCTTTCTAGTTGGTATGAGGCTTAAATTTTATGGGTAAAAGGCTTTTCCCCCGAGCATGATTGAACTGGCTTGTTTTAGAGGGTATTAGCCTTGGATTTTGGGACATATTGATCCTGGCTCGACTAGCCCCATTTCAATGGGTATTAGCCTTCGATTTCTGACCTTTTTGGCCTTGTCATATCCAAGCCCTTTCTAGTTGGTATGAGGCTTAAATTTAATGGGTAAAAGGCTTTTCTCCCGAGCATGATTGAACTGGCTTGTTTTATGGGTATTAGCCTTGTATTTTGGGACATATTGATCGTGACTCGACTAGCCCCATTTCAATGGGTATTAGCCTTCGATTTCTAACTTTTTTGGTCTTTTTCTATCCAAGCCCTTTTTAGTTGGTATTAGGCTTAAATTTTATGGGTAAACGGCTTTTCCCCCGAGCATGATTGAAATGGCTTGTTTGAGGGGGTATTAGCCTTGGATTTTGGGACATATTGATCCTGACTCGACTAGCCCCATTTCAATGGGTATTAGCCTTCGATTTCTAACTTTTTTGGTCTTTTCATATCCAAGCCCCTTTTAGTTGGTATGAGGCTTTAATTTTATGGGTAAAAGGCTTTCCCCCGAGCATGATTGAACTGGCTTGTTTGAGGGAGCATTAGCCTTGGATTTTGGGACATATTGATCCTGACTCGACTAGCCCCATTTCATTGGGTATTAGCCTTTGATTTCTGACTTGTTTGGTCTTGTCATATCCAAGCCCTTTCTAGTTGGTATGAGGCTTAAATTTTATGGGTAAAAGGCTTTTTCCCCCGAGCATGATTGAACTGGCTTGTTTTAGAGGGTATTAGCCTTGTATTTTGGGACATATTGATCCTGACTCGACTAGCCCCATTTCAATGGGTATTAGCCTTTGATTTCTAACTTTTTTGGTCTTTTCATATCCAAGCCCTTTTTAGTTGGTATTAGGCTTAAATTTTATGGGTAAACGGCTTTTCCCCCGAGCATGATTGAAATGGCTTGTTTGAGGGGGTATTAGCCTTGGATTTTGGGACATTTGATCCTGACTCGAGTAGCCCCATTTCAATGGGTATTAGCCTTCAATTTCTGACCTTTTTGGCCTTGTCATATCCAATCCCTTTCTAGTTGGTATGAGGCTTTAATTTTATGGGTAAAAGGCTTTCCCCCGAGCATGATTGAACTGGCTTGTTTGAGGGAGCATTAGCCTTGGATTTTGGGACATATTGATCCTGACTCGACTAGCCCCATTTCAATGGGTATTAGCCTTTGATTTCTGACTTGTTTGGTCTTGTCATATCCAAGCCCTTTCTAGTTGGTATGAGGCTTAAATTTTATAGGTAAAAGGCTTTTTCCCCCGAGCATGATTGAACTGGCTTCTTTTAGAGGGTATTAGCCTTGTATTTTGGGACATATTGATCCTGACTCGACTAGCCCCATTTCAATGGGTATTAGCCTTTGATTTCTACCTTTTTTGGTCTTTTCATATCCAAGCCCTTTTTAGTTGGTATTAGGCTTAAATTTTATGGGTAAACGGCTTTTCCCCCGAGCATGATTGAAATGGCTTGTTTAAGGGGGTATTAGCCTTGGATTTTGGGACATATTGATCCTGACTCGAGTAGCCCCATTTCAATGGGTATTAGCGTTCGATTTCTGACCTTTTTGGCCTTGTCATATCCAATCCCTTTCTAGTTGGTATGAGGCTTTAATTTTATGGGTAAAAGGCTTTCCCCCGAGCATGATTGAACTGGCTTGTTTGAGGGAGCATTAGCCTTGGATTTTGGGACATATTGATCCTGACTCGACTAGCCCCATTTCAATGGGTATTAGCCTTTGATTTCTGACTTGTTTGGTCTTGTCATATCCAAGCCCTTTCTAGTTGGTATGAGGCTTAAATTTTATGGGTAAAAGGCTTTTTCCCCCGAGCATGATTGAATTGGCTTGTTTTAGAGGGTATTAGCCTTGTATTTTGGGACATATTGATCCTGACTCGACTAGCCCCATTTCAATGGGTATTAGCCTTTGATTTCTGACTTGTTTGGTCTTGTCATATCCAAGCCCTTTCTAGTTGGTATGAGGCTTAAATTTTATGGGTAAAAGGCTTTTTCCCCCGAGCATGATTGAACTGGCTTGTTTTAGAGGGTATTAGCCTTGTATTTTGGGACATATTGATCCTGACTCGACTAGCCCCATTTCAATGGGTATTAGCCTTTGATTTCTGACTTGTTTGGTCTTGTCATATCCAAGCCCTTTCTAGTTGGTATGAGGCTTAAATTTTATGGGTAAAAGGTTTTTCCCCCGAGCATGATTGAACTGGCTTGTTTTAGAGGGTATTAGCCTTGTATTTTGGGACATATTGATCCTGACTCGACAAGCCCCATTTCAATGGGTATTAGCCTTTGATTTCTGACTTGTTTGGTCTAGTCATATCCAAGCCCTTTCTAGTTGGTATGAGGCTTAAATTTTATGGGTAAAAGGCTTTTTCCCCCGAGCATGATTGAACTGGCTTGTTTTAGAGGGTATTAGCCTTGTATTTTGGGACATATTGATCCTGACTCGATTAGCCCCATTTCAATGGGTATTAGCCTTCGATTTCTCACTTTTTTGGTCTTTTCATATCCAAGCCCTTTTTAGTTGGTATTAGGCTTAAATTTTATGGGTAAACGGCTTTTCCCCCGAGCATGATTGAAATGGCTTGTTTGAGGGGGTATTAGCCTTGGATTTTGGGACATATTGATCCTGACTCGAGTAGCCGCATTTCAATGGGTATTAGCCTTCGATTTCTGACCTTTTTGGCCTTGTCATATCCAATCCCTTTCTAGTTGGTATGAGGCTTTAATTTTATGGGTAAAAGGCTTTCCACCGAGCATGATTGAACTGGCTTGTTTGAGGGGGGTTTAGCCTTGGATTTTTGGACATATTGATCCTGACTCGACTAGCCCCATTTCAATGGGTATTAGCCTTTGATTTCTGACTTGTTTGGTCTTGTCATATCCAAGCCCTTTCTAGTTGGTATGAGGCTTAAATTTTATGGGTAAAAGGCTTTTTCCCCTGAGCATGATTGAACTGGCTTGTTTTAGAGGGTATTAGCCTTGTATTTTGGGACATATTGATCCTGACTCGACTAGCCCCATTTCAATGGGTATTAGCCTTCGATTTCTAACTTTTTTGGTCTTTTCATATCCAAGCCCCTTTTAGTTGGTATGAGGCTTTAATTTTATGGGTAAAAGGCTTTCCCCCGAGCATGATTGAACTGGCTTGTTTGAGGGAGCATTAGCCTTGGATTTTGGGACATATTGATCCTGACTCGACTAGCCCCATTTCAATGGGTATTAGCCTTTGATTTCTGACTTGTTTGGTCTTGTCATATCCAAGCCCTTTCTAGTTGGTATGAGGCTTAAATTTTATGGGTAAAAGGCTTTTTCCCCCGAGCATGATTGAACTGGCTTGTTTTAGAGGGTATTAGCCTTGTATTTTGGGACATATTGATCCTGACTCGACTAGCCCCATTTCAATGGGTATTAGCCTTTGATTTCTAACTTTTTTGGTCTTTTCATATCCAAGCCCTTTTTAGTTGGTATTAGGCTTAAATTTTATGGGTAAACGGCTTTTCCCCCGAGCATGATTGAAATGGCTTGTTTGAGGGGGTATTAGCCTTGGATTTTGGGACATATTGATCCTAACTCGAGTAGCCCCATTTCAATGGGTATTAGCCTTCGATTTCTGACCTTTTTGGCCTTGTCATATCCAATCCCTTTCTAGTTGGTATGAGGCTTTAATTTTATGGGTAAAAGGCTTTCCCCCGAGCATGATTGAACTGGCTTGTTTGAGGGAGCATTAGCCTTGGATTTTGGGACATATTGATCCTGACTCGACTAGCCCCATTTCAATGGGTATTAGCCTTTGATTTCTGACTTGTTTGGTCTTGTCATATCCAAGCCCTTTCTAGTTGGTATGAGGCTTAAATTTATGGGCAAAAAGGCTTTTTCCCCCGAGCATGATTGAAATGGCTTGTTTTAGAGGGTATTAGCCTTGTATTTTGGGACATATTGATCCTGACTCGACTAGCCCCATTTCAATGGGTATTAGCCTTTGATTTCTGACTTGTTTGGTCTTGTCATATCCAAGCCCTTTCTAGTTGGTATGAGGCTTAAATTTTATGGGTAAAAGGCTTTTTCCCCCGAGCATGATTGAACTGGCTTGTTTTAGAGGGTATTAGCCTTGTATTTTGGGACATATTGATCCTGACTCGACTAGCCCCATTTCAATGGGTATTAGCCTTTGATTTCTGACTTGTTTGGTCTAGTCATATCCAAGCCCTTTCTAGTTGGTATGAGGCTTAAATTTTATGGGTAAAAGGCTTTTTCCCCCGAGCATGATTGAACTGGCTTGTTTTAGAGGGTATTAGCCTTGTATTTTGGTACATATTGATCCTGACTCGACTAGCCCCATTTCAATGGGTATTAGCCTTCGATTTCTCACTATTTGGTCTTTTCATATCCAAGCCCTTTTTAGTTGGTATTAGGCTTAAATTTCATGGGTAAACGGCTTTTCCCCCGAGCATGATTGAAATGGCTTGTTTGAGGGGGTATTAGCCTTGGATTTTGGGACATATTGATCCTGACTCGAGTAGCCGCATTTCAATGGGTATTAGCCTTCGATTTCTGACCTTTTTGGCCTTGTCATATCCAATCCCTTTCTAGTTGGTATGAGTCTTTAATTTTATGGGTAAAAGGCTTTCCCCCGAGCATGATTGAACTGGTTTGTTTGAGGGGGTTTTAGCCTTGGATTTTTGGACATATTGATCCTGACTCGTCTAGCCCCATTTCAATGTGTATTAGCCTTTGATTTCTAACTTTTTTGGTCTTTTCATATCCAAGCCCTTTTTAGTTGGTATGAGGCTTAAATTTTATGGGTAAAAGGCTTTTCCCCCGAGCATGATTGAACTGGCTTGTTTTAGAGGGTATTAGCCTTGGATTTTGGGACATATTGATCCTGGCTCGACTAGCCCCATTTCAATGGGTATTAGCCTTCGATTTCTGACCTTTTTGGCCTTGTCATATCCAAGCCCTTTCTAGTTGGTATGAGGCTTAAATTTAATGGGTAAAAGGCTTTTCTCCCGAGCATGATTGAACTGGCTTGTTTTATGGGTATTAGCCTTGTATTTTGGGACATATTGATCGTGACTCGACTAGCCCCATTTCAATGGGTATTAGCCTTCGATTTCTAACTTTTTTGGTCTTTTCATATCCAAGCCCTTTTTAGTTGGTATTAGGCTTAAATTTTATGGGTAAACGGCTTTTCCCCCGAGCATGATTGAAATGGCTTGTTTGAGGGGGTATTAGCCTTGGATTTTGGGACATATTGATCCTGACTCGAGTAGCCGCATTTCAATGGGTATTAGCCTTCAATTTCTGACCTTTTTGGCCTTGTCATATCCAATCCCTTTCTAGTTGGTATGAGGCTTAAATTTATGGGTAAAAGGCTTTCCCCCGAGCATGATTGAACTGGCTTATTTGAGGGAGCATTAGCCTTGGATTTTTGGACATATTGATCCTGACTAGACTAGCCCCATTTCAATGGGTATTAGCCTTTGATTTCTGACTTGTTTGGTCTTGTCATATCCAAGCCCTTTCTAGTTGGTATGAGGCTTAAATTTTATGGGTAAAAGGCTTTTCCCCCGAGCATGATTGAACTGGCTTGTTTTAGAGGGTATTAGCCTTGGATTTTGGGACATATTGATCCTGGCTCGACTAGCCCCATTTCAATGGGTATTAGCCTTCGATTTCTGACCTTTTTGGCCTTGTCATATCCAAGCCCTTTCTAGTTGGTATGAGGCTTAAATTTAATGGGTAAAAGGCTTTTCTCCCGAGCATGATTGAATTGGCTTATTTTATGGGTATTAGCCTTGTATTTTAGGACATATTGATCCTGACTCGACTAGCCCCATTTCAATGGGTATTAGCCTTCGATTTCTAACTTTTTTGGTCTTTTCATATCCAAGCCCTTTTTAGTTGGTATTAGGCTTAAATTTTATGGGTAAACGGCTTTTCCCCCGAGCAAGATTGAAATGGCTTGTTTGAGGGGGTATTAGCGTTGGATTTTGGGACATATTGATCCTGACTCGAGTAGCCCCATTTCAATGGGTATTAGCCTTCGATTTCTGACCTTTTTGGCCTTGTCATATCCAATCCCTTTCTAGTAGGTATGAGGCTTTAATTTTATGGGTAAAAGGCTTTCCCCCGAGCATGATTGAACTGGCTTGTTTGAGGGGGTATTACCCTTGGATTTTGGGACATATTGATCCTGACTCGAGTAGCCCCATTTCAATGGGTATTAGCCTTCGATTTCTGACCTTTTTGGCCTTGTCATATCCAATCCCTTTCTAGTTGGTATGAGGCTTTAATTTTATGGGTAAAAGGCTTTTTCCCCTGAGCATGATTGAACTGGCTTGTTTTAGAGGGTATTAGCCTTGTATTTTGGGACATATTGATCCTGACTCGACTAGCCCCATTTCAATGGGTATTAGCCTTCGATTTCTAAATTTTTTGGTCTTTTCATATCCAAGCCCCTTTTAGTTGGTATGAGGCTTTAATTTTATGGGTAAAAGGCTTTCCCCCGAGCATGATTGAACTGGCTTGTTTGAGGGAGCATTAGCCTTGGATTTTGGGACATATTGATCCTGACTCGACTAGCCCCATTTCAATGGGTATTAGCCTTTGATTTCTGACTTGTTTGGTCTTGTCATATCCAAGCCCTTTCTAGTTGGTATGAGGCTTAAATTTTATGGGTAAAAGGCTTTTTCCCCCGAGCATGATTGAACTGGCTTGTTTTAGAGGGTATTAGCCTTGTATTTTGGGACATATTGATCCTGACTCGACTAGCCCCATTTCAATGGGTATTAGCCTTTGATTTCTAACTTTTTTGGTCTTTTCATATCCAAGCCCTTTTTAGTTGGTATTAGGCTTAAATTTTATGGGTAAACGGCTTTTCCCCCGAGCATGATTGAAATGGCTTGTTTGAGGGGGTATTAGCCTTGGATTTTGGGACATATTGATCCTAACTCGAGTAGCCCCATTTCAATGGGTATTAGCCTTCGATTTCTGACCTTTTTGGCCTTGTCATATCCAATCCCTTTCTAGTTGGTATGAGGCTTTAATTTTATGGGTAAAAGGCTTTCCCCCGAGCATGATTGAACTGGCTTGTTTGAGGGAGCATTAGCCTTGGATTTTGGGACATATTGATCCTGACTCGACTAGCCCCATTTCAATGGGTATTAGCCTTTGATTTCTGACTTGTTTGGTCTTGTCATATCCAAGCCCTTTCTAGTTGGTATGAGGCTTAAATTTATGGGCAAAAAGGCTTTTTCCCCCGAGCATGATTGAAATGGCTTGTTTTAGAGGGTATTAGCCTTGTATTTTGGGACATATTGATCCTGACTCGACTAGCCCCATTTCAATGGGTATTAGCCTTTGATTTCTGACTTGTTTGGTCTTGTCATATCCAAGCCCTTTCTAGTTGGTATGAGGCTTAAATTTTATGGGTAAAAGGCTTTTTCCCCCGAGCATGATTGAACTGGCTTGTTTTAGAGGGTATTAGCCTTGTATTTTGGGACATATTGATCCTGACTCGACTAGCCCCATTTCAATGGGTATTAGCCTTTGATTTCTGACTTGTTTGGTCTAGTCATATCCAAGCCCTTTCTAGTTGGTATGAGGCTTAAATTTTATGGGTAAAAGGCTTTTTCCCCCGAGCATGATTGAACTGGCTTGTTTTAGAGGGTATTAGCCTTGTATTTTGGTACATATTGATCCTGACTCGACTAGCCCCATTTCAATGGGTATTAGCCTTCGATTTCTCACTATTTGGTCTTTTCATATCCAAGCCCTTTTTAGTTGGTATTAGGCTTAAATTTCATGGGTAAACGGCTTTTCCCCCGAGCATGATTGAAATGGCTTGTTTGAGGGGGTATTAGCCTTGGATTTTGGGACATATTGATCCTGACTCGAGTAGCCGCATTTCAATGGGTATTAGCCTTCGATTTCTGACCTTTTTGGCCTTGTCATATCCAATCCCTTTCTAGTTGGTATGAGTCTTTAATTTTATGGGTAAAAGGCTTTCCCCCGAGCATGATTGAACTGGTTTGTTTGAGGGGGTTTTAGCCTTGGATTTTTGGACATATTGATCCTGACTCGTCTAGCCCCATTTCAATGTGTATTAGCCTTTGATTTCTAACTTTTTTGGTCTTTTCATATCCAAGCCCTTTTTAGTTGGTATGAGGCTTAAATTTTATGGGTAAAAGGCTTTTCCCCCGAGCATGATTGAACTGGCTTGTTTTAGAGGGTATTAGCCTTGGATTTTGGGACATATTGATCCTGGCTCGACTAGCCCCATTTCAATGGGTATTAGCCTTCGATTTCTGACCTTTTTGGCCTTGTCATATCCAAGCCCTTTCTAGTTGGTATGAGGCTTAAATTTAATGGGTAAAAGGCTTTTCTCCCGAGAATGATTGAACTGGCTTGTTTTATGGGTATTAGCCTTGTATTTTGGGACATATTGATCGTGACTCGACTAGCCCCATTTCAATGGGTATTAGCCTTCGATTTCTAACTTTTTTGGTCTTTTCATATCCAAGCCCTTTTTAGTTGGTATTAGGCTTAAATTTTATGGGTAAACGGCTTTTCCCCCGAGCATGATTGAAATGGCTTGTTTGAGGGGGTATTAGCCTTGGATTTTGGGACATATTGATCCTGACTCGAGTAGCCGCATTTCAATGGGTATTAGCCTTCAATTTCTGACCTTTTTGGCCTTGTCATATCCAATCCCTTTCTAGTTGGTATGAGGCTTAAATTTATGGGTAAAAGGCTTTCCCCCGAGCATGATTGAACTGGCTTATTTGAGGGAGCATTAGCCTTGGATTTTTGGACATATTGATCCTGACTAGACTAGCCCCATTTCAATGGGTATTAGCCTTTGATTTCTGACTTGTTTGGTCTTGTCATATCCAAGCCCTTTCTAGTTGGTATGAGGCTTAAATTTTATGGGTAAAAGGCTTTTCCCCCGAGCATGATTGAACTGGCTTGTTTTAGAGGGTATTAGCCTTGGATTTTGGGACATATTGATCCTGGCTCGACTAGCCCCATTTCAATGGGTATTAGCCTTCGATTTCTGACCTTTTTGGCCTTGTCATATCCAAGCCCTTTCTAGTTGGTATGAGGCTTAAATTTAATGGGTAAAAGGCTTTTCTCCCGAGCATGATTGAATTGGCTTATTTTATGGGTATTAGCCTTGTATTTTAGGACATATTGATCCTGACTCGACTAGCCCCATTTCAATGGGTATTAGCCTTCGATTTCTAACTTTTTTGGTCTTTTCATATCCAAGCCCTTTTTAGTTGGTATTAGGCTTAAATTTTATGGGTAAACGGCTTTTCCCCCGAGCAAGATTGAAATGGCTTGTTTGAGGGGGTATTAGCGTTGGATTTTGGGACATATTGATCCTGACTCGAGTAGCCCCATTTCAATGGGTATTAGCCTTCGATTTCTGACCTTTTTGGCCTTGTCATATCCAATCCCTTTCTAGTAGGTATGAGGCTTTAATTTTATGGGTAAAAGGCTTTCCCCCGAGCATGATTGAACTGGCTTGTTTGAGGGGGTATTACCCTTGGATTTTGGGACATATTGATCCTGACTCGAGTAGCCCCATTTCAATGGGTATTAGCCTTCGATTTCTGACCTTTTTGGCCTTGTCATATCCAATCCCTTTCTAGTTGGTATGAGGCTTTAATTTTATGGGTAAAAGGCTTTCCCCCGAGCATGATTGAACTGGCTTGTTTTATGGGTATTAGCCTTGTATTTTAGGACATATTGATCCTGACTCGACTAGCCCCATTTCAATGGGTATTAGCCTTTGATTTCTGACTTTTTTGGCCTTGTCATATCCAATCCCTTTATAGTTTGTATGAGGCTTAAATTTTATGGGTAAAAGGCTTTCCCCCGAGCATGATTGAACTGGCTTGTTTGATAGGGTATTAGCCTTGGATTTTGGGACATATTGATCCTGGCTCGACTAGCCCCATTTCAATGGGTATTAGCCTTCGATTTCTGACCTTTTTGGCCTTGTCATATCCAAGCCCTTTCTAGTTGGTATGAGGCTTAAATTTAATGGGTAAAAGGCTTTTCTCCCGAGCATGATTGAACTGGCTTGTTTTATGGGTATTAGCCTTGTATTTTGGGACATATTGATCGCGACTCGACTAGCCCCATTTCAATGGGTATTAGGCTTCGATTTCTAACTTTTTTGGTCTTTTCATATCCAAGCCCTTTTTAGTTGGAATTAGGCTTAAATTTTATGGGTAAACAGCTTTTCCCCCGAGCATGATTGAAATGGCTTGTTTGAGGGGGTATTAGCCTTGGATTTTGGGACATATTGATCCTGACTCGAGTAGCCGCATTTCAATGGGTATTAGCCTTCGATTTCTGACCTTTTTGGCCTTGTCATATCCAATCCCTTTCTAGTTGGTATGAGGCTTAAATTTTATGGGTAAAAGGCTTTCCCCCGAGCATGATTGAAATGGCTTGTTTGAAGGGGTATTAGCCTTGGATTTTGGGATATATTGATCGTGACTCGAGTAGCCCCATTTCAATGGGTATTAGCCTTCGATTTCTGACCTTTTTGGCCTTGTCATATCCAATCCCTTTCTAGTTGGTATGAGGCTTTAATTTTATGGGTAAAAGGCGTTTCCCCCGAGCATGATTGAACTGGCTTGTTTTAGAGGGTATTAGCGTTGGATTTTGGGACATATTGATCCTGGCTCGACTAGACCCATTTCAATGGGTATTAGCCTTCGATTTCTGACCTTTTTGGCCTTGTCATATCCAAGCCCTTTCTAGTTGGTATGAGGCTTAAATTTAATGGGTAAAAGGCTTTTCTCCCGAGCATGATTGAACTGGCTTGTTTTATGGGTATTAGCCTTGTATTTTGGGACATATTGATCGTGACTCGACTAGCCCCATTTCAATGGGTATTAGCCTTCGATTTCTAACTTTTCTGGTCTTTTCATATCCAAGCCCTTTTTAGTTGGTATTAGGCTTAAATTTTATGGGTAAACGGCTTTTCCCCCGAGCATGATTGAAATGGCTAGTTTGAGGGGGTATTAGCCTTGGATTTTGGGACATATTGATCCTGACTCGAGTAGCCGCATTTCAATGGGTATTAGCCTTCGACTTCTGACCTTTTTGGCCTTGTCATATCCAATCCCTTTCTAGTTGGTATGAGGCTTTAATTTTATGGGTAAAAGGCTTTCCCCGAGCATGATTGAACTGGCTTGTTTGAGGGGGTATTAGCCTTGGATTTTTGGACATATTGATCCTGACTCGACTAGCCCCATTTCAATGGGTATTAGCCTTTGATTTCTGACTTGTTTGGTCTTGTCATATCCAAGCCCTTTCTAGTTGGTATGAGGCTTAAATTTTATGGGTAAAAGCCTTTTCCCCCCGAGTATGATTGAACTGGCTTGTTTTAGAGGGTATTAGCCTTGGATTTTGGGACATATTGATCCTGGCTCGACTAGCCCCATTTCAATGGGTATTAGCCTTCGATTTCTGACGTTTTTGGCCTTGTCATATCCAAGCCCTTTCTGGTTGGTATGAGGCTTAAATTTAATGGGTAAAAGGCTTTTCTCCCGAGCATGATTGAACTGGCTTGTTTTGTGGGTATTAGCCTTGTATTTTGGGACATGTTGATCCTGACTCGACTAGCCCCATTTCAATGGGTATTAGCCTTCAATTTTTGACTTTTTTGGCCTTGTCATATCCAAGCTCTTTTTAGTTGGTATTAGGCTTAAATTTTATGGGTAAACGGCTTTTCCCCCAAGCATGATTGAAATGGCTTGTTTGAGGGGGTATTAGCCTTCGATTTTGGGAAATATTGATCCTGCCTCGACTAGCCCCATTTCAATGGGAATTAGCCTTCGATTTCTATTTCTTTTGGTCTTGTCATATCCAAGCCCTTTTTAGTTTGTATTAGGCTTAAATTTTATGGGTAAACGGCTTTTCCCACGAGCATGATTGAAATGGCTTGTTTGAGGGGGTATTAGCCTTGGATTTTGGGACATTGAACCTGACTCGACTAGCCCCATTTTAATGGGTATTAACCTTCGATTTCTGACCTTTTTGGTCCTGTCATATCGAAGTCCTATTAGTTGGTATTAGGCTTAAATTTTATGGGTAAAAGGCTTTTCCCCTGAGCATGATTGAACTGGCTTGTTTTATGGGTATTAGCCTTGTATTTTAGGACATATTGATCCTGACTCGACTAGCCCCATTTCAATGGGTATTAGCCTTCGATTTCTGACTTTTTTGGCCTTGTCATATCCAATCCCTTTATAGTTTGTATGAGGCTTAAATTTTATGGGTAAAAGGCTTTCCCCCGAGCATGATTGAACTGGCTTGTTTGATAGGGTATTAGCCTTGGATTTTGGGACATATTGATCCTGGCTCGACTAGCCCCATTTCAATGGGTATTAGCCTTCGATTTCTGACCTTTTTGGCCTTGTCATATCCAAGCCCTTTCTAGTTGGTATGAGGCTTAAATTTAATGGGTAAAAGGCTTTTCTCCCGAGCATGATTGAACTGGCTTGTTTTATGGGTATTAGCCTTGTATTTTGGGACATATTGATCGCGACTCGACTAGCCCCATTTCAATGGGTATTAGGCTTCGATTTCTAACTTTTTTGGTCTTTTCATATCCAAGCCCTTTTTAGTTGGAATTAGGCTTAAATTTTATGGGTAAACAGCTTTTCCCCCGAGCATGATTGAAATGGCTTGTTTGAGGGGGTATTAGCCTTGGATTTTGGGACATATTGATCCTGACTCGAGTAGCCGCATTTCAATGGGTATTAGCCTTCGATTTCTGACCTTTTTGGCCTTGTCATATCCAATCCCTTTCTAGTTGGTATGAGGCTTAAATTTTATGGGTAAAAGGCTTTCCCCCGAGCATGATTGAAATGGCTTGTTTGAAGGGGTATTAGCCTTGGATTTTGGGATATATTGATCGTGACTCGAGTAGCCCCATTTCAATGGGTATTAGCCTTCGATTTCTGACCTTTTTGGCCTTGTCATATCCAATCCCTTTCTAGTTGGTATGAGGCTTTAATTTTATGGGTAAAAGGCGTTTCCCCCGAGCATGATTGAACTGGCTTGTTTTAGAGGGTATTAGCGTTGGATTTTGGGACATATTGATCCTGGCTCGACTAGACCCATTTCAATGGGTATTAGCCTTCGATTTCTGACCTTTTTGGCCTTGTCATATCCAAGCCCTTTCTAGTTGGTATGAGGCTTAAATTTAATGGGTAAAAGGCTTTTCTCCCGAGCATGATTGAACTGGCTTGTTTTATGGGTATTAGCCTTGTATTTTGGGACATATTGATCGTGACTCGACTAGCCCCATTTCAATGGGTATTAGCCTTCGATTTCTAACTTTTCTGGTCTTTTCATATCCAAGCCCTTTTTAGTTGGTATTAGGCTTAAATTTTATGGGTAAACGGCTTTTCCCCCGAGCATGATTGAAATGGCTAGTTTGAGGGGGTATTAGCCTTGGATTTTGGGACATATTGATCCTGACTCGAGTAGCCGCATTTCAATGGGTATTAGCCTTCGACTTCTGACCTTTTTGGCCTTGTCATATCCAATCCCTTTCTAGTTGGTATGAGGCTTTAATTTTATGGGTAAAAGGCTTTCCCCGAGCATGATTGAACTGGCTTGTTTGAGGGGGTATTAGCCTTGGATTTTTGGACATATTGATCCTGACTCGACTAGCCCCATTTCAATGGGTATTAGCCTTTGATTTCTGACTTGTTTGGTCTTGTCATATCCAAGCCCTTTCTAGTTGGTATGAGGCTTAAATTTTATGGGTAAAAGCCTTTTCCCCCCGAGTATGATTGAACTGGCTTGTTTTAGAGGGTATTAGCCTTGGATTTTGGGACATATTGATCCTGGCTCGACTAGCCCCATTTCAATGGGTATTAGCCTTCGATTTCTGACGTTTTTGGCCTTGTCATATCCAAGCCCTTTCTGGTTGGTATGAGGCTTAAATTTAATGGGTAAAAGGCTTTTCTCCCGAGCATGATTGAACTGGCTTGTTTTGTGGGTATTAGCCTTGTATTTTGGGACATGTTGATCCTGACTCGACTAGCCCCATTTCAATGGGTATTAGCCTTCAATTTTTGACTTTTTTGGCCTTGTCATATCCAAGCTCTTTTTAGTTGGTATTAGGCTTAAATTTTATGGGTAAACGGCTTTTCCCCCAAGCATGATTGAAATGGCTTGTTTGAGGGGGTATTAGCCTTCGATTTTGGGAAATATTGATCCTGCCTCGACTAGCCCCATTTCAATGGGAATTAGCCTTCGATTTCTATTTCTTTTGGTCTTGTCATATCCAAGCCCTTTTTAGTTTGTATTAGGCTTAAATTTTATGGGTAAACGGCTTTTCCCACGAGCATGATTGAAATGGCTTGTTTGAGGGGGTATTAGCCTTGGATTTTGGGACATTGAACCTGACTCGACTAGCCCCATTTTAATGGGTATTAACCTTCGATTTCTGACCTTTTTGGTCCTGTCATATCGAAGTCCTATTAGTTGGTATTAGGCTTAAATTTTATGGGTAAAAGGCTTTTCCCCTGAGCATGATTGAACTGGCTTGTTTTATGGGTATTAGCCTTGTATTTTGGGACATGTTGATCCTTACTCGACTAGCCCCATTTCAATGGGTATTAGCCTTCGATTTCTATATTTTTTGGTCTTGTCATATCCAATCCCTTTTTAGTTGGTACTAGGCTTAAATTTTATGGGTAAACGGCTTTTCCCCCGAGCATGATTGAAATGGCTAGTTTGAGGGGGTATTAGCCTTGGATTTTGGGACATTGATCCTGACTCGACTAGCCCCATTTCAATGGGTATTAGCCTTCGATTTCTGACCTTTTTCGCCTTGTCATATCGAATCCGTTTCTAGTTGGTATGAGGCTTAAATTTTATGGGTAATAGGCTTTTCCTCCGAGCATGATTGAACTGGGTTGTTTGAGAGGGTATTAGCCTTGGATTTTGGGAAATATTGATCCTGACTCGACTAGCCCCATTTCAATGGGTATTAGCCTTCGATTTCTGACCTTTTTGGCCTTGTCATATCCAAGCCCTTTCTAGTTGGTATGAGGCTTTAATTTTATGGGTAAAAGGCTTTTCCCCCGAGCATGATTGAACTGACTTGTTTTATGGGTATTAGCCTTGTATTTTGGGACATGTTGATCCTTACTCGACTAGCCCCATTTCAATGGGTATTATCCTTCGATTTCTTATTTTTTTGATCTTGTCATATCCATACCTTTTTTAGTTGGCATTAGGCTTGATTTTTATGGGTAAACGTCTTTTCCCCCGAGCATGATTGAAATGGCTTGTTTGAGGGGGTATTAGCCTTGGATTTTGGGACATTGATCCTGACCCGACTAGCCCCATTTCAATGGGTAATAGCCTTCGATTTCTGACCTTTTTGGTCTTGTCATATCCAATACCTTTTTAGTTGGTATTAGGCTTAAATTTTATGGGTAAAAGACTTTTCCCCCGACCATGATTGAACTGGCTTGTTTGAGGGGGTATTAGCCTTGGATTTTGGGACATATTGATCCTGACTCGACTAGCCCCATTTCAATGGGTATTAGCCTTCGATTTCTGACTTTTTTGGCCTTGTCATATCCAAGCCCTTTCTAGTTGGTATGAGGCTTAAATTTTATGGGTAAAAGGCCTTTCCCCCGAGCATGATTGAACTGGCTTGTTTTTGAGGTATTAGCCTTGGATTTTGGGACATGTTGATCCTGACTCATCTAGCCCCATTTCAATTGGTATTAGCATTCGATTTCTTACCTTGTTGGTCTTGTCACATCCAAGCCCTTTTTAGTTGGTATTAGGCTTGAATTTTATGGGTAAAAGGCGTTTCCTCCGAGCATGATTGAACTGGCTTGTTTGAGGGGGTATTAGCCTTGGATTTTGGGACATATTGATCTTGACTCGACTAGCCCCATTTCAATGGGTATTAGCCTTTATTTCTGACCTTTTTGGTCTTGTCATATCCAATACCTTTTTAGTTGGTATTAGGCTTAAATTTTATGGGTAAAAGACTTTTCCCCCGACCATGATTGAACTGGCTTGTTTGAGGGGGTATTAGCCTTGGATTTTGGGACATATTGATCCTGACTCGACTAACCCCATTTCAATGGGTATTAGCCTTCGATTTCTGACTTTTTTGGCCTTGTCATATCCAAGCCCTTTTTTGTTGGTATTTGGCTTAAATTTTATGGGTAAAAGGCTTTTGCCTCGAGCATGATTGAACTGGCTTGTTTGAGGGGGTATTAGCCTTGGATTTTGCGACATATTGATACTGACTCAACTAGCCCCAATTCATTGGGTATTGGCCTTCGATTTCTGACCTTTTTGGCCTTGTCATATCCAAGCCCTTTCTAGTTGGTATGAGGCTTAAATTTTATGGGTAAAAGGCCTTTCCCCCGAGCATGATTGAACTGGCTTGTTTTATGGGTATTAGCCTTGTATTTTGGGACATATTGATCCTGACTCGACTAGCCCCATTTCAATGGGTATTAGCGTTCGATTTCTGACCTTTTTGGCCTTGTCAAATCCAATCCCTTTCTAGTTGGTATGAGGCTTAAATTTTATGGGTAAAAGGCTTTTCCTTCGAGCATGATTGAACTGGCTTGTTTGAGGGGGTATTAGCATTGGATTTTGGGACATATTGATCCTGACTCGACTTGGCCCATTTCAATGGGTATTAGCCTTCGATTTCTGACTTTTTTGGTCATGTCATATCTAAGCCCTTTTTAGTTGGTATTAGGCTTAAATTTTATGGGTAAAAGGCTTTTCCCCCGAGCATGATTGAAGTGGCTTGTTTGAGGGGGTATTAGCCTTGGATTTTGGGACATATTGATCCTGACTCGACTTTCCCCATTTCAACGGGTATTAGCCTTCGATTTCTGACCTTTTTGGCCTTGTCATATCCAAGCCCTTTCTAGTTGGTATGAGGCTTACATTTTATGGGTAAAAGGCTTTTCCCCCGAGCATGATTGAACTGGCTTCTTTCATGGGTATTACCCTTGTATTTTGGGAGATGTTGATCCTGACTCGACTAGCCCCATTTCAATGGGTATTAGCCTTCGATTTCTGACTTTTTTGGCCTTGTCATATCCAAGCCCTTTTTAGTTGGTATTAGGCTTAAATTTTATGGGTAAAAGGCTTTTCCCCCGAGCATGACTGAACTGGCTTGTTTGAGGGGGTATTAGCCTTGGATTTTGCGACATATTGATACTGACTCGACTTGGCCCATTTCCATGGGTATTAGCCTTCGATTTCTGACTTTTTTTGTCTTGTCATATCCAAGCCTTTTTTAGTTGGTATTATGCTTAAATTTTATGGGTAAAAGGCTTTTCCCCCGAGCATGATTGAAATGGCTTGTTTGAGGGGGAGTTGGCCTTGGATTTTGGGACATATTGATCCTGACTCGACTAGCCCCATTTCAATGGGTATTAGCCTTTGATTTCTGACCTTTTTGGCCTTCTCATATCCAATCCCTTTGTTGTTGGTATTAGGCTTAAATTTTATGGGTAAACGGCTTTTCCCCCGAGCATGATTGAAATGGCTTGTTTGATGGGGTATTAGCCTTGGATTTTGGGACATATTGATCCTGACTCGACTAGCCCCATTTCAATGGGTATTAGCCTTCGATTTCTGACCTTTTTGGTCTTGTTATATCCAAGCCCTATGTTGTTGGTATTAGGCTTAAATTTTATGGGTAAAATGCTTTTCCCCCGAGCATGATTGAACTGGCTTGTTTGAGGGGGTATTAGCATTGGATTTTGGGACATATTGATCCTGACTCGACTTGCCCCATTTCAATGGGTATTAGCCTTCGATTTCTGACCTTTTTGGCCTTGTCATATCCAAGCCCATTCTAGTTGGTATGAGGCTTACATTTTATGGGTAAAAGGCTTTTCCCCCGAGCATGATTGAACTGGCTTGTTTTATGGGTATTAGCCTTGTATTTTGGGAGATGTTGATCCTGACTCGACTAGCCCCATTTCAATGGGTATTAGATTTTGATTTCTGACTTTTTTGGCCTTGTCATATCCAAGACCTTTTTAGTTGGTATTAGGCTTAAATTTTATGGGTAAATGGCTTTTCCCCCGAGCATGAATGAAATGGCTTGTTTGAGGGGGTATTGGCCTTGGATTTTGGGACATATTGATCCTGACTCGACTAGCCCCATTTCAATGGGTATTAGCCTTCGATTTCTGACCTTTTTGGTCTTGTTATATCCAAGCCCTATGTTGTTGGTATTAGGCTTAAATTTTATGGGTAAAATGCTTTTCCCCCGAGCATGATTGAACTGGCTTGTTTGAGGGTGTAATAGCATTGGATTTTGGGACATATTGATCCTGACTCGACTTGCCCCATTTCAATGGGTATTAGCCTTCGATTTCTGACCTTTTTGGCCTTGTCATATCCAAGCCCATTCTAGTTGGTATGAGGCTTACATTTTATGGGTAAAAGGCTTTTCCCCCGAGCATGATTGAACTGGCTTGTTTTATGGGTATTAGCCTTGTATTTTGGGAGATGTTGATCCTGACTCGACTAGCCCCATTTTAATGGGTATTAGACTTTGATTTCTGACTTTTTTGGCCTTGTCATATCCAAGACCTTTTTAGTTGGTATTAGGCTTAAATTTTATGGGTAAACGGCTTTTCCCCCGAGCATGAATGAAATGGCTTGTTTGCGGGGGTATTGGCCTTGGATTTTGGGACATATTGATCCTGACTCGACTAGCCCCATTTCAATGGGTATTAGCCTTCGATTTCTGACTTTTTTGGTCTTGTCATATCCAAGCCCTTTTTAGTTGGTATTAGGCTTAAATTTTATGGGTTAAAGGGTTTTTTTTTCCTTTAGCATGATTGAACTGCCTTGTTTTATGGGTATTAGCCTTGTATTTTGGGACATGTTGATCCTGACTCGACTAGCCCCATTTCGATGGGTATTAGCCTTCGATTTCTGACTTTTTTGGCCTTGTAATATCCAAGCCCTTTGTTGCTGGTATTAGGCTTAAATTTTATGGGTAAAAGGCCTTTCCCCCGAGCATGATTGAACTGGCTTGTTTGTGGGGTATTAGCCTTGGATTTTGGGACATATTGATCCTGACTCGACTAGCCCCTTTTCAATGTGTATTAGCCTTTGATTTCTGATCTTTTTGGTCTTGTCATATCCAAGCCCTTTGTTGTTGGTATTAGGCTTAAATTTTATGGGTAAACGGCTTTTCCCCCGAGCATGATTGAAATGGCTTGTTTGAGGGGGTATTAGCCTTGGATTTTGGGACATATTGATCCTGACTTGACTAGCCCCATTTCAATGGGTATTAGCCTTCGATTTCTGACCTTTTTGGTCATGGTATATCCAAGCCCTTTGTTGTTGGTATTAGGCTTAAATTTTATGGGTAAAAGGCTTTTCCCCCGAGCATGATTGAAATGGCTTGTTTGAGGGGGTATTAGCCTTGGATTTTGCGACATATTGATCTTGACTCAACTAGCCCCATTTCAATGGGTATTTGCCTTTGATTTCTGACCTTTTTGGTCTTGTCATATCCAATAACTTTTTAGTTGGTCTTAGGCTTAAATTTTATGGGTAAAAGACTTTTCCCCCGATCATGATTGAAATGGCTTGTTTGAGGGGGTATTAGCCTTGGATTTTGGGACATATTGATCTTGACTCGACTATCCCCATTTCAATGGGTATTAGCTTCGATTTATGACCTTTATGGCCTTGTCATATCCAAGCCCTTTCTAGTTGGTATGAGGCTTAAATTTTATGGGTAAAAGGCTTTTCCCACGAGCATGATTGAACTGGCTTGTCTGAGGGGGTATTAGCCTTGGATTTTGGGACATATTGAACCTGACTCGACTAGCCCCTTTTCAATGGGTATTAGCCTTCGATTTCTGACTTTTTTGTCCTTGTCATATCCAAGACCTTTTTAGTTGGTATTAGGCTTAAATTTTATGGGTAAACTGCTTTTCCCCCGAGCATGATTGAAATGGCTTGTTTGAGGGGGTATTGGCCTTGGATTTTGGGACATATTGATCCTGACTCGACTAGCCCCATTTCAATGGGTATTAGCCTTCGATTTCTGACCTTTTTGGCCTTGTCATATCCAAGCCCTTTCTAGTTGGTATGAGGCTTACATTTTATGGGTAAAAGGCTTTTCCCCCGAGCATGATTGAACTGGCTTGTTTTATGGGTATTAGCCTTGTATTTTGGGAGATTTTGATCCTGACTCGACTAGCCCCATTTCAATGGGTATTAGACTTTGATTTCTGACTTTTTTGGCCTTGTCATATCCAAGACCTTTTTAGTTGGTATTAGGCTTAAATTTTATGGGTAAACGGCTTTTCCCCCGAGCATGAATGAAATGGCTTGTTTGAGGGGGTATTGGCCTTGGATTTTGGGACATATTGATCCTGACTCGACTAGCCCCATTTCAATGGGTATTAGCGTTCGATTTCTAACTTTTTTGGTCTTGTCATATCCAAGCCCTTTTTAGTTGGTATTAGGCTTAAATTTTATGGGTAAACGGCTTTTCCCCCGAGCATGATTGAAATGGCTTGTTTGAGGGGGTATTAGCCTTTGATTTTGGGACATATTGATCCTGACTTGACTAGCCCCATTTCAATGGGTATTAGCCTTCGATTTCTGACCTTTTTGGTCATGGTATATCCAAGCCCTTTGTTGTGGGTATTAGGCTTAAATTTTATGGGTAAAAGGTTTTTCCCCCGAGCATGATTGAAATGGCTTGTTTGAGGGGGTATTAGCCTTGGATTTTGCGACATATTGATCCTGACTCAACTAGCCCCATTTCAATGGGTATTTGCCTTTGATTTCTGACCTTTTTGGTCTTGTCATATCCAATAACTTTTTAGTTGGTCTTAGGCTTAAATTTTATGGGTAAAAGGCTTTTCCCCCGAGCATGATTGACCTGGCTTGTTTGAGGGGGTGCTAGCCTTGGATTTTGCGACATATTGATACTGACTCAACTAGCCCCAATTCAATGGGTATTTTCCTTTGATTTCTGACCTTTTTGGTCTTGTCATATCCAATACCTTTTTAGTTGGTATTAGGCTTAAATTTTATGGGTAAAAGACTTTTCCCCCGACCATGATTGAACTGGTTTGTTTGAGGGGGTATTAGCCTTGGATTTTGGGACATATTGATCCTGACTCGACTAGCCCCATTTCAATGGGTATTAGCCTTCGATTTCTGACCTTTTTGGCCTTCTCATATCCAATCCCTTTCTAGTTGGTTTGAGGGTTAAATTTTATGGGTAAAAGGCTTTTCCTCCGAGCATGATTGAACTGGCCTGTTTTAGGGGGTATTAGCCTTGGATTTTGGGACATATTGATCCTGACTCGACTAGCCCCATTTCAATGGGTATTAGCCTTCGATTTCTGACCTTTTTGGTCTTGTCATATCCAAGCCCTTTGTTGTTGGTATTAGGCTTAAATTTTATGGGTAAAAGGCTTTTCCCACGAGCATGATTGAAATAGCTTGTTTGACGGGGTATTAGCCTTGGATTTTGGGACATATTGATCCTGACTCGACTTGCCCCATTTCAATGGGTATTAGCCTTCAATTTCTGACCTTTTTGGCCTTGTCATATCCAAGCCCTTTCTAGTTGGTATGAGGCTTACATTTTATGGGTAAAAGGCTTTTCCCCCGAGCATGATTGAACTGGCTTGTTTTATTGGTATTAGCCTTGTATTTTGGAACATGTTGATACTGACTCGACTAGCCCCATTTCGATGGGTATTAGCCTTCGATTTCTGACTTTTTTGGCCTTGTTAAATCCAAGCCCTTTGTTGCTGGTATTAGGCTTAAATTTTATGGGTAAAAGGCCTTTCCCCCGAGCATGATTGAACTGGCTTGTTTGTGGGGTATTAGCCTTGGATTTTGGGACATATTGATCCTGACTCGACTAGCCCCATTTAAATGGGTATTAGCTTTCGATTTCTAACTTTTTTGGTCTTGTCATATCCAAGCCCTTTTTAGTTGGTATTAGGCTTAAATTTTATGGGTAAACGGCTTTTCCCCCGAGCATGATTGAAATGGCTTGTTTGAGGGGGTATTAGCCTTGGATTTTGGGACATTGATCCTTACTCGACTAGCCCCATTTCAATGGGTATTAGCCTTCGATTTCTGACCTTTTTGGCCTTGTCATATCCAATCCGTTTCTAGTTGGTATGAGGCTTAAATTTTATGGGTAATAGGCTTTTCCCCCGAGCATGATTGAACTGGGTTGTTTGAGAGGGTATTAGCCTTGGATTTTGGGAAATATTGATCCTGACTCGACTAGCCCCATTTCAAGGGGTATTAGCTTTCGATTTCTGACCTTTTTGGCCTTGTCATATCCAAGCCCTTTCTAGTTGGTAGGAGGCTTAAATTTTATGGGTAAAAGGCTTTTCCCCTGAGCATGATTGAACTGGCTTGTTTTATGGGTATTAGCCTTGTATTTTGGGACATGTTGATCCTTACTCGACTAGCCCCATTTCAATGGGTATTAGCCTTCGATTTCTAACTTTTTTGTTCTTGTCATATCCAACCCTTTTTAGTTGGTATTAGGCTTAAATTTTATGGGTAAACGGCTTTTCCCCCGAGCATGATTGAAATGGCTTGTTTGAGGGGGTATTAGCCTTGGATTTTGGGACATATTGATCCTGATTCGACTAGCCCCATTTCAATGGGTATTAGCCTTCGATTTCTGACCTTTTTGGTCTTGTCATATCCAAGCCCTTTGTTGTTGGTATTAGGCTTAAATTTAATGGGTAAAAGGCTTTTCCCCCGAGCATGATTGAACTGGCTTGTTTGAGGGGGTATTAGCCTTGGATTTTGGGACATATTGATCCAGACTCGACTTGGCCCATTTCGATGGGTATTAGCCTTCGATTTCTGACTTTTTTTGTCTTGTCATATCCAAGCCCTTTTTAGTTGGTATTATGCTTAAATTTTATGGGTAAAAGGCTTTTCCCCCGAGCATGATTGAAATGGCTTGTTTGAGGGGGGTTGGCCTTGGATTTTGGGACATATTGATACTGACTCAACTAGCCCCAATTCAATGGGTATTTGCCTTCGATTTCTGACCTTTTTGGTCTTGTCATATCCAATACCTTTTTAGTTGGTATTAGGCTTAAATTTTATGGGTAAAAGACTTTTCCCCCGACCATGATTGAAATGGCTTGTTTGAGGGGGTATTAGCCTTGGATTTTGGGACATATTGATCTTGACTCGACAATCCCCATTTCAATGGGTATTAGCCTTTGATTTCTGACCTTTTTGGCCTTCTCATATCCAATCCCTTTGTTGTTGGTATTAGGCTTAAATTTTATGGGTAAACGGCTTTTCCCCCGAGCATGATTGAAATGGCTTGTTTGAGGGGGTATTAGCCTTGGATTTTGGGACATATTGATCCTGACTTGACTAGCCCCATTTCAATGGGTATTAGCCTTCGATTTCTGACCTTTTTGGTCATGGTATATCCAAGCCCTTTGTTGTTGGTATTAGGCTTAAATTTTATGGGTAAAAGGCTTTTCCCCCGAGCATGATTGAAATGGCTTGTTTGAGGGGGTATTAGCCTTGGATTTTGCGACATATTGATCTTGACTCAACTAGCCCCATTTCAATGGGTATTTGCCTTTGATTTCTGACCTTTTTGGTCTTGTCATATCCAATAACTTTTTAGTTGGTCTTAGGCTTAAATTTTATGGGTAAAAGACTTTTCCCCCGATCATGATTGAAATGGCTTGTTTGAGGGGGTATTAGCCTTGGATTTTGGGACATATTGATCTTGACTCCACTATCCCCATTTCAATGGGTATTAGCTTCGATTTATGACTTTTATGGCCTTGTCATATCCAAGCCCTTTGTAGTTGGTATGAGGCTTAAATTTTATGGGTAAAAGGCTTCTCCCACGAGCATGATTGAACTGGCTTGTCTGAGGGGGTATTAGCCTTGGATTTTGGGACATATTGAACCTGACTCGACTAGCCCCTTTTCAATGGGTATTAGCCTTCGATTTCTGACCTTTTTGGTCTTGTCATATCCAAGCCCTTTGTTGTTGGTATTAGGCTTAAATTTTATGGGTAAACGACTTTTCCCCCGAGCATGATTGAATTGGCTTGTTTGAGGGGGTATTAGCCTTGGATTTTGGGACATATTGATCCTGACTCGACTAGCCCCATTTCAATGGGTATTAGCCTTCAATTTCTGACCTTTTTGGTCTTGTTATATCCAAGCCCTTTGTTGTTGGTATTAGGCTTAAATTTTATGGGTAAAAGGCTTTTCCCACGAGCATGATTGAAATGGCTTGTTTGAGGGGGTATTAGCCTTGGATTTTGGGACATATTGATCCTGACTCGACTTGCCCCATTTCAATGGGTATTAGCCTTCGATTTCTGACCTTTTTGGCCTTGTCATATCCAAGCCCTTTCTAGTTGGTATGAGGCTTACATTTTATGGGTAAAAGGCTTTTCCCCCGAGCATGATTGAACTGGCTTGTTTTATTGGTATTAGCCTTGTATTTTGGGACATGTTGATCCTGACTCGACTAGCCCCATTTCGATGGGTATTAGCCTTCGATTTCTGACTTTTTTGGCCTTGTCAAATCCAAGCCCTTTGTTGCTGGTATTAGGCTTAAATTTTATGGGTAAAAGGCTTCTCCCACGAGCATGATTGAACTGGCTTGTCTGAGGGGGTATTAGCCTTGGATTTTGGGACATATTGAACCTGACTCGACTAGCCCCTTTTCAATGGGTATTAGCCTTCGATTTCTGACCTTTTTGGTCTTGTCATATCCAAGCCCTTTGTTGTTGGTATTAGGCTTAAATTTTATGGGTAAATGACTTTTCCCCCGAGCATGATTGAATTGGCTTGTTTGAGGGGGTATTAGCCTTGGATTTTGGGACATATTGATCCTGACTCGACTAGCCCCATTTAAATGGGT
This sequence comes from Salix caprea, assembly GCA_964035475.1. NCBI lineage: Eukaryota > Viridiplantae > Streptophyta > Magnoliopsida > Malpighiales > Salicaceae > Salix > Salix caprea. The sequence goes on along the minus strand of OZ037745.1, from coordinate 87,639 downwards.
ATTAGCTTTCGATTTCTAACTTTTTTGGTCTTGTCATATCCAACCCTTTTTAGTTGGTATTAGGCTTAAATTTTATGGGTAAACGGCTTTTCTCCCGAGCATGATTGAAATGGCTTTTTTGAGGGGGTATTAGCCTTGGATTTTGGGACATATTGATCCTGATTCGACTAGCCCCATTTCAATGGGTATTAGCCTTCGATTTCTGACCATTTTGGTCTTGTCATATCCAAGCCCTTTGTTGTTGGTATGAGGCTTAAATTTCATATGTAAAAGGCTTTTCCCCCGAGCATGATTGAACTGGCTTGTTTGAGGGGGTATTAGCCTTGGATTTTGGGACATATTGAACCTGACTCGACTAGCCCCTTTTCAATGGGTATTAGCCTTCGATTTCTGACCTTTTTGGTCTTGTCATATCCAAGCCCTTTGTTGTTGGTATTAGGCTTAAATTTTATGGGTAAACGGCTTTTCTCCCGAGCATGATTGAAATGGCTTTTTTGAGGGGGTATTAGCCTTGGATTTTGGGACATATTGATCCTGATTCGACTAGCCCCATTTCAATGGGTATTAGCCTTCGATTTCTGACCATTTTGGTCTTGTCATATCCAAGCCCTTTGTTGTTGGTATGAGGCTTAAATTTCATATGTAAAAGGCTTCTCCCACGAGCATGATTGAACTGGCTTGTCTGAGGGGGTATTAGCCTTGGATTTTGAGACATATTGAACCTGACTCGACTAGCCCCTTTTCAATGGGTATTAGCCTTCGATTTCTGACCTTTTTGGTCTTGTCATATCCAAGCCCTTTGTTGTTGGTATTAGGCTTAAATTTTATGGGTAAATGACTTTTCCCCCGAGCATGATTGAATTGGCTTGTTTGAGGGGGTATTAGCCTTGGATTTTGGGACATATTGATCCTGATTCGACTAGCCCCATTTCAATGGGTATTAGCCTTCGATTTCTGACCATTTTGGTCTTGTCATATCCAAGCCCTTTGTTGTTGGTATGAGGCTTAAATTTCATATGTAAAAGGCTTTTCCCCCGAGCATGATTGAACTGGCTTGTTTGAGGGGGTATTAGCCTTGGATTTTGGGACATATTGATCCAGACTCGACTTGGCCCATTTCGATGGGTATTAGCCTTTGATTTCTGACTTTTTTTGTCTTGTCATATCCAAGCCCTTTTTATTTGGTATTATGCTTAAATTTTATGGGTAAAAGGCTTTTCCCCCGAGCATGATTGAAATGGCTTGTTTGAGGGGGGTTGGCCTTGAATTTTGGGACATATTGATCATAACTCGACTAGCCCCATTTCAATGGGTATTAGCCTTCGATTTCTTACCTTTTTGGTCTTGTCACATCCAAGCCCTTTTTAGTTGGTATTAGGCTTAAATTTTATGGGTAAAAGACTTTTCCCCCGAGCATGATTGAACTGGCTTGTTTGAGGGGGTATTAGCCTTGGATTTTGGGACATATTGATCCTGACTCAACTAGCCCCATTTCAATGGGTATTAGCCTTTGATTTCTGACCTTTTTGGCCTTCTCATATCCAATCCCTTTGTTGTAGGTATTAGGCTTAAATTTTATGGGTAAACGGCTTTTCCCCCGAGCATGATTGAAATGGATTGTTTGAGGGGGTATTAGCCTTGGATTTTGGGACATATTGATCCTGACTCGACTAGCCCCATTTCAATGGGTATTAGCCTTTGATTTCTGACCTTTTTGGCCTTCTCATATCCAATCCCTTTGTTGTTGGTATTAGGCTTAAATTTTATGGGTAAACGGCTTTTCCCCCGAGCATGATTGAACTGGCTTGTTTTATTGGTATTAGCCTTGTATTTTGGGACATGTTGATCCTGACTCGACTAGCCCCATTTCGATGGGTATTAGCCTTCGATTTCTGACTTTTTTGGCCTTGTCAAATCCAAGCCCTTTGTTGCTGGTATTAGGCTTAAATTTTATGGGTAAAAGGCCTTTCCCCCGAGCATGATTGAACTGGCTTGTTTGTGGGGTATTAGCCTTGGATTTTAGGATATATTGATCCTGACTCGACTAGCCCCATTTAAATGGGTATTAGCTTTCGATTTCTAACTTATTTTGGTCTTGTAATATCCAAGCCCTTTTTAGTTGGTATTAGGCTTAAATTTTATGGGTAAATGGCTTTTCCCCCGAGCATGATTGAAATGGCTTGTTTGAGGGGGTATTAGCCTTGGATTTTGGGACATTGATCCTTACTCGACTAGCCCCATTTCAATGGGTATTAGCCTTCGATTTCTGACCTTTTTTGGCCTTGTCATATCTAATCCGTTTCTAGTTGGTATGAGTCTTAAATTTTATGGGTAATAGGCTTTTCCCCCGAGCATGATTGAACTGGGTTGTTTGAGAGGGTATTAGCCTTGGATTTTGGGACATATTGATCCTGATTCGACTAGCCGCATTTCAATGGGTATTAGCCTTCGATTTCTGACCTTTTTGGTCTTGTCATATCCAAGCCCTTTGTTGTTGGTACTAGGCTTAAATTTTATGGGTAAAAGGCTTTTCCCCCGAGCATGATTGAACTGGCTTGTTTGAGGGGGTATTACCCTTGGATTTTGGGACATATTGATCCAGACTCGACTTGGCCCATTTCGATGGGTATTAGCCTTCGATTTCTGACTTTTTTTGTCTTGTCATATCCAAGCCCTTTTTAGTTGGTATTATGCTTAAATTTTATGGGTAAAAGGCTTTTCCCCCGAGCATGATTGAACTGGCTTGTTTGAGGGGGTGCTAGCCTTGGATTTTGCGACATATTGATACTGACTCAACTAGCCCCAATTCAATGGGTATTTGCCTTTGATTTCTGACCTTTTTGGTCTTGTCATATCCAATACCTTTTTAGTTGGTATTAGGCTTAAATTTTATGGGTAATAGACTTTTCCCCCGACCATGATTGAGCTGGCTTGTTTGAGGGGGTATTAGCCTTGGATTTTGGGACATATTGATCCTGACTCGACTAGCCCCATTTCAATGGGTATTAGCCTTCGATTTCTGACCTTTTTGGCCTTCTCATATCCAATCCCTTTCTAGTTGGTATGAGGGTTAAATTTTATGGGTAAAAGGCTTTTCCCACGAGCATGATTGAAATGGCTTGTTTGAGGGGGTATTAGCCTTGGATTTTGGGACATATTGATCCTGACTCGACTTGCCCCATTTCAATGGGTATTAGCCTTCGATTTCTGACCTTCTTGGTCTTGTCATATCCAAGCCCTTTGTTGTTGGTATTAGGCTTAAATTTTATGGGTAAAAGGCTTTTCCCCCGAGCATGATTGAACTGGCTTGTTTGAGGGGGTATTACCCTTGGATTTTGGGACATATTGATCCAGACTCGACTTGGCCCATTTCGATGGGTATTAGCCTTCGATTTCTGACTTTTTTTGTCTTGTCGTATCCAAGCCCTTTTTAGTTGGTATTATGCTTAAATTTTATGGGTAAAAGGCTTTTCCCCCGAGCATGATTGAACTGGCTTGTTTGAGGGGGTGCTAGCCTTGGATTTTGCGACATATTGATCCTGACTCAACTAGCTCCATTTCAATGGGTTTTCTCCCGAGCATGATTGAACTGGCTTGTTTTATGGGTATTAGCCTTGTATTTTAGGACATATTGATCCTGACTCGACTAGCCCCATTTCAATGGGTATTAGCCTTCGATTTCTAGCTTTTTTGGTCTTTTCATATCCAAGCCCTTTTTAGTTGGTATTAGGCTTAAATTTTATGGGTAAACGGCTTTTCCCCCGAGCATGATTGAAATGGCTTGTTTGAGGGGGTATTATCCTTGGATTTTGGGACATATTGATCCTGACTCGAGTAGCCGCATTTCAATGGGTATTAGCCTTCGATTTCTGACCTTTTTGGCCTTGTCATATCCAATCCCTTTCTAGTTGGTATGAGGCTTTAATTTTATGGGTAAAAGGCTTTCCCCCGAGCATGATTGAACTGGCTTGTTTGAGGGGGTATTAGCCTTGGATTTTGGGACATATTGATCCTGACTCGACTAGCCCCATTTCAATGGGTATTAGCCTTTGATTTCTGACTTGTTTGGTCTTGTCATATCCAAGCCCTTTCTAGTTGGTATGAGGCTTAAATTTTATGGGTAAAAGGCTTTTCCCCCGAGCATGATTGAACTGGCTTGTTTTAGAGGGTATTAGCCTTGGATTTTGGGACATATTGATCCTGGCTCGACTAGCCCCATTTCAATGGGTATTAGCCTTCGATTTCTGACCTTTTTGGCCTTGTCATATCCAAGCCTTTTCTAGTTGGTATGAGGCTTAAATTTAATGGGTAAAAGGCTTTTCTCCCGAGCATGATTGAACTGGCTTGTTTTATGGGTATTAGCCTTGTATTTTGGGACATATTGATCGTGACTCGACTAGCCCCATTTCAATGGGTATTAGCCTTCGATTTCTAACTTTTTTGGTCTTTTTCTATCCAAGCCCTTTTTAGTTGGTATTAGGCTTAAATTTTATGGGTAAACGGCTTTCCCCCGAGCATGATTGAAATGGCTTGTTTGAGGGGGTATTAGCCTTGGATTTTGGGACATATTGATCCTGACTCGAGTAGCCGCATTTCAATGGGTATTAGCCTTCGATTTCTGACCTTTTTGGCCTTGTCATATCCAATCCCTTTCTAGTTGGTATGAGGCTTTAATTTATGGGTAAAAGGCTTTCCCCCGAGCATGATTGAACTAGATTGTTTGAGGGGGTATTAGCCTTGGATTTTTGGACATATTGATCCTGACTCGACTAGCCCCATTTCAATGGGTATTAGCCTTTGATTTCTGACTTGTTTGGTCTTGTCATATCCAAGCCCTTTCTAGTTGGTATGACGCTTAAATTTTATAGGTAAAAGGCTTTTCCCCCCGAGCATGATTGAACTGCTTGTTTTAGAGGGTATTAGCCTTGTATTTTGGGACATATTGATCCTGACTCGACTAGCCCCATTTCAATGGGTATTAGCCTTCGATTTCTAACTTTTTTGGTCTTTTCATATCCAAGCCCTTTTTAGTTGGTATTAGGCTTAAATTTAATGGGTAAAAGGCTTTTCCCCCGAGCATGATTGAAATGGCTTGTTTGAGGGGGTATTAGCCACGGATTTTGGGACATATTGATCCTGACTCGACTAGCCCCATTTCAATGGGTATTAGCCTTCGATTTCTGACCTTTTTGGCCTTGTCATATCCAATCCCTTTCTAGTTGGTATGAGGCTTTAATTTTATGGGTAAAAGGCTTTCCCCCGAGCATGATTGAACTGGCTTGTTTGAGGGGGTATTAGCCTTGGATTTTGGGACATATTGATCCTGACTCGAGTAGCCCCATTTCAATGGGTATTAGCCTTTGATTTCTGACTTGTTTGGTCTTGTCATATCCAAGCCCTTTCTAGTTGGTATGAGGCTTAAATTTTATGGGTAAAAGGCTTTTCCCCCGAGCATGATTGAACTGGCTTGTTTTAGAGGGTATTAGCTTTGGATTTTGGGACATATTGATCGTGGCTCGACTAGCCCCATTTCAATGGGTATTAGCCTTCGATTTCTGACCTTTTTGCTCTTGTCATATCCAAGCCCTTTCTAGTTGGTATGAGGCTTAAATTTAATGGGTAAAAGGCTTTTCTCCCGAGCATGATTGAACTGGCTTGTTTTATAGGTATTAGCCTTGTATTTTGGGACATATTGATCGTGACTCGACTAGCCCCATTTCAATGGGTATTAGCCTTCGATTTCTAAGTTTTTTGGTCTTTTTCTATCCAAGCCCTTTTTAGTTGGTATTAGGCTTAAATTTTATGGGTAAACGGCTTTTCCCCCGAGCATGATTGAAATGGCTTGTTTGAGGGGGTATTAGCCTTGGATTTTGGGACATATTGATCCTGACTCGAGTAGCCGCATTTCAATGGGTATTAGCCTTCGATTTCTGACCTTTTTGGCCTTGTCATATCCAATCCCTTTCTAGTTGGTATGAGGCTTTAATTTATGGGTAAAAGGCTTTCCCCCGAGCATGATTGAACTAGCTTGTTTGATGTGGTATTTGCCTTGGATTTTTGGACATATTGATCCTGACTCGACTAGCCCCATTTCAATGGGTATTAGCCTTTGATTTCTGACTTGTTTGGTCTTGTCATATCCAAGCCCTTTCTAGTTGGTATGAGGCTTAAATTTTATGGGTAAAAGGCTTTTCCCCCGAGCATGATTGAACTGGATTGTTTTAGAGGGTTTTAGCCTTGGATTTTGGGACATATTGATCCTGGCTCGACTAGCCCCATTTCAATGGGTATTAGCCTTCGATTTCTGACCTTTTTGGCCTTGTCATATCCAAGCCCTTTCTAGTTGGTATGAGGCTTAAATTTAATGGGTAAAAGGCTTTTCTCCCGAGCATGATTGAACTGGCTTGTTTTATGGGTATTAGCCTTGTATTTTAGGACATATTGATCCTGACTCGACTAGCCCCATTTCAATGGGTATTAGCCTTCGATTTCTAGCTTTTTTGGTCTTTTCATATCCAAGCCCTTTTTAGTTGGTATTAGGCTTAAATTTTATGGGTAAACGGCTTTTCCCCCGAGCATGATTGAAATGGCTTGTTTGAGGGGGTATTAGCCTTGGATTTTGGGACATATTGATCCTGACTCGAGTAGCCGCATTTCAATGGGTATTAGCCTTCGATTTCTGACCTTTTTGGCCTTGTCATATCCAATCCCTTTCTAGTTGGTATGAGGCTTTAATTTATGGGTAAAAGGCTTTCCCCCGAGCATGATTGAACTAGCTTGTTTGAGGGGGTATTAGCCTTGGATTTTTGGACATATTGATCCTGACTCGACTAGCCCCATTTCAATGGGTATTAGCCTTTGATTTCTGACTTGTTTGGTCTTGTCATATCCAAGCCCTTTCTAGTTGGTATGAGGCTTAAATTTTATGGGTAAAAGGCTTTTTCCCCCGAGCATGATTGAACTGGCTTGTTTTAGAGGGTATTAGCCTTGTATTTTGGGACATATTGATCCTGACTCGACTAGCCCCATTTCAATGGGTATTAGCCTTCGATTTCTAACTTTTTTGGTCTTTTCATATCCAAGCCCCTTTTAGTTGGTATGAGGCTTTAATTTTATGGGTAAAAGGCTTTCCCCCGAGCATGATTGAACTGGCTTGTTTGAGGGAGCATTAGCCTTGGATTTTGGGACATATTGATCCTGACTCGACTAGCCCCATTTCAATGGGTATTAGCCTTTGATTTCTGACTTGTTTGGTCTTGTCATATCCAAGCCCTTTCTAGTTGGTATGAGGCTTAAATTTTATGGGTAAAAGGCTTTTCCCCCGAGCATGATTGAACTGGCTTGTTTGAGGGGGTATTAGCCTTGGATTTTGGGACATATTGATCCTGACTCGAGTAGCCGCATTTCAATGGGTATTAGCCTTCGATTTCTGACCTTTTTGGCCTTGTCATATCCAATCCCTTTCTAGTTGGTATGAGGCTTTAATTTATGGGTAAAAGGCTTTCCCCCGAGCATGATTGAACTAGCTTGTTTGAGGGGGTATTAGCCTTGGATTTTTGGACATATTGATCCTGACTCGACTAGCCCCATTTCAATGGGTATTAGCCTTTGATTTCTTACTTGTTTGGTCTTGTCATATCCAAGCCCTTTCTAGTTGGTATGAGGCTTAAATTTTATGGGTAAAAGGCTTTTTCCCCCGAGCATGATTGAACTGGCTTGTTTTAGAGGGTATTAGCCTTGTATTTTGGGACATATTGATCCTGACTCGACTAGCCCCATTTCAATGGGTATTAGCCTTCGATTTCTAACTTTTTTGGTCTTTTCATATCCAAGCCCCTTTTAGTTGGTATGAGGCTTTAATTTTATGGGTAAAAGGCTTTCCCCCGAGCATGATTGAACTGGCTTGTTTGAGGGAGCATTAGCCTTGGATTTTGGGACATATTGATCCTGACTCGACTAGCCCCATTTCAATGGGTATTAGCCTTTGATTTCTGACTTGTTTGGTCTTGTCATATCCAAGCCCTTTCTAGTTGGTATGAGGCTTAAATTTTATGGGTAAAAGGCTTTTTCCCCTGAGCATGATTGAACTGGCTTGTTTTAGAGGGTATTAGCCTTGTATTTTGGGACATATTGATCCTGCCTCGACTAGCCCCATTTCAATGGGTATTAGCCTTTGATTTCTAACTTTTTTGGTCTTTTCATATCCAAGCCCTTTTTAGTTGGTATTAGGCTTAAATTTTATGGGTAAACGGCTTTTCCCCCGAGCATGATTGAAATGGCTTGTTTGAGGGGGTATTAGCCTTGGATTTTGGGACATATTGATCCTGACTCGAGTAGCCCCATTTCAATGGGTATTAGCGTTCGATTTCTGACCTTTTTGGCCTTGTCATATCCAATCCCTTTCTAGTTGGTATGAGGCTTTAATTTTATGGGTAAAAGGCTTTCCCCCGAGCATGATTGAACTGGCTTGTTTGAGGGAGCATTAGCCTTGGATTTTGGGACATATTGATCCTGACTCGACTAGCCCCATTTCAATGGGTATTAGCCTTTGATTTCTGACTTGTTTGGTCTTGTCATATCCAAGCCCTTTCTAGTTGGTATGAGGCTTAAATTTTATGGGTAAAAGGCTTTTTCCCCCGAGCATGATTGAACTGGCTTGTTTTAGAGGGTATTAGCCTTGTATTTTGGGACATATTGATCCTGACTCGACTAGCCCCATTTCAATGGGTATTAGCCTTTGATTTCTGACTTGTTTGGTCTTGTCATATCCAAGCCCTTTCTAGTTGGTATGAGGCTTAAATTTTATGGGTAAAAGGCTTTTTCCCCCGAGCATGATTGAACTGGCTTGTTTTAGAGGGTATTAGCCTTGTATTTTGGGACATATTGATCCTGACTCGACTAGCCCCATTTCAATGGGTATTAGCCTTTGATTTCTGACTTGTTTGGTCTTGTCATATCCAAGCCCTTTCTAGTTGGTATGAGGCTTAAATTTTATGGGTAAAAGGTTTTTCCCCCGAGCATGATTGAACTGGCTTGTTTTAGAGGGTATTAGCCTTGGATTTTGGGACATATTGATCCTGGCTCGACTAGCCCCATTTCAATGGGTATTAGCCTTCGATTTCTGACCTTTTTGGCCTTGTCATATCCAAGCCCTTTCTAGTTGGTATGAGGCTTAAATTTAATGGGTAAAAGGCTTTTCTCCCGAGCATGATTGAACTGGCTTGTTTTATGGGTATTAGCCTTGTATTTTGGGACATATTGATCGTGACTCGACTAGCCCCATTTCAATGGGTATTAGCCTTCGATTTCTAACTTTTTTGGTCTTTTCATATCCAAGCCCTTTTTAGTTGGTATTAGGCTTAAATTTTATGGGTAAACGGCTTTTCCCCCGAGCATGATTGAAATGGCTTGTTTGAGGGGGTATTAGCCTTGGATTTTGGGACATATTGATCCTGACTCGAGTAGCCGCATTTCAATGGGTATTAGCCTTCGATTTCTGACCTTTTTGGCCTTGTCATATCCAATCCCTTTCTAGTTGGTATGAGGCTTTAATTTTATGGGTAAAAGGCTTTCCCCCGAGCATGATTGAACTGGCTTGTTTGAGGGGGGTTTAGCCTTGGATTTTTGGACATATTGATCCTGACTCGACTAGCCCCATTTCAATGGGTATTAGCCTTTGATTTCTGACTTGTTTGGTCTTGTCATATCCAAGCCCTTTCTAGTTGGTATGAGGCTTAAATTTTATGGGTAAAAGGCTTTTTCCCCTGAGCATGATTGAACTGGCTTGTTTTAGAGGGTATTAGCCTTGTATTTTGGGACATATTGATCCTGACTCGACTAGCCCCATTTCAATGGGTATTAGCCTTCGATTTCTAACTTTTTTGGTCTTTTCATATCCAAGCCCCTTTTAGTTGGTATGAGGCTTTAATTTTATGGGTAAAAGGCTTTCCCCCGAGCATGATTGAACTGGCTTGTTTGAGGGAGCATTAGCCTTGGATTTTGGGACATATTGATCCTGACTCGACTAGCCCCATTTCAATGGGTATTAGCCTTTGATTTCTGACTTGTTTGGTCTTGTCATATCCAAGCCCTTTCTAGTTGGTATGAGGCTTAAATTTTATGGGTAAAAGGCTTTTTCCCCCGAGCATGATTGAACTGGCTTGTTTTAGAGGGTATTAGCCTTGTATTTTGGGACATATTGATCATGACTCGACTAGCCCCATTTCAATGGGTATTAGCCTTCGATTTCTAACTTTTTTGGTCTTTTCATATCCAAGCCCTTTTTAGTTGGTATTAGGCTTAAATTTTATGGGTAAACGGCTTTTCCCCCGAGCATGATTGAAATGGCTTGTTTGAGGGGGTATTAGCCTTGGATTTTGGGACATATTGATCCTGACTCGAGTAGCCGCATTTCAATGGGTATTAGCCTTCGATTTCTGACCTTTTTGGCCTTGTCATATCCAATCCCTTTCTAGTTGGTATGAGGCTTAAATTTATGGGTAAAAGGCTTTCCCCCGAGCATGATTGAACTGGCTTATTTGAGGGAGCATTAGCCTTGGATTTTTGGACATATTGATCCTGACTCGACTAGCCCCATTTCAATGGGTATTAGCCTTTGATTTCTGACTTGTTTGGTCTTGTCATATCCAAGCCCTTTCTAGTTGGTATGAGGCTTAAATTTTATGGGTAAAAGGCTTTTCCCCCGAGCATGATTGAACTGGCTTGTTTTAGAGGGTATTAGCCTTGGATTTTGGGACATATTGATCCTGGCTCGACTAGCCCCATTTCAATGGGTATTAGCCTTCGATTTCTGACCTTTTTGGCCTTGTCATATCCAAGCCCTTTCTAGTTGGTATGAGGCTTAAATTTAATGGGTAAAAGGCTTTTCTCCCGAGCATGATTGAATTGGCTTATTTTATGGGTATTAGCCTTGTATTTTAGGACATATTGATCCTGACTCGACTAGCCCCATTTCAATGGGTATTAGCCTTCGATTTCTAACTTTTTTGGTCTTTTCATATCCAAGCCCTTTTTAGTTGGTATTAGGCTTAAATTTTATGGGTAAACGGCTTTTCCCCCGAGCAAGATTGAAATGGCTTGTTTGAGGGGGTATTAGCGTTGGATTTTGGGACATATTGATCCTGACTCGAGTAGCCCCATTTCAATGGGTATTAGCCTTCGATTTCTGACCTTTTTGGCCGTGTCATATCCAATCCCTTTCTAGTAGGTATGAGGCTTTAATTTTATGGGTAAAAGGCTTTCCCCCGAGCATGATTGAACTGGCTTGTTTGAGGGGGTATTACCCTTGGATTTTGGGACATATTGATCCTGACTCGAGTAGCCCCATTTCAATGGGTATTAGCCTTCGATTTCTGACCTTTTTGGCCTTGTCATATCCAATCCCTTTCTAGTTGGTATGAGGCTTTAATTTTATGGGTAAAAGGCTTTCCCCCGAGCATGATTGAACTGGCTTGTTTGAGGGAGCATTAGCCTTGGATTTTGGGACATATTGATCCTGACTCGACTAGCCCCATTTCAATGGGTATTAGCCTTCGATTTCTAACTTTTTTGGTCTTTTCATATCCAAGCCCTTTTTAGTTGGTATTAGGCTTAAATTTTATGGGTAAACGGCTTTTCCCCCGAGCAAGATTGAAATGGCTTGTTTGAGGGGGTATTAGCGTTGGATTTTGGGACATATTGATCCTGACTCGAGTAGCCCCATTTCAATGGGTATTAGCCTTCGATTTCTGACCTTTTTGGCCTTGTCATATCCAATCCCTTTCTAGTAGGTATGAGGCTTTAATTTTATGGGTAAAAGGCTTTCCCCCGAGCATGATTGAACTGGCTTGTTTGAGGGAGCATTAGCCTTGGATTTTGGGACATATTGATCCTGACTCGACTAGCCCCATTTCAATGGGTATTAGCCTTTGATTTCTGACTTGTTTGGTCTTGTCATATCCAAGCCCTTTCTAGTTGGTATGAGGCTTAAATTCTATGGGTAAAAGGCTTTTCCCCCGAGCATGATTGAACTGGCTTGTTTTAGAGGGTATTAGCCTTGGATTTTGGGACATATTGATCCTGGCTCGACTAGCCCCATTTCAATGGGTATTAGCCTTCGATTTCTGACCTTTTTGGCCTTGTCATATCCAAGCCCTTTGTAGTTGGTATGAGGCTTAAATTTAATGGGTAAAAGGCTTTTGTCCCGAGCATGATTGAATTGGCTTGTTTTATGGGTATTAGCCTTGTATTTTAGGACATATTGATCCTGACTCGACTAGCCCCATTTCAATGGGTATTAGCCTTCGATTTCTAGCTTTTTTGGTCTTTTCATATCCAAGCCCTTTTTAGTTGGTATTAGGCTTTAATTTTATGGGTAAACGGATTTTCCCCCGAGCATGATTGAAATGGCTTGTTTGAGGGGGTATTAGCCTTGGATTTTGGGACATATTGATCCTGACTCGAGTAGCCGCATTTCAATGGGTATTAGCCTTCGATTTCTGACCTTTTTGGCCTTGTCATATCCAATCCCTTTCTAGTTGGTATGAGGCTTTAATTTTATGGTAAAAGGCTTTCCCCCGAGCATGATTGAACTGGCTTGTTTGAGGGGGTATTAGCCTTGGATTTTGGGACATATTGATCCTGGCTCGACTAGCCCCATTTCAATGGGTATTAGCCTTCGATTTCTGACCTTTTTGGCCTTGTTATATCCAAGCCCTTTCTGGTTGGTATGAGGCTTAAATTTTATGGGTAAACGGCTTTTCCCCCGAGCATGATTGAAATGGCTTGTTTGAGGGGGTATTAGCCTTGGATTTTGGGACATATTGATCCTGACTCGAGTAGCCGCATTTCAATGGGTATTAGCCTTCGATTTCTGACCTGTTTGGCCTTGTCATATCCAATCCCTTTCTAGTTGGTATGAGGCTTTAATTTATGGGTAAAAGGCTTTCCCTCGAGCATGATTGAACTGGCTTGTTTGAGAGGGTATTAGCCTTGGATTTTGGGACATATTGATCCTGGCTCGACTAGCCCCATTTCAATGGGTATTAGCCTTCGATTTCTGACCTTTTTGGCCTTGTCATATCCAAGCCCTTTCTAGTTGGTATGAGGCTTAAATTTAATGGGTAAAAGGCTTTTCTCCCGAGCATTATTGAACTGGCTTGTTTTATGGGTATTAGCCTTGTATTTTGGGACATATTGATTGTGACTCGACTAGCCCCATTTCAATGGGTATTAGTCTTCGATTTCTAACTTTTTTGGTCTTTTCATATCCAAGCCCTTTTTAGTTGGTATTAGGCTTAAATTTTATGGGTAAACGTCTTTTCCCCCGAGCATGATTGAAATGGCTTGTTTGAGGGGGTATTAGCCTTGGATTTTGGGACATATTGATCCTGACTCGAGTAGCCCCATTTCAATGGGTATTAGCCTTCGATTTCTGACCTTTTTGGCCTTGTCATATCCAATCCTTTTCTAGTTGGTATGAGGCTTTAATTTTATTGGTAAAAGGCTTTCCCCCGAGCATGATTGAACTGGCTTGTTTTAGAGGGTATTAGCCTTGGATTTTGGGACATATTGATCCTGGCTCGACTAGCCCCATTTCAATGGGTATTAGCCTTCGATTTCTGACCGTTTTGGCCTTGTCATATCCAAGCCCTTTCTAGTTGGTATGAGGCTTAAATTTAATGGGTAAAAGGCTTTTCGCCCGAGCATGATTGAACTGGCTTGTTTTATGGGTATTAGCCTTGTATTTTGGGACATATTGATCCTGACTAGACTAGCCCCATTTCAATGGGTATTAGCCTTCGATTTCTACCTTTTATGGTCTTTTCATATCCAAGCCCTTTTTAGTTGGTAGTAGGCTTAAATTTTATGGGTAAACGGCTTTTCCCCCGAGCATGATTGAAATGGCTTGTTTGAGGGGGTATTAGCCTTGGATTTTGGGACATATTGATCCTGACTCGAGTAGCCCCATTTCAATGGGTATTAGCCTTCGATTTCTGACCTTTTTGGCCTTGTCATATCCAATCCCTTTCTAGTTGGTATGAGGCTTTAATTTTATGGGTAAAAGGCTTTCCCCCGAGCATGATTGAACTGGCTTGCTTGAGGGGGCATTAGCCTTGGATTTTGGGACATATTGATCCTGACTCGACTAGCCCCATTTCAATGGGTATTAGCCTTTGATTTCTGACTTGTTTGGTCTTGTCATATCAAAGCCCTTTCTAGTTGGTATGAGGCTTAAATTTTATGGGTAAAAGGCTTTTCCCCCGAGCATGATTGAACTGGCTTGTTTTAGAGGGTATTAGCGTTGGATTTTGCGACATATTGATCCTGGCTCGACTAGACCCATTTCAATGGGTATTAGCCTTCGATTTCTGACCTTTTTGGCCTTGTCATATCCAAGCCCTTTCTAGTTGGTATGAGGCTTAAATTTAATGGGTAAAAGGCTTTTCTCCCGAGCATGATTGAACTGGCTTGTTTTACGGGTATTAGCCTTGTATTTTGGGACATATTGATCGTGACTCGACTAGCCCCATTTCAATGGGTATTAGCCTTCGATTTCTAACTTTTCTGGTCTTTTCATATCCAAGCCCTTTTTAGTTGGCATTAGGCTTAAATTTTATGGGTAAACGGCTTTTCCCCCGAGCATGATTGAAATGGCTTGTTTGAGGGGGTATTAGCCTTGGATTTTGGGACATATTGATCCTGACTCGAGTAGCCGCATTTCAATGGGTATTAGCCTTCGACTTCTGACCTTTTTGGCCTTGTCATATCCAATCCCTTTCTAGTTGGTATGAGGCTTTAATTTTATGGGTAAAAGGCTTTCCCCCGAGCATGATTGAACTGGCTTGTTTGAGGGGGTATTAGCCTTGGATTTTAGGACATATTGATCCTGACTCGACTAGCCCCATTTCAATGGGTATTAGCCTTTGATTGCTGACTTGTTTGGTCTTGTCATATCCAAGCCCTTTCTAGTTGGTATGAGGCTTAAATTTTATGGGTAAAAGGCTTTTTCCCCTGAGCATGATTGAACTGGCTTGTTTTAGAGGGTATTAGCCTTGGATTTTGGGACATATTGATCCTGGCTCGACTAGCCCCATTTCAATGGGTATTAGCCTTCGATTTCTGACGTTTTTGGCCTTGTCATATCCAACCCTTTCTGGTGGGTATGAGGCTTAAATTTAATGGGTAAAAGGCTTTTCTCCCTAGCATGATTGAACTGGCTTGTTTTGTGGGTATTAGCCTTGTATTTTGGGACATGTTGATCCTGACTCGACTAGCCCCATTTCTATGGGTATTAGCCTTCGATTTCTGACTTTTTTGGCCTTGTCATATCCAAGCTCTTTATAGTTGGTATTAGGCTTAAATTTTATGGGTAAACGGCTTTTCCCCCGAGCATGATTGAAATGGCTTGTTTGAGGGGGTATTAGCCTTGGATTTTGGGACATATTGATCCTGACTCGAGTAGCCGCATTTCAATGGGTATTAGCCTTTGATTTCTGACCTGTTTGGCCTTGTCATATCCAAGCCCTTTCTAGTTGGTATGAGGCTTTAATTTATGGGTAAAAGGCTTTCCCCCGAGCATGATTGAACTGGCTTGTTTGAGAGGGTATTAGCCTTGGATTTTGGGACATATTGATCCTGGCTCGACTAGCCCCATTTCAATGGGTATTAGCCTTCGATTTCTGACCTTTTTGGCCTTGTCATATCCAAGCCCTTTCTAGTTGGTATGAGGCTTAAATTTAATGGGTAAAAGGCTTTTCTCCCGAGCATTATTGAACTGGCTTGTTTTATGGGTATTAGCCTTGTATTTTGGGACATATTGATTGTGACTCGACTAGCCCCATTTCAATGGGTATTAGCCTTCGATTTCTAACTTTTTTGGTCTTTTCATATCCAAGCCCTTTTTAGTTGGTATTAGGCTTAAATTTTATGGGTAAACGGCTTTTCCCCCGAGCATGATTGAAATGGCTTGTTTGAGGGGGTATTAGCCTTGGATTTTGGGACATATTGATCCTGACTCGAGTAGCCCCATTTCAATGGGTATTAGCCTTCGATTTCTGACCTTTTTGGCCTTGTCATATCCAATCCCTTTCTAGTTGGTATGAGGCTTTAATTTTATGGGTAAAAGGCTTTCCCCCGAGCATGATTGAACTGGCTTGCTTGAGGGGGCATTGGCCTTGGATTTTGGGACATATTGATCCTGACTCGACTAGCCCCATTTCAATGGGTATTAGCCTTTGATTTCTGACTTGTTTGGTCTTGTCATATCCAAGCCCTTTCTAGTTGGTATGAGGCTTAAATTTTATGGGTAAAATTCTTTTCCCCCGAGCATGATTGAACTGGCTTGTTTTAGAGGGTATTAGCGTTGGATTTTGGGACATATTGATCCTGGCTCGACTAGACCCATTTCAATGGGTATTAGCCTTCGATTTCTGACCTTTTTGGCCTTGTCATATCCAAGCCCTTTCTAGTTGGTATGAGGCTTAAATTTAATGGGTAAAAGGCTTTTCTCCCGAGCATGATTGAACTGGCTTGTTTTATGGGTATTAGCCTTGTATTTTGGGACATATTGATCGTGACTCGACTAGCCCCATTTCAATGGGTATTAGCCTTTGATTTCTACCTTTTATGGTCTTTTCATATCCAAGCCCTTTTTAGTTGGTAGTAGGCTTAAATTTTATGGGTAAACTGCTTTTCCCCCGAGCATGATTGAAATGGCTTGTTTGAGGGGGTATTAGCCTTGGATTTTGGGACATATTGATCCTGACTCGAGTAGCCCCATTTCAATGGGTATTAGCCTTGGATTTTGGGACATATTGATCCTGACTCGAGTAGCCCCATTTCAATGGGTATTAGCCTTCGATTTCTGACCTTTTTGGCCTTGTCATATCCAATCCCTTTCTAGTTGGTATGAGGCTTTAATTTTATGGGTAAAAGGCTTTCCCCCGAGCATGATTGAACTGGCTTGCTTGAGGGGGCATTGGCCTTGGATTTTGGGACATATTGATCCTGACTCGACTAGCCCCATTTCAATGGGTATTAGCCTTTGATTTCTGACTTGTTTGGTCTTGTCATATCCAAGCCCTTTCTAGTTGGTATGAGGCTTAAATTTTATGGGTAAAAGGCTTTTCCCCCGAGCATGATTGAACTGGCTTGTTTTAGAGGGTATTAGCGTTGGATTTTGGGACATATTGATCCTGGCTCGACTAGACCCATTTCAATGGGTATTAGCCTTCGATTTCTGACCTTTTTGGCCTTGTCATATCCAAGCCCTTTCTAGTTGGTATGAGGCTTAAATTTAATGGGTAAAAGGCTTTTCTCCCGAGCATGATTGAACTGGCTTGTTTTATGGGTATTAGCCTTGTATTTTGGGACATATTGATCGTGACTCGACTAGCCCCATTTCAATGGGTATTAGCCTTTGATTTCTACCTTTTATGGTCTTTTCATATCCAAGCCCTTTTTAGTTGGTAGTAGGCTTAAATTTTATGGGTAAACTGCTTTTCCCCCGAGCATGATTGAAATGGCTTGTTTGAGGGGGTATTAGCCTTGGATTTTGGGACATATTGATCCTGACTCGAGTAGCCCCATTTCAATGGGTATTAGCCTTCGATTTCTGACCTTTTTGGCCTTGTCATATCCAATCCCTTTCTAGTTGGTATGAGGCTTTAATTTTATGGGTAAAAGGCTTTCCCCCGAGCATGATTGAACTGGCTTGCTTGAGGGGGCATTGGCCTTGGATTTTGGGACATATTGATCCTGACTCGACTAGCCCCATTTCAATGGGTATTAGCCTTTGATTTCTGACTTGTTTGGTCTTGTCATATCCAAGCCCTTTCTAGTTGGTATGAGGCTTAAATTTTATGGGTAAAAGGCTTTTCCCCCGAGCATGATTGAACTGGCTTGTTTTAGAGGGTATTAGCGTTGGATTTTGGGACATATTGATCCTGGCTCGACTAGACCCATTTCAATGGGTATTAGCCTTCGATTTCTGACCTTTTTGGCCTTGTCATATCCAAGCCCTTTCTAGTTGGTATGAGGCTTAAATTTAATGGGTAAAAGGCTTTTCTCCCGAGCATGATTGAACTGGCTTGTTTTATGGGTATTAGCCTTGTATTTTGGGACATATTGATCGTGACTCGACTAGCCCCATTTCAATGGGTATTAGCCTTCGATTTCTACCTTTTATGGTCTTTTCATATCCAAGCCCTTTTTAGTTGGTAGTAGGCTTAAATTTTATGGGTAAACTGCTTTTCCCCCGAGCATGATTGAAATGGCTTGTTTGAGGGGGTATTAGCCTTGGATTTTGGGACATATTGATCCTGACTCGAGTAGCCCCATTTCAATGGGTATTAGCCTTCGATTTCTGACCTTTTTGGCCTTGTCATATCCAATCCCTTTCTAGTTGGTATGAGGCTTTAATTTTATGGGTAAAAGGCTTTCCCCCGAGCATGATTGAACTGGCTTGCTTGAGGGGGCATTAGCCTTGGATTTTGGGACATATTGATCCTGACTCGACTAGCCCCATTTCAATGGGTATTAGCCTTTGATTTCTGACTTGTTTGGTCTTGTCATATCCAAGCCCTTTCTAGTTGGTATGAGGCTTAAATTTTATGGGTAAAAGGCTTTTCCCCCGAGCATGATTGAACTGGCTTGTTTTAGAGGGTATTAGCGTTGGATTTTGGGACATATTGATCCTGGCTCGACTAGACCCATTTCAATGGGTATTAGCCTTCGATTTCTAACCTTTTTGGCCTTGTCATATCCAAGCCCTTTCTAGTTGGTATGAGGCTTAAATTTAATGGGTAAAAGGCTTTTCTCCCGAGCATGATTGAACTGGCTTGTTTTATGGGTATTAGCCTTGTATTTTGGGACATATTGATCGTGACTCGACTAGCCCCATTTCAATGGGTATTAGCCTTCGATTTCTAACTTTTCTGGTCTTTTCATATCCAAGCCCTTTTTAGTTGGCATTAGGCTTAAATTTTATGGGTAAACGGCTTTTCCCCCGAGCATGATTGAAATGGCTTGTTTGAGGGGGTATTAGCCTTGGATTTTGGGACATATTGATCCTGACTCGAGTAGCCGCATTTCAATGGGTATTAGCCTTCGACTTCTGACCTTTTTGGCCTTGTCATATCCAATCCCTTTCTAGTTGGTATGAGGCTTTAATTTTATGGGTAAAAGGCTTTCCCCCGAGCATGATTGAACTGGCTTGTTTGAGGGGGTATTAGCCTTGGATTTTAGGACATATTGATCCTGACTCGACTAGCCCCATTTCAATGGGTATTAGCCTTTGATTTCTGACTTGTTTGGTCTTGTCATATCCAAGCCCTTTCTAGTTGGTATGAGGCTTAAATTTTATGGGTAAAAGGTTTTTTCCCCGAGCATGATTGAACTGGCTTGTTTGAGGGTATTAGCGTTGGATTTTGGGACATATTGATCCTGGCTCGACTAGACCCATTTCAATGGGTATTAGCCTTCGATTTCTGACCTTTTTGGCCTTGTCATATCCAACCCTTTCTGGTGGGTATGAGGCTTAAATTTAATGGGTAAAAGGCTTTTCTCCCTAGCATGATTGAACTGGCTTGTTTTGTGGGTATTAGCCTTGTATTTTGGGACATGTTGATCCTGACTCGACTAGCCCCATTTCTATGGGTATTAGCCTTCGATTTCTGACTTTTTTGGCCTTGTCATATCCAAGCTCTTTATAGTTGGTATTAGGCTTAAATTTTATGGGTAAACGGCTTTTCCCCCGAGCATGATTGAAATGGCTTGTTTGAGGGGGTATTAGCCTTGGATTTTGGGACATATTGATCCTGACTCGACTAGCCCCATTTCAATGGGTATTAGCCTTTGATTTCTGACTTGTTTGGTCTTGTCATATCAAAGCCCTTTCTAGTTGGTATGAGGCTTAAATTTTATGGGTAAAAGGCTTTTCCCCCGAGCATGATTGAACTGGCTTGTTTTAGAGGGTATTAGCGTTGGATTTTGCGACATATAGATCCTGGCTCGACTAGACCCATTTCAATGGGTATTAGCCTTCGATTTCTGACCTTTTTGGCCTTGTCATATCCAAGCCCTTTCTAGTTGGTATGAGGCTTAAATTTAATGGGTAAAAGGCTTTTCTCCCGAGCATGATTGAACTGGCTTGTTTTACGGGTATTAGCCTTGTATTTTGGGACATATTGATCGTGACTCGACTAGCCCCATTTCAATGGGTATTAGCCTTCGATTTCTAACTTTTCTGGTCTTTTCATATCCAAGCCCTTTTTAGTTGGCATTAGGCTTAAATTTTATGGGTAAACGGCTTTTCCCCCGAGCATGATTGAAATGGCTTGTTTGAGGGGGTATTAGCCTTGGATTTTGGGACATATTGATCCTGACTCGAGTAGCCGCATTTCAATGGGTATTAGCCTTCGACTTCTGACCTTTTTGGCCTTGTCATATCCAATCCCTTTCTAGTTGGTATGAGGCTTTAATTTTATGGGTAAAAGGCTTTCCCCCGAGCATGATTGAACTGGCTTGTTTGAGGGGGTATTAGCCTTGGATTTTAGGACATATTGATCCTGACTCGACTAGCCCCATTTCAATGGGTATTAGCCTTTGATTTCTGACTTGTTTGGTCTTGTCATATCCAAGCCCTTTCTAGTTGGTATGAGGCTTAAATTTTATGGGTAAAAGGCTTTTTCCCCTGAGCATGATTGAACTGGCTTGTTTTAGAGGGTATTAGCCTTGGATTTTGGGACATATTGATCCTGGCTCGACTAGCCCCATTTCAATGGGTATTAGCCTTCGATTTCTGACGTTTTTGGCCTTGTCATATCCAACCCTTTCTGGTGGGTATGAGGCTTAAATTTAATGGGTAAAAGGCTTTTCTCCCTAGCATGATTGAACTGGCTTGTTTTGTGGGTATTAGCCTTGTATTTTGGGACATGTTGATCCTGACTCGACTAGCCCCATTTCTATGGGTATTAGCCTTCGATTTCTGACTTTTTTGGCCTTGTCATATCCAAGCTCTTTATAGTTGGTATTAGGCTTAAATTTTATGGGTAAACGGCTTTTCCCCCGAGCATGATTGAAATGGCTTGTTTGAGGGGGTATTAGCCTTGGATTTTGGGACATATTGATCCTGACTCGAGTAGCCGCATTTCAATGGGTATTAGCCTTTGATTTCTGACCTGTTTGGCCTTGTCATATCCAAGCCCTTTCTAGTTGGTATGAGGCTTTAATTTATGGGTAAAAGGCTTTCCCCCGAGCATGATTGAACTGGCTTGTTTGAGAGGGTATTAGCCTTGGATTTTGGGACATATTGATCCTGGCTCGACTAGCCCCATTTCAATGGGTATTAGCCTTCGATTTCTGACCTTTTTGGCCTTGTCATATCCAAGCCCTTTCTAGTTGGTATGAGGCTTAAATTTAATGGGTAAAAGGCTTTTCTCCCGAGCATTATTGAACTGGCTTGTTTTATGGGTATTAGCCTTGTATTTTGGGACATATTGATTGTGACTCGACTAGCCCCATTTCAATGGGTATTAGCCTTCGATTTCTAACTTTTTTGGTCTTTTCATATCCAAGCCCTTTTTAGTTGGTATTAGGCTTAAATTTTATGGGTAAACGGCTTTTCCCCCGAGCATGATTGAAATGGCTTGTTTGAGGGGGTATTAGCCTTGGATTTTGGGACATATTGATCCTGACTCGAGTAGCCCCATTTCAATGGGTATTAGCCTTCGATTTCTGACCTTTTTGGCCTTGTCATATCCAATCCCTTTCTAGTTGGTATGAGGCTTTAATTTTATGGGTAAAAGGCTTTCCCCCGATCATGATTGAACTGGCTTGCTTGAGGGGGCATTGGCCTTGGATTTTGGGACATATTGATCCTGACTCGACTAGCCCCATTTCAATGGGTATTAGCCTTTGATTTCTGACTTGTTTGGTCTTGTCATATCCAAGCCCTTTCTAGTTGGTATGAGGCTTAAATTTTATGGGTAAAAGGCTTTTCCCCCGAGCATGATTGAACTGGCTTGTTTTAGAGGGTATTAGCGTTGGATTTTGGGACATATTGATCCTGGCTCGACTAGACCCATTTCAATGGGTATTAGCCTTCGATTTCTGACCTTTTTGGCCTTGTCATATCCAAGCCCTTTCTAGTTGGTATGAGGCTTAAATTTAATGGGTAAAAGGCTTTTCTCCCGAGCATGATTGAACTGGCTTGTTTTATGGGTATTAGCCTTGTATTTTGGGACATATTGATCGTGACTCGACTAGCCCCATTTCAATGGGTATTAGCCTTCGATTTCTAACTTTTCTGGTCTTTTCATATCCAAGCCCTTTTTAGTTGGCATTAGGCTTAAATTTTATGGGTAAACGGCTTTTCCCCCGAGCATGATTGAAATGGCTTGTTTGAGGGGGTATTAGCCTTGGATTTTGGGACATATTGATCCTGACTCGAGTAGCCGCATTTCAATGGGTATTAGCCTTCGACTTCTGACCTTTTTGGCCTTGTCATATCCAATCCCTTTCTAGTTGGTATGAGGCTTTAATTTTATGGGTAAAAGGCTTTCCCCCGAGCATGATTGAACTGGCTTGTTTGAGGGGGTATTAGCCTTGGATTTTAGGACATATTGATCCTGACTCGACTAGCCCCATTTCAATGGGTATTAGCCTTTGATTTCTGACTTGTTTGGTCTTGTCATATCCAAGCCCTTTCTAGTTGGTATGAGGCTTAAATTTTATGGGTAAAAGGTTTTTTCCCCGAGCATGATTGAACTGGCTTGTTTGAGGGTATTAGCGTTGGATTTTGGGACATATTGATCCTGGCTCGACTAGACCCATTTCAATGGGTATTAGCCTTCGATTTCTGACCTTTTTGGCCTTGTCATATCCAACCCTTTCTGGTGGGTATGAGGCTTAAATTTAATGGGTAAAAGGCTTTTCTCCCTAGCATGATTGAACTGGCTTGTTTTGTGGGTATTAGCCTTGTATTTTGGGACATGTTGATCCTGACTCGACTAGCCCCATTTCTATGGGTATTAGCCTTCGATTTCTGACTTTTTTGGCCTTGTCATATCCAAGCTCTTTATAGTTGGTATTAGGCTTAAATTTTATGGGTAAACGGCTTTTCCCCCGAGCATGATTGAAATGGCTTGTTTGAGGGGGTATTAGCCTTGGATTTTGGGACATATTGATCCTGACCCGACTAGCCCCATTTCAATGGGTATTAGCCTTTGATTTCTGACTTGTTTGGTCTTGTCATATCAAAGCCCTTTCTAGTTGGTATGAGGCTTAAATTTTATGGGTAAAAGGCTTTTCCCCCGAGCATGATTGAACTGGCTTGTTTTAGAGGGTATTAGCGTTGGATTTTGCGACATATTGATCCTGGCTCGACTAGACCCATTTCAATGGGTATTAGCCTTCGATTTCTGACCTTTTTGGCCTTGTCATATCCAAGCCCTTTCTAGTTGGTATGAGGCTTAAATTTAATGGGTAAAAGGCTTTTCTCCCGAGCATGATTGAACTGGCTTGTTTTACGGGTATTAGCCTTGTATTTTGGGACATATTGATCGTGACTCGACTAGCCCCATTTCAATGGGTATTAGCCTTCGATTTCTAACTTTTCTGGTCTTTTCATATCCAAGCCCTTTTTAGTTGGCATTAGGCTTAAATTTTATGGGTAAACGGCTTTTCCCCCGAGCATGATTGAAATGGCTTGTTTGAGGGGGTATTAGCCTTGGATTTTGGGACATATTGATCCTGACTCGAGTAGCCGCATTTCAATGGGTATTAGCCTTCGACTTCTGACCTTTTTGGCCTTGTCATATCCAATCCCTTTCTAGTTGGTATGAGGCTTTAATTTTATGGGTAAAAGGCTTTCCCCCGAGCATGATTGAACTGGCTTGTTTGAGGGGGTATTAGCCTTGGATTTTAGGACATATTGATCCTGACTCGACTAGCCCCATTTCAATGGGTATTAGCCTTTGATTTCTGACTTGTTTGGTCTTGTCATATCCAAGCCCTTTCTAGTTGGTATGAGGCTTAAATTTTATGGGTAAAAGGCTTTTTCCCCTGAGCATGATTGAACTGGCTTGTTTTATGGGTATTAGCCTTGTATTTTGGGACATATTGATCGTGACTCGACTAGCCCCATTTCAATGGGTATTAGCCTTTGATTTCTACCTTTTATGGTCTTTTCATATCCAAGCCGTTTTTAGTTGGTAGTAGGCTTAAATTTTATGGGTAAACTGCTTTTCCCCCGAGCATGATTGAAATGGCTTGTTTGAGGGGGTATTAGCCTTGGATTTTGGGACATATTGATCCTGACTCGAGTAGCCCCATTTCAATGGGTATTAGCCTTCGATTTCTGACCTTTTTGGCCTTGTCATATCCAATCCCTTTCTAGTTGGTATGAGGCTTTAATTTTATGGGTAAAAGGCTTTCCCCCGAGCATGATTGAACTGGCTTGCTTGAGGGGGCATTAGCCTTGGATTTTGGGACATATTGATCCTGACTCGACTAGCCCCATTTCAATGGGTATTAGCCTTTGATTTCTGACTTGTTTGGTCTTGTCATATCCAAGCCCTTTCTAGTTGGTATGAGGCTTAAATTTTATGGGTAAAAGGCTTTTCCCCCGAGCATGATTGAACTGGCTTGTTTTAGAGGGTATTAGCGTTGGATTTTGGGACATATTGATCCTGGCTCGACTAGACCCATTTCAATGGGTATTAGCCTTCGATTTCTGACCTTTTTGGCCTTGTCATATCCAAGCCCTTTCTAGTTGGTATGAGGCTTAAATTTAATGGGTAAAAGGCTTTTCTCCCGAGCATGATTGAACTGGCTTGTTTTATGGGTATTAGCCTTGTATTTTGGGACATATTGATCGTGACTCGACTAGCCCCATTTCAATGGGTATTAGCCTTCGATTTCTAACTTTTCTGGTCTTTTCATATCCAAGCCCTTTTTAGTTGGCATTAGGCTTAAATTTTATGGGTAAACGGCTTTTCCCCCGAGCATGATTGAAATGGCTTGTTTGAGGGGGTATTAGCCTTGGATTTTGGGACATATTGATCCTGACTCGAGTAGCCGCATTTCAATGGGTATTAGCCTTTGATTTCTGACCTGTTTGGCCTTGTCATATCCAAGCCCTTTCTAGTTGGTATGAGGCTTTAATTTATGGGTAAAAGGCTTTCCCCCGAGCATGATTGAACTGGCTTGTTTGAGAGGGTATTAGCCTTGGATTTTGGGACATATTGATCCTGGCTCGACTAGCCCCATTTCAATGGGTATTAGCCTTCGATTTCTGACCTTTTTGGCCTTGTCATATCCAAGCCCTTTCTAGTTGGTATGAGGCTTAAATTTAATGGGTAAAAGGCTTTTCTCCCGAGCATTATTGAACTGTCTTGTTTTATGGGTATTAGCCTTGTATTTTGGGACATATTGATCGTGACTCGACTAGCCCCATTTCAATGGGTATTAGCCTTCGATTTCTAACTTTTTTGGTCTTTTCATATCCAAGCCCTTTTTAGTTGGTATTAGGCTTAAATTTTATGGGTAAACGGCTTTTCCCCCGAGCATGATTGAAATGGCTTGTTTGAGGGGTATTAGCCTTGGATTTTGGGACATATTGATCCTGACTCGAGTAGCCCCATTTCAATGGGTATTAGCCTTCGATTTCTGACCTTTTTGGCCTTGTCATATCCAATCCCTTTCTAGTTGGTATGAGGCTTTAATTTTATGGGTAAAAGGCTTTCCCCCGAGCATGATTGAACTGGCTTGCTTGAGGGGGCATTAGCCTTGGATTTTGGGACATATTGATCCTGACTCGACTAGCCCCATTTCAATGGGTATTAGCCTTTGATTTCTGACTTGTTTGGTCTTGTCATATCCAAGCCCTTTCTAGTTGGTATGAGGCTTAAATTTAATGGGTAAAAGGCTTTTCCCCCGAGCATTATTGAACTGGCTTGTTTTATGGGTATTAGCCTTGTATTTTGGGACATATTGATTGTGACTCGACTAGCCCCATTTCAATGGGTATTAGCCTTCGATTTCTAACTTTTTTGGTCTTTTCATATCCAAGCCCTTTTTAGTTGGTATTAGGCTTAAATTTTATGGGTAAACGGCTTTTCCCCCGAGCATGATTGAAATGGCTTGTTTGAGGGGGTATTAGCCTTGGATTTTGGGACATATTGATCCTGACTCGAGTAGCCCCATTTCAATGGGTATTAGCCTTCGATTTCTGACCTTTTTGGCCTTGTCATATCCAATCCTTTTCTAGTTGGTATGAGGCTTTAATTTTATTGGTAAAAGGCTTTCCCCCGAGCATGATTGAACTGGCTTGTTTTAGAGGGTATTAGCCTTGGATTTTGGGACATATTGATCCTGGCTCGACTAGCCCCATTTCAATGGGTATTAGCCTTCGATTTCTGACCGTTTTGGCCTTGTCATATCCAAGCCCTTTCTAGTTGGTATGAGGCTTAAATTTAATGGGTAAAAGGCTTTTCGCCCGAGCATGATTGAACTGGCTTGTTTTATGGGTATTAGCCTTGTATTTTGGGACATATTGATCCTGACTCGACTAGCCCCATTTCAATGGGTATTAGCCTTCGATTTCTACCTTTTATGGTCTTTTCATATCCAAGCCCTTTTTAGTTGGTAGTAGGCTTAAATTTTATGGGTAAACGGCTTTTCCCCCGAGCATGATTGAAATGGCTTGTTTGAGGGGGTATTAGCCTTGGATTTTGGGACATATTGATCCTGACTCGAGTAGCCCCATTTCAATGGGTATTAGCCTTCGATTTCTGACCTTTTTGGCCTTGTCATATCCAATCCCTTTCTAGTTGGTATGAGGCTTTAATTTTATGGGTAAAAGGCTTTCCCCCGAGCATGATTGAACTGGCTTGCTTGAGGGGGCATTAGCCTTGGATTTTGGGACATATTGATCCTGACTCGACTAGCCCCATTTCAATGGGTATTAGCCTTTGATTTCTGACTTGTTTGGTCTTGTCATATCCAAGCCCTTTCTAGTTGGTATGAGGCTTAAATTTTATGGGTAAAAGGCTTTTCCCCCGAGCATGATTGAACTGGCTTGTTTTAGAGGGTATTAGCGTTGGATTTTGGGACATATTGATCCTGGCTCGACTAGACCCATTTCAATGGGTATTAGACTTCGATTTCTGACCTTTTTGGCCTTGTCATATCCAAGCCCTTTCTAGTTGGTATGAGGCTTAAATTTAATGGGTAAAAGGCTTTTCTCCCGAGCATGATTGAACTGGCTTATTTTATGGGTATTAGCCTTGTATTTTGGGACATATTGATCGTGACTCGACTAGCCCCATTTCAATGGGTATTAGCCTTCGATTTCTAACTTTTCTGGTCTTTTCATATCCAAGCCCTTTTTAGTTGGCATTAGGCTTAAATTTTATGGGTAAACGGCTTTTCCCCCGAGCATGATTGAAATGGCTTGTTTGAGGGGGTATTAGCCTTGGATTTTGGGACATATTGATCCTGACTCGAGTAGCCGCATTTCAATGGGTATTAGCCTTCGACTTCTGACCTTTTTGGCCTTGTCATATCCAATCCCTTTCTAGTTGGTATGAGGCTTTAATTTCATGGGTAAAAGGTTTTCCCCCGAGCATGATTGAACTGGCTTGCTTGAGGGGGCATTGGCCTTGGATTTTGGGACATATTGATCCTGACTCGACTAGCCCCATTTCAATGGGTATTAGCCTTTGATTTCTGACTTGTTTGGTCTTGTCATATCCAAGCCCTTTCTAGTTGGTATGAGGCTTAAATTTTATGGGTAAAAGGCTTTTTCCCCTGAGCATGATTGAACTGGCTTGTTTTAGAGGGTATTAGCCTTGGATTTTGGGACATATTGATCCTGGCTCGACTAGCCCCATTTCAATGGGTATTAGCCTTCGATTTCTGACGTTTTTGGCCTTGTCATATCCAACCCTTTCTGGTGGGTATGAGGCTTAAATTTAATGGGTAAAAGGCTTTTCTCCCTAGCATGATTGAACTGGCTTGTTTTGTGGGTATTAGCCTTGTATTTTGGGACATGTTGATCCTGACTCGACTAGCCCCATTTCTATGGGTATTAGCCTTCGATTTCTGACTTTTTTGGCCTTGTCATATCCAAGCTCTTTATAGTTGGTATTAGGCTTAAATTTTATGGGTAAACGGCTTTTCCCCCGAGCATGATTGAAATGGCTTGTTTGAGGGGGTATTAGCCTTGGATTTTGGGACATATTGATCCAGACTCGAGTAGCCGCATTTCAATGGGTATTAGCCTTTGATTTCTGACCTGTTTGGCCTTGTCATATCCAAGCCCTTTCTAGTTGGTATGAGGCTTTAATTTATGGGTAAAAGGCTTTCCCCCGAGCATGATTGAACTGGCTTGTTTGAGAGGGTATTAGCCTTGGATTTTGGGACATATTGATCCTGGCTCGACTAGCCCCATTTCAATGGGTATTAGCCTTCGATTTCTGACCTTTTTGGCCTTGTCATATCCAAGCCCTTTCTAGTTGGTATGAGGCTTAAATTTAATGGGTAAAAGGCTTTTCTCCCGAGCATTATTGAACTGGCTTGTTTTATGGGTATTAGCCTTGTATTTTGGGACATATTGATTGTGACTCGACTAGCCCCATTTCAATGGGTATTAGCCTTCGATTTCTAACTTTTTTGGTCTTTTCATATCCAAGCCCTTTTTAGTTGGTATTAGGCTTAAATTTTATGGGTAAACGGCTTTTCCCCCGAGCATGATTGAAATGGCTTGTTTGAGGGGGTATTAGCCTTGGATTTTGGGACATATTGATCCTGACTCGAGTAGCCCCATTTCAATGGGTATTAGCCTTCGATTTCTGACCTTTTTGGCCTTGTCATATCCAATCCTTTTCTAGTTGGTATGAGGCTTTAATTTTATTGGTAAAAGGCTTTCCCCCGAGCATGATTGAACTGGCTTGTTTTAGAGGGTATTAACCTTGGATTTTAGGACATATTGATCCTGGCTCGACTAGCCCCATTTCAATGGGTATTAGCCTTCGATTTCTGACCGTTTTGGCCTTGTCATATCCAAGCCCTTTCTAGTTGGTATGAGGCTTAAATTTAATGGGTAAAAGGCTTTTCTCCCGAGCATTATTGAACTGGCTTGTTTTATGGGTATTAGCCTTGTATTTTGGGACATATTGATCCTGACTCGACTAGCCCCATTTCAATGGGTATTAGCCTTCGATTTCTACCTTTTATGGTCTTTTCATATCCAAGCCCTTTTTAGTTGGTAGTAGGCTTAAATTTTATGGGTAAACGGCTTTTCCCCCGAGCATGATTGAAATGGCTTGTTTGAGGGGGTATTAGCCTTGGATTTTGGGACATATTGATCCTGACTCGAGTAGCCCCATTTCAATGGGTATTAGCCTTCGATTTCTGACCTTTTTGGCCTTGTCATATCCAATCCCTTTCTAGTTGGTATGAGGCTTTAATTTTATGGGTAAAAGGCTTTCCCCCGAGCATGATTGAACTGGCTTGCTTGAGGGGGCATTAGCCTTGGATTTTGGGACATATTGATCCTGACTCGACTAGCCCCATTTCAATGGGTATTAGCCTTTGATTTCTGACTTGTTTGGTCTTGTCATATCCAAGCCCTTTCTAGTTGGTATGAGGCTTAAATTTTATGGGTAAAAGGCTTTTCCCCCGAGCATGATTGAACTGGCTTGTTTTAGAGGGTATTAGCGTTGGATTTTGGGACATATTGATCCTGGCTCGACTAGACCCATTTCAATGGGTATTAGCCTTCGATTTCTGACCTTTTTGGCCTTGTCATATCCAAGCCCTTTCTAGTTGGTATGAGGCTTAAATTTAATGGGTAAAAGGCTTTTCTCCCGAGCATGATTGAACTAGCTTGTTTTATGGGTATTAGCCTTGTATTTTGGGACATATTGATCGTGACTCGACTAGCCCCATTTCAATGGGTATTAGCCTTCGATTTCTAACTTTTCTGGTCTTTTCATATCCAAGCCCTTTTTAGTTGGCATTAGGCTTAAATTTTATGGGTAAACGGCTTTTCCCCCGAGCATGATTGAAATGGCTTGTTTGAGGGGGTATTAGCCTTGGATTTTGGGACATATTGATCCTGACTCGAGTAGCCGCATTTCAATGGGTATTAGCCTTCGACTTCTGACCTTTTTGGCCTTGTCATATCCAATCCCTTTCTAGTTGGTATGAGGCTTTAATTTTATGGGTAAAAGGCTTTCCCCCGAGCATGATTGAACTGGCTTGTTTGAGGGGGTATTAGCCTTGGATTTTAGGACATATGATCCTGACTCGACTAGCCCCATTTCAATGGGTATTAGCCTTTGATTTCTGACTTGTTTGGTCTTGTCATATCCAAGCCCTTTCTAGTTGGTATGAGGCTTAAATTTTATGGGTAAAAGGCTTTTTCCCCTGAGCATGATTGAACTGGCTTGTTTTAGAGGGTATTAGCCTTGGATTTTGGGACATATTGATCCTGGCTCGACTAGCCCCATTTCAATGGGTATTAGCCTTCGATTTCTGACGTTTTTGGCCTTGTCATATCCAACCCTTTCTGGTGGGTATGAGGCTTAAATTTAATGGGTAAAAGGCTTTTCTCCCTAGCATGATTGAACTGGCTTGTTTTGTGGGTATTAGCCTTGTATTTTGGGACATGTTGATCCTGACACGACTAGCCCCATTTCTATGGGTATTAGCCTTCGATTTCTGACTTTTTTGGCCTTGTCATATCCAAGCTCTTTTTAGTTGGTATTAGGCTTAAATTTTATGGGTAAAAGGCTTTCCCCCGAGCATGATTGAACTGTCTTGCTTGAGGGGGCATTAGCCTTGGATTTTGGGACATAATGATCCTGACTCGACTAGCCCCATTTCAATGGGTATTAGCCTTTGATTTCTGACTTGTTTGGTCTTGTCATATCCAAGCCCTTTCTAGTTGGTATGAGGCTTAAATTTTATGGGTAAAAGGCTTTTCCCCCGAGCATGATTGAACTGGCTTGTTTTAGAGGGTATTAGCTTTGGATTTTGGGAAATATTGATCCTGGCTCGACTAGACCCATTTCAATGGGTATTAGCCTTCGATTTCTGACCTTTTTGGCCTTGTCATATCCAAGACCTTTCTAGTTGGTATGAGGCTTAAATTTAATGGGTAAAAGGCTTTTCTCCCGAGCATGATTGAACTGGCTTGTTTTATGGGTATTAGCCTTGTATTTTGGGACATATTGATCGTGACTCGACTAGCCCCATTTCAATGGGTATTAGCCTTCGATTTCTAACTTTTCTGGTCTTTTCATATCCAAGCTCTTTTTAGTTGGTATTAGGCTTAAATTTTATGGGTAAACGGCTTTTCCCCCGAGCATGATTGAAATGGCTTGTTTGAGGGGGTATTAGCCTTGGATTTTGGGACATATTGATCCTGCCTCGACTAGCCCCATTTCAATGGGTATTAGCCTTCGATTTCTGATGTTTTTGGCCTTGTCATATCCAAGCCCTTTCTGGTTGGTATGAGGCTTAAATTTAATGGGTAAAAGGCTTTTCTCCCGAGCATGATTGAACTGGCTTGTTTTGTGGGTATTAGCCTTGTATTTTGGGACATGTTGATCCTGACTCGACTAGCCCCATTTCAATGGGTATTAGCCTTCGATTTCTGACTTTTTTGGCCTTGTCATATCCAAGCTCTTTTTAGTTGGTATTAGGCTTAAATTTTATGGGTAAACGACTTTTCCCCCGAGCATGATTGAAATGGCTTGTTTGAGGGGGTATTAGCCTTCGATTTTGGGAAATATTGATCCTGCCTCGACTAGCCCCATTTCAATGGGAATTAGCCTTCGATTTCTATTTTTTTTGGTCTTGTCATATCCAAGCCCTTTTTAGTTTGTATTAGGCTTAAATTTTATGGGTAAACGGCTTTTCCCACGAGCATGATTGAAATGGCTTGTTTGAGGGGGTATTAGCCTTGGATTTTGGGACATTGATCCTGACTCGACTAGCCCCATTTTAATGGGTATTAACCTTCGATTTCTGACCTTTTTGGTCCTGTCATATCGAAGTCCTATTAGTTGGTATTAGGCTTAAATTTTATGGGTAAAAGGCTTTTCCCCTGAGCATGATTGAACTGGATTGTTTTATGGGTATTAGCCTTGTATTTTGGGAAATGTTGATCCTTACTCGACTAGCCCCATTTCAATGGGTATTAGCCTTCGATTTCTAAATTTTTTGGTCTTGTCATATCCAATCCCTTTTTAGTTGGTATTAGGCTTAAATTTTATGGGTAAACGGCTTTTCCCCCGAGCATGATTGAAATGGCTAGTTTGAGGGGGTATTAGCCTTGGATTTTGGGACATTGATCCTGACTCGACTAGCCCCATTTCAATGGGTATTAGCCTTCGATTTCTGACCTTTTTGGCCTTGTCATATCGAATCCGTTTCTAGTTGGTATGAGGCTTAAATTTTATGGGTAATAGGCTTTTCCTCCGAGCGTGATTGAACTGGGTTGTTTGAGAGGGTATTAGCCTTGGATTTTGGGAAATATTGATCCTGACTCGACTAGCCCCATTTCAATGGGTATTAGCCTTCGATTTCTGACCTTTTTTGCCTTGTCATATCCAAGCCCTTTCTAGTTGGTATGAGGCTTTAATTTTATGGGTAAAAGGCTTTTCCCCCGAGCATGATTGAACTGACTTGTTTTATGGGTATTAGCCTTGTATTTTGGGACATGTTGATCCTTACTCGACTAGCCCCATTTCAATGGGTATTATCCTTCGATTTCTTTTTTTTTTTATCTTGTCATATCCAAGCCTTTTTTAGTTGGCATTAGGCTTAATTTTTATGGGTAAACGTCTTTTCCCCCGAGCATGATTGAAATGGCTTGTTTGAGGGGGTATTAGCCTTGGATTTTGGGACATTGATCCTGACCCGACTAGCCCCATTTCAATGGGTAATAGCCTTCGATTTCTGACCTTTTTGGTCTTGTCATATCCAATACCTTTTTAGTTGGTATTAGGCTTAAATTTTATGGGTAAAAGACTTTTCCCCCGACCATGATTGAACTGGCTTGTTTGAGGGGGTATTAGCCTTGGATTTTGGGACATATTGATCCTGACTCGACTAGCCCCATTTCAATGGGTATTAGCCTTCGATTTCTGACTTTTTTGGCCTTGTCATATCCAAGCCCTTTTTAGTTGGTATTAGGCTTAAATTTTATGGGTAAAAGGCTTTTCCCTCGAGCATGATTGAACTGGCTTGTTTGAGGGGGTATTAGGCTTGGATTTTGCGACATATTGATACTGACTCAACTAGCCCCAATTCAATGGGTATTTGCCTTCGATTTCTGACCTTTTTGGTCTTGTCATAACCAATACCTTTGTTGTTGGTATTAGGCTTAAATTTTATGGGTAAAAGGCTTTTCCCCGAGCATGATTGAACTGGCTTGTTTGAGTGGGTATTAGCCTTGGATTTTGGGAGATATTGATCTTGACTCGACTAGCCCCATTTCAATGGGTATTAGCCTTTGATTTCTGACCTTTTTGGTCTTGTCATATCCAATACCTTTTTAGTTGGTATTAGTCTTAAATTTTATGGGTAAAAGACTTTTCCCCCGACCATGATTGAACTGGCTTGTTTGAGGGGGTATTAGCCTTGGATTTTGGGACATATTGATCCTGACTCGACTAACCCCATTTCAATGGGTATTAGCCTTCGATTTCTGACTTTTTTGGCCTTGTCATATCCAAGCCCTTTTTTGTTGGTATTTGGCTTAAATTTTATGGGTAAAAGGCTTTTCCCTCGAGCATGATTGAACTGGCTTGTTTGAGGGGGTATTAGCCTTGGATTTTGCGACATATTGATACTGACTCAACTAGCCCCAATTCAATGGGTATTGGCCTTCGATTTCTGACCTTTTTGGCCTTGTCATATCCAAGCCCTTTCTAGTTGGTATGAGGCTTAAATTTTATGGGTAAAAGGCCTTTCCCCCGAGCATGATTGAACTGGCTTGTTTGTGAGGTATTAGCCTTGGATTTTGGGACATGTTGATCCTGACTCCTCTAGCCCCATTTCAATTGGTATTAGCCTTCGATTTCTTACCTTTTTGGCCTTGTCATATCCAATCCCTTTCTAGTTGGTATGAGGCTTAAATTTTATGGGTAAAAGGCTTTTCCTTCGAGAATGATTGAACTGGCTTGTTTGAGGGGGTATTAGCATTGGATTTTGGGACATATTGATCCTGACTCGACTTGGCCCATTTCAATGGGTATTAGCCTTCGATTTCTGACTTTTTTGGTCATGTCATATCTAAGCCCTTTTTAGTTGGTATTAGGCTTAAATTTTATGGGTAAAAGGCTTTTCCCCCGAGCATGATTGAAGTGGCTTGTTTGAGGGGGTATAAGCCTTGGATTTTGGGACATATTGATCCTGACTCGACTTTCCCCATTTCAACGGGTATTAGCCTTCGATTTCTGACCTTTTTGGCCTTGTCATATCCAGGCCCTTTCTAGTTGGTATGAGGCTTACATTTTATGGGTAAAAGGCTTTTCCCCCGAGCATGATTGAACTGGCTTCTTTCATGGGTATTACCCTTGTATTTTGGGGGATGTTGATCCTGACTCGACTAGCCCCATTTCAATGGGTATTAGCCTTCGATTTCTAACTTTTTTGGCCTTGTCATATCCAAGACCTTTTTAGTTGGTATTAGGCTTAAATTTTATGGATAAATGGCTTTTCCCCCGAGCATGATTGAAATGGCTTGTTTGAGGGGGTATTGGCCTTGGATTTTGGGACATATTGATCCTGACTCGACTGGCCCCATTTCAATGGGTATTAGCCTTCAATTTCTTACCTTTTTGGTCTTGTCACATCCAAGCCCTTTTTACTTGGTATTAGGCTTGAATTTTATGGGTAAAAGGCTTTTCCCCCGAGCATGATTGAACTGGCTTGTTTGAGGAGGTATTAGCCTTGGATTTTGGGACATATTGATACTGACTCAACTAGCCCCAATTCAATGGTATTTGCCATCGATTTCTGACCTTTTTAGTCTTGTCATATCCAATACCTTTTTAGTTGGTATTAGGCTTAAATTTTATGGGTAAAAGACTTTTCCCCCGACCATGATTGAACTGGCTTGTTTGAGGGGGTATTAGCCTTGGATTTTGGGACAGATGGATCCTGACTCCACTAGCCCCATTTCAATGGGTATTAGCCTTCGATTTCTGACCTTTTTGGCCTTCTCATATCCAATCCCTTTCTAGTTGGTATGAGGCTTAAACTTTATGGGTAAAAGGCTTTTCCCTGGAGCATGATTGAACTGGCTTGTTTGAGGAGGTGTTAGCCTTGGATTTTGGGACATATTGATCCTGACTCGACTTGGCCCATTTCAATGGGTATTAGCCTTCGATTTCTGACTTTTTTGGTCTTGTCATATCCAAGCCCTTTGTTGTTGGTATTAGGCTTAAATTTTATGGGTAAAAGGCTTTTCCCCCGAGCATGATTGAACTGGCTTGTTTGAGGGGGTATTAGCCTTGGATTTTGGGACATATTGATCCTGACTCGACTAGCCCCATTTCAATGGGTATTAGCCTTCGATTTCTGACCTTTTTGGTCTTGTCATATCCAATACCTTTTTAGTTGGTATTAGGCTTAAATTTTATGGGTAAAAGACTTTTCCCCCGACCATGATTGAACTGGCTTGTTTGAGGGGGTATTAGCCTTGGATTTTGGGACATATTGATCCTGACTCGACTAGCCCCATTTCAATGGGTATTAGCCTTCGATTTCTGACTTTTTTGGCCTTGTCATATCCAAGCCCTTTTTAGTTGGTATTAGGCTTAAATTTTATGGGTAAAAGGCTTTTCCCTCGAGCATGATTGAACCGGCTTGTTTGAGGGGGTATTAGCCTTGGATTTTGCGACATATTGATACTGACTCAACTAGCCCCAATTCAATGGGTATTTGCCTTCGATTTCTGACCTTTTTGGTCTTGTCATAACCAATACCTTTGTTGTTGGTATTAGGCTTAAATTTTATGGGTAAAAGGCTTTTCCCCCGAGCATGATTGAATTGGCTTGTTTGAGGGGGTATTAGCCTTGGATTTTAGGACATATTGATCTTGACTCGACTAGCCCCATTTCAACGGGTATTAGCCTTTGATTTCTGACCTTTTTGGTCTTGTCATATCCAATACCTTTTTAGTTGGTATTAGGCTTAAATTTTATGTGTAAAAGACTTTTCCCCCGACCATGATTGAACTGGCTTGTTTGAGGGGGTATTAGCCTTGGATTTTGGGACATATTGATCCTGACTCGACTAGCCCCATTTCAATGGGTATTAGCCTTCGATTTCTGACTTTTTTGGCCTTGTCATATCCAAGCCCTTTTTAGTTGGTATTAGGCTTAAATTTTATGGGTAAAAGGCTTTTCCCCCGAGCATGATTGAACTGGCTTGTTTGAGGGGGTATTAGCCTTGGATTTTGCGACATATTGATACTGACTCGACTTGGCCCATTTCCATGGGTATTAGCCTTCGATTTCTGACTTTTTTTGTCTTGTCATATCCAAGCCTTTTTTAGTTGGTATTATGCTTAAATTTTATGGGTAAAAGGCTTTTCCCCCGAGCATGATTGAAATGGCTTGTTTGAGGGGGAGTTGGCCTTGGATTTTGGGACATATTGATCCTGACTCGACTAGCCCCATTTCAATGGGTATTAGCCTTCGATTTCTGACCTTTTTGGTCTTGTCATATCCAATACCTTTTTAGTTGGTATTAGGCTTAAATTTTATGGGTAAAAGACTTTTCCCCCGACCATGATTGAACTGGCTTGTTTGAGGGGGTATTAGCCTTGGATTTTAGGACATATTGATCCTGACTCGACTAGCCCCATTTCAATGGGTATTAGCCTTCGATTTCTGACTTTTTTGGCCTTGTCATATCCAAGCCCTTTTTAGTTGGTATTAGGCTTAAATTTTATGGGTAAAAGGCTTTTCCCTCGAGCATGATTGAACCGGCTTGTTTGAGGGGGTATTAGCCTTGGATTTTGCGACATATTGATACTGACTCAACTAGCCCCAATTCAATGGGTATTTGCCTTCGATTTCTGACCTTTTTGGTCTTGTCATAACCAATACCTTTGTTGTTGGTATTAGGCTTAAATTTTATGGGTAAAAGGCTTTTCCCCCGAGCATGATTGAACTGGCTTGTTTGAGGGGGTATTAGCCTTGGATTTTAGGACATATTGATCTTGACTCGACTAGCCCCATTTCAACGGGTATTAGCCTTTGATTTCTGACCTTTTTGGTCTTGTCATATCCAATACCTTTTTAGTTGGTATTAGGCTTAAATTTTATGGGTAAAAGACTTTTCCCCCGACCATGATTGAACTGGCTTGTTTGAGGGGGTATTAGCCTTGGATTTTGGGACATATTGATCCTGACTCGACTAGCCCCATTTCAATGGGTATTAGCCTTCGATTTCTGACTTTTTTGGCCTTGTCATATCCAAGCCCTTTTTAGTTGGTATTAGGCTTAAATTTTATGGGTAAAAGGCTTTTCCCCCGAGCATGATTGAACTGGCTTGTTTGAGGGGGTATTAGCCTTGGATTTTGCGACATATTGATACTGACTCGACTTGGCCCATTTCCATGGGTATTAGCCTTCGATTTCTGACTTTTTTTGTCTTGTCATATCCAAGCCTTTTTTAGTTGGTATTATGCTTAAATTTTATGGGTAAAAGGCTTTTCCCCCGAGCATGATTGAAATGGCTTGTTTGAGGGGGAGTTGGCCTTGGATTTTGGGACATATTGATCCTGACTCGACTAGCCCCATTTCAATGGGTATTAGCCTTTGATTTCTGACCTTTTTGGCCTTCTCATATCCAATCCCTTTGTTGTTGGTATTAGGCTTAAATTTTATGGGTAAACGGCTTTTCCCCCGAGCATGATTGAAATGGCTTGTTTGATGGGGTATTAGCCTTGGATTTTGGGACATATTGATCCTGACTCGACTAGCCCCATTTCAATGGGTATTAGCCTTCGATTTCTGACCTTTTTGGTCTTGTTATATCCAAGCCCTATGTTGTTGGTATTAGGCTTAAATTTTATGGGTAAAAGGCTTTTCCCCCGAGCATGATTGAACTGGCTTGTTTGAGGGGGTATTAGCATTGGATTTTGGGACATATTGATCCTGACTCGACTTGCCCCATTTCAATGGGTATTAGCCTTCGATTTCTGACCTTTTTGGCCTTGTCATATCCAAGCCCATTCTAGTTGGTATGAGGCTTACATTTTATGGGTAAAAGGCTTTTCCCCCGAGCATGATTGAACTGGCTTGTTTTATGGGTATTAGCCTTGTATTTTGGGAGATGTTGATCCTGACTCGACTAGCCCCATTTCAATGGGTATTAGATTTTGATTTCTGACTTTTTTGGCCTTGTCATATCCAAGACCTTTTTAGTTGGTATTAGGCTTAAATTTTATGGGTAAACGGCTTTTCCCACGAGCATGAATGAAATGGCTTGTTTGAGGGGGTATTGGCCTTGGATTTTGGGACATATTGATCCTGACTCGACTAGCCCCATTTCAATGCGTATTAGCCTTCGATTTCTGACCTTTTTGGTCTTGTTATATCCAAGCCCTATGTTGTTGGTATTAGGCTTAAATTTTATGGGTAAAATGCTTTTCCCCCGAGCATGATTGAACTGGTTTGTTTGAGGGGGTATTAGCCTTGGATTTTGGGACATATTGATCCTGACTCGACTAGCCCCATTTCAATGGGTATTAGCCTTTGATTTCTGACCTTTTTGGCCTTCTCATATCCAATCCCTTTCTAGTTGGTTTGAGGGTTAAATTTTATGGGTAAAAGGCTTTTCCTCCGAGCATGATTGAACTGGCCTGTTTTAGGGGGTATTAGCCTTGGATTTTGGGACATATTGATCCTGACTCGACTAGCCCCATTTCAATGGGTATTAGCCTTCGATTTCTGACCTTTTTGGTCTTGTCATATCCAAGCCCTTTGTTGTTGGTATTAGGCTTAAATTTTATGGGTAAACGGCTTTTCCCCGGAGCATGATTGAAATGGCTTGTTTGAAGGGGTATTGCCTTGGATTTTGGGACATATTGATCCTGACTCGACTAGCCCCATTTCAATGGGTATTAGCCTTCGATTTCTGACCTTTTTGGTCTTGTTATATCCAACCCCTTTGTTGTTGGTATTAGGCTTAAATTTTATGGGTAAAAGGCTTTTCCCACGAGCATGATTGAAATAGCTTGTTTGACGGGGTATTAGCCTTGGATTTTGGGACATATTGATCCTGACTCGACTTGCCCCATTTCAATGGGTATTAGCCTTCAATTTCTGACCTTTTTGGCCTTGTCATATCCAAGCCCTTTCTAGTTGGTATGAGGCTTACATTTTATGGGTAAAAGGCTTTCCC
Organism: Salix caprea; assembly: GCA_964035475.1. Classification (NCBI taxonomy): domain Eukaryota; kingdom Viridiplantae; phylum Streptophyta; class Magnoliopsida; order Malpighiales; family Salicaceae; genus Salix; species Salix caprea. The sequence goes on along the minus strand of OZ037745.1, from coordinate 48,204 downwards.
CCCGAGCATGATTGAACTGGCTTGTTTTATTGGTATTAGCCTTGTATTTTGGGACATGTTGATACTGACTCGACTAGCCTCATTTCGATGGGTATTAGCCTTCGATTTCTGACTTTTTTGGCCTTGTCAAATCCAAGCCCTTTGTTGCTAGTATTAGGCTTAAATTTTATGGGTAAAAGGCCTTTCCCCCGAGCATGATTGAACTGGCTTGTTTGTGGGGTATTAGCCTTGGATTTTGGGACATATTGATCCTGACTCGACTAGCCCCATTTAAATGGGTATTAGCTTTCGATTTCTAACTTTTTTGGTCTTGTCATATCCAAGCCCTTTTTAGTTGGTATTAGGCTTAAATTTTATGGGTAAACGGCTTTTCCCCCGAGCATGATTGAAATGGCTTGTTTGAGGGGGTATTAGCCTTGGATTTTGGGACATTGATCCTTACTCGACTAGCCCCATTTCAATGGGTATTAGCCTTCGATTTCTGACCTTTTTGGCCTTGTCATATCTAATCCGTTTCTAGTTGGTATGAGGCTTAAATTTTATGAGTAATAGGCTTTTCCCCCGAGCATGATTGAACTGGGTTGTTTGAGAGGGTATTAGCCTTGGATTTTGGGAAATATTGATCCTGACTCGACTAGCCCCATTTCAAGGGGTATTAGCTTTCGATTTCTGACCTTTTTGGCCTTGTCATATCCAAGCCCTTTCTAGTTGGTAGGAGGCTTAAATTTTATGGGTAAAAGGCTTTTCCCCTGAGCATGATTGAACTGGCTTGTTTTATGGGTATTAGCCTTGTATTTTGGGACATGTTGATCCTTACTCGACTAGCCCCATTTCGATGGGTATTAGCCTTCGATTTCTAACTTTTTTGTTCTTGTCATATCCAACCCTTTTTAGTTGGTATTAGGCTTAAATTTTATGGGTAAACGGCTTTTCCCCCGAGCATGATTGAAATGGCTTGTTTGAGGGGGTATTAGCCTTGGATTTTGGGACATATTGATCCTGATTCGACTAGCCCCATTTCAATGGGTATTAGCCTTCGATTTCTGACCTTTTTGGTCTTGTCATATCCAAGCCCTTTGTTGTTGGTATTAGGCTTAAATTTTATGGGTAAAAGGCTTTTCCCCCGAGCATGATTGAACTGGCTTGTTTGAGGGGGTATTAGCCTTGGATTTTGGGACATATTGATCCAGACTCGACTTGGCCCATTTCGATGGGTATTAGCCTTCGATTTCTGACTTTTTTTGTCTTGTCATATCCAAGCCCTTTTTAGTTGGTATTATGCTTAAATTTTATGGGTAAAAGGCTTTTCCCCCGAGCATGATTGAAATGGCTTGTTTGAGGGGGGTTGGCCTTGGATTTTGGGACATATTGATCATGACTCGACTAGCCCCATTTCAATGGGTATTAGCCTTCGATTTGTTACGTTTTTGGTCTTGCCACATCCAAGCCCTTTTTAGTTGGTATTAGGCTTAAATTTTATGGGTAAAAGACTTTTCCCCCGAGCATGATTGAACTGGCTTGTTTGATGGGGTATTAGCCTTGGATTTTGGGACATATTGATACTGACTCAACTAGCCCCAATTCAATGGGTATTTGCCTTCGATTTCTGACCTTTTTGGTCTTGTCATATCCAATACCTTTTTAGTTGGTATTAGGCTTAAATTTTATGGGTAAAAGACTTTTCCCCCGACCATGATTGAAATGGCTTGTTTGAGGGGGTATTAGCCTTGGATTTTGGGACATATTGATCTTGACTCGACAATCCCCATTTCAATGGGTATTAGCCTTTGATTTCTGACCTTTTTGGCCTTCTCATATCCAATCCCTTTGTTGTTGGTATTAGGCTTAAATTTTATGGGTAAACGGCTTTTCCCCCGAGCATGATTGAAATGGCTTGTTTGATGGGGTATTAGCCTTGGATTTTGCGACATATTGATCTTGACTCAACTACCCCATTTCAATGGGTATTTGCCTTTGATTTCTGACCTTTTTGGTCTTGTCATATCCAATAACTTTTTAGTTGGTCTTAGGCTTAAATTTTATGGGAAAAAGACTTTTCCCCCGATCATGATTGAAATGGCTTGTTTGAGGGGGTATTAGCCTTGGATTTTGGGACATATTGATCTTGACTCGACTTTCCCCATTTCAATGGGTATTAGCTTCGATTTATGACTTTTATGGCCTTGTCATATCCAAGCCCTTTGTAGTTGGTATGAGGCTTAAATTTTATGGGTAAAAGGCTTCTCCCACGAGCATGATTGAACTGGCTTGTCTGAGGGGGTATTAGCCTTGGATTTTGGGACATATTGAACCTGACTCGACTAGCCCCTTTTCAATGGGTATTAGCCTACGATTTCTGACCTTTTTGGTCTTGTCATATCCAAGCCCTTTGTTGTTGGTATTAGGCTTAAATTTTATGGGTAAACGACTTTTCCCCCGAGCATGATTGAATTGGATTTTGAGGGGGTATTAGCCTTGGATTTTGGGACATATTGATCTTGACTCGACTAGCCCCATTTCAATGGGTATTAGCCTTCAATTTCTGACCTTTTTGGTCTTGTTATATCCAAGCCCTTTGTTGTTGGTATTAGGCTTAAATTTTATGGGTAAAAGGCTTTTCCCACGAGCATGATTGAAATGGCTTGTTTGAGGGGGTATTAGCCTTGGATTTTGGGACATATTGATCCTGACTCGACTTGCCCCATTTCAATGGGTATTAGCCTTCGATTTCTGACCTTTTTGGCCTTGTCATATCCAAGCCCTTTCTAGTTGGTATGAGGCTTACATTTTATGGGTAAAAGGCTTTTCCCCCGAGCATGATTGAACTGGCTTGTTTTATTGGTATTAGCCTTGTATTTTGGGACATGTTGATCCTGACTCGACTAGCCCCATTTCGATGGGTATTAGCCTTCGATTTCTGACTTTTTTGGCCTTGTCAAATCCAAGCCCTTTGTTGCTGGTATTAGGCTTAAATTTTATGGGTAAAAGGCCTTTCCCCCGAGCATGATTGAACTGGCTTGTTTGTGGGGTATTAGCCTTGGATTTTGGGACATATTGATCCTGACTCGACTAGCCCCATTTAAATGGGTATTAGCTTTCGATTTCTAACTTTTTTGGTCTTGTCATATCCAACCCTTTTTAGTTGGTATTAGGCTTAAATTTTATGGGTAAACGGCTTTCCCCCCGAGCATGATTGAAATGGCTTTTTTGAGGGGGTATTAGCCTTGGATTTTGGGACATATTGATCCTGATTCGACTAGCCCCATTTCAATGGGTATTAGCCTTCGATTTCTGACCTTTTTGGTCTTGTCATATCCAAGCCCTTTGTTGTTGGTATGAGGCTTAAATTTTATATGTAAAAGGCTTTTCCCCCGAGCATGATTGAACTGGCTTGTTTGAGGGGGTATTAGCCTTGGATTTTGGGACATATTGATCCAGACTCGACTTGGCCCATTTCGATGGGTATTAGCCTTTGATTTCTGACTTTTTTTGTCTTGTCATATCCAAGCCCTTTTTATTTGGTATTATGCTTAAATTTTATGGGTAAAAGGCTTTTCCCCCGAGCATGATTGAAATGGCTTGTTTGTGGGGGGTTGGCCTTGGATTTTGGGACATATTGATCATAACTCGACTAGCCCCATTTCAATGGGTATTAGCCTTCGATTTCTTACCTTTTTGGTCTTGTCACATCCAAGCCCTTTTTAGTTGGTATTAGGCTTAAATTTTATGGGTAAAAGACTTTTCCCCCGAGCATGATTGAACTGGCTTGTTTGAGGGGGTATTAGCCTTGGATTTTGGGACATATTGATCCTGACTCGACTAGCCCCATTTCAATGGGTATTAGCCTTTGATTTCTGACCTTTTTGGCCTTCTCATATCCAATCCCTTTGTTGTTGGTATTAGGCTTAAATTTTATGGGTAAACGGCTTTTCCCCCGAGCATGATTGAAATGGCTTGTTTGAGGGGTATTAGCCTTGGATTTTGGGACATATTGATCCTGACTCGACTAGCCCCATTTCAATGGGTATTAGCCTTTGATTTTTGACCTTTTTGGCCTTCTCATATCCAATCCCTTTGTTGTTGGTATTAGGCTTAAATTTTATGGGTAAACGGCTTTTCCCCCGAGCATGATTGAAATGGCTTGTTTGAGGGGGTATTAGCCTTGGATTTTGGGACATATTGATCCTAACTCGACTAGCCCCATTTCAATGGGTATTAGCCTTCGATTTCTGACCTTTTTGGCCTTGTCATATCCAAGCCCATTCTAGTTGGTATGAGGCTTACATTTTATGGGTAAAAGGCTTTTCCCCCGAGCATGATTGAACTGGCTTGTTTTATGGGTATTAGCCTTGTATTTTGGGAGATGTTGATCCTGACTCGACTAGCCCCATTTCAAGGGGTATTAGCTTTCGATTTCTGACCTTTTTGGCCTTGTCATATCCAAGCCCTTTCTAGTTGGTAGGAGGCTTAAATTTTATGGGTAAAAGGCTTTTCCCCTGAGCATGATTGAACTGGCTTGTTTTATGGGTATTAGCCTTGTATTTTGGGACATGTTGATCCTTACTCGACTAGCCCCATTTCGATGGGTATTAGCCTTCGATTTCTAACTTTTTTGTTCTTGTCATATCCAACCCTTTTTAGTTGGTATTAGGCTTAAATTTTATGGGTAAACGGCTTTTCCCCCGAGCATGATTGAAATGGCTTGTTTGAGGGGGTATTAGCCTTGGATTTTGGGACATATTGATCCTGATTCGACTAGCCCCATTTCAATGGGTATTAGCCTTCGATTTCTGACCTTTTTGGTCTTGTCATATCCAAGCCCTTTGTTGTTGGTATTAGGCTTAAATTTTATGGGTAAAAGGCTTTTCCCCCGAGCATGATTGAACTGGCTTGTTTGAGGGGGTATTAGCCTTGGATTTTGGGACATATTGATCCAGACTCGACTTGGCCCATTTCGATGGGTATTAGCCTTCGATTTCTGACTTTTTTTGTCTTGTCATATCCAAGCCCTTTTTAGTTGGTATTATGCTTAAATTTTATGGGTAAAAGGCTTTTCCCCCGAGCATGATTGAAATGGCTTGTTTGAGGGGGGTTGGCCTTGGATTTTGGGACATATTGATCATGACTCGACTAGCCCCATTTCAATGGGTATTAGCCTTCGATTTGTTACGTTTTTGGTCTTGCCACATCCAAGCCCTTTTTAGTTGGTATTAGGCTTAAATTTTATGGGTAAAAGACTTTTCCCCCGAGCATGATTGAACTGGCTTGTTTGATGGGGTATTAGCCTTGGATTTTGGGACATATTGATACTGACTCAACTAGCCCCAATTCAATGGGTATTTGCCTTCGATTTCTGACCTTTTTGGTCTTGTCATATCCAATACCTTTTTAGTTGGTATTAGGCTTAAATTTTATGGGTAAAAGACTTTTCCCCCGACCATGATTGAAATGGCTTGTTTGAGGGGGTATTAGCCTTGGATTTTGGGACATATTGATCTTGACTCGACAATCCCCATTTCAATGGGTATTAGCCTTTGATTTCTGACCTTTTTGGCCTTCTCATATCCAATCCCTTTGTTGTTGGTATTAGGCTTAAATTTTATGGGTAAACGGCTTTTCCCCCGAGCATGATTGAAATGGCTTGTTTGAGGGGGTATTAGCCTTGGATTTTGCGACATATTGATCTTGACTCAACTACCCCATTTCAATGGGTATTTGCCTTTGATTTCTGACCTTTTTGGTCTTGTCATATCCAATAACTTTTTAGTTGGTCTTAGGCTTAAATTTTATGGGAAAAAGACTTTTCCCCCGATCATGATTGAAATGGCTTGTTTGAGGGGGTATTAGCCTTGGATTTTGGGACATATTGATCTTGACTCGACTTTCCCCATTTCAATGGGTATTAGCTTCGATTTATGACTTTTATGGCCTTGTCATATCCAAGCCCTTTGTAGTTGGTATGAGGCTTAAATTTTATGGGTAAAAGGCTTCTCCCACGAGCATGATTGAACTGGCTTGTCTGAGGGGGTATTAGCCTTGGATTTTGGGACATATTGAACCTGACTCGACTAGCCCCTTTTCAATGGGTATTAGCCTACGATTTCTGACCTTTTTGGTCTTGTCATATCCAAGCCCTTTGTTGTTGGTATTAGGCTTAAATTTTATGGGTAAACGACTTTTCCCCCGAGCATGATTGAATTGGATTTTGAGGGGGTATTAGCCTTGGATTTTGGGACATATTGATCTTGACTCGACTAGCCCCATTTCAATGGGTATTAGCCTTCAATTTCTGACCTTTTTGGTCTTGTTATATCCAAGCCCTTTGTTGTTGGTATTAGGCTTAAATTTTATGGGTAAAAGGCTTTTCCCACGAGCATGATTGAAATGGCTTGTTTGAGGGGGTATTAGCCTTGGATTTTGGGACATATTGATCCTGACTCGACTTGCCCCATTTCAATGGGTATTAGCCTTCGATTTCTGACCTTTTTGGCCTTGTCATATCCAAGCCCTTTCTAGTTGGTATGAGGCTTACATTTTATGGGTAAAAGGCTTTTCCCCCGAGCATGATTGAACTGGCTTGTTTTATTGGTATTAGCCTTGTATTTTGGGACATGTTGATCCTGACTCGACTAGCCCCATTTCGATGGGTATTAGCCTTCGATTTCTGACTTTTTTGGCCTTGTCAAATCCAAGCCCTTTGTTGCTGGTATTAGGCTTAAATTTTATGGGTAAAAGGCCTTTCCCCCGAGCATGATTGAACTGGCTTGTTTGTGGGGTATTAGCCTTGGATTTTGGGACATATTGATCCTGACTCGACTAGCCCCATTTAAATGGGTATTAGCTTTCGATTTCTAACTTTTTTGGTCTTGTCATATCCAACCCTTTTTAGTTGGTATTAGGCTTAAATTTTATGGGTAAACGGCTTTCCCCCCGAGCATGATTGAAATGGCTTTTTTGAGGGGGTATTAGCCTTGGATTTTGGGACATATTGATCCTGATTCGACTAGCCCCATTTCAATGGGTATTAGCCTTCGATTTCTGACCTTTTTGGTCTTGTCATATCCAAGCCCTTTGTTGTTGGTATGAGGCTTAAATTTTATATGTAAAAGGCTTTTCCCCCGAGCATGATTGAACTGGCTTGTTTGAGGGGGTATTAGCCTTGGATTTTGGGACATATTGATCCAGACTCGACTTGGCCCATTTCGATGGGTATTAGCCTTTGATTTCTGACTTTTTTTGTCTTGTCATATCCAAGCCCTTTTTATTTGGTATTATGCTTAAATTTTATGGGTAAAAGGCTTTTCCCCCGAGCATGATTGAAATGGCTTGTTTGTGGGGGGTTGGCCTTGGATTTTGGGACATATTGATCATAACTCGACTAGCCCCATTTCAATGGGTATTAGCCTTCGATTTCTTACCTTTTTGGTCTTGTCACATCCAAGCCCTTTTTAGTTGGTATTAGGCTTAAATTTTATGGGTAAAAGACTTTTCCCCCGAGCATGATTGAACTGGCTTGTTTGAGGGGGTATTAGCCTTGGATTTTGGGACATATTGATCCTGACTCGACTAGCCCCATTTCAATGGGTATTAGCCTTTGATTTCTGACCTTTTTGGCCTTCTCATATCCAATCCCTTTGTTGTTGGTATTAGGCTTAAATTTTATGGGTAAACGGCTTTTCCCCCGAGCATGATTGAAATGGCTTGTTTGAGGGGTATTAGCCTTGGATTTTGGGACATATTGATCCTGACTCGACTAGCCCCATTTCAATGGGTATTAGCCTTTGATTTTTGACCTTTTTGGCCTTCTCATATCCAATCCCTTTGTTGTTGGTATTAGGCTTAAATTTTATGGGTAAACGGCTTTTCCCCCGAGCATGATTGAAATGGCTTGTTTGAGGGGGTATTAGCCTTGGATTTTGGGACATATTGATCCTAACTCGACTAGCCCCATTTCAATGGGTATTAGCCTTCGATTTCTGACCTTTTTGGCCTTGTCATATCCAAGCCCATTCTAGTTGGTATGAGGCTTACATTTTATGGGTAAAAGGCTTTTCCCCCGAGCATGATTGAACTGGCTTGTTTTATGGGTATTAGCCTTGTATTTTGGGAGATGTTGATCCTGACTCGACTAGCCCCATTTCAATGGGTATTAGCCTTCAATTTCTGACTTTTTTGGCCTTGTCATATCCAAGACCTTTTTAGTTGGTATTAGGCTTAAATTTTATGGGTAAACTGGTTTTCCCCCGAGCATGATTGAAATGGCTTGTTTGAGGGGGTATTGGCCATAGATTTTGGGACATATTGATCCTGACTCGACTAGCCCCATTTCCATGGGTATTAGCCTTCGATTTCTGACCTTTTTGGCCTTGTCATATCCAAGCCCTTTCTAGTTTGTATGAGGCTTACATTTTATGGGTAAAAGGCTTTTCCCCCGAGCATGATTGAACTGGCTTGTTTGAGGGGGTATTAGCCTTGGATTTTGGGACATATTGATCCAGACTCGACTTGGCCCATTTCGATGGGTATTAGCCTTCGATTTCTGACTTTTTTTGTCTTGTCATATCCAAGCCCTTTTTAGTTGGTATTATGCTTAAATTTTATGGGTAAAAGGCTTTTCCCCCGAGCATGATTGAAATGGCTTGTTTGAGGGGGGTTGGCCTTGGATTTTGGGACATATTGATCATGACTCGACTAGCCCCATTTCAATGGGTATTAGCCTTCGATTTGTTACGTTTTTGGTCTTGCCACATCCAAGCCCTTTTTAGTTGGTATTAGGCTTAAATTTTATGGGTAAAAGACTTTTCCCCCGAGCATGATTGAACTGGCTTGTTTGATGGGGTATTAGCCTTGGATTTTGGGACATATTGATACTGACTCAACTAGCCCCAATTCAATGGGTATTTGCCTTCGATTTCTGACCTTTTTGGTCTTGTCATATCCAATACCTTTTTAGTTGGTATTAGGCTTAAATTTTATGGGTAAAAGACTTTTCCCCCGACCATGATTGAAATGGCTTGTTTGAGGGGGTATTAGCCTTGGATTTTGGGACATATTGATCTTGACTCGACAATCCCCATTTCAATGGGTATTAGCCTTTGATTTCTGACCTTTTTGGCCTTCTCATATCCAATCCCTTTGTTGTTGGTATTAGGCTTAAATTTTATGGGTAAACGGCTTTTCCCCCGAGCATGATTGAAATGGCTTGTTTGAGGGGGTATTAGCCTTGGATTTTGCGACATATTGATCTTGACTCAACTACCCCATTTCAATGGGTATTTGCCTTTGATTTCTGACCTTTTTGGTCTTGTCATATCCAATAACTTTTTAGTTGGTCTTAGGCTTAAATTTTATGGGAAAAAGACTTTTCCCCCGATCATGATTGAAATGGCTTGTTTGAGGGGGTATTAGCCTTGGATTTTGGGACATATTGATCTTGACTCGACTTTCCCCATTTCAATGGGTATTAGCTTCGATTTATGACTTTTATGGCCTTGTCATATCCAAGCCCTTTGTAGTTGGTATGAGGCTTAAATTTTATGGGTAAAAGGCTTCTCCCACGAGCATGATTGAACTGGCTTGTCTGAGGGGGTATTAGCCTTGGATTTTGGGACATATTGAACCTGACTCGACTAGCCCCTTTTCAATGGGTATTAGCCTACGATTTCTGACCTTTTTGGTCTTGTCATATCCAAGCCCTTTGTTGTTGGTATTAGGCTTAAATTTTATGGGTAAACGACTTTTCCCCCGAGCATGATTGAATTGGATTTTGAGGGGGTATTAGCCTTGGATTTTGGGACATATTGATCTTGACTCGACTAGCCCCATTTCAATGGGTATTAGCCTTCAATTTCTGACCTTTTTGGTCTTGTTATATCCAAGCCCTTTGTTGTTGGTATTAGGCTTAAATTTTATGGGTAAAAGGCTTTTCCCACGAGCATGATTGAAATGGCTTGTTTGAGGGGGTATTAGCCTTGGATTTTGGGACATATTGATCCTGACTCGACTTGCCCCATTTCAATGGGTATTAGCCTTCGATTTCTGACCTTTTTGGCCTTGTCATATCCAAGCCCTTTCTAGTTGGTATGAGGCTTACATTTTATGGGTAAAAGGCTTTTCCCCCGAGCATGATTGAACTGGCTTGTTTTATTGGTATTAGCCTTGTATTTTGGGACATGTTGATCCTGACTCGACTAGCCCCATTTCGATGGGTATTAGCCTTCGATTTCTGACTTTTTTGGCCTTGTCAAATCCAAGCCCTTTGTTGCTGGTATTAGGCTTAAATTTTATGGGTAAAAGGCCTTTCCCCCGAGCATGATTGAACTGGCTTGTTTGTGGGGTATTAGCCTTGGATTTTGGGACATATTGATCCTGACTCGACTAGCCCCATTTAAATGGGTATTAGCTTTCGATTTCTAACTTTTTTGGTCTTGTCATATCCAACCCTTTTTAGTTGGTATTAGGCTTAAATTTTATGGGTAAACGGCTTTCCCCCCGAGCATGATTGAAATGGCTTTTTTGAGGGGGTATTAGCCTTGGATTTTGGGACATATTGATCCTGATTCGACTAGCCCCATTTCAATGGGTATTAGCCTTCGATTTCTGACCTTTTTGGTCTTGTCATATCCAAGCCCTTTGTTGTTGGTATGAGGCTTAAATTTTATATGTAAAAGGCTTTTCCCCCGAGCATGATTGAACTGGCTTGTTTGAGGGGGTATTAGCCTTGGATTTTGGGACATATTGATCCAGACTCGACTTGGCCCATTTCGATGGGTATTAGCCTTTGATTTCTGACTTTTTTTGTCTTGTCATATCCAAGCCCTTTTTATTTGGTATTATGCTTAAATTTTATGGGTAAAAGGCTTTTCCCCCGAGCATGATTGAAATGGCTTGTTTGTGGGGGGTTGGCCTTGGATTTTGGGACATATTGATCATAACTCGACTAGCCCCATTTCAATGGGTATTAGCCTTCGATTTCTTACCTTTTTGGTCTTGTCACATCCAAGCCCTTTTTAGTTGGTATTAGGCTTAAATTTTATGGGTAAAAGACTTTTCCCCCGAGCATGATTGAACTGGCTTGTTTGAGGGGGTATTAGCCTTGGATTTTGGGACATATTGATCCTGACTCGACTAGCCCCATTTCAATGGGTATTAGCCTTTGATTTCTGACCTTTTTGGCCTTCTCATATCCAATCCCTTTGTTGTTGGTATTAGGCTTAAATTTTATGGGTAAACGGCTTTTCCCCCGAGCATGATTGAAATGGCTTGTTTGAGGGGTATTAGCCTTGGATTTTGGGACATATTGATCCTGACTCGACTAGCCCCATTTCAATGGGTATTAGCCTTTGATTTTTGACCTTTTTGGCCTTCTCATATCCAATCCCTTTGTTGTTGGTATTAGGCTTAAATTTTATGGGTAAACGGCTTTTCCCCCGAGCATGATTGAAATGGCTTGTTTGAGGGGGTATTAGCCTTGGATTTTGGGACATATTGATCCTAACTCGACTAGCCCCATTTCAATGGGTATTAGCCTTCGATTTCTGACCTTTTTGGCCTTGTCATATCCAAGCCCATTCTAGTTGGTATGAGGCTTACATTTTATGGGTAAAAGGCTTTTCCCCCGAGCATGATTGAACTGGCTTGTTTTATGGGTATTAGCCTTGTATTTTGGGAGATGTTGATCCTGACTCGACTAGCCCCATTTCAATGGGTATTAGCCTTCAATTTCTGACTTTTTTGGCCTTGTCATATCCAAGACCTTTTTAGTTGGTATTAGGCTTAAATTTTATGGGTAAACTGGTTTTCCCCCGAGCATGATTGAAATGGCTTGTTTGAGGGGGTATTGGCCATAGATTTTGGGACATATTGATCCTGACTCGACTAGCCCCATTTCCATGGGTATTAGCCTTCGATTTCTGACCTTTTTGGCCTTGTCATATCCAAGCCCTTTCTAGTTTGTATGAGGCTTACATTTTATGGGTAAAAGGCTTTTCCCCCGAGCATGATTGAACTGGCTTGTTTTATGGGTATTAGCCTTGTATTTTGGGACATGTTGATCCTGACTCGACTAGCCCCATTTCAATGGGTATTAGACTTCGATTTCTGAATTTTTTGGCCTTGTCATATCCAAGACCTTTTTAGTTGGTATTAGGCTTAAATTTTATGGGTAAACGGCTTTTCCCCCGAGCATGAATGAAATGGCTTGTTTGAGGGGGTATTGGCCTTGGATTTTGGGACATATTGATCCTGACTCGACTACCCCATTTCAATGGGTATTAGCCTTCGATTTCTGACTTTTTTGGTCTTGTCATATCCAAGCCCTTTTTAGTTGGTATTAGGCTTAAATTTTATGGGTTAAAGGTTTTTTTTTTTCCTTTAGCATGATTGAACTGGCTTGTTTTATAGGTATTAGCCTTGTATTTTGGGACATGTTGATCCTGACTCGACTAGCCCCATATCGATGGGTATTAGCCTTCGATTTCTGACTTTTTTGGCCTTGTATTATCCAAGCCCTTTGTTGCTGGTATTAGGCTTAAATTTTATGGGTAAAAGGCCTTTCCCTCGAGCATGATTGAACTGGCTTGTTTGTGGGGTATTAGCCTTGGATTTTGGGACATATTGATCCTAACTCGACTAGCCCCTTTTCAATGGGTATTAGCCTTCGATTTCTGATCTTTTTGGTCTTGTCATATCCAAGCCCTTTGTTGTTGGTATTAGGCTTAAATTTTATGGGTAAACAGCTTTTCCCCCGAGCATGATTGAAATGGCTTGTTTGAGGGGGTATTAGCCTTGGATTTTGGGACATATTGATCCTGACTTGACTAGCCCCATTTCAATGGGTATTAGCCTTCGATTTCTGACCTTTTTGGTCATGGTATATCCAAGCCCTTTGTTGCTGGTATTAGGCTTAAATTTTATGGGTAAAAGGCCTTTCCCTCGAGCATGATTGAACTGGCTTGTTTGTGGGGTATTAGCCTTGGATTTTGGGACATATTGATCCTGACTCGACTAGCCCCTTTTCAATGGGTATTAGCCTTCGATTTCTGATCTTTTTGGTCTTGTCATATCCAAGCCCTTTGTTGTTGGTATTAGGCTTAAATTTTATGGGTAAACAGCTTTTCCCCCGAGCATGATTGAAATGGCTTGTTTGAGGGGGTATTAGCCTTGGATTTTGGGACATATTGATCCTGACTTGACTAGCCCCATTTCAATGGGTATTAGCCTTCGATTTCTGACCTTTTTGGTCATGGTATATCCAAACCCTTTGTTGTTGGTATTAGGCTTAAATTTTATGGGTAAAAGGCTTTTCCCCCGAGCATGATTGAACTGGCTTGTTTGAGGGGGTGCTAGCACCAATTCAATGGGTATTTGCCTTTGATTTCTGACCTTTTTGGTCTTGTCATATCCAATACCTTTTTAGTTGGTATTAGGCTTAAATTTTATGGGTAAAAGACTTTTCCCCCGACCATGATTGAACTGGCTTGTTTGAGGGGGTATTAGCCTTGGATTTTGGGACATATTGATCCTGACTCGACTAGCCCCATTTCAATGGGTATTAGCCTTCGATTTCTGACCTTTTTGGCCTTCTCATATCCAATCTCTTTCTAGTTGGTATGAGTGTTAAATTTTTTGGGTAAAAGGCTTTTCCCCCGAGCATGATTGAACTGGCCTGTTTTAGGGGGTATTAGCCTTGGATTTTGGGACATATTGATCCTGACTCGACTAGCCCCATTTCAATGGGTATTAGCCTTCGATTTCTGACCTTTTTGGTCTTGTCATATCCAAGCCCTTTGTTGTTGGTATTAGGCTTAAATTTTATGGGTAAACGGCTTTTCCCCGGAGCATGATTGAAATGGCTTGTTTGAAGGGGTATTGCCTTGGATTTTGGGACATATTGATCCTGACTCGACTAGCCCCATTTCAATGGGTATTAGCCTTCGATTTCTGACCTTTTTGGTCTTGTTATATCCAAGCCCTTTGTTGTTGGTATTAGGCTTAAATTTTATGGGTAAAAGGCTTTTCCCACGAGCATGATTGAAATGGCTTGTTTGAGGGGGTATTAGCCTTGGATTTTGGGACATATTGATCCTGACTCGACTTGCCCCATTTCAATGGGTATTAGCCTTTGATTTCTGACCTTTTTGGCCTTGTCATATCCAAGCCCTTTCTAGTTGGTATGAGGCTTACATTTTATGGGTAAAAGGCTTTTCCCCCGAGCATGATTGAACTGGCTTATTTTATTGGTATTAGCCTTGTATTTTGGGACATGTTGATCCTGACTCGACTAGCCCCATTTCGATGGGTATTAGCCTTCGATTTCTGACTTTTTTGGCCTTGTCAAATCCAAGCCCTTTGTTGCTGGTATTAGGCTTAAATTTTATGGGTAAAAGGCCTTTCCCCCGAGCATGATTGAACTGGCTTGTTTGTGCGGTATTAGCCTTGGATTTTAGGATATATTGATCCTGACTCGACTAGCCCCATTTAAATGGGTATTAGCTTTCGATTTCTAACTTTTTTTGGTCTTGTCATATCCAAGCCCTTTTTAGTTGGTATTAGGCTTAAATTTTATGGGTAAATGGCTTTTCCCCCGAGCATGATTGAAATGGCTTGTTTGAGGGGGTATTAGCCTTGGATTTTGGGACATTGATCCTTACTCGACTAGCCCCATTTCAATGGGTATTAGCCTTCGATTTCTGACCTTTTTGGCCTTGTCATATCTAATCCATTTCTAGTTGGTATGAGTCTTAAATTTTATGGGTAATAGGCTTTTCCCCCGAGCATGATTGAACTGGGTTGTTTGAGAGGGTATTAGCCTTGGATTTTGGGACATATTGATCCTGATTCGACTAGCCCCATTTCAATGGGTATTAGCCTTCGATTTCTGACCTTTTTGGTCTTGTTATATCCAAGCCCTTTGTTGTTGGTATTACGCTTAAATTTTATGGGTAAAAGGCTTTTCCTACGAGCATGATTGAAATGGCTTGTTTGAGGGGGTATTAGCCTTGGATTTTGGGACATATTGATCCTGACTCGACTTGCCCCATTTCAATGGGTATTAGCCTTCGATTTCTGACCTTTTTGGCCTTGTCATATCCAAGACCTTTCTAGTTGGTATGAGGCTTACATTTTATGGGTAAAAGGCTTTTCCCCCGAGCATGATTGAACTGGCTTGTTTTATTGGTATTAGCCTTGTATTTTGGGACATGTTGATCCTGACTCGACTAGCCCCATTTCGATGGGTATTAGCCTTCGATTTCTGACTTTTTTGGCCTTGTCAAATCCAAGCCCTTTGTTGCTGGTATTAAGCTTAAATTTTATGGGTAAAAGGCCTTTCCCCCGAGCATGATTGAACTGGCTTGTTTGTGGGGTATTAGCCTTGGATTTTAGGATATATTGATCCTGACTCGACTAGCCCCATTTAAATGGGTATTAGCTTTCGATTTCTAACTTAATTTGGTCTTGTCATATCCAAGCCCTTTTTAGTTGGTATTAGGCTTAAATTTTATGGGTAAATGGCTTTTCCCCCGAGCATGATTGAAATGGCTTGTTTGAGGGGGTATTAGCCTTGGATTTTGGGACATTGATCCTTACTCGACTAGCCCCATTTCAATGGGTATTAGCCTTCGATTTCTGACCTTTTTTGGCCTTGTCATATCTAATCCGTTTCTAGTTGGTATGAGTCTTAAATTTTATGGGTAATAGGCTTTTCCCCCGAGCATGATTGAACTGGGTTGTTTGAGAGGGTATTAGCCTTGGATTTTGGGACATATTGATCCTGATTCGACTAGCCCCATTTCAATGGGTATTAGCCTTCGATTTCTGACCTTTTTGGTCTTGTCATATCCAAGCCCTTTGTTGTTGGTATTAGGCTTAAATTTTATGGGTAAAAGGCTTTTCCCCCGAGCATGATTGAACTGGCTTGTTTGAGGGGGTATTACCCTTGGATTTTGGGACATATTGATCCAGACTCGACTTGGCCCATTTCGATGGGTATTAGCCTTCGATTTCTGACTTTTTTTGTCTTGTCATATCCAAGCCCTTTTTAGTTGGTATTATGCTTAAATTTTATGGGTAAAAGGCTTTTCCCCCGAGCATGATTGAACTGGCTTGTTTGAGGGGGTGCTAGCCTTGGATTTTGCGACATATTGATACTGACTCAACTAGCCCCAATTCAATGGGTATTTGCCTTTGATTTCTGACCTTTTTGGTCTTGTCATATCCAATACCTTTTTAGTTGGTATTAGGCTTAAATTTTATGGGTAATAGACTTTTCCCCCGACCATGATTGAACTGGCTTGTTTGAGGGGGTATTAGCCTTGGATTTTGGGACATATTGATCCTGACTCGACTAGCCCCATTTCAATGGGTATTAGCCTTCGATTTCTGACCTTTTTGGCCTTCTCATATCCAATCCCTTTCTAGTTGGTATGAGGGTTAAATTTTATGGGTAAAAGGCTTTTCCCACGAGCATGATTGAAATGGCTTGTTTGAGGGGGTATTAGCCTAGGATTTTGGGACATATTGAACCTGACTCAACTAGCCCCAATTCAATGGGTATTTGCCTTTGATTTCTGACCTTTTTGGTCTTGTCATATCCAATACCTTTTTAGTTGGTATTAGGCTTAAATTTTATGGGTAATAGACTTTTCCCCCGATCATGATTGAAATGGCTTGTTTGAGGGGGTATTAGCCTAGGATTTTGGGACATATTGATCCTGACTCGACTATCCCCATTTCAATGGGTATTAGCTTCGATTTATGACCTTTATGGCCTTGTCATATCCAAGCCCTTTGTAGTTGGTATGAGGCTTAAATTTTATGGGTAAAAGGCTTTTCCCACGAGCCTGATTGAACTGGCTTGACTGAGGGGGTATTAGCCTTGGATTTTGGGACATATTGAACCTGACTCGACTAGCCCCTTTTCAATGGGTATTAGCCTTCGATTTCTGACCTTTTTGGTCTTGTCATATCCAAGCCCTTTGTTGTTGGTATTAGGCTTAAATTTTATGGGTAAACGGCTTTTCCCCCGAGCATGATTGAAATGGCTTGTTTGAGGGGGTAATAGCCTTGGATTTTGGGACATATTGATCCTGACTCGACTAGCCCCATTTCAATGGGTATTAGCCTTCGATTTATGACCTTTTTAGTCTTGTTATATCCAAGCCCTTTGTTGTTGGTGTTAGGCTTAAATTTTATGGGTAAAAGGCTTTTCCCACAAGCATGATTGAAATGGCTTGTTTGAGGGGGTATTAGCCTTGGATTTTGGGACATATTGATCCTGACTCGACTTGCCCCATTTCAATGGGTATTAGCCTTCGATTTCTGACCTTTTTGGCCTTGTCATATCCAAGCCCTTTCTAGTTGGTATGAGGCTTACATTTTATGGGTAAAAGGCTTTTCCCCCGAGCATGATTGAACTGGCTTGTTTTATTGGTATTAGCCTTGTATTTTGGGACATGTTGATCCTGACTCGACTAACCCATTTCGATGGGTATTAGCCTTCGATTTCTGACTTTTTTGGCCTTATCAAATCCAAGCCCTTTGTTGCTGGTATTAGGCTTAAATTTTATGGGTAAAAGGCCTTTCCCCCGAGCATGATTGAACTGGCTTGTTTGTGGGGGTATTAGCCTTGGATTTTGGGACATATTGATCCTGACTCGACTAGCCCCATTTCAATGGGTATTAGCTTTCGATTTCTAACTTTTTTGGTCTTGTCATATCCAAGCCCTTTTTAGTTGGTATTAGGCTTAAATTTTATGGGTAAACGGCTTTTCCCCCGAGCATGATTGAAATGGCTTGTTTGAGGGGGTATTAGCATTGGATTTTGGGACATTGATCCTTACTCGACTAGCCCCATTTCAATGGGTATTAGCCTTCGATTTCTGACCTTTTTGGCCTTGTCATATCTAATCCGTTTCTAGTTGGTATGAGGCTTAAATTTTATGGGTAATAGGCTTTTCCCCCGAGCATGATTGAACTGGGTTGTTTGAGAGGGTATTAGCCTTGGATTTTGGGAAATATTGATCCTGACTCGACTAGCCCCATTTCAATGGGTATTAGCTTTCGATTTCTGACCTTTTTGGCCTTGTCATATCCAAGCCCTTTCTAGTTGGTAGGAGGCTTAAATTTTATGGGTAAAAGGCTTTTCCCCTGAGCATGATTGAACTGGCTTGTTTTATGGGTATTAGCCTTGTATTTTGGGACATGTTAATCCTTACTCGACTAGCCCCATTTCAATGGGTATTAGCCTTCGATTTCTATCTTTTTTGTTCTTGTCATATCCAACCCTTTTTAGTTGGTATTAGGCTTAAATTTTATGGGTAAATGGCTTTTCCCCCGAGCATGATTGAAATGGCTTGTTTTAGGGGGTATTAGCCTTGGATTTTGGGACATATTGATCCTGATTCGACTAGCCCCATTTCAATGGGTATTAGCCTTCGATTTCTGACCTTTTTGGTCTTGTCATATCCAAGCCCTTTGTTGTTGGTATTAGGCTTAAATTTTATGGGTAAAAGGCTTTTCCCCCGAGCATGATTGAACTGGCTTGTTTGAGGGGGTATTACCCTTGGATTTTGGGACATATTGATCCAGACTCGACTTGGCCCATTTCGATGGGTATTAGCCTTCGATTTCTGACTTTTTTTGTCTTGTCATATCCAAGCCCTTTTTAGTTGGTATTATGCTTAAATTTTATGGGTAAAAGGCTTTTCCCCCGAGCATGATTGAACTGGCTTGTTAGAGGGGGTGCTAGCCTTGGATTTTGCGACATATTGATCCTGACTCAACTAGCTCCATTTCAATGTGTATTTGCCTTTGATTTCTGACCTTTTTGGTCTTGTCATATCCAATAACTTTTTAGTTGGTCTTAGGCTTAAATTTTATGGGTAAAAGACTTTTCCCCCGATCATGATTGAAATGGCTTGTTTGAGGGGGTATTAGCCTAGGATTTCGGGACATATTGATCCTGACTCGACTATCCCCATTTCAATGGGTATTAGCTTCGATTTCTGACCTTTTTGGTCTTGTCATATCCAAGCCCTTTTTAGTTGGTATTAGGCTTAAATTTTATGGGTAAACGGCTTTTCCCCCGAGCATGATTGAAATGGCTTGTTTGAGGGGGTATTAGCCTTGGATTTTGGGACATTGATCCTTACTCGACTAGCCCCATTTCAATGGGTATTAGCCTTCGATTTCTGACCTTTTTGGCCTTGTCATATCTAATCCGTTTCTAGTTGGTATGAGGCTTAAATTTTATGGGTAATAGGCTTTTCCCCCGAGCATGATTGAACTGGGTTGTTTGAGAGGGTATTAGCCTTGGATTTTGGGAAATATTGATCCTGACTCGACTAGCTTCATTTCAATGGGTATTAGCTTTTGATTTCTGACCTTTTTGGCCTTGTCATATCCAAGCCCTTTCTAGTTGGTAGGAGGCTTAAATTTTATGGGTAAAAGGCTTTTCCCCTGAGCATGATTGAACTGGCTTGTTTTATGGGTATTAGCCTTGTATTTTGGGACATGTTGATCCTTACTCGACTAGCCCCATTTCAATGGGTATTAGCCTTCGATTTCTAAATTTTTTGGTCTTGTCATATCCAAGCCCTTTTTAGTTGGTATTAGGCTTAAATTTTATGGGTAAATGACTTTCCCCCGAGCATGATTGAAATGGCTTTTTTGAGGGGGTATTAGCCTTGGATTTTGGGACATTGATCCTTACTCAACTAGCCCAATTTCAATGGGTATTAACCTTCGATTTCTGACCTTTTTGGCCTTGTCATATCCAAGCCCTTTCTAGTTAGTATGTGGCTTAAATTTTATGGGTAAAAGGCTTTTCCCCCGAGCATGATTGAACTGGCTTGTTTTATGGGTATTAGCCTTGTATTTTTGGAAATATTGATCCTGACTCGACTAGTCCCATTTCAATAGGTATTAGCCTTCGATTTCTGACCGTTCTGGTCTTGTCATATCCAAGCCCTTTGTTGTTGGTATTAGGCTTAAATTTTATGGGTAAAAGGCTTTTCCCCCGAGCATGATTGAACTGGCTTGTCTGAGGGGGTATTAGCCTTGGATTTTGGGACATATTGATCCTAACTCAACTAGCCCCTTTTCAATGGGTATTAGCCTTCGATTTCTGACCTTTTTGGTCTTGTCATATCCTAGCCCTTTGTTGTTGGTATTAGGCTTAAATTTTATGGGTAAACGGCTTTTCCCCCGAGCATGATTGAAATGGCTCGTTTGAGGGGGTATTAGCATTGGATTTTGGGACATATTGATCCTGACTCGACTAGCCCCATTTCAATGGGTGTTAGCCTTCGATTTCTGACCTTTTTGGTCTTGTCATATCCAAGCCATTTGTTGTTGGTATTGGGCTTAAATTTTATGGGTAAAAGGCTTTTCCCCCGAGCATGATTGAACTGCTTGTCTGAGGGGGTATTAGCCTTCGATTTTGGGACATATTGATCCTCACTCGACTAGCCCCTTTTCAATGGGTATTAGCCTTCGATTTCTGACCTTTTTGGTCTTGTCATATCCTAGCCCTTTGTTGTTGGTATTAGGCTTAAATTTTATGGGTAAACGGCTTTTCCCCCGAGCATGATTGAATTGGCTTGTTTGACGGGGTATTAGCTTTGGAATTTGGGACATATTGATCCTGACTCGACTAGCCCCATTTCTATGGGTATTAGCCTTCGATTTTTGACCTTCTTTGAGGGGGTATTAGCCTTGGATTTTGGGACATATTGATCCTGACTCGACTACCCCTATTTCAATGTGTATTAGCCTTCGATCTCTAACTTTTTTGGTCTTGTCATATCCAAGCCCTTTTTAGTTTGTATTAGGCTGAAATTTTATGGGTAAACGGCTTTTCCCCCGAGCATGATTGAAATGGCTTGTTTGAGGGGGTATTAGCCTTGGATTTTGGGACATTTTGATCCTGACTCGACTTGCCCCATTTCAATGGGTATTAGCCTTTGATTTCTGACCTTTTTGGCCTTGTCATATCCAAGCCCTTTCTAGTTGGTATGAGGCTTACATTTTATGGGCAAAAGGCTTTTCCCCCGAGCATGATTGAACTGACTTGTTTTATGGGTATTAGCCTTGTATTTTTGGACATGTTGATCCTGACTCGACTAGCCCCATTTCGATGGGTATTAGCCTTTGATTTCTGACTTTTTTGGCCTTGTAATATCCAAGCCCTTTGTTGCTGGTATTAGGTTTAAATTTTATGGGTAAAAGGCCTTTCCCCCGAGCATGATTGAACTAGCTTGTTTGTGGGGTATTAGCCTTGGATTTTGGGACATATTGATCCTGACTCGACTAGCCCCTTTTCAATGGGTATTAGCCTTCGATTTCTGACCTTTTTGGTCTTGTCATATCCAAGCCCTTTGTTGTTGGTATTAGGCTTAAATTTTATGGGTAAACGGCTTTTCCCCCGAGCATGATTGAAATGGCTTGTTTGAGAGGGTATTAGCCTTGGATTTTGGGACATATTGATCCTGACTCGACTAGCCCCATTTCAATGGGTATTAGCCTTCGATTTCTGACCTTTTTGGTCTTGTCATATCCAAGCCCTTTGTTGTTGGTATTAGGCTTAAATTTTATGGGTAAAAGGCTTTTCCCCCGAGCATGATTTAAATGGCTTGTTTGAGGGGGTATTGGCCTTGGATTTTGCGACATATTGATCCTGACTCAACTAGCTCCATTTCAATGGGTATTTGCCTTTGATTTCTGACCTTTTTGGTCTTGTCATATCCAATAACTTTTTAGTTGGTCTTAGG
Source organism: Salix caprea (assembly GCA_964035475.1). Classification (NCBI taxonomy): domain Eukaryota; kingdom Viridiplantae; phylum Streptophyta; class Magnoliopsida; order Malpighiales; family Salicaceae; genus Salix; species Salix caprea. The sequence continues at coordinate 26,434 of OZ037745.1, read as the reverse complement.
CTTAAATTTTATGGGTAAAAGAGTTTTCCCCCGATCATGATTGAAATGGCTTGTTTGAGGGGGTATTAGCCTTGGATTTTGGGACATATTGATCCTGACTCGACTATCCCCATTTCAATGGGTATTAGCTTCTATTTATGACCTTTATGGCCTTGTCATATCCAAGCCCTTTGTAGTTGGTATGAGGCTTAAATTTTATGGGTAAAAGGCTTTTCCCACGAGCATGATTGAACTGACTTGTCTGAGGGGGTATTAGCCTTGGATTTTGGGACATATTGAACCTGACTCGACTAGCCCCTTTTCAATGGGTATTAGCCTTCGATTTTTGACCTTTTTGGTCTTGTCATATCCAAGGCCTTTGTTGCTGGTATTAGGCTTAAATTTTATGGGTAAACGGCTTTTCCCCCGAGCATGATTGAAATGGCTTGTTTGAGGGGGTATTAGCCTTGGATTTTGGGACATATTGATCCTGACTCGACTAGCCCCATTTCAATGGGTATTAGCCTTCGATTTCTGACCTTTTTGGTCTTGTCATATCCAAGCCCTTTGTTGTTGGTATTAGGCTTAAATTTTATGGGCAAAAGGCTTTTCCCCCGAGCATGATTGAAATGGCTTGTTTGAGGGGGTATTAGCCTTGGATTTTGGGACATATTGATCTTGACTCGACTTGCCCCATTTCAATGGGTATTAGCCTTCGATTTCTGACCTTTTTGGCCTTGTCATATCCAAGCCCTTTCTAGTTGGTATGAGGCTTACATTTTATGGGTAAAAAGCTTTTCCCCCGAGCATGATTGAACTGGCTTGTTTTATTGGTATTAGCCTTGTATTTTGGGACATGTTGATCCTGACTCGACTAGCCCCATTTCGATGGGTATTAGCCTTCGATTTCTGACTTTTTTGGCCTTGTCATATCCAAACCCTTTGTTGCTGGTATTAGGCTTAAATTTTATGGGTAAAAGGCCTTTCCCCCGAGCATGATTGAACTGGCTTGTTTGTGGGGTATTAGCCTTGGATTTTGGGACATATTGATCCTGACTTGACTAGCCCCATTTCAATGGGTATTCGCTTTCGATTTCTAACTTTTTTGGTCTTGTCATATCCAAGCCCTTTTTAGTTGGTATTAGGCATACATTTTATGGGTAAACGGCTTTTCCCCCGAGCATGATTGAAATGGCTTGTTTGAGGGGGTATTAGCCTTGGATTTTGGGACATATTGATCCTGACTCGACTAGCTCCATTTCAATGGGTATGAGCCTTCGATTTCTGACCTTTTTGGTCTTGTCATATCCAAGCCCTTTTTTGTTGGTATTAGGATTAAATTTTATGGGTAAAATGCTTTTCCCCCGAGCATTATTGAACTGGCTTGTTTGAGGGGGTATTTGCCTTTGAATTTGGGACATATTGATCCTGACTCGACTAGCCCATTTAAATGTGTATTAGCCTTCGATTTTTGACTTTTTTGGTCTTGTCATTTCCTAGCCTTTTTTAGTTGGTATTAGGCTTAAATTTTATGGCTAAAAGGTTTTTCCCCCGAGCATGATTGAACTGGCTTGTTTGAGGGGGTATTATCCTTGGATTTTGCGACATATTGATCCTGACTCAACTAGCTCCATTTCAATGGGTATTTGCCTTTGATTTCTGACCTTTTTGGTCTTGTCATATCCAATACCTTTTTAGTTGGTCTTAGGCTTAAATTTTATGGGTAAAAGACTTTTCCCCCGATCATGATTGAAATGGCTTGTTTGAGGGGGTATTAGCCTTGGATTTTGGGACATATTGATCCTGACTCGACTATCCCCATTTCAATGGGTATTAGCTTCGATTTCTGACCTTTATGGTCTTGTCATATCCAAGCCCTTTGTAGTTGGTATTAGGCTTAAATTTTATGGGTAAAAGGCTTTTCCCACGAGCATGATTGAAATGGCTGGTTTGAGGGGGTATCAGGCTTGGATTTTGGGACATAATGATCCTGATTCGACTAGCCTCATTTCAATAGGTATTAGCCTTTGATTTCTGACTGTTTTGGCCTTGTCATATCCAAGCCCTTTGTTGCTGGTATTAGGCTTAAATTTTAGGAGTAAAAGGCTTTTCCCACGAGCATGATTGAACTGGCTTGGTTGTGGGGTATTAGCCTTGGATTTTGGGACATATTGATCCTGACTTGACTAGCCCCATTTCAATGGGTATTCGCCTTCGATTTATGACCTTTTTGGCCTTGTCATATCCAAGCCCATTCTAGTTGATATGAGGCTTAAAATTTATGGGTAAAAAAAAAACTAGGGACGGAACCCTGGGCGAAATTATTATTAAAAATTAGAAAACCTTACAAAATTGGAGGGGGGCCAAACCAAACCTCCAAAGCACACTAAGAGATGGACACATCCCATCTTCATACAAAGAGCTCTAGAAAATAAAAAACAATTTGGAGGGGGGCCAAACCAAACCTCCAAAGCAAAAAAAGATGGACAAACCCCATTTTGGTACAAGCAAGCGCTAGAAACAAACAATAATTTGGAGGGGGGCCAAACCAAACCTCCAAAGAAATACAATAGCTTCAGATGACCGCTAGCTGCCACAACTTCCGAAAAACCAAAGTAACCTGAATCTACAGGAATCCATGGAGAATAAAAAAGCACCAGAAACAAGAACTAGATAAAAGCATGATGGAAATAAGGAAGATTTAATTTATCAGTTCTAATCATTCCTCTTAAAGGATTAAAACCCTCAAGGGAAGAGCCAATATGCAAATTATCAGCCTTAGACCCTAAAGTAGCAAGATGATCAGCTACTTGATTACCTTCCCTATAGATATGAGATAAATGGAATTGGAAAGAATTTAAGCAATCATAAATACCGTGCAGACTATAACAAACCTCTCAGGACCCAATGCATCGGTTTTGAACAAGATTAATAACCGATAGAGCATCCATTTCGATCCACACCTTACTAATACCTCTATCTTTGCAAATACGCAGGCCATGATATAAAGTAAGAATTTCTGCGTGTAAGGCGGATTTGGCTTTTAAAGGAAGAAAGAAATAAAAGGAAACATTGCCTTGCCAGTCGCGGAGAATACCCCCACCACCAGACCTAACACTTCTCCCTTGAAAACTCCCATCCACATTAAGCTTAAAACAATGCTCCTTTGGTTTAATCCATCGAACCATTTTAGGAAAATACACTTGATCTAAAACATAATGACACCCAAAGGAGGAAGCCAATTTCATATCACCCTTCCAATTCCTCCTCTTTAAGAGCCCCGCTTGGAAAAGCTGGAATAACTTCCCCTGACATTTCCAGCGAATCCTGTCGGGATAGAAACTCATGTTCCTATGCTTAGCATCATTTCTCTCAAGCCAAATAAACCATAAAACAAATATCGGAATAATAATTCTAATATGACCTTCAGAAACATAATCACCCGATAAGAACCATGCAGAGAGCCAGTGCCTAATCGATCCATCAACAGGCAGACTAACAGAAAACATCGAAGCAAAAAAGTTCCAAACCGGCGACACACTCGGACAGAACAAAAATAAATGCTCCAAAGATTCAATATCATTACAGCCATGGCATTTAGAGACCATGCATATCCCTTTACTCTGAATCCTGGTATCCACTGGAATAAAATCATTTAGCAACCTCCATATAAAAAATGATATCTTTAAAGGAATAGAAGCATGCCAAATTTTTGAGAAAATTGGTTGACGATCGGAAACTTGACGCACTCTATTCCAAGCACTATACATAGTAAAACCACCATTTGCAGTGAGTGTCCAAAGGGGGTGGTCAACTCTGGTACTTGAAACAGAAATGAGGTATAAAGAATCTACTATTTCATTTGGAATTAGTGATCTCACATGATCTAGATACCACGTATTGTCCCTCCAATAAGATGATACAAGGAGATGGGACTCTCCAATTGGAGGACTATACCTTGATAAAGCAGAGTCATCTACCCAAATGTCATGCCAAAAATTAATCGTACCACAGCCAACCTTCCAACGTATAAGATCTTCGCAAGCACGGCCGGCTCTAGAAAGTCTTTTCCAAATAGGAGAATCATGGACGCTCGCACCACCGGAGAAGGAAGCACTGTTGTAACCATATTTACTTTTCATGAAATTTGACCATAGGTTATTGACGGTACGAAACCGCCACCAAAGCTTCAAACTCATAGCCTTGACGAGGTCCTTTAGTCTCCTCATGCCAAGACCCCCTTCCTCTATAGGATAACATAAATCCTCCCAACATTCCCAGTGGATTCTCTTTTGCCCCTTGGAGCTCCATAAGAATTTGTTGAAAAGCCTTTCAATCCTACACATAACCGTTTTGGGAGGAACAATAACATGTAAAAGGTAAAGAGGCATCGAGGTAAGAATACTCTTAAGGATGGTAATACGTCCACCCGGCGATAAGACCTTAGCTTCCCACCCCTCCATCCTAGCAGCAATCTTGGAAATAAGATCATCCCACAAAAAACTTTTCTTGGGCCCCTTGTATAGCGGCATCCCCAGATACTTAGTGGGCAATCGGATACGAGAAAAACCCAAAGCCCCACCTACAACATTGGCCCTAGATAAAGAAGCTTTAGCAGATAGGATAAAACCACTCTTAGAGGAATTAACCTTTTGGCCCGAACATTGCTCATACTCAGCTAGGAAGTTAGTAATACGCTTAAGAGATGACGTACTACCATTAGAAAAAATGATAATGTCATCAGCAAAAGCAAGGTGCGGAACAAGCACCGGACACCTAGCAAGATAATGCAAAGAGGGGTACCTCTGAAACATGTTATAAAGGCCACGCGATAGATATTCAGCGGCAATAATAAATAAAGTAGGGGAAATAGGGTCACCTTGACGAAGACCCCTAGACCCATGGAAATAGCCTGTAGTCTCACCATTTAAAAGGACTGAAAACCAGCAATTGGAGATACAATTTTCAATCATATCAGTCATTTTAGAGCAAAATCCAAATGTACGCATTATTTTAATAATAAAAGCCCAGTCAATTCTATCATAAGCTTTCATCATATCCAGCTTAAGGATCACATTAGATCCCCTAGTTTTCTCATCAATTGACTGAACCATCTCCTGAGCCAATAAAATATTGTCCTCAATGCGCCTGCCTGGAATAAAGCCACTTTGGAAGGGGAGGATTATTTTAGGCAAGATACGGGAAAGCCTATTAGTCAAAATTTTATTAATAATTTTATTGAACATAGTGCAAAGACTAATGGGTCTAAATTCACTCCAAGTTTTGGGGTGCGGGACTTTGGGAATCAGAACAATAGTAGTTGAGGAAGCACCTTTAGGGATAGCACCCCCATTAAAAAAATCAATCACAGCCTCCACCAAATCCTCCCCGATAATATCCCAACAATGTTGGTAGAAGAACCCCGAAAAACCATCAGGACCAGCAGCGCTATTAGCATCACACTCAAAAACTACCGTACGAACCTCATTTCTATCAGGGAGATTGGTAAGAAAAGTATTATCCTCTTCAGTAATAATTTTCGGGATGAAACTCCAATCATTGGCAATATTATCAACATTAATATCATTATCTTTAGTAAGAAGAGCAGAAAAATAATCCACAGCAGACCGCTTAATCTCCATAGCATCATTTAGAATAGAGCCATCATCATTTTGAATGGTCCAAATGAAATTTTTAACCCTCTTCTTTTTTAGTGAAAGCTGGTAGTATCGGGTGTTCCTATCGCCCTCTAGAAGCCATTTACAACCAGACTTTTGTTGCCAAAATTTCTCTTCCAAGAACAGAGTTTTATTCAAAATAGCCATCTCTTTATGAAGAGCCTCTCTATTATTCGAACTTGGATCATTTTGGAAAATAATTTCTTTCTCAGTAACATTATCTTCGGCAATTTTGATTTTATCAAAGATATTGCCAAACTTATACTTATTCCACCACTTAAGACAGCTTTTCAATCTCTGCTGCTTAAGCCAAAAATTCAAACAACCCGTGCTCCCACTAGGATGATCCCAATTATTCTTAACAACATTTAAAAAATCATGATGATGAGTCCACATATGAAGAAACCTAAAAGAGCTAGTGAAACTTTGCACGTCTTGAGAGCATTGGAGCAGTAAAGGGCAATGGTCAGACCCAACTCTATTAAGATGCTTTACCCGGGTGAGAGAGAACAGGTCACTCCACTCCGGATTAAAAACTATCCTATCCAGCCGACGCATGACCTTACCATTGGTCCAAGTAAAATGATTCCCCTCATATCCTGCATCCAGCAGCCCACAATCTAATAGGCAACTACCGAATTCCTCCATCGATCCCTGATTAGGATTACCCCCACCCTTACTCTCATTGACATTGAGAACCGCATTAAAATCACCACCAACAACCCACGGTCCATCAAGGAGGGACGCAACCTCACACAATTCATCCCATAAGATTCTCCTCTCCGACCTTAAGTTCTTAGCATAGACAAAGGAGATAAAGAAGGACTTAGGTAACCAAGGCGTATTGATAGAGACGGTAAGACACTGGTTGTGATCTTTGAATGAATTAACAGTTAAGTCCTCTACCCAAAAGATCCAAATTTTATTAGCACAATTGGCCATAGAGTTAGCAAAACCTAATGTGCGAGCAAAGAAAGCAATTCTATCCAAATCAACCATTGGTTCAATAATGGTAATAATTTTTGGACGATGCATTTTAATGAGATTCTTAAGACGGCGAAGACCAGTCTTACCAGCTATCCCTCTTATATTCCAAATGAGACTACTAATCATTAAGACAAATATTAAGAGGAATAGCATCAATCACTTTGGCGATTGCAGTTTCATTAAACTCAGCATGAAGATTTTTTCTTCCTAAGTCTTTTTTACTAAAATGTGATTGCACATCCCCTTCAGAGTTTCGTCGAGTCAAAATTCTAGGATGATTCTCAAACTCGATACTCATACCATCGGAGTTAAGACTCTTTGTAGAATCTATAGTATTGCAATTTGAAGGTATGGAATCATTTGTATTTAGACCGCACAAGCCGATAGGTTGGGAGTCACCAACCATGGAATCTGTACTAATTTTGGATGAGAGCTTGGCTTCCTTCAAGTTATCGGAAGCGGTTAAATTAACCGGAGTTTGAATTTCAGATAGACTACCCGTAGGAGTTTCCCTGTCAATTTCTCTATCCTTAGTTTTCGCGTCATCCACAAGAATTGGGTGATTAACAGTTTTGATGGATTTACCTTTGTCTTTCGGTAGAATAGGATCATCCTTATCCAATTTACGTTTCTCCTCTTCAATTAAATTACCCAAAGGGGTATCACGGACATCTTCTCTATCCTGAGTTTTCGAACTGGTTCCCTCATTCACGAGAATAGGAATTTGGATAGATTTACCTTTATCTAAAGGTGGAATAGGATTGCCCTTAGCATTTTTTTCCACAGGTTTATGTACTGCTTTCTTATGCCTAACCTCCACCCATTCCTCTTTATTATTATTTTTTTTTCCACCCTCCGTGGCAGGTTGCAGATTATTATTACTGGCTATCTTCGTATCATTTTTGGGAATAGTTACACCATGGTTTAGGGGTTGCCTAGGCCTCACATTGTTGTCCAATAAAATGCAATTATCCATGTGATGTCCCACATGTGAGCATTTAGTGCAATAGGCAGGCATTTGTTCAAAGGTTACTGGTTGCCAATAACCTGATAAATTTTTGCCTGATTCACGGCTCCTAACCTGCACCCAAATTTCAGTAGGGGGTTCTACTAAACAGTCAAATTCAATGCAAACACGGGCCTTAGAAGGTCTAGTTCCCTTGGCCGTAGCCGCATCCATTTGGATAGGCGGCCCTAGCGACTTTGCCAGATTCATTAAAGCGGATCCTTCATAGAGATGGTATCTCAAGTTAGGGAACGAGATCCACACTGGCACAATAGATGATTCTTTCTCGGGGATAAAGTCCACGGACCATTTCAGGACCCGCATTTTATAACCCCCGAAAAACCAGTCACGCTTAGCGAAAAGTCGTTGATAATCAAGGTCATTATTGAGTTTGATAAAGATATGTTTATAATCAAACCAATGAATATCAAAAGCACCCAATAAATTTAAACGACGAAAAAATTCTCGGATTACCTCGAGTCGCGGCAAGCGGTTGAACTTACCGACCAACGTTCGTTGGAGAGGAGCCGCGAGTGCATCGACTTCATCATCGTAAAAGATAGCTGCAGGGGCATTCTGGAATTTTTCCGAGGAGCGCGTATCTTTAACAATTGGTGCTTTCTCCCCCATTAGCACAGATTGGAAGCTTTTGTTGTATGCTCGGGGTGAAAAATTTGGTTGGAATTTTGTACCCACCCCACAGTTGGCCATCTCAGCATAGGATGGCTTTGCCGCCGGAGGTGCCAATTGCACCGGATCCGGAGGTCGAAGCTCCATCATGCACCGATCACAACTCAAAATTTTTTCCTTACAACTCGTTTATTTATGTGCAACAATAAAGAAATCACAATTGCATAGAAATAAATGCTAGGAAATAATTACTAGGAATTATAACTTGTAGCTAATTCAAAATTGCAAGGGATTTCGATTGCCTAACCTGCACTGTTCGGCTGCACAAAAATTATTTTTGAAAATCACGATTGCAAACCGAAGAGAATTCTTGTTGTTCAGCCCAGCACTTGTTTGCAAACGGGATTATAATAAAACATAACCTGCAGAGAACGGCGACGATCAACTCAGCATATCACGATTGCTTGACCCCGCTCCAGCCACTGCAACGTTGAGACTTGCCACGCACGCACGGGATCCCGCACGTTAAGCTTGCCACGCACGCACAAGAACAGACCAGCAATCACGAAGACAGAGATCATGAAGAAGATAAATCAAACGGAATGATGATTTCAAAGGCCTTAGAGCATCCACTGTCGAAGAATTCAATGGAGATCGGTGCAGTTTTTTGCAAGGAGCCGCAGGGTTTAGGTTTATTTTATTTAGTTTTAGGTTTTATTTAGTTTTTTTAGGTTTAGTTTAGGTTTAGTTTAGTTTATTTTAGGTTTTTTTTTATTTAGGTTTTTTAGTTTAGTTTATTTATTTAGGTGGTTTCGGGTTTGGGGTTTCGGGTTTAGGGTTTGGGGTTTGGGGTTTGGGGTTTGGGGTTTAGGGTTTAGGGTTTTTTTTTTTTTTTTTTTTTTTTTTTTTTGGGAAGAAAAAAGAGATAAATTTAACACGGGAAATAAGGTAACTCAAAGATTCAAAGGATAAATTCTGATATAGCAGATAGAAAACGGCTAGCTATCAAAGAACCATACAAGTTCAGAAAAACTGTGCTTGTTAACAAAATATCACAGTGCTCTCGATTGAAATCCACATTCCAAATGGAAAAGGAACCAAAACTAAGGAGACATGCTATTGCTTGGAAACTGAATCAATGATCACCAGGTACACTCTTGATGATATCGGAATCACCTGCATCAATAATGCTGAGGCAGCATACTCTGAAATATTTTCCACAAGCAGTGCCCAAGTCGACATTATTTCCGTTGGGTTTAGGGTTTAGGGTTTAGGGTTTAGGGTTTAGGGTTTAGGGTTTAGGGTTTAGGGTTTAGGGTTTAGGGTTTAGGGTTTAGGGTTTAGGGTTTAGGGTTTAGGGTTTAGGGTTTAGGGTTTAGGGTTTAGGGTTTAGGGTTTAGGGTTTAGGGTTTAGGGTTTAGGGTTTAGGGTTTAGGGTTTAGGGTTTAGGGTTTAGGGTTTAGGGTTTAGGGTTTAGGGTTTAGGGTTTAGGGTTTAGGGTTTAGGGTTTAGGGTTTAGGGTTTAGGGTTTAGGGTTTAGGGTTTAGGGTTTAGGGTTTAGGGTTTAGGGTTTAGGGTTTAGGGTTTAGGGTTTAGGGTTTAGGGTTTAGGGTTTAGGGTTTAGGGTTTAGGGTTTAGGGTTTAGGGTTTAGGGTTTAGGGTTTAGGGTTTAGGGTTTAGGGTTTAGGGTTTAGGGTTTAGGGTTTAGGGTTTAGGGTTTAGGGTTTAGGGTTTAGGGTTTAGGGTTTAGGGTTTAGGGTTTAGGGTTTAGGGTTTAGGGTTTAGGGTTTAGGGTTTAGGGTTTAGGGTTTAGGGTTTAGGGTTTAGGGTTTAGGGTTTAGGGTTTAGGGTTTAGGGTTTAGGGTTTAGGGTTTAGGGTTTAGGGTTTAGGGTTTAGGGTTTAGGGTTTAGGGTTTAGGGTTTAGGGTTTAGGGTTTAGGGTTTAGGGTTTAGGGTTTAGGGTTTAGGGTTTAGGGTTTAGGGTTTAGGGTTTAGGGTTTAGGGTTTAGGGTTTAGGGTTTAGGGTTTAGGGTTTAGGGTTTAGGGTTTAGGGTTTAGGGTTTAGGGTTTAGGGTTTAGGGTTTAGGGTTTAGGGTTTAGGGTTTAGGGTTTAGGGTTTAGGGTTTAGGGTTTAGGGTTTAGGGTTTAGGGTTTAGGGTTTAGGGTTTAGGGTTTAGGGTTTAGGGTTTAGGGTTTAGGGTTTAGGGTTTAGGGTTTAGGGTTTAGGGTTTAGGGTTTAGGGTTTAGGGTTTAGGGTTTAGGGTTTAGGGTTTAGGGTTTAGGGTTTAGGGTTTAGGGTTTAGGGTTTAGGGTTTAGGGTTTAGGGTTTAGGGTTTAGGGTTTAGGGTTTAGGGTTTAGGGTTTAGGGTTTAGGGTTTAGGGTTTAGGGTTTAGGGTTTAGGGTTTAGGGTTTAGGGTTTAGGGTTTAGGGTTTAGGGTTTAGGGTTTAGGGTTTAGGGTTTAGGGTTTAGGGTTTAGGGTTTAGGGTTTAGGGTTTAGGGTTTAGGGTTTAGGGTTTAGGGTTTAGGGTTTAGGGTTTAGGGTTTAGGGTTTAGGGTTTAGGGTTTAGGGTTTAGGGTTTAGGGTTTAGGGTTTAGGGTTTAGGGTTTAGGGTTTAGGGTTTAGGGTTTAGGGTTTAGGGTTTAGGGTTTAGGGTTTAGGGTTTAGGGTTTAGGGTTTAGGGTTTAGGGTTTAGGGTTTAGGGTTTAGGGTTTAGGGTTTAGGGTTTAGGGTTTAGGGTTTAGGGTTTAGGGTTTAGGGTTTAGGGTTTAGGGTTTAGGGTTTAGGGTTTAGGGTTTAGGGTTTAGGGTTTAGGGTTTAGGGTTTAGGGTTTAGGGTTTAGGGTTTAGGGTTTAGGGTTTAGGGTTTAGGGTTTAGGGTTTAGGGTTTAGGGTTTAGGGTTTAGGGTTTAGGGTTTAGGGTTTAGGGTTTAGGGTTTAGGGTTTAGGGTTTAGGGTTTAGGGTTTAGGGTTTAGGGTTTAGGGTTTAGGGTTTAGGGTTTAGGGTTTAGGGTTTAGGGTTTAGGGTTTAGGGTTTAGGGTTTAGGGTTTAGGGTTTAGGGTTTAGGGTTTAGGGTTTAGGGTTTAGGGTTTAGGGTTTAGGGTTTAGGGTTTAGGGTTTAGGGTTTAGGGTTTAGGGTTTAGGGTTTAGGGTT